>OW119923.1:107256724-108456724 GCA_933210815.1 Meta bourneti | reverse complement strand
ATCTCTCTGTTTTCCTTTCCCTGCTCGACGGAGGGTGAAACCGAAATGGAAAACAAGACCAAAAGATCCACGAAATGATAACGCTAAATACGCTGTTTCTACGCTCCTACGTGTAGGCATTGGTTTGGTTTGGTTTGTCACTACGGAAATTTTTTTGCTATGCGATGGTTAATTATATATATCACTGTAGACACGGTTGGTTGGGTTTTGAGCCATATTCGGCCAAACATCAAGAAATGGACACACGTAAGTAGAGTTTTGTGTGACAAAGATGGGCGGTCGTGCTCCAGTGGGTATGCTCACTACACAGCAACCTGCGATTTCTCCCTGGGTCTACAGTGGACTTCCCTCTTAACAGGCCACTTCGGGACCCAGACCGGATAACGATTTGGTCGGTTAAACCGTCGTTCCCTTAATAGCATTAAAATACACCCCCGAAATCGTTTTTATTAGAACAAAACTAAGTATATAGCCTACTTTATTGTAATACAGTGCAACTTGGATAATTCGAAGCTGAAGGGACCACTAAAAAATTCGAATTATCCAAAACTTCGAATTAAAAAAGTTACATCTTTTAACTTTAATTTCAGGTCCACTGAATACTTGAAAAGATTATTCTGTCAATAAGTAAATATTTATTCAGAAAGATCATGGTATGAAAGACTTAAACATTATATGTACGTAAACAAAATAAGATTTACATTACGTAAGCTACAGTACATATTACATGTACTGTAGCTTACGTAACAGGTGGCGGGAAGGGGGGTCTCAGCTGTTAAGTGTTGAACAGGTTGCGGGAAGGGGATTTCAGCTTTCACGTGTCGAACAGGTGGGGGTATTCCGGCGATAATTCCGTAACGATGAAAGGCCGAAAAGTCGTTATGGTTCGAAAGTTTTTATAAAAAACTTCGAATTGAGGAAGTTGAGCTTCGAATTATCCACTATTTTTTAACATTGATTTAATAAGAAGTGCAAGGGACTAAGAGAAATCTTCGAATTAACGACGATTTCGAATTAGAGACGTTCGTTTTATCCAAGTTGCACTGTATATGTACAATTAAGAAAACTTAACCTGGAAGAACTTCCTTTATCGGAAGAAACTAAACACATGTTACTGTAGGCTACTGTATTTACAGTACATAATTGGTCAGTGGCGGCCGGTTAAAAGGTGGCCGGTTAAGAGGGAGTCCACTGTATTTCTTTTTTCTGTGTCAGTAAAAGGTTCACTGTGCGTATAGTCCTTGATATTGTCTGGCGCTGTTTGGCCATGGCGCAATGAAACCTATCAAACCAACTGACACAGGAAAGGAGGAATACAAACAGGGAAGAAACGAACCTGCGCCGCCTGCGTTAGTTGGTAGTTGAATTAACGTCGCACTGGAGCAAGACAGCGCTCTATTGGCGACGGTCCTGGATCCATACGGAAAGGATGATCTGAGGACAACAGCTTGTCGTTTTGGACGATGGTCAGATGACAAGATCGACGCCAGAGATCCCACTCTCCAAACTTCCACACCACGCCAAAGTGAGGATATTTGAGGTCACGACAAATTTAACGTGTACCAAACCTACATACACGACAATTTTTGGTTGGATCTAGTTTCGAACCTTTTGGTTGCTAATGCGCGACTCAACCAATCTAGACTACCTTGGCCCTGGGTAGACCGGTACAGGTACTTGAATTAAGGTCGCACTGGAACAACACAACGGGCTATTGGCGATGATCCGAAACCCCTGGTCGTTTTGAATCATGGTCAGATGACGATGCCAACACCAGAGTTGGCACCACACTCTCCAAGCTTCCACACCACACCAACGTAAGGACTTCCGAGGCCGCGACAGATTTAAGGTACATCAACCTCCCCGTACACGACTTTGGTCTTTGGTTGCTAATCCTCAAATGGGCTACCGCGGCCACCTAAAGTAGTAGAAATAGTAATCAATCATGTGAGAGGAAAAGTTGTAGTTTAAGTTAAAATATTGTAGGATTAGGTACATTTGAAGAAAAAAATTTCATCCATGTGTCGGAGCCGGTTGGAAGAGTAGCGGACTAGCAACCGGAGGATTGCGAGTTCGAATCCAACCAAAGACCGTCGTGTACAAAGGGGGCTGGTTCACGTTAAATTTGTGACCTCAAATGTCCTCACGTTGGCGTGGTTTGGAAGTTCGGAGAGTGGGGTGCCAGCTCAGGTGTTGCCTCGTCATCTGACCGTGGTTCTAAATTACGTGGTGTTGTCCTCGGATCTTCGTACGGTCGCCAATAGCCCGCTGTGCTGGTCCATTGCGAAGTTATTTAAAATACCTACCTTCATCAGGTGTATTCATATTTTAGTTCCAAGTGTGTGATTAATTACTTGCGATTAATTTTGTATTGTCGCTTCAATTACTTCATTTGTTTAATCTGAGTGTTTTTTTCTTTTCAGGTAAGAATTGAATTTTGATGTAAGGATAACTGTTGGTATTCAATATCAATTCTGATCAGGTCTGTAGAATATTTCGGTATTCGTTCACTGAGACGGGTTCTGTACGATACCAACTGTATTGTTAAAGTATGAATTCGTGTTTTTATACTTTCGTGTTTCCATGGATACAATCAATTCGAACAATCAATACGTCTATCTGTTTTGATGCCCAGGGGATTTTAATTGAACAGCATTTTTTATTTTAGGAAAGGTAAAAATATCTTTTTACAAGAATTATTTTGAAGTTATCAATCTCTCACGAGTATCAAATGTTTTGTTTTGTGTTGTCAATGGATACTTCTACCTCTTAGCGTGGTATAATCTCGACTTGAGATATAAAATAGACTAAAGATTAACTCGATCGCTCGTAAAGAAATTGAACAGGAACACTTCTGTCTACTTTGGTTATGATTGGTTTTGGGGCTTTATGGCGCAAGGGCCATATTTTGCCATTCTGACACAAGACATACAATATCAAGTAATAGACACACACACAATGAAAGTTTTTTACTGACACAGAAGAGAGAAATACACCCAGGGAGGAATACACCTGACAAGAACCGAACCTTCGCCGCCTATAACTCGGAGGTTGCTAGCGCAGTGGGCTTACCCACTAAGCCACAATGGCTCCTACTTTGGTTATAAATTTTACACAAGATAAGATTAATCGATTTTGGGCGAAATTTACATAAATCTTGAATTTTGATTTTCGTTTCCAAATGGGAGGTTCAATGTGAATTCCTATTTTTTGCAGTTTCTATGGGAATGTGCTACAGACTGAAAAACGTAACTTCTTAAAAAACAATTTCTATCCCAACTTTAATTGATGTATTTTCGATTATCAATATTTTCTATTGGACAAATTTCTCAACCAAAATTTTGAATCTCAAAGTTTGTTTCGAGTAGGTAGTTGAAATTAAGGTCGCACTGGAGCAACACAACGGGCTGTATGCGACGGTCCTGGATCAATTCCTAACGGAAAGATCCGAGGACAACACCTCGTAATTTTTAACCACATCCGATGACGAGTTAATGTATGAGCTGGCATCCCACTCTCCGAACTACCACACCACGCCAACGTGAGGACATTTGAGACCATGACAGATTTAACGTACATCAACCTCCCCTTATACGACTGTCTGGTTGGATCCAGTTTCGAACTCGCAACTCTCCGGTTCCTAATCCCCAACAATTCCATCCTTGCTACCCTGCCCTTTTCTAGAATGAGGAGGTATCGAACGGAATTTCTGTCTATACGGGCATTGATGTTAACAAAAATAGAACATGTCAGCAAAATCCAGCACCTCACCCCCAAATAATACAATTCTGTTTCCTTGTATCCTCATTTTCCCATTCCTTAAATGGCCTAAATTACTAATTACCCCTCGACAACTAGTTGCATTTCGGTCAGGGGGGATGTTTATTAGCCCCGCTCTTCTAAGACATTAAGTAAAACTATTTCTATCGAGACCGAATCGTTTGCAGCAGCCTCTACCCCTGTCCCTGGAACCCCCCACGTCGCCGCCACAGATAACGCTTTGTTAATGACAATGTTGACAACGCATAAAACCAATATGGCCGTCATTAAGTGGCAGAGGTTAATGGCTGTCGTCATGGCGACGGGGACGCGCGCTTCCTTCTGGGACGGGCCCTGATGGAAATGTTTATGATTGGTCGTAAAAATGATCGTTTGGAAGGGAATTTTTGGGAGTTTCAGATTCGCGACTTGAAATTATTGGGAAGATGTATCGTGCGTTGTTATTTTGGTTGCATCATCATCGTGTTTCTTAGCCGTTTAACATTGTCTAACCATGTATTGGCACAGTGCGATTTAGATTTATTGAATTAGAACCGTTTTTCTGACAATAGCGATGAATCGCTGTCCCCTTACGGTACCGATACATCGCTTTTTTCATTTAACCCTCCTTCGAGTTGCAGGCGGCACAGGTTCAATTCCTGTCAGGTGTATTTCTTTCTTCTGTGTCAGTAAAACTTTCAGTGTGTGTGTCTATTTGATATTGTATGTCGTGTCTGACGCAGCATGGCTAAATATGGCCCTTGCGCCATAAAACTACAAAAACAACCAATCATTTAGCCCTCCATATGGTTTCGAATAGATGTCTCGTTCACATAGAACTGACCAATTTTGCTAATGATGAGATATCTCATTAAGATATTGACGATTTCTTTTATGATGACGAGATCAAGATCTGGTCAGTTTTCTTATGACGAGATATTTCGGTGAATCGATTTTTGAATAGGTGTGAAAGGTTTCAAGCATGAATGGCGATCGCCTTGGATGGTTTTGTCCCTCGCACCATTGCTGCAAACTCAACCCGCAACTATTATCACTGCTTTCACTTTCTGCATCGGACGATAAACTTACAACCAGAATCCGCGCTATAGACTCCAGTTATTAGAGCTTCCAACCTATCACCTTATTTAATGAATAGACTCGTCCGCCTTCTACCTGGACTATTTTTTAAGCAAATAGACCACAGAATCTTACTAAGGGATCATGTCCCAAGGAAAGGGAGCAGTAGAATCTTTCCAAAAGATTGCATTTCCAAGGAAAGGAGCAATAGATTCTCTCCGAAATATTTCACTGCCAAGGCAAGGAGCAATAAAATCTTTTCAAGAGATTATATGCTAAGGAAAGGCTCAATACAATCTAAAAGTCGGCAGAATCCATGGATTATTTCAACCTGTAGGTGTGGTTACTTAGTCTTTACGTGTGGTATGAGGTAAAAGCAACACTAAATTACTCGGAAATCTCGTGGGGTTAAATCTTTGGGTCATGAACAACACATGTTATTCGGAACACACCTCGTCCTATCGCTCCAATCGTCATCCCCTCGTTTTTTGCTGTTCCACAAGAAACTCGATGACTGACTGAACTGGACATCAAGGGATCGGCAATCGGAGAGTCGCGAGTTCGAAGCTCGGTCCAGCCAAAGACCGTCGTGTGCACGGAGGCTGGAGCATGTTAAATCTGTCGTGGCCTCCAATGTCCTGACGTTGGCATGGTGCCGATGAAAGATCCGAGGACAACACTGTCATTTTGAACGAAGGTCAGATGGTGAGAACTACACCTCAGATGGCACTCCACACCACGTCAGCGTGAGTACATGAAGCCACGACAGATTTAACGTGCACCAGTCCCCCTTATACATGACGGTCATTGGTTGGATTCGAATTCGCAGCCCTCCGGTTTCTAGTCCGTCACTCTTCTAACCGGAGGTTTGAGAATTCGAAACCCTATCCAACGAAACACTGAATCCAATCAGACCGCCGTGTCCGTGGAGGCTGTTGCACGTTGAATCCGTCAAATGTCCTCAATATACAGAGGCTATTCGGACATTTTTTGAACGATTTTAATGGACTGAAGCTCAATTTTTTTACATGAAATTTTTGTGTTTTAGATGTTCCATTTGATAGCCCTTATTGTTAATTATCTTTCTACACCTTAATTTCCAAGATAATAATGACTTTTGTAGTATCGACAGTGATATTTTGTCCCATTCTTGTTCCAGTTTTCCAGTCCTTGAATGGTTTTCGGTCGACGTTTCGATAATGCCCTTTTTAAAAGTCCAAAAGCACAAAAGTCCATGGGTGAAACATCTGGAGATTTAGCAGGAATATCAGTAAAGGGTATGGACTTGATACCAGTTTCTTGTTTCATTTTTTCCAAGAATATAATAGTCGATTTAGATGTGTGGCTGCTTGCTTTACCCTGATGCAGTTCTACTGATTGTTGGCACTGTGGGTAAAGATATGGTATTTCTTTTTTGAATAGTGGGGATAAAACAGGGTCTTGATAATATGTGGGAGTTGATTTTTACATTTCCCCTCTTTTTACTTTTAATTTTCCATTTTATGCAAAACCGGCAACAATCATAAATCTATTAGAGAAAGTTCTCACGTTCACTTTGCTATAGTCCTTTGACTTGCCGGATTCTCTTTTAAAATTAAAGATCCTACCTTACAAATATTCTCAGAATTTTTTTTTCTTTTTGGATACTCTTTTAGAAGTATTTTTTCAATTTTACGTTTTTATCCTTTCTCATTAATAATATTTCTTATCGTACCTTTAGATATCGAAAACCCATGACTTTTGCAGCGTTTTCGAATAATTGAATAAGCATAATTCTCTTCGGAAAGAGAGGAAACAGCCTTCCATCCATTGCTTATTTAAAAGCGCCATTTTGAAAGTAAACAAAACTCTGAGTTAGCAGACGATAAGTTATACTTTAACTATTTAACTGCTGTGAAAATAAAATTCTTTCGTTTCTTACAATTTTTTTACAGCTCATCAAAATCTTTCAAAAAAATACCCGAACAGCCTCTGTATAGCGTCTTTTCTTGTCCACCTACAAACTCGATATATCGTTACCGTATTGAAAGTCAGTTCTATCGATAATTTTTTAGACAACTAGCTGAATTATACGGCGTTGCTCGGGTTGAATTGGTTAAATGTTGATTCTATTTCATAGAAAAATGCAAGCATCATTTAAGTGTACAGAAAATATTTTTAAAAATCGTTTTAACATTTTCATAGCTTCTACAATTTACTTCGGACGCAAATATGTATACATGATATATCCATCCATATAATAGGTTCACATTCATCACGCTTGTTTCGGAGTGATTTCAAATGCCCCCGGATGAAGTTAATTTTCAGTAAAAATGACGAACTTTCAGCGTAGTCTTACACTCAGTTTTTCTATCAATATTTATTATTTGTGGCACTCTTACACCACGGATTTGATGTTTTCGAATTTCAACATTGTGAGATGACGGCAAATCAAACTGTTATGGCATTCGGGGTTAATTTATTTTGAAGCACAAATTTTTTTCTTGAAAATTCTATTCAGCCGCACATGGAATAACGGAGCTTGTTTTTAAAATAAATGTCATCAATGTAGACAAAGCAAACTGAATCGATTACGCTTTTTACAAAATCACTGCTTTCAATCAATGTGTCACAGGTACCTAAGTTGTATACGAGCAGTTTCAACTTCAAGTAAGCAACCTCGACCTGCTGCCACTTAAGACAAAAATTCCTATTTTTCAAGTCCTAGTTTACATACTTCCTTACTATATTATTCCAAGATCAGCAAAGCCGTATTTAAAATTCACTTTCCTCCAACAGAAAGATTTAGTTTTAAATCGAATCCTTAAGGTACTTTTTTTCAATTGAGACTCAGTTTCTATATGGAAACCACGTGCCTATTTGGAATGATAGATGTAGTTACTTGACTATGGAGTAGCTTTCAATAATACCCATGAAACATGAAAAACAAATGTAAGTTAAATTGATTTTAATCGTCTGGTAATGAAATATGTCAACATTTAGAAATGTCTTTGAACTACAACGTATGGCTACCCGTTTTGATTTAACGTAACCTATTTTATTTTAGAATAACTTTATTTTAACTTTACCAGTCATTTTAAAAATAAGAAGTTATACACCTTATTTACAAAGGTTTCCATATATTTTTATGAAACATAATTCTATAAACTATAACGTATCCAAAGACTTAAGGAAAGTTCGTCGAAATATACAACTACGACCAAGAAATTACCCATGTTTAGTGGTATTTGGCAGAAAATAAAAATAATTCATTACAATTTAACTCCTAAATAATATATCTGTAATATGGAAAGTAATGGAACACATAAATACAAACAGAAACGAAATTCTGGTCATTGAAAAATGTAGAATTCTGAAAAACGAAAGATCTGAGCGAACGTGTCGAATTTCGACGTCAATATTCTGAAATAGGGAAATTCGAAAAAGACGCCTGAAAAATATTGATAGACAATAATGAATTGTTTACAAAAAGAACACAAATTTACAAAACTTAGAAATGCTCAAATATGACCGCAGCATTTCTGTCTTAACTCAAATACACAAACACGGAATTCTAAATCTAATTTATGAAATAAAACATCTGGCGTTGCCAGATACCGAATTGCAAAATTACGCTTTTATCATCAATGAGTTTTTTTGTATTGGCTTTTCGTGTTCCATTACAAAATGTAAGTTGCGTAAAATCAAGTATTTAAAATATCCATTTTTCATCATTCAAATATTCCTAAATTATTTATATTGTGGAAAGAAATAAAAAATCAGTTCAAACATAATAAGAATTTTAAATTGTTTAAATATAACGTTTCGGAATTTTTTTTTTTTTTCGAGCAATACTGGTAAAACAATTTTATTGGAAAATTTGATTTTCGATCAATACTGGTAAAACAAACCGAGTTGCGTACCGCAATCGTTTTATGCTCAATGTTTTTCCTATGGCAATTTCGAATTGATTTAGCCCCCACCTAGGTTAAAAAGAACGGGGGTTAATATGGTAGCTTGCGTTACTCACAGGGTTCCAAAGTATAAGTGTACCAAATTTGGTGTGGATTGGTCAAACGAGATTTGTATAGAGAACATACAGACAGACGCCAACTCTGCTTTATATGTATAGATTTCTTTTTTCCCAAGCGGCAGAAGGCAGATGACATTGGAAGAGTCCATACGCAGAACCAGAGTAACTCGTATGCACAGGACCGATCTACCGATCTAAACCGACCGTCCTCACTAGTTCCCGGCCCCTGTAGCAATGCAATCATGGGATCGCGATACTAAAGCTTTCCATTGCGGGGGCTGATAGACCCTAAATTCTGCTCCCTATGACATTCACGATCTTCGGCGGTCACTTCGCCCTCTCCCCCACGGAATTGGAAGCACCCCCTACTCCACCCCTGATAGGTTTTTCCGGGAGAATTAGATTTCTCTTTTCCCGTTTTTTTTTTTTTTTTTTTTTTTTATTGTTATCCCGTTTTCTCTGCAGATCTCAATTCAGTTTCATTAGTGTTGTAGCCGCACTTGTTAAATACTTGGGCTAAATTTCCGTTCGTTTGCGTCCGAGCTTTATTCGCCGCTTTCGTTCGGGTCGCGTCTTTTCGTTCGATTGCGGGGGTTTAATCTCGATTGGAGCGATTCTGTGATTCTTCGAGCAATACTGGTAAAACAATTTTATTGGAAAATTTGATTTTCGATCAATACTGGTAAAACAAACCGAGGTTTCGCGAGGTTTTTTTTCGTTGTTTGGGAGGTTTTTTTTCGTCCGCGTTCGTTTCTGGAACGAGTAGCGCCGTGTCTTATTAACTGTGTTCGAGATGTTGGTTTGGGGTGTGGTATTTTGATTAATGTCGCGCTGGATCAACACGACGGGCTATTGGCGGCGGCCCGGAATCGAACCCGACGTGAAAGATTGCAGGACAGTACCAAGTAATTTTGAACCGCTGTCAGATGACGAGGTCATACCTGAGCTGGCACCCGAATTCGTTCCGAGAGTCACCCCTATTCAAAAATTAACGAGCTCTGTTGCTATAGCGAAAACAATTTTTTTATGAATAAAATACTCCTTAAACTCGACGAGGTATCTCGTCGGAAAAAACTGACCAGATCTTGATCGACGAAATATCTCGTCATTAAAAAAAATTGACCAGATCTTGATGTCGTCATAAAAAGTTGGCAGTATCTTAAATGACGAAATATCTCGTCGTTATCAATATTGGTCGGATCATGATGAACGAGATATGTCGTCAAAACCACTTTTAGGGTTACAAAAAGATTGTCTGTTCCTCGTTCAACACTATTTAATAGTCATTAGTTAGCACTAATTACATAAATCTCACAAATTATATTAATCTAATAAATCTGATATGCACAATGCTTCATAATCTCTGACATTCAAGCCCATAACTGGCACGGTTGGAAGAGTAACGGATTAGCAACCGGAGGGTTGCGAGTTCGAATCAGACCGAAGACCGTCGTGTACAAAGGGGACTGGTGCATGTTAAATCTGTCGTGGTCTCAAATGCCCTCACGTTGGCGTGGTGTGGAAGTTTGGAGAGTGGGGTGCCGGCTCAAGTGTTGCCTCGTCATCTGACCGTGGTTCAAAATTACGTGGTGTTATAATCGAATCTTTCCCTTCGGGTTTGATTCTGCACCGTCCCCAATAGCCCGTTGTGTTGCTCCAGTGCGAGGTTAATTAAAATACTTACCTCAAGCCCATAGCATATTTGAATATGTGCACCGTGCGTCTATAACAGGGGTGTCAAACTGGTGGCCCCCGAGGTAAATTTTTGTGGCCCACGATGCTCTGAAATAAAAGAAAACAGGAAAATATATTACGAAGAAAATAGCACTAAGGGGAGTTGCTCGTTTTCACAATATTGTGGTAAAATTGAAGAAATCAAAAACGAATTCGATAAACGTTTTAATGATTTCAAAGAATTACAAAAAAATTTCTCTTTTTTATTAGGCCTTTCTCCTTTGAATTTGAAAATGCTCCCATTTCGATACAACTGGAATTAATTGATTTCCAGAATGATTCGGTTTTAAAAGACAAATATCGAGAAGTAGGAATTAACAAAATATATTCTTATTTAGGTGAAAAATACCCGGAAATTAAAAAGTTTGCTGCACAAATTTTATGCTATTTTGGGAGTACGTACTTGTGTGAGCAACTATTTTCGTTTATGAAATTAAATAAAACTGCCTACAGATCAAGATTAACTGCTAAACATCTATCTGCCATAATGAAGATTGTCTCTTCTCAGTCTTTGAATCCAGGTATTGGGAAAACTAGTAGAAGGAAAGCGCGCTGGCAAGTTTCCGGTAAAAAAGTTTATTTTAGTTTTATAAATACATTAAATTAAATAAACATTTAAATAAAAGCAATTATATCGCAATATTATAAAATATTACCCTAAATTCACTTAATTACATGCTGTGTTTTAATTATCCTATCCATATTTCTGAATCCTCACTTCAAAATATAATTTTAAGAAAATTTGTAAATGTGATGTGGCCCGCGTGAATCTTACCAGTTGCATTAAATGGCTCGTGTTTTAATTGAGTTTGACACCCCTGGTCTATAAGATGCAAAAACATTAAATTAAAACCACCCAAAATTTCAGTTTCGTGGTGTCGCCGATACAAATTAGATGGGTAGGTATTTCAATTAACGTCGCACTGGAGCAACACAACGGGCTACTGACGACGAAGCAGAATCAAACCCGAAGGGAAAGATCCGATTACAACACCATGTAACTTTGAACCACGGTCAGATGACGAGTTCACACCAGACGGGCTGGTACCCCACTCTCCAAACTTCCACACCAAGCCAATGTGAGAACATTGGAGGCCAGGACAGCACCAGCCCCGTTTGTACACGATGGTGTTTGGCTGGATTCGAATTAGGATCCCACCTGTTGGTAATCCGTTACTCTACCAACTGCCCCACAAATTAGGAAGAACAAAAAATCGAAATCGCCTGTCAAATATCTCGAACAGTATATGTAATCCCTGTTATGCTAATGTTCCACAGAAATGGAGGCAAACGATTTATAATTGCCCGCAACTAATCCCCCTGCCTAAAGAATTCCTAGGGATCGCGAATTCTCTTGACCTTCTTCCCAATCTGTTATTCGCAAAAATCTAAATTTCTAAAATAACAATATTATTCTTTAAGGATGGGTCATAAAGAAATCAAAACCACGATCCGGCCATTTTCCCGTCACCATCAATATCATTTCAAGGACGGTTTCAGACAGAATGGCCCATTGTTGCACGGGAGGGGGAAGGCAAAACATAATAACAAGATAAAAAGAAGAAAAAATGATTTAAAGAAAAGAATTGAATAAATAAATAAGATACACAAGGGGAACCACGTCACAATTATTACTATGCTGCGTTATTGTGTTCCAGTCGCCATCTTTTATAAGATGCAGAGCCATTTTCCGAGAAGGATATAGAATTCTCTTTGTGTGGTCGTTGTTTTTTTTTCTTGTTCTATTTTTTTTTATCATTCTGGTTTGTTTTTTCGCGTCGTTTATCTGATTCAAACGTTTCGAGTAAATATCTATCATAACGAGGTAGGGATTTGCATTTTATGAGGATTGTGTTTTTTTACTGCCGGAGTTAACTGTCGAACAACAATGAGAAAAATACGATAAAAATAGATTACTGATTTCCATAAGGGTCTTTGGAGAGTTATGTGTTTCTTAAGAGAAATGAGTGGGATTTTATGGATTAGAGGTGGTAAAAGGTGGCTTTTTTCACACGCGGAGCTATTAAATGGAGGAATGGGAAAGTTTTCTTTTCGCAATTTGATCTACAAAATGGAATGGATTATTAGAATTTATAGTTTTTCTTTCGAGAACTGCAGGGATATCCTTTTAGATGTATGGTAGGTATTTTTAATTGCCGTCGCACCGGAGCAACACGAGGGACTATTGGCGGGAGTCCGAGATCAAACCCGAGGACAACACCTCGTAATTTTGAATAATCGCTTGAGCTAGCACCCCACTCTCCAAACATCCACACTACGTCAACGTGAGGACATTTGAGGCCACGGCAGATTTAACGTGCACCAGGCCCTTTTGTACACGGTGGTCTTTGGTTGGATTCGAAAGCGCAACCTTCCGGTTGCTAATCCGTTACGCTTCCAACCCGGCTACCGCGGAGCCATGATATCCTTTTAGAAGAAAGAATCGTTTTGTTTTGTAAATAAAATTTAGAAATAAACTTGAGATTTTATTTCTCGGTTGAAACGAACTAATACACACGTGTTCAAAATTTAACCCTCCCGGTGGTTATCGCGACGAGATATCTCGTCATCAAAATTGACTGGAGCTTGATGGACGAGATATCTCGTCATTAGCAAAAAACTGACCATATCCTGATCTCGTCGTCTTCGAGACATGGGCAATATCTTCACGACAAGATATCTCGTGGTTGGCAAAATTGGCCAGATCTTGATGGACGAGATATCTCGTCGAAACTGCTTGGAGGGTTTAGGGTGGTGCAATCGGAGATGAATCCCTTGCCAAGTATCGGGCATTTAAATATCACAAATGACAAATGAATGTTCCCTAAGCTATGTAGAATAGAATAAGAACATCCCACATGCCTTATGCTAATGGGAACTGAAAAACACTTAGCACATTGTATGTTTATTTGCTCTGTTAAAATCAACCTTATAATATGTGCTGGCCGTAGACCGTAATGCAGGCCTCACATCTTAAAGAAATGCTTTCCAAAAGGCCGTCCAAGTGTTCCTGTGGAAAAGAGTCCCATCCGCTAACGTCTTTGCTCTTGTGCGGTCCTGGATGACGTATCGGCTACATTTGACGTCCGAGAGCATCCCAAGCATGCTCTATTGGATTGAGATCAGGTGACCTTGCTTGATACGAATTCAGAATTATCTTTAAATTTTGGACATGTGTATTTTTCACTTTCTTTATCTTTACCACCTTTTAAATATCAGTATACTTGGAAATATGAGTAAATTTCTAAACATTGAAGTAGATGAAAGCAAAGTTAGAACTAATAGTAAAAGTGGAAATATTCCATTTGACGGTTTTTGTCGTTTGTTAGAAAAAAACGAATCCAATAATGTATTTCATTGCAAATTTTTCGATGCACAACATTCGATTGAAATTTCTGTTTCGAAGATAGAAATGAACAAATCGTGGGGAATTTTCTGTTTTTAACGAAGAAAATGCCTTTATGAAGTTGTTGATATTTTCTACATTCGAAAATCCTAGTATCTTGTTTTCAAAATGGAATTCTTGATTTCGTTAAAAATTGCATTCTCGTCCTCTTGCCTTGCGAAGAAAAATCATTTTAATTTAAAATTTTTACATTTGAGCGATATTTAAAAAAGAAAATTTTGATACGCGTATAAATGAAATGCACTTTTAATTACATCAAGAACTACTTTTTGAAACTATGTGAAATATCAATTTAAAATCCGAAATCACGGAATTGTTCTTTCGAAAATTTTCAGGTCACCAAAACAGCCAAACATTAATAATCTGTTCGAGTTTGTTTTTAATTAAAAAGTCGAAAAAAAATGATAATAAATCTTCAAAACCGGTCCTTATCGTCTGAATGGAATTAAATAAAACGCCGAAAACCTCCAACTCCTTTCTGACACACTTTCGAAAACAGAAGAGAAAATAATTTCCTCTTGTTTCAATATTTATTTACACAACCACTATTGGTGTCATGAAAATTTATAAGCAAACGGGGGAAATTTTTAGTGGAGGTTTTAATAAAGTATCCGCTTTTATTTATCGAACGCGAGGCATACGATAACGATTCCTTTAGCACAATTTCTGTTCTTGACGTAGCGCCATTTTTTACGGCGCTCTCCATTTCGTTTTGACAGACGAGAATTCATTTCTTTCGGAAACGCGTGATACGAATTAGTTGTAGTTCTTTTTCTTTTCATTTTTACAGACGACCGTAATTTGAACTCTAGGCTCCATTTATTTTATTGGAAGATTCTTCATGCGGCAATAATAACTACGTTTAAAGATTTATGGTCTTTTTAGAATACCTTTTTTATTCTCTCGTGTTCTTTTTTTTCCTTTTTCATTTCTCTTGTTATCAAAAGCGGTTATTGGAAGGTGGATTATAAAATACTTTTCGATCGATTTTTCGCCGTGTTCCGAAATGAGAAACTGTACCGAGTATTGTTTATTCCTGGGCGGTTTTGTTCTGACTGGGGCAGTTTGCTTTCAGTGTTCCAAATGGTACTTGGAGATAAACAGGGAAATCAGAAAAGTTCTTTTGGACGCTTTAGTTTTTGCGTGAATGTACCGTTTACATTTACCGTTTTGGTTTGAGCTTTTGCGTTTGTTTCGATACTTTGAAGAAATGCTACATAACCTGTATTTGAATTGGAAAATGGCAACTTGGAAAAAGAATCTAATTATCAGAGAGTAAAATATTGAAACTTTCGAGGTTTAATGTCGCACTAGAGCAACTCGAAGGGCTATTGGTGACGGTCCGGGATCAATCCCGAAAGGAAAAAATCGAGGACAACGCCTCATAATTAATTTTGAACTACGTTCAGATGATGGGAACAATACCTGAGCGGGCGCCTCTCTCTAAACTTCCAGAACACACCAACGTGAGGACATTTGAGGCCACGAGATTTAAAGTGCACCAGCCCCCTTGTACTTTGGCTGGACCGAGTTTTTCATGTCAAGCGACCTCGACAGCGGACTAGTCCATAATAACGAGGTATGGTCCTCGGATGGACCCGGACTGTTGCCAATAGTCCGTTGTGTTGCTCTAATGCGACGATGACTAACTACATACTAAAGAATATAGGAAAGTGGAAATCGGTAAATACAGGTATGGGTAATTTACCGGTTTTGAGGATACCTCTATTCGTTATTCTCCTAATACTATTCTATTCTCCCTCTAATACGTTACTATAACGAGGGGTCCTTTGTATCGGCCGTGCCCACTACCTGCGAGTTGCAGGTGGCACAGGTTCGATTCATGTAAGGTTCCATTCCTCCCTGCTTGTATTTCTCTCTTCTGTTGTTCGTTTAAACTTTCCCTGTGTGTGTACGTGACTTGATGTTGCTCGTATTGTGTTTGGCCCAGCTTGGCCTCTTGCGCCACTAAACCCAACCAAACCAAACCTTTATTTCGACCAGGTAATTGGCAATTAATTAATTAACGTCGCACTGGAGCAACTCAACAGGTTATTATCGATGGTCCGGGGTCCACCCCCAAGGGTAACCACGTAATGGTCAGATGACGAGGTCGACACTTGAGCTGGCACCCCACTCACCAAACTTCCACGCCAACGTGAGGACATAGGCCACGGCAGATTTAACGTGCACCAGCCCCCGTACATACACGACTCTTTGTGGTCGGACCTAGTTCCGAACTTCAAACCCGCTACTCTTCCAACCGGACTATCTCGACCAGGAGTTTAGATAGGGGGATATGGGAGGTAAACAAACCAAATGTTTAAATTAAGTACAATTGTTAACCGTAATTCCAAAACAGCCTGTAAAGTTTGTTTCTGAGCAGAGGTTCCCTTAACGCGATGTAGAGCTGTATATTAATGATGCAAAAGTTAAAAAGCATTGCTCTGTAACTAAGCTAACACGGAACGCGGCCATTACGCAAATCCCCTTAATGAATGTAGGAGCATTAAAATTGAAAGAGAGGGGGGGAACGTAGTTTAAATTTATGAATTCATCGCTCCTTTTACCCCTCCCCCACACACATTCGATAAAGTTTCCAGGTCCTTGCCTGCTGCCAGATTCATCGCTCTCAATATATTCCGGGAGTCTTTTAAATTTAATTAAATCTACTTTCGGGAAAAGCCGTAAACCTTGGCGAACCCCCCCCCCCCCTTAATTTTATGCCTACTTCGGGATCTTAACAATGTACGATGAATAATTTAAAATTCAAATGATTCGAAAAGGCTCGAATGCGGGGGGGTTGCTTGGAATTAGAACGAACTGCTTTTCTTGGGGAGGAAGAAAATTAACTAATTAATATGAAATCACGCCCGAAATTAGAATTTGTTTAGAATGCGGGGGGATGGGGAGGGGTTCCTCGGAGAAAATCGTCCGACACGCAGCTGTTAATTATCGTTTGCCAGATCTCCTAATGTATCTGTCAGTCGGGTTGCAGTCTCAATTAATCACCGCGTAGAGGTAGTTTCGGCGAATCGAAGCGAAATACAAATTCGATTTGCATTTTGTAAATGCAAGCGATACTGGGGGTTTTATTGCGTCTTGCGGCGGGGCGGGGACGTTTTCTTTCGAATAGATAAGTTCCGTCGCGTGTGTTTGGAATTTAGTTGCGGGATTTAACAGGCGCTGAATGGCAATTGCGTTTTGCAGACGATAATTAATATTTATGCTTATAACAGACGCCGTATGGATATTACTAGTTAAAATGCTGTTAGGAAGCCGTAGACTTGTTAACTATTTCCCCGTGGGGTAATTACTAATGCCAGGTGTGACATGGAATTTAAAAGATGGTTTTATCGTTTTAGTGGGAATAATTAAATTTAGTTTTGGTGGTCTAAATATTTAGCAAATGCTCTCAATTACTTGAATCCATGATACTTACTCAAAGTGGGAAAATGCGTACTCCTGGTGATCGCTTTTAACTTAAAGTGACAGTATTATGCATACTTTTTGCATTGTAACCATAGTTACTAACTTCACTCTATTCATTTTTATTTGGCGCTTTATTCACAGATTTTCTGGCAACCTTCCTTAATTGCATTCCGAGACAAAAATATCGCCGCTCAAATTTCTTATAGAGGAATTTTCAGTGTTCACATACAAACCGGATGGAAAGCGAAGATTTTGTTTCCAATATCCAAATGCTCTCGCAGGGTACATGTTGGGCTAACTTTAACTGGTGTTTATCGCCGGTTGGTTTAACGGTTGGCGTTTGATCTAATTTTGGCGTTGACCAATCCCAAGTATCGTACATCATTAATTCGGAATTTGTATCTTTTTTGAATTTTTATATTGGGTTGAAGCAAGAGTTCGTCTTGTTTTTTGGCCCTAGATGGCATTGCATCACAAAACCGAAGTGTTATCTACTTCACACGAGTAAAGTGTTGATGTTGCTTAAAGAAAGAATTTCAGAGAGTACGTGGGAAAAAATTGTTATTGGGTTGTGTTTTTTAAATTCTGTTAAGCATTAAAAATGGCAGAAAATAAGGAACATTTTCGACATAGTATGCTTTTTTATTTCCGAAAAGCAAGAATGCTTCGCAGACGCAAAAGAGTGGCAAGAGAGATGGAGAAATGTCATCGAACAGAACGGCACGTACTATATTGATATGTAATTTTTAGTAAATATAATTTTTCTTCAAGTTTTGTCGAAAAAACGGGACGAACTCTTGCATCAACCCAATATATTCGAACTTAGTTTCGGGATTTAACAAGTAGTGAGTGGCAATGGCGTTTATTTGGCGAAGTATTGGGTGATATCGTATTCGTAAAACAAACCAAGAAACGTCACTTTCTCAAACGTACAGGAAACACTACAATTAGCTTGACAGAAAATCCCTCTCATACCGCAATACTGTTCTTAATTAGAGACGGACTTTCGTTTTATATTTACCTTTGAAGGAAAATTATATTTGGATATTGCTTATGGGCTTGAACAGAGACGAAGTTGTCGAGGGAATGAAACATGTTTTCAGTTTAGAATAGTTAATCACATAAGAAAGCAGAAAAAACGAGATAACGACTTGTCAAAATGCGTAACTGCGTGTTTGCATTTGTGGGAGAAAGTTTTTGCAGGAGTTCTCGAATCTGAAAATTTTTAGCTGACAAAAACCAAAAAAAAATAGAAGGGTGTTGACAATGTGCAGTCAAATCACAATTAACCCTTTTCGTGGTTGTGTCGACGAGGCATTATCTCGTGATTAGCAAAAAATTGGTCAGATCTCGATGGACGAGATATCTCGTCGAAACCACTTGGTGGATTAAATGGTTAAATATTTCTTGTTTGGAAATTTAGTGATGGAAGTGACAAATAATTTTTAAAAAAGGAGGGGGAAATGGGGGTAAGCATTTTTATTTTATTTACATTTTGAATAATAAAAAATGGCTACTGCTGTTCAAAAAAATTTACACTGAATTATCTTGGCAAATTTGGTAAACACCTGTGCTTTGTAATATGCGTGTAGCACTGATTTAGACGAGTCGATTAAGGTAGGTATTTCGATTAACTTCGCACTGGAGCAACAGAATGGGCTATTGGCGACGATCGGGGATGAAACGCGAAGGGAAAGAACCGAGGACAACCGCTTAGTTTTGAACCACGGTCAGATGATGAGGTCACACCTTTGCTGGCACCCCACTCTCCAAACGTCCATACCACACCAAAGTGAGGACATTTGAGGACACGACAGATTTAAGGTACACCAACCCCCTCTGTACACGACGGTCGTTGGTCGGATTCGAACTTGCAACCCTCCGGTTGTTAAATCCGTTACTCTTCCAACCGGACTACAGCAGCCCAAGTCAACCTAGTGCGCATGATATCCACTTCTCACTAGAAACAAAAACCCAATGATGCAGCATGCAATATATATATATATATATGTATATATATATGTATATATATATGTATATATATATGTATATATATATGTATATGTATATATATGTATATGTATATATATATATATATGAATATATATTTATTTATGTGTGTTGGCCCGCCTGACTTCCAGGATTTTTCAATCTGGCCCTCAAGTTAAAAGTTTGGAGACCACTGGCTTAAATCACTTGAACAGAAACTGTTATAAACAACAACCAACAAGACAATACTCCCCACCGCTGTTCATTCAAAACACGCGCACAATAACGCAAATAAACAATCCACATCCATTCCAATCCCAACTATTTCCACAGCCTCCCGAAAGATCAAGATATCATCCGCGCGAAAAAACAATCCTTCACGTCATCTCGCGAAAAGGCGACAGCATGAAAAATTAATATTGTTCCACGTCCACCATCTTGTCGCTCAGGAGAGAGGAGAAAAAAGAACCAACTTTGTATCCGTTCTTCTCGCAAAGCAGAAGTCGCTCTACAAAAACGAAGCGTTCTACTTCTACCCCGATCAATCCCCCATGCGATGAATAATGACGGTGCTATCGGCATGCATAATTCATCGCCATGAAATATAGAAGACATTGAATCTGGCATCGGAAAGTATTAATTATGGCTTGTGTTTTGAGCTTTGATACTAACGACACTAATAGCCTTTGCCAGACAATGATTAATTGGACTCAAAGCTCACAGTACGCATGTCTGGACTTGTTTGAAACGCTCTATGTGTAGACGGGGAAAAACATATTAATGGTGTAATTAGATGAGGAGAGTATGAATGTTTTGGAATTGTGCAGCTCAACTGAGGTGATTATGGACAGTTCCATGTGAAATGGATTACTCTATTGGGATTTATTTTTTTATAATTGGGGGAAATTATTCAAATTGGGAATAGTAAAGAGGTTTGCCGAATAATTATACTGAGATCGTCTGCAATCGAAGGTGTTCGAGAGCAGTGGTAGCCCAATTGGAAGAACAGCGGATTAGCTACCGTAGGGTATCGAGTTCAAAGCTGGGTCCAGACAAAAACCGAATTGAAGAGAATTGATCCACAGTTATGTATCGTCTTTAGCTTAATAATAAATGGGACCACGGTAGCCCAATTGGAAGAGCAACTTATTAGCCACAGGAGGGTATCGAGTTCAAAGCTGGGTCCAGCCAAAAACCGTCGTGTACACGTGGGAAGGTGCATGTAAAATCACATGGTGGCCTGAAATGTCCTCACGTTGGAGTGGAAGTTTGGAGAGTGGGGTGCCAGATCAGGTGTTAGGGTGCCGGGAAGCGGATTAGCAACCGTTGCGAGTTCAAAACTCGATTTTAAGATCGTCTGGTATTAGGGGGCTGGTGCACGTTAAATCTGTCGTGGCCTCTAATGTCCTCACGTTGGCGTGGTGTGGAAGTTTCGAGAGTGGGGTGCCAGCTCAGGTGTCTCGTCATCTGATTGGTTCAAAATTGCTGGTGTTGTCGATGGATCTTTCCCTTGGAGATTCGTCGCCAATAGCCCGTTGTGTGGCTTCAGTGTGACGTTAATTAATTACAATTACCATCAAGATTTGCCAGCATATTGCGATTCGCTATCTGTAGGACTATTTTCTGTGTGAATATCTATGGTCTAGTTTTTGTGTGATAGAAATACTTGTTCATGGCGAAAATTTGCAGTTGAACGCAAGAATTGTGGAATATCTGTTTTTAAAAATAATTATTTTCTTGATCATGAAAAATACATCGCTCGAATCGTTTGAAAAGATATATTACCCTATCAAAAGGATTGAAAATTACGTTTTATTCCCTAAAGACAGTCTTTATACAGATGTATAGAAAAAAATAATTTTTGTCTATGAGTTTCTGCTACAGGTCTATAATACACTATCTTGCCATTCGTCACCAGACACCCCTCGAAAAGCGCTTAGAATCATTCGTACACGTCATACAACTTATAAAAGTCGTTGAACGGTTAGAATATTCTTATAGCAGCTACAGTTCTGGACAATTCTGCGCTACCGACATTGTGGCAACACTTTGGTCCATACCTGTTTCAGCAGACAATGCTCCGTGTCATACAGCAGGTGTTATTAACACGTGGTTTGAGGAAATGGAAAAACTTCATTGGCCAGCCCAAAGTACAGATCTCAACCCCTTGGAACACCTTTGGGATGAGTTAGAGCGCCGGTTGAGAGCCAGGCCAAAAACCACCACTGAGTTGTTTGCCAATTTGAGGGATGAATGGAGCAAGATTCTTTGAGAAACGTATCGAAAATGGGTGGAAAGTCTTCCTCGAAGAGTTGTGATTGCGGCGAAAGGTGGCCTTACACGATACTGAT
Source organism: Meta bourneti (assembly GCA_933210815.1). Classification (NCBI taxonomy): domain Eukaryota; kingdom Metazoa; phylum Arthropoda; class Arachnida; order Araneae; family Tetragnathidae; genus Meta; species Meta bourneti. The sequence goes on along the minus strand of OW119923.1, from coordinate 108,434,964 downwards.
GTCGTGCTGGGTCCGTTTTAACTTAACAGTATGGGGTGTCCGGTGACGAATGGCCAGATAGTGTACTTCGGCACAGTAATTACAGATTAAATACTCATTTCGTATTCTCTGATCTTTCCATCGGGGATTGATCCCGTACCGTCGCCAATAGCCCGTTGGGTTACTCCAGTGCGACGTTAATTAACTACCTCATTGTTTACTGTACTATAGCAATTTGATTGGTTTCTAAAGCAAGCGAAAGTTGCACTTTTTGTGCTTTGTGTGGACAGGGCAATTTACCTGAGAGAGACAAACTTTCAGGCTAATGCATTTCGTAGTACGTTAACCCTCCTGGTGGTGGTCTTCGCGTCTGTATGGTATTTTAATTAACGTCGCACTGGAGTAACGCAACGGGCTATTCGTGACGATCCGGGATCAAACCCGAAGGGACAGACCCGAGGACAACACCACGTAACTTTGAACCACGGTCAGACGACCAGGTCACATCTTAGCCTGCACCCCACTGTCCAAACTTCTACACCACGCCTTCGTGAGGACGTTTGACACCACGACAGATTTAACGTGCACCAGCCCCGTTTGTACGACGGTCTTTGGTTGGATTCGAACTCGCGACCCTCCGGTTGCTAATCCGTTATTCTACCAACCAAGCTACCGCGACCCATTATATATATAGATGCAGGAAGGTATTATATTCTCGCTATTTCCTGAAAAGGCTGCTGAGACACAAAGATGTATACTGATGTTCAAATATGTCTTAAAGATATCAAGATAAAAACAATGCACATAATTTGGAGGGAGATCGTACTATTTTTATTGATTTTAAAATTCAAAATTTCAAGGATTGTGCTTTCTTTTCCAATAGAAAAGTTAAAAGTAATAACTATGAGGTTCTCGTTCAGCCAAATGAAATTTCCAAAAGTCAGTTTGAAGTTTTGAAAACGGATTTTAGTGAAGCATCGTTAAGTTCTATTTGTTGATTCTTATTGAAGGTTTGGAGTGCTGAAGCAACGTTGAACTTGAGCGTATCCAAAGAGAGCATTGTCTTCCCATGGCTTGTACAACTCGTTGTCTGTTTTGACTTCTAGTCCCAAAAAATTGTCGCAAAGGATGATGTATCCCATGTCGGCGTTGTTGGCTACGATGGCATCGTTTCGTCCGAAAAGGAGAAGTCCACGTTTCATTCGATTCGCAATCAGATCTTGTTCAGAGTCTCCTCTTGAAGCACTGCTGTGCATCAGGACAGCATTTGGTGTCGATGCTCCACCTTCAGCTTCGTTGGTTTTGTCGATGGATTTCTTTTGTGCCTCGAGTAGAGCCCTGTCCGCCATTTCGTCTTCGATGGTTCGCAGACGCAAGTCCATGAACTCCTCGGGATGTTTGGCATTCCACTCTGCGAGGTAGTCGCGCTCGACGTATGGCTCTTCTGCTTTCTGTTTCTTTGCCTCTTTCTTGGCTTGCTTCTTTTCTCTACGCTTCTCTCGAAACTTCTTTCTGAAATAGCAAATTAGAATCAATTATGTTTCCTGTCAAGACACAGCAAATGGAAACAGAAGTTAAATTTATGTTAAAAAAAGAGTAATAAAATTTTAAAGACTAAAATGTATGAAAAATAATAAATTCTCAAAGAGTACACTTACATTTTTTTTCTGCACCAGTCCAGCATCTTGAAAGGTAGATAAGTCGACTGTAATAATGACGTAAATAGCACTAAAAAGTACTGTTTGTTTGTAGGTAGTACTAAAAAGTACTGTTTGTAGGTAGCACTAAAAAGTACTGTTTGTTTGCATGTAGTACTAAAAAGTACTGTTTGTTTGCAAAAAGCACAAAAAAGTACTGTTTGCAGATAAGTTGCAGCGGAAGGTTCCTCTACAACCAAAAATCGCTTTAATCAAACGCTTATAATATCACTTGATCAGAGCTTTAAAAATCGCCAGTTATCAGTTTGACAGACAGAAAATGAATGAAGAAATCTTTTTGTAAGCGCTACTATTTAATTACAACAATGCTTGATTAACAATCGAAAAGAAATGGTAGGCTTTTAAATCTATTTGTTTAAAAAATTTCTGAAAAATATGTATTGTTATATAATTAGAAACAATTCATTCTTATAAAAAAGAAGTGTTTTTATTTCCATTGTTGAATTTAATATGTACAAATTTCGCTGCTAATTAATGTGGTGAAGAAATTACAATTTTAATAGATAATTTGCTTAGATATTTAAATGTTTATGGTGTAATTAAATTCGAAATTAAGCTATAATTATTGTTAATATTATATTTGTTAGTCTCATTTGTTTCATTTTATACTAATTCTATTCACTTTTACGGCTTAAAGTCCCTTTAGATTGGTAATACAAATAAAATATGTAATCGAGCATTAGCACCCAATCGACTGAAGAAATGCTTTTAACCCTCCTCGTGGTTGTCTTGACGACGAATCTCGTCATCAGAAAACTGACCAGATCTTGACGAACGAGATATTTCGTCATTAGAGGTTTGGTTTGTTGGGGTTTTATGGCGCAAGGGCCATATTTGGCCCTTGCATGAAGTCCAACCAGTCTTGACTAATAGAATCTCCCAGGATTCAATAGATATGTCTATTTAGTCAACAAGCGTGTTATGAGGTGAAATCAACACTACACGGAAACCTCCTGGAGGTAGGTAGTCGTACTGGAGCAACGCAACGGGTTATTGGTAACGGACGGTGATGAGAACTACATCTGAGCTGCCACCCCACTCTCCAAACTTCCGCACCACTCAAGGGTGGAAGAGTATCGGATTAGCAACTGGAGGGTTGCGAATTCGAATCCAACTAAGGAATGTCGTGTACAAAGTGAACTAATGCACGTTAAATCTCTCGTGGTCTCGAATGTCCTCACGTTGGCGTGGTGTGGAAGTTCGGAGAGTGTGATCCCAGCTCAGGTGTTGACGTCAGCCGTGAATCAAAATGACGAGGTTTTATCCTCGGATCTTTTCCTTCGTGTTTGATCCGTCGCCAATAGCCCGTTGCGTTGCTCCAGTGAGACGTTAATTAAAATACCTACCAATCGCACCACGCAAACGCTAGGACAATTTGATGCCACAATGCATTAAACGTGCTCCAGCCCCCTAGTACACGTCGGTCTTTGGTTGGACCGTGTTTCGAACTCGCAACCCTAATCCGTTACCCTACCAACTGAGCTACCGCGTCCCTGATGCTCAGAGGCTAATACGTATTATAATTGAAAGAATATGTATTCCTAAAGTGGTTGAAATGATTTGTTCTATAAGATCACTGCATTCTGAATCACCCTGTAAAATTGATTCTAATTTCAAATGGGCGCATAAAAATCCATCTTAAAAGTGCTGAATTAACTCGTTCTAGAATCACGTGGAAAAATTCCAACATTCCCCTTCGAATTTACTCATCTTCAAAAATCTCAAACGATTCTGAGTTATTAGACTCGAAAGAATCCTCCCGACATGACACTTATGGATTCCGAATAAACCCCGCTCTCCGAAACGCAAGCATCAAACAAATCAATTGTTCGGGACCGCATTTCGCATTCTCTCGCGAACATTAAACAATTAGAATCGAAGGCATATGAGGCGGGCGGAATAGAACGAAGAGAACGGCCATCCATCCCTTTTAAGAACAGAGCCGGGGTGGATGGAACACAATGCACTGGAGAGCGAAACGAAATTAGAAGAGAGCGCAGTGTTCGGAGGTAACGTTGTTAAGTGATCCTTGAAGTAAAGTGATTGTGATTACTTTGTAGTGAGTTTTCGGGGTAAAATAATTTACCCCTGAGTGCTACATGGAAGGAGAAGGAAATTCACCCTCCGTTTCCCCTCCTACAGTTTCTACCTATTATGAGAGGGGGGTTGCAAGAGCCTTGGCGACGGCGTTGGCGGTGGGGAGAGGAATCGCTCGCCAATGTTTACTTTGGGTCTGTTTCTTGGGGCATTGCTGCTCGACTTTTTTGGCTTGCGAACCTCAGAAGTCTGTCTCGTGCCGAAAACGATTTGAACAAAAAGAGGCAGGTAGTTAAATTAACGTCGCATTGGAGCAACACAACGGGCAATTGGCGACGGTCCGGGATCAATCCCGAAGAAACTAAAGTCTGTTTCTTGGGGCATTGCTGTTGGACTTTTTTGCCTTGCGAACCTCAGAAGTCTGTCTCGTGCCGAAAACGATTTGAACAAAAAGAGGCAGGTAGTTAAATTAACGTCGCATTGGAGCAACACAACGGGCAATTGGCGACGGTCCGGGATCAATCCCGAAGAAACTAAAGTCTGTTTCTTGGGGCATTGCTGTTGGACTTTTTTGGCTTGCGAACCTCAGAAGTCTGTCTCGTGCCGAAAACGATTTGAACAAAAAGAGGCAGGTAGTTAAATTAACGTCGCATTGGAGCAACACAACGGGCAATTGGCGACGGTCCGGGATCAATCCCGAAGAAACTAAAGTCTGTTTCTTGGGGCATTGCTGTTGGACTTTTTTGCCTTGCGAACCTCAGAAGTCAGTCTCGTGCCGAAAACGATTTGAACAAAAAGAGGCAGGTAGTTAAATTAACGTCGCATTGGAGCAACACAACGGGCAATTGGCGACGGTCCGGGATCAATCCCGAAGAAACTAAAGTCTGTTTCTTGGGGCATTGCTGTTGGACTTTTTTGGCTTGCGAACCTCAGAAGTCTGTCTCGTGCCGAAAACGATTTGAACAAAAAGAGGCAGGTAGTTAAATTAACGTCGCATTGGAGCAACACAACGGGCAATTGGCGACGGTCCGGGATCAATCCCGAAGAAACTAAAGTCTGTTTCTTGGGGCATTGCTGTTGGACTTTTTTGCCTTGCGAACCTCAGAAGTCTGTCTCGTGCCGAAAACGATTTGAACAAAAAGAGGCAGGTAGTTAAATTAACGTCGCATTGGAGCAACACAACGGGCAATTGGCGACGGTCCGGGATCAATCCCGAAGAAACTAAAATAATCTGTCATGATTCTCAGTGATGATTCTCACAAATATGAAACAGAACTTGTTTTGTGATTCAAAATTCCTCTCTCTTTATAATAAATATAATTCCTACATCAAATGAGGAATGGAAGGAGTAACGGATTAGCCGTCGTGTACATATGGTGCTCGTTAAATCTGTCGTGGCCTCAAATGTCCTCCCGTTGGCGTGGTGTGGAAGTTCGGAGAGTGGGGTGCCAGCTAAGGTGTGACCTCGTCATCTGACCACGGTTCAAAAATACGTGGTGCCGTCCTCGATCTTTCCTTACGGGTTTGATCCCTGACCGTCAGAGATTTTAAGAGTTTCTTGACTGTTTATCGACCCTCTCTATTACCATCAAAAAATTATAATAGGGCAAACAAAAAGGATGCTAATGTGAGTTTTTAGATTGTTTATTTTATAGTTAGTGTTTATTGTATGAATAATATAGCATATTATTATATTAGCTTAGCGTCAAAGGGTTTTGTTTGACGTCATTCTTAACATTATATATTTCATAGGAGGGATAAACAATGAAAAAAATATAAAATTTAGATAATATTACCCGTACAGTCATGTCTTGTTTTTCTATCGACCACTGTGGCCGTCGTGGCTCAGTGGGTATGTCCACTGCGCTAGCAACCTTCGAGTTGTAGGCGGCGCTGGTTCGATTCCTGTGAGGTGCATTCTTTTGTGTGTATTTCTCTCTTCTGTGTCAGTAAAACTTTCATTGTGTGTGTATGTTTATTTGACGTAGTATGGACTTGCGCCATAATACCCCAATCCTTGGCGGCCATTGGTTTAACACAGGGGTGTCAAACTCAATTAAAACACGGGCCATTTGATGCAACTGGTAACATTCACGCGGGCCACATCACATTTATAGATTTTCTTAAAATTATATTTTGAAGTGAGGATTCAGGAATATGCATAGGATAATTAAAACACATTGTGTAATTAAGTGAATTTAGGGTAATAATTTATAATATTGCTATATAATTGCTTTATTTTAAACATTTATTTAATTTCATTTATTTATAAAACTAAAATTAATTTTTTTTACCGGAAACTTGCCAGCGCTTTCCTCCTACTAGTTTTCCACTATCTGGATTCAAAGACTGAGAACAGACAATCTTCATTATGGCAGATAGATGTTTATCAGTTAATCTTGATCTGTAGGCCGTTTTATTTAATTTCATGGACGAAAATAGTTGCTCACACATTTTTAACATGACGAAATTGTGTGTACGGTATTGCCTCGATCTCCCCTAAGTGCTATTTTCTTCATAACATAGTGTCCTGTTTTCATTTTATTTCAGAGCATCGTGGGCCACAAAAAAATTACCTCGGAGACCACATGCGGCCCGCGGGCCGCTAGTTTGACACCCCTGGTTTAAAAGAACATTTTCATTAGGAGTATCATTCGTACTCGCTGCAGTCTACTCTTAGCATGAAAGGTAATTTCGACACTAGAAATTCGACATTTGATTGATGGTATACCTCGATTTCCCCTTCGACTTTCTACTGCCTCCACAAACAATCTATTCTTTGTTTTACGACCGCCCGATCGGCATTTCGTGACTTCTGGTTCGCTTCAAGGTCACACCGAATTGGGTCAGCGAATTAATAACCGCCCTTCTCTGTAGGATGGCATTTTTAGATCCAAATAACGGCCTCAATTAGACACACGTAACTCGCATCGACGTCAATTCCGACCGCAGTCTGACAGATTTCGGTAATGAATCGGTATTATGCATACTCGCAAAAATGCAGTTAGTTTGGATATGAACTGACACGTGTGGAACTGATTCTATTGCTGATGTCGGATTTGAAGGAATTGAAATCTAGTAATAAGAATCGGAGCCGAAAACGCGAATCTGTCTATGGTTGATTGGTTTGAGGGTGTTATGGCGCATATTTTGCCATGCTGTGACACGACATTAAGTAATAGACACATACAATGAAAATTTTGCTGACACCAGAAGAGAAATACATCCAGGGAGGAAAGCACCTGACAGGAGAACCTATACCGCCTATAACTCGCAGATTGCTAGCGCTGTGGGTAAATCTGCCTATTGCTGCTGTCACGTAAATGCATTACTTTTTAGGCTGCTATGCAATGATCTATAGGGGACCGCTGTAGCCCAGTTGGAAGAGCAACTGGAAGGTTGCGAGTTCGAATATCGGTTCAGCCGAAGACCGTCATGTACGCGGGAGGCTGGTGCACCTTAAATCTGTCGTGGTCTCTAATGTCCTCACGTTGGCGTGGTGTGGAAGTTTGGAAAGTGGGGTGCCAGCTCAGGTGCTGCCTCATCGTCTGACCGTGGTTCAAAATTACGTGGTGTTGCCCTCGAATCTTTTGTTTCGGGATGGATCCGTCGCCAATAACCCGTTGTGTCCCTCCAGTTCGACGTTAATTAAATCCTCCGGCGAAACTGGATGGACCGTCTTGTACGTGGGGATGGTGCATGTTAATTCTGTTGTGGCCTCGAATGTCCTCACGTTGTTGTCGTGTGTAAGTTTGGAGAATGGATTGGCAGCTTAGGTGTTGACCTCATCATTTGTGAGTGGTTCAAAATGGCGAGGTGTTGTCCTCGATCTTTCCCTTCGGGATCCATCCCGAAGGGAAAGAATAACCTGTTGTGTGGCTCCATTGCAACGTTAATTCAACCACTTGCTTGCATCAGATCGTTTTTAAATTTGGCCAAAGTGTGGTTAAGTAACATTTAAAGCACTGTCACAATACGGAGAAGTAATTGAACAAACAATACACCTGTCTCTAAGGTCTCAATTCGTGGAACAAAAACTTTCCTTCTAAGAACGTCCGAACACCCGTCCTCCGAAACGCTCGATTTCAGCCCATTCTTTAGGGTTAAAAGGAAAGAGGATTGACGTGATTTGATAATGAATATTCTTCAGCGTAATTGGGCAAGTTCATTGTGCCGCAGAGACTGCAGACGATTATCATAATTGCCGCGCCGAAGTGAAGTGAGTGCTTACCGGCAAACTGAAACGAAGCCATCGGGATTCGTTCGGATGGTTTCGGAATTGCGTTCCTCAGCAAAAAGCGACGTTATGAAGGAATTATAAAATGCGAACATTGTGAAAGCACAATGTGAGTAGCTTTTATTTCTAGAGCTGGAAAAAACTGCTATTTTACGATAACAGTCACAACTGTTATTGCTAATTTGTCATATTCACCGCTGATATTAACATTCGTAAACAGTTAATGTTACTAACACTAAGTTATTAGTTGATGATAAAAGTTAATTTAAAGAGTTGAAATTATTAGGTTGATGCGAAAGTTCGTCCCGATTTTTTTTCTTCAACGGTACTGAGGGATTTTCTGTCAAGCTAAATGTAGTGTTTCCTGTACGTTTGCGAAAGTGACGTTTCTTGGTTTGTTTTACTTATACAATTTCACCCAATACTTCGCCAAAAAAACGCCATTGCCATTCACCACTTGTTAAAACCCGAAACTAAATTCCAAAATGTTGGGTTGATACAAGAGTTCGTCCCGTTTTTTGGACAAAACTTGAAGAAAAATTATATTTACTAAAAATTACATATAGTCAATATAGTACGTGCCGTTCTGTTCGATGACCTTTCTACATCTCTCCGGTAGCTTCATAATCCCGCGCTGATAGAAGTTCTGAGGTTTTTAGCTAAACTGATCCGGATAACGAAACTTTCTGAACCACTTACGGCACGTGGGAATCGTCAACGGCACCCTCACCAGAAAGAACACATATCCTCTTCTGCGAAGCATTGCTTTTTCGGGAATAAGAAAGCATAATATGTCGAAAATGCTTCATATTTTCTCCAATTTGTAATGCAAAACAAAATTTAAAAAGCACAACCAAATAAGACAATTTTTCCCCCAAGTACTGGCTGAAATTTCCTCCTTCAAACAACATCAAAACTTTACACGTTTGAAGTAGATCACACTTCTGTTTTGTGATGCAATGCTCCAGAAACGGGACGAACTCTTGCATCAACCCAATTACAATGTTAGCGATTACCAACTTTTTTATTGCCTTATTTAATATTTTATTAAATTTCATTTTTTACTATACTTTTCTAGACTCTACTAATATATTTACACTGTTATTTATTTACATAAACTTGCCATTGATATAATTTTAAAACATACTCTTCAAAGGTGTGGTTGCATACCCTCATGCAAATGCATACCGTACACTATTTCGTCTATAGCTTCTCTTCCGAAATTCGAAGAGCTTAGCGGTGAAACTAATATAAAGGACTCCTTAGCATTTCTAGAAGGTGACGGTCTCTACTTAATCAGACATGTTTAAATTCACTATTCTTTTAAACGCAGATATTAATGCGTGGTTATCATTTATTGGTATTAATGATTGCTATATTATTTTAATTGAAAAAGTTGAAGTTAGTCTATATCGGTCTTTTTATGACTGAGAGATTAAGTAGGTAGTTAATTAACATCCGTCGCACTGGAGCAACACAACGGGCTATTGGCGACCCGAGGTGAGAGATTCAAGGACAAAGTCACGTCATTTTGAATCGCGATCAGATGGCGAGAATAACACCTGAGCTGGCATCCCACTCTCCAAACTTCCACACCACGCCAACGTGAGGATATTGGAGACCACGACAGATTTAACGTGCACCAGCGCTCGTGTACACAACTGTCTTTGGCTGGACCGAGTTTCGAACTCCTATCCCTCCGTTGCTCTTCCAACTGGGCTACTTAGGCGACTATGATAGGGATTTTACAAACCCAGAAAAAATTTACCTTTAATTTACCTTAATTTTTTCCTTTCTTTTAGTCTGATACATATCGCTTAAAATGTAGTTTATTGCCGTTTAGTCAAATTGCTATCGACTAATTAACTATCATAATCAATTTAGAATTTTTATTTTGCGAAGTGCTGAAATATATTATATATAATATAATAATTATATATATATAATATAATATAATATAATATAATAATTATATATATATATAATATAATATAATAATTATATATATATATATATATATATATATATATATATATATATATATAAAATATAATAAGGTTGTTCAAAAGCAAAGTACATACGAAAAACTTCGTTTAGATGTTCAGAAAATTTAACGACTGTTCAAACTATTTATAATATAATATAATAATAATCGTATTCGAAAAACAAGTCAACCGACGTCATGTTGAAAATACATACAGGAAACATCGCCGCCCAAACAGCCGCCACCGAGTTTAGCTTGACAGAAAATACCACTTGTAGATTTTCAACTTACCTACGAGAGACCAATGATTGGCTACCGTTGCCAATGATTTTAATACTTAGAAAAATCCTCCCACTGTTTCCTTCAAACCATTTTGTAATGACTTAGTTGAAACTTTTATGTTTACGACGAAATTACGCATATTAGACCTCATAATAGTTTTCCTTTTTAATTTAGTTATCATTAGTTTTGTTTCCTTTTAGCATTTCAAATAGACAAGTATAATTTATTACCTTTATTAGTCAGCTTAATAGCTTCGTTTTAAAAAACGAGTCGTTGACATTTGATGACAAGGAAATATGTTTTAACCAAAAACATTTATGAATGTTAATAAGGAAATATTTTATGAAATTGCGAAAGTTTATTTCTGTGACAACATCTTAAAAGAACAAGCGCTTTATCCTGGACAAGGTTGTTCAAAAACAACGAAAAACTTCGTTTGGATGTTCAGAAAATTTAACGATTGTTCAAATTATTTATATCCTTTGCATTAAAGTAGAATCGCAGTACTTTCTCAGTATATAAATTGAATATCTCTTTAAAAAGGAACATTATTTATTTGATGCTTATGAAACAAATAACTACTTGGAACATCCTTTTTGTCAATGAAATCATTGTGTAATAGGATTCCTATTCAGTTATTTAAACAGATCCGAATTATTTCCATTGAGTATTAAGCATTTAGTGAGTAGAGGTAGGTATTTTAATTAAAGTCGCACTTGGAGCAACACAACGGGCTATTGGCGACGGATAAAACCCAAAGTGAAAAATCCTAAAACACCACATAATTCTAAACCACGGTCAGATGACGATCTCAGCTGGCATCCTCACTCTCCGTGGTGTGAAAGTTTGGAGAGTGGGGTGCCAGCTCAGGTGTAACCTCGTCATCTGACCGTGGTTCAAAATTACGTGGTGTTGTCCTCGGAACCTTCCCTACTGGTTTGATTCCTGACTGTCGCCAATAGCCCGTTGCGTTGCTCCAGTGCGACGTTAATTAAAATACCAAGATATTGACGATATTTCGATGATGAGGAGATTGGTCAGTTTGCTTCTGAGATTTCTGAAGGTAGTCAAGACAACCACCAGGAGAGTTAAAAGTTATTTTCCATCAATATAATAAAAAGGGATTTTTACGAGATTCCATGTTGGTAAAGAAGTTGTGGCGTTTGACGATGATGCGAGATCAAGACATGGTTCAGTTTCCTCTTAATGACGAGATATCTCGTCCAACAAGATCTCGTCAGTCTTGCTAGGGGACCAGGAAGGTTAAAACGTTAGAAAGTTGCTAAACGCGTGAAAATGGTAGAAGTTTATTGAAGTTGTTATTCTTAGTGGAATAATATTCAGTTTGTTTTTGTGTAGAAAACAATACAGAGCAGCGTTTGAAGTTTAGAAATGTTTTAATTTAACACAAGCATTAACTGGGAATTATATTTCTGCGTACAATTAAACCTTTCTCAAATTATTTCCCGACGACTTCTATACTTGTTCTTTCAACAACAGCTCATTTTTTCATTCGGTTTGCTTTTGTTTCTGTTTTCCGTGGGAATGAAATTCGCGTTATTAACCATTTCTTCCATTACGGTTACAGCGTGCAACACTAACGGGTGCGAATTTCGGGGCCGTTTCCTTGCAAATGAGTTCCGCAAGGTTAACAACTGTTTCTGGCAGACAGCGAAATGGTTTATAAATTGCTACTTTTACTTCCAAGGCGAACAGCACTCGTTAGAAAAAGAACCCGCGGATACTCGTATTCTCTCGCGTTGCCATTTCCCCCTGCCTTTTTCGATATAATATTCTGTGGCCGTTATTTCACTTGGATAGCGTGTGAGCCGATTTCGATCTGTTGAATCATATTTCCGTGAGAATTCTACTTCCCTTCCAGATTGTGTTTTATGAATGTTTATAATGACATCTCCAAATTCAGCGGTCACATTTTCTGTGCATCTAAAGTAGTGCTGAGGTATTCTGTATTTATTCTCGATAAAACTTCGGTTTTATCGACACAGCTTAAACATACACATACTTGTGAAAATGTAGTACTTCCAAGTTGGGTTACGCAGCTGACATTCTTTTCATGTTACGTATATGCATACCCTATAATGTTAAAAAACTGTAGCCCAGTTTGGAAGAGTAACGGATTAGCAACCGGTAGCGAGTTCGGTCCAGCCAAAGACCGTCATGTTCACTGGGGCTGGTGCACGTTAAATCTGCCTCAAATGTACTCACGTGGAAGTGGTGTGGAAGTTTAGAGAGTGGTGTGCCAGATCAGGTGTTTAAATGCGCACATACCTACCCAAAATAATCAAATTTGGAGATACTGCCATCTGACTAGAACGATAGATAATTTGTATGCTAAACTAACTATATAAATGCACCCAGCGTTGCTCGGGTTTAATTGGTTAAACTTCGATTGGGAGTCATCCAAAAAAATCACTTCTCTGTCATAGAAAATGCAAATAGAGAAAATAAGCGAGCGCAAAATACACTGCTGGCCACCGTAAATGCAACACCCTGAAGGAAGCATGCAAATAATATGAAATTTACAACATGCATTAGCGGAGGTGAGATATGCAAATGATTAGAATTTCAGCGCAGACGCACATCACGCGCGCCTATGGCGCCACTTCAAAGCGCTATTTAAGGCTTGGAGATTTCGACGATTTCAAGTACGGCAATTGTGTTTTTCTTGTGGTTTTTTCAAAAAAAACGATCAATTATGCCTCGTAGAAAACAGCGATCATCTTTTGATCAAGTATCCGAGTTCGACAGAGGAAGGATAGTGACCTACCGAGATTGTGGATTATCTTTCAGGGAAATCGGTAGTCGTGTTGGACGAAACCAAACAACTGTAATGCGGATATGTGATCGTTGGATGCAGGAGGGACCGACGTGTTCGATCGCATCCACCTCAGTGCACCACTTCACGTGATGACAGGCATATTGTGCGTATGGCAGTGACGGATCGCTCAGCCACATCACGAACCATAGCACAGCACATTCAGTCTGTACCGCATCATCCAGTGTCTGCGCGTACCATTCGACGCCGTTTACAGCAGAGTGGTCTGTCCGCAAGACGTCCATTGCTTCGTCTACCCTTGACGCAGAACCACAGACGTTTCCGCCGCCAATGGTGCGATGAAAGAAGGATGTGGACGGCAGAATGGAATGAAATTGTCTTTACTGACGAGTCACGCTTCTGTCTGCAACACCACGATGGTCGGATTCGAGTCTGGAGACACCGTGGAGAGAGGATGCTGAACAGCTGCGTTATGCACCGCCACACTGGTCCTGCACCGGGTATTATGGTATGGGGCGGTATTGGATATCACTCTCGCACTCCTCTAGTACGCATTGCCGGTACTTTAAACAGCCAGCGCTACATCTCCGAGGTGTTGGAGCCAGTTGTCCTTCCTTACCTTCAGGGCTTGCCCACAGCCATATTTCAATAGGATAATGCGCGACCACACGTGGCACGCATTGTCCAAGGGTTCTTCGTCAATCGCCAGATTGAATTGCTTTCCTGGCCAGCTCGCTCTCCGGATCTTTCGCCGATAGAAAACATGTGGTCCATGGTTGCTCAACGATTGACCCAGAATACATCCCCAGCTGCCACACCAGATCAACTTTGGCAACGTGTGGAAGCTGCTTGGTCTGCTGTACCCCAAGAACACATCCAAAGTCTCTTTGAATCAATGCCGAGGCGTGTGGCAGCGGTGATCTCCAACAATGGCGGCTACTCTGGCTACTGATTTTGGCAGGAACCACACTTCACAGAAGTCTATAAATTTAATCATTTGATACTTGGTCAACATGTTATCTACAAAATAAATTTTGTTGTGATATCTCTTGTCTTTCTTGGTGTTGCAATTTGGGTGGCCAGCAGTGTAGTTTTTAAAACAGATTTTTTTATAGCTTCTACAATTTATTTTAGATCCATTTCACATGCTATAAGTAAGAAACCTACAAAAACTGAAAATTCCTTACCGCATTCTGCGATTACGTCATACTCTAAGATTCTAAAAAAAACCTCCAAGGTCATCTTGAGAGGCGATTCCTGTTGATGTTAACTCTGACGTCATCAGCACAGCCAGACCGGGCGGTATCGCCCTCTACTAACACTCACTGTTATTCCTATGGAGATTTCGAATTGTTTTTAGCCCCTACGACAAATAGAAAGGGGGATTAATATGTAGCCTACGTTATCAACAGGGTTGTAAAGTATTCAGTGTACCAAATTTAGTGTGGATTATTCAAACAGTGTAGATTTGTATAGAGAACATACAGACAGGTGCCAATTCTGCTTCATATGTATAGATGTAAAGAACAAAACTTGGAACTAGGAACTTTTACGAGAGAAATTTAGAATTTCTTGTCTTCTAGTTATAAACTTCTGAATTCTCGTCTCGGTTCCCTAAACTCATATCGAATTATGATCGCTGCATGCTCAAGAAACAGGGGTTATATCCCCCATTTCCCTCATGTATCAACGCATTCGAGCAACAAGTGTAGATGCGGCTTTTCAGAGGTAACAAACACCCGTTGCAAGAGACAACGCAGTTCACTGTCTCTGAAGACGAACAAAACTTCAAACGTCTCTGAAAACGAATGATTCCTTCGCTCTCGGGTCCAGGAGAATCGAGTGCAATTCACTATATACAGATCGATCCATGATCCGCATATTCTCACGCAACAACGGTTATATCCCCCATTTCCCTGCTGTGTCGACGCATTTCAGCAACAAGTGCAGATGTGGCTTTTTTCAGATGTAACAAACATTCTATGATGCAAGAAGCAACACAGCTGTCTTTGAAGACGAATGATTCTTTGATATTCGTGTCCAGAAGAATCGAGTACGATTCCTTGGAACATCGATTATGAACAGATCGATTTATGATCGGTATATGCTCAGGCAACAAGGGTTATATCCCCCATTTCGCATTTTGCCCCGCTTCGATCTGTGCTCAGGGGAATCGAGTGCGATTCCTTGGACACAGATCGATTTATGATCGGTATATGCTCAAGGAACAAGGATTATATCCCCCATTTCGCATTTTGCCCCGCTTCGATCTGTGCTCAGGGGAATCGAATACGATTCCTTGAACACGTCGATTTATGATGTTCGAGCGGCATTCATAATTCCCTCAATCCATCCACATAGAATGGCTTCCATAGTGACGGTGCAATTACGGGGGTTAATTGCAGCGGAGCGGAAAGCCAGAAGTAAAGATAAGAGCGGAATTAGTGACGTATCGCCAGTAAATTGCGTTTTAAGGAAGTAATCTGTCCTTGTACACGCACTTTATTAAATTGATCGGGGGGTGCGTTTTTCGGGGAATCGGAAGCGTTTGCTTTTCCTCAAACTTAATGGAGGTGGATAATTGGAATTGGGTTTCCACCTGTTGCGTGGGCCGCGGTAGCCCAGTTGGGAGAGTAGCGGATTAGCAACCGCAGGGTTGCGAGTTCGAATCCAAACAAAAACTGTCGTGTACAAAGGAGGCTGGTGCGCGTTAAATCTAACGTGGCCTCAAATGTCCTCACGTTGGCGTGGTGTGGAAGATTGGACAATGGGGTGCCAGCTCAGGTACAACCCCGTCATCTGACCGTGGTGTTGACCTCTGATCTTTCCCTTCGGGTTCGATCCCGGACCGTCGCCCATACCCCGTTGTGTCGCTCCAGTGCGACGTTAATTAAAATACCTACCTACCTTCCGTTGCGGTCTCTGGAAAGGGTTTTTACTCATTTTTGCATTGTTTCGACGAATAATAAAAACGATGACGAGTTTTCACTTAGCTCCATCACATCGCAACAGGTAGTGTAGATGGTTGAATTAACTTCGCATTGGAGCGACACAACGGGCTATGGGCGACGGTACGGTATCCATCTCGAAGGAAAATACTTCATTTTAAACCACGTCAGATGTGGGCAACAGCTGAGCTTGGCACCCCACTCTAAACTTCCACACAACGCCAACGTGAGGATATTTGAGGTCGTGACAAATTTGACGTGCACCAGCCCCCATGTACGCGATAGTCTTTGGTTGGATCAAGTTTCGAACCCGCAATCGGTTGCTAATTCGTTTCTCTTCCATTCCGTCTGGCTACCGCACCCTGTCTGGTGTGGGGTAAAAGAAAATATAGTATAGTACTCCGAAATCTCTTGACCGCTCAGAGTCTAATTGAAAGTGCCGTAAGTTCGAATGCTTTAACTAGAGCAGGGGTGTTAAACTTAATGAAAACAGGGGCCATTTAATGCAACTGGTAAGATTCACGCGGGCCACATCACATTTACAAATTTTCTTTTAATTATATTTTGAAGTGAAGATTCAGGAATATGGATAGGATAATTAAAACACATTATGTAATTAAGTGAATTTAGGGTAATAATTTATAATATTGCTATATAATTGCTTTTATTTAAACGTTTATTTAATTTAATTTATTTATAAAACTAAAATTAACATTTTTTTACCGGAAACGTGCCAGCACTTTCCTCCTACTAGTTTTCCAATATCTGGATTCAAAGACTGAGAACAGACAATCTTCATTATGGCAGATAGATGTTTATCAGTTAATCTTGATCTGTAGGCCGTTTTATTTAATTTCATGGACGAAAATAGTTGCTCACACATTTTTAACATGACGAAATTGTGTGTACGGTATTGCATCGATCTCCCCTAAGTGCTACTTTCTTCATAACATAATGTCCTGTTTTCATTTTATTTCAGAGCATCGTGGGCCACAAAAAATTACCTCGGGGGCCACATGCGGCTCCCGGGCCGCCAGTTTGACACCCCTGAACTAGAGCATTAATTACTGTTAATGTGACAACTCGTGGAATTATTACTTCGATAATTTTCATGGTTCACAATGATGAGAAAGTTAGAAAACCCTAAAAAGGATAGATGTATTTACTGTGTCCTCAGCTTATGCAAGCAAACCACGAATTACAATTCCGTAGGTGGACCTCCAATCAGGTTTCGTTGGACTAATTACCTCCCACGGCGCCGTGTTAATTTCCGTGTATCCCCGTTTACCTACATGGAATAAAACTCGATCTCCGAATAGGAAATGCGCATTGCGTAACGAATTCTAGAACGCATTTAATGAAATTCATTAAACCGAAGACGCTCCAAAGAACGTTCCAGAAAAAAAAGATGTCACACCAAGGTCAAGAAACGTGTAAATATTATTCCTGAGTGTTCCAACATCAGCGATATGAACTGCGAAGAAAACCAAGAAGTAGGTTAGCGACATGTTTATTTTAGAATCTCAAAGTAACCTTGAAGTTTTTAAAGGGAAAACCGTAAGGAAGGTGATGCATCACAGTTAGGGCATGATCTCGATATCACATCTGCTCGTTGTTGCCATTTTGTTTTAATAAATGATTGGTGAATCGTTCCGAGTTCAATGACTGAAAATGTGGAATAGCAAAAAAGAAGGAAAAGCTCTGCCTATCGGGAATCGATACTTGGAATAGTTCATGGTTCGATACCCTTGACCTTCTAACTTTCGATTGCTGGGGCGAGCTTTTATTTTGTGAAGCGATTAGCGTTTTAAAAGAGAAGTGCTAAGTAATAAGCTGTGTGTTCCGATTCACATCGTTGGATCCCGATGTTCGTTATGATTGCGCTATTCCGAACGGAAGAAAATTAGAATTCGCGATCTCTAATTGTCAGGTGTGTTTAGAAGCCCGGGAAATCGGAGGTATAGATCTTGGAATGAGTGTTGATTGCTGCATTTAACTTTCGTTGATGTGAGGTGTTCTGCATTTTCTAAAGTTAGTTCTCACGACGCGTTTTTTGAATTTGAAAACCGTTGGAAGTTTACTGTTGCAATGTTCACGAATCAAATCAACCTATTGGTTGGATTCGGTTTTTATGGCCATATTTCGCCAAACAGACAGCATCATGTAATAGGCATGTTACCGGCAAAGTTTGAAACGCCGGCATTGTATAGAATACCTATGCATTTTATAGAATGCCCGGCGTTTTTAGGAAAAGTATGAAATATGAGAATTATTATATACTTTCCCTAGGCATTGTATATAATACCTAGGCATTCTATAGAATGACAAATGCTATTTAGGCAAAGTGTGAAAAAAAGGTCATGATAAGGTCTATTATTTAAAAACCGTTTATTCCTCAAAAGTACAAATGTTATTTTGAAAAAATAATGAGAGTGCCATTAATAAACTTTTATTCAAAATACGTAAGAAAAATTAAAGTTGTACAAAACACAAAATTTGTGCCTTTCTTAAAGAACAAAATAAAATATGAACCTACTTGTTGCACCAAGAAAGGAAATAATTTTATTTTGAATTGCACTTAAGTCACGTGCCTTGCCACGTGATATTCGAAACGAATCGGAGATGTATTTCATACATTGCAGGTTTGTCATTTGTCATTCTATAGAATGCCTAGGAAATGTGAAATATTAATCGTTTCATAACATTGCCGGCCAGTTTTCGGCATTCTATAAAATGCCTAGCTAATTCTATAGAATGCCGGATTTCAAACTTTGCCGGTAACAGACACACAAGGAAAGTTTGAATGACACAGAAGAGAGATATACTATAGGCATGACATATAAGTGGACTGGTAGGTAGGTATTTTAATTAACGTCGCACTGGGAGCAACATAACGGGTTATTGGCGACAGTCCGGGATCAAACCCGAAATGAAAGTTCCGAGGACAACACCTCGTAATTTTGAATCACGGTCAGATGACAAGGTCAACAGATGAGCTGCCATCCCATTCTCAAAATATAAGTTAGACTGGGCATTGCTTTTGAGAGAAGCTGCAAAAATGCGACCAACATGTCGACTAGTAGTCGACTGCTCTGAAAAAATTGACTTGGTTGGCCGATTTGACATCTTATCGCCCCATTTGGCGATATAGTCTTATGACTGGTTGGTGCATGAATGTGTATTTCCATAGAGTAGCGACAAAAGTGGTTAAAAAAATCGCCAAAGTCTGTCGAGCGGACCAATCAGGTGTTGAATTAATGAATGGGCGTGTGTCTTCTCCTGCCCCGTCAACCAATCAGATGAATGTTCGTTCCCATTCAGCAGACGAAAACAGTCAGGTCACGTTACTACTAGGTTTGGTCACATGAACCTGAGTACATGAACCATTGCTCATATTCTACTCATATTTCCTCTATGAGAAATGCACACAGGGAATAATCGAAACTGCGCCACCTAGATCTCGCAGGTTGCTCCTTTTCCTGGAACATAATATTAGAATGGGAATTTCAGTTTTATAAAAATCGGTCGCTATTCTAAACCAACAAATCCCTAAGTAAACATGAATAAAATTTCAATTAGTTTCACGAAACGTAATATCCATTTCCCCCAATGCCTATGGATCGTATGATCCTTCAAGCACTCATTGACTAGAACGTGGCAATCTCTGCCCTACCCTAGGGCACCATGAGAGGTGTTACCACATCGCACCCACCGTGAACTGTGGGGGCATCTCTTTCTGAAAGAAGCTAGAAGCTTGCTCGCATTTTAGTAGTAAAGTTGGAAGTTTCCTAAACCAGAAAACTTCAAGCAGCCAATCCGAGATATACGAGACTCAAACGTGGAACAGTTGGAAGTGTAACGGATTTTCAACCGGCGGGTTGCGAGTTCGAATCCAACCAAAAACTCGTGTACAAGGGGGGCTGGTGCATGTTAAATTTGTCGTGGGATCAGATGTCCTCACGTTGGCGTGGTGTGGAAGTTTGAAGAGTAGGGTGCCAGCTCAGGTTTGACTTCGTCTGACCGTGGTTCAAAATCACATGGTGTCCTCGGTTCTTTCCCTTCGGGTTTGATCCCGGACCGTCGTCAATAGCCATTTGTGTTGCTCCAGTGCGACGTTAATTAAGATACCTACCGAGGACAACACCAATTTTGAACCACTGTCAGATGACAAGGCACCCCACTGTCCAAACTTCCACACCACGCCAACGTGAGGAAATTTGAGGCCTAGACAGATTTAACGTGCGCCAACCCCCTTTGTACACGACGTCCTTTGGTTTGATTCGAACTTGCAACCCTCCGGTTGCTAATCCATTACTCTTCCAACCGGACTACAGCGGCCCTAATTTCTCGCAGGTTCTTCCAAATAAGGAACCCAGTCCGAGATCTGTTGCACCGGAGCGATAACCTCAGTTCCCAGTCTAGCGAACATAATTCGTAGTTAAGCGTCAGTTCGACTACGAACCTTGTATTCCGAGATCCATCTGAAACCCACACACGATTCCGAAATCGAATAAACCAATTCCTTGCAAATAACGGCACCCCGTGAACAAGGGAGCATAGGTCACTCGAACGGTGTCAGGATCTGACGTAAATTGTGTCAGCCGGCGCACCGATGCGTGGTTTGCAAATGAGAGGGAGACACTATCGTTTAAAGGCCTTTTGTCATGGGTGTCGTTGCCAGGAAATTGAGCTATAATGGCCTGTATTTCTGAATATCTCCCTTTTGTTCTTCGATATCAAATTGACGTTTAAATGGATGGACCGTTGACGGGTGGGGGGAGAAGGAATTGTGTCAGATTGTGTTCTTTTTCGGGGAATTAAAAGAAGTGTTGGGGTATGTTTGGGAGAGAATAGTTATATTGTTGTGCTGAAATGTCGGGTTTGTTTCCTCGTTCGAGTGGGGTTCCATTTTCGTGGATAGAAATGTTTTTTTAGTGGCGTAAAAATGATAATGGTCCAGAAATTCCGCATTTCGATTTTCTTTATTTTGTTGCGTTTAAAGGGGAACGGTCCAGAAATTCCAAATGGCTTCGTTCTTTGTTTTATAGTGTGTAAAAGGACATGGGTTCGGAAATTCGCAGTTTTATTGTTTTTTAACCTTTTAACCCTTTGATAGTCGCGAGGTTTCCGAATAGTGCAGTGTTGCTTTTACCACACTAGATAACTAATGATGATCTTACTAAAGGATGTAGATTCTTTCAACCTTTGAAAAACTCTATCAGTATTTCTTTCCTTAGAATGTAATCTTTCTTTGGAACGATTATTTTGGTGCTTTCTTGGATTCAAATCATTTGGAAAATTTCTACTGGACCTTTCCTTGGAATAGAATGCTTTGGAACCATTCTATTGATCCATTCTGTAGAATATAGTCATTTGGAAAGATTCTATTGTCCCTTTCCTTAGCATGGAATCTCATGGAAAGATTCTATTGGTCTTTGCTGAGACTAGAATCTCTCTTTGGAAGGATTATATTGGTCCTTTTCTTGAAAAAATTCTATTGGAACTTTGGAATATGATCTCTTGGAAAGATTCCATTGCTCATTCCCTATCCTTTTATGGAACGATTATGTTGGTCCTTTCTTTGGAATAGAATCATTTTGAAATTTTTCTACTGGACCTTTCCTTGGAATAGAATCCTTTGGAACGATTCTATTGATCCATTCTGTAGAATATAGTAATTTGGAACGATTCTATTGATCCATTCTGTAGAATATAGTCATTTGGAATGATTCTATTGCCCCTTTCCTTAGAATAGAATCCCATGGAAAGATTTTTTTGGTCCTTTGCTGAGATTAGAATCTTTGAAAGGATTATATTGGTCCTTTCCTTGAAAAAATTCTATTGAAACTTTCTTTGGAATATAATCCCTTGGAAAGATTCTGTATTGCCCCTTAGAATAAAATCCATTTTCGGAACGATTATTTTGGTCCTTTGGAAAACGAATCATTTGGAAAAATATTCTATTGAACCTTTCCTTGGAATAGAATCCTTTGGAATGATTCTATTGACTCATTCTGTATATTATAATCATTTGGAAAGTATATTTTGGTTTTAAAGGACAGCTGGGACTTAGAATCAGTCGGTATGATTTTCAGTGGCATAGCCAAGATTTTGTTTCGGATATGTAATGTCCAAAGTTGTAGATGAAATTTATTACACAAAGTTAAGATCTTATCACAATTTTAAAAATGCTTTTTAGGTTATTTTTTTGCTACTGGACTGAACGTTTAAAAGGTTTCTGTAATCGAACCCAATAAAAAGGATACATCTGGGTTGATCTGAGTACACGAATAGTACAGGTGGTGTTGCGGAAATATTTACCAAATAGATTGCATTAAATATTGTAAGGCAAATAATCTTTATAGATATTCATAGTTTATTTTTGTAATAGATTGATACGGTACGTAGATATGATTGCAGATATGCCACAGGTAACTTTTTGCTGCGACTAGAGGTGTCTTTTAAAGCAAAATTGTCTTAAAAGCTGCTATTTTTAAAATTGGCAATTTTTCGAAAATGTTGATGAATTTTTTGAAAATTCACCAAAGGTCAACGAAAGTTTAATCCTTTTTTTAACTAACCGCGGACAGAAAAAAATATTTTACTTATTTTTCTTAAAGGGAAAAATTTTCCAAAGGACGCCAATTTCTAAGTTTTGGTGCCAAGCATGAAAGAAAACCATCGGTATCTAGTTGCTACATTGTCACGAAAACCTTATTAAGAAAAAATATTTAGTTTTTCTAATTTTAAAATTTAAATTTCTTGGTTAAGTCTTCACGTCTGTTTCGTACTTAATTTGCACATTTTTTTAGCCGATTCATCTTGTTTTTGTGCAACTAAAATTGGTACTAAAATGGCTTTTAAAAGGAAACTTTTTCCTACTATTTAAAAAGAATATTTGTTACTTTTTCACAAGTGCTTGGCTGTAGCATCCCTGTGATTGTAGGTTGATGATAGTTGAATTTAAGTCGCACTGAAGCAACATAACGGGCTATTGGAAACTGTTCGGTTACAATCCCGAAGTGAAAGATCCGAGAACACCTTACCATTTTGAATCACGGTTAGATGGCAAGGCGACATCTGAACTAGAATCCTACTTTCCAAGCTTCCACACCATGCCAACGTGAGGACATTTCAGGCCACGACAAATTTAACATGCACCAGTATACACGACGCTCTTTGGTTGGATCGAGTTTCGAACTCACGACCCTCCGGTTTCTAATCCGCTACTCTTAAAACCGAACTACTGTTGCCCCTATTTGTAAAAAATTGAATAACATGTGATTCCTTCAAAACAACAGGAGCCGAAGTAGCTCAGTTAGTAGAACAACGGATTAGCAACCGAAGGGTTGCGAGTTCGAAACTCGGTGCAACCAGACTGTCTTGTTCACTGGGTCTGGTGCACGTCAAATCTGTCGTGGCCTCAAATATCCTCACGTTGGTTTGGTATGGAAGTTTGGAGAGTGGGGTGCCAGATCGGACGTTCTCGTCATCTGACCACGATTCAAAATTATGTGGTGCTGTCCTTGGATCTTTTCCTTGGGGATTCATCCCGGACCGTCACCAATAGCCCGTGGTGTTGCTCCATTGCGACCTTAATTAACTACCTACCTTTATAACAGACGAGTAACGTCATTTGAGATCAAGGCTTCCTTGGTTATATTGTAGTAAGAATTCTCCCTTTGAAAAACTTTCAAAATTCAATTCTATTTGAAAGGAGAAAAT
The DNA here is from genome assembly GCA_933210815.1 of Meta bourneti. Taxonomy (NCBI): domain Eukaryota; kingdom Metazoa; phylum Arthropoda; class Arachnida; order Araneae; family Tetragnathidae; genus Meta; species Meta bourneti. The sequence goes on along the minus strand of OW119923.1, from coordinate 108,411,257 downwards.
GGTATAGTACGTAAGGTATTTAAGCTTAATGCAAAGGGAAAGGTTTATGTATGACGTGTATTTATTCGTATTTTATATGTAGGGTTATTTCAAAAATTAAAAATCAACACTTTCGAGAGGGATGGGCCTCTCTAACTACAAAAACAATTTAGAATTGTTCGTTTTCAAGAGATCAAAAATTGTTTTCAGCATTTGAAATGATTGATATGGATAGCTGTGGTTTAGAAACATTCCCGTAGAATTGCTTACACCGAAAATGGATGGTAACAGGATATCGCCAATCCTAATTATTCCTCTAGTGTATATTTTAAAACAGATTTCGAAATCTCAAAACCGAAGTAAACAAAAACTTTACCAGACGTTTCCAAACAAGGCGATGTTTACTTTTCATTTTCTTTGCATAGTTCGCCGTGTTTATAGGATCGAGGTACTAGACAAAAACATCTTTTGAATCCAATTACACCACTGAACCGCGGCACCATTTAACGCAAATAAGAGCATGCGCTATTTTTTAGCATTTTATTGAGAGTTCTCGAGTGGAGAATTTAAATTATCACTTTCACTTTCGCCACGTGAAATCGCCTTATCTGAGTAATTACAGTCTTGCAGTCAGAATTCCGCCGAAGTTCTCAAAACAACAGTTCTGTGATCCATTTTGTAGACATTATTAGGTCCCGCTGCCCACTTATCGCAAGCATCTTGTGTGGTCTTGAAAAGGCAGTAATAACACAACTGATAACCTGCATATTTGGAAACGACCTCTCGGATTCAATTGGTCTGTGTTAGTAGTATTAAGCCTTTTTGTGTTTCGAACCACAGGTGTGCCGCCATTTTGATAAGCAGCCATTTGCTTCGGTGATCGTGGAGTCTGAAATTCCACCATAGCCGCATAAAGGCGTTTAATTTTATTATAATCCTAGCAGTTGTTTTCTAAACTATTATAGACTGCCAAATGGGTTGTTATCGGCTAGAATTCCTGGAGGTAAGTGAAAACGCAAATTTGGGGATCTGATTGTCCTCTGAAGACAGTTGTAAATAGCACATGGCGGCAGAGAAGTTTTATACGTCTACTGGACTAGACTAAGCGAAATGATTTAAATATTAATAGGTTTCTTGAGAACTTTAGACGGGAAAAATTATCTAAAGGGCGGATAAGAATGTCGATGAAATAAATGTGAGGTGAGTTCTAAGATGCAGAGATATTGAATTATATCTTCGGAAAAAAGCCGTTTCTTTTCTGAGGACCAAGAACTAGCCTTCCTCAGGTCAGATATGCATCGACCTCCAACTGGTAGGTAAGTAGGTATTTAATTAACGTCGCACTGGAACAACACAACGGGCTATTGGTGACTGTCCGGGATGAAAGATTCGAGGACGACACCACGTAATTTTGAATCACGGTCCGATGACGAAAACAACACCTGAGCTAGCACCCACTCTCCAAACTTCCACCCCGTCAACGTGAAAGCATTTGAGGCCACGACAGATTTAACGTGCACCTGCCGCCCATGTACACGACGGTCTTTGGTTGGATTCGAATTAACAACCCTCAGTTACTCTTCCAACCGGGCTACCGCGGCCCCCTCGACTTCCAACTGGAGATAATTGATCTCCATTGTTCAACGATATACAAGTCAACATTTAACCCTCTAAGACGTGTTAAAGACTTGATTGACGAAACGAGATATTTCGTCAATCAAGGTCTGGTCAGTCTTACTAACGACGAGATTTCTCGTCGAGAAAACCGGGAGGGTTAATAAATTTTACCCGATTGATTTCTATAATTGCCTGGAAAAGGGTAAGTTGAAAAATTTAGCAGCGACCGCCTAGAAAATGCTCTTTATCTTAGGAAGTGAGCAGATTTGGGTGTGACCAAACTTTTAATTGAAACAAAACCGAGAATTCTGGAAATATCTCGAGGATTTCTTCAGAGCAGGATTAACCCTCTAAACGTCACTTCCTAGTAGTGCAGTACTGCCCACAAAAAATATAATGGCCAAATAATCACATGTATTGCTTGAAAGAACACTAGGAAATATTCTATTGGTCAATTAAGTCGAAATTGGTTAGTCATGCAAGAAAGGTTGCAGAACGGATAGGTATGCTTGTGAACCCTTTGGAGGGTTAACTCATTGTTGCCAGTTCCTTCCTCACTTAACACCTTTCCTTTTCAAACCAATACATTTGGCCCGCTTTCTTCTCAATCGGGCCCACATGGAATTGTGCAGCTCTGGTAAGTTGTGTCTGAAGATATGACTTTGGCCACCATCCTTATTCCGCGATTTATAAAGGCATTTAATGGCAAAAATTCGATTTATTTTTGTGTTCAAATTATGTAAAAAACCGTTGATTAAAATACAATGAGAACTATTTTACCATCTTATAGTTTGGGTTTTGAGAACTGATTTGATTTAAATGTATTTATTCAAAAAAGAATCGCAAAACTATTGTTTTAGTATTACGTACAAAATAATAAACAGCGTTGATAGCAAAATGCCTACAGGAAATGAATAATGTAAAACATTTTGTGGGAAGACAGAACATCATTTCTTTCTGCCTTCCACTGACTAGAGAACAAATGAAATGAAGTCGTTTTAACTTTTTTTGACCAAGTTGTTCTCACAAAGAATTGTAAAATAATACACCATTTTTCCAATGACATCACGAGATTTTTCTATTACTAGAGAATATAAATTCTTTTATAATTTCAGCTGCTAGATTCTAGGAATACTAATTTTTACTGCTAGAAATCTTGCACTCAACCAGACTGAAAGAGAAACTATTCTTCCAAACCTAATTGAAACGCAGTTGCTCAAATGAGATACAAAGTACTCTATTTTACAGTTCTGTCGCATATGATATTAAAATATTATAACACATCTTTATTTCGAAGCATAGAAATAATTCAATAAAAATCGGAATTGGTGAAATAAAATTTCTTCTTTCAATGAAGATATTCAAATTTAAAAGTACTTTGGATATCATTTGTTCTTACATTGTCTTTTTTCCTTGAGTTTTTCATCTAGAAATAAATATAATGTGTTCTATGATTTTTAATGAAACAAGATTTGGGCACACGCACATTATACCAGACAGCTACCATCTTTCATTCTTTATCTACTCTTTTGTCGCCTTGGAAACATACTCTCGAACTACCATTAATCTTTGGAGTTAACATATTCTGATTGACGGGTATTCTGTTGATTTATACGAGCTCTGCATTGGCATATCTTTTTTGGTCTGAGTTGGAGAGTAACTGTCCTCTCATGGGCATTTGTTCTTGCGATTTCTACCTTAACATGTCTTGAATAACCATTATGAACAATGTTTTTCATTTACGTTTTTATAAAAGCTTTAGTAGCGAAATTTCTTGAAAAATGTTCTATTTTATTGAACTATCGCTGTTCTATCGTTTATTGTATAGTTGGTTTCGATGTTTTTAGATTTCAGCAGGAATCATTCTTAGAATTTTCCAAATTTGCTCATTTAAAAATCTTTACAAACGTGAATGTGGTTTTGTATGTAAAGGTTTACACTCGTAACCCCGAAGAAATTCTACAGTTAAAAAGTGTTCGAAATTGTTTATTACTGGGCAATTAATTGTACAAAAGAACCACTTAAATTTTTTTCTTCCAAAACAAATACGTTATTTTACAATGTTACTTCAACAATTCTTTAAGAATTCTACCTAAAAATATCTTTGAATTCTATAATTCTTTAAGAATTTTAGTGTCTGTGCATTCTATAATTCTTTACGAATTCTAATATATTTGACTTCTATATAATTATTTTAGAATTCTACCTTATAAATATCTTTGACTTCTATAATTATTTTAAGGATTATGGATTTCAATTTCCTACAATTCTTTATCTTCAATATCCATTTTGTAGTTGTACATAGTACGAAATTTAAAAACATGATGATTATTATTTTCTTTGTGTATAAGTACATATATTATAATAAATAAAACTAGCTTTAATATAAATAAAGAATACCTAATGAATAAAATGTTCCACAGATATGCACGTTGTTGTTTTCTGCGTTTTTCAACAACGACGTTTTCTATTAACATGCCAAGAGAATAATGTATTCAATTGCTGAGAACAAAATATACCTTATTAGCGATTTCAGTCCATTAATCATTTTATGGCTTCAAACAACTAAACTTAAGACGGAAGGTAGAGTTCTATAACCGGTGTAAACGTCCTTCACGTCATGTTGTTCGGCAGCTCAATTAAAATTTGAATTCTGTTTTCCATCTGTGAAGGATATTGGCGTTCGCTAACCTCTTTCTAGAATTCCTCTAGAATATGGCCATTTTTTTCCTCGTTCTGTTTTTGAAGGTCAGAATATTTAGGCCATTCCGTCAGCTGATTCTACTCAAGTTTTATCCTTTTCCATCTATAGCAAGAACGTGGCGCTTTTTTACGCTCTTGATAGCAAAACGCTCTGCTACGTATTGTTAGAATTTAATCTCCTCAATCTCGAAACCCAATCTGAATTGTAACATGACTCTTTACATGTTGAGCAAAAGATCTTGGAATGATATTTTTCGTTTGAATGCTTTGGTATCTGATTTGAATTTTGATTAGCAATTTCTGGATGCTTTTGTTCTGAAATATGGAATAGAATTGTTTGCTGTCTTTTAGATTTTTGATACATCTGGGATGTGTTTGATACTATCGTCTGTTTTGAAGCGTTCCAGAAATTTATTCTAATGCTTGAAATGAATGAATAAAAATAATTTACAATTTTAACGATTTTTTATTATGTATGAAATGAATCGTTTGCTTTTTGGAAATTAAAAACAGTTGCAATAGATTTTCCTCAGTTTATTCACGAAGTTGCAGTTGACAAGTTTTAAATTATAAAGCAGTGTTTCTGGTTTTTGTTCTGCTCTTTTTCCAAAATTTGTGCAAAACGATAGTAAGTTTTCAATCGTGTTTTTATGTGTATTATTCTTTTCCTTTACTTTTCAGTTTTATGCTCAAATTCTTATCTTGCATTTCCTTTTTTATTTCAAACTATTTACGTTCTGGCTATTTAATCGAATTCACGAAAGTAGTTATCTTGTTTCGTGTTTTCTTTTATTTTTCCACTAAAACTCAAACTTAAATTGTTTCATACTACCGTATAACTTCGTTAGTTTTAGTTGCTAATCGATAATTTTTTTTCTTACAATTCAAAATTATTAACTATTAATCAATTGAGATATATTTCTTTCTGGAATTTTCCATTTCACTTAACTTAAATAATATTAAAAATATTTTGGATAATTTAAATAAAATAATTGGCTGAATGTGTATAACAGGTACAATGCATGGGAGGAAGTTTTTCTGTTGTCAATTCACAAAATAAGATGTATAATTTTCTAGACAGTTGGAAAAAAATCAAATTAGTAGAAAACTTCAAATCACTTCTCCAGTTCCACTTCGTGGACATACCTATTCACTCCCAAAATGATAGCTTAGAAGTATTTACGATGTAATCCAAAACAGCACATTATAAAAAAATACCTAGTGTTAATTTTTCTTTAATATAAATTCTTGAGTACATACAACTCGAAGCATGTGATTCGAAATTCACGGGCCAAACTTTAAAGTGTGCGCACCAAAACAAACATTTTTCCCCAAGGATATGTATAGAAAAGGAACAATAGTATTTTTCTAAGGGATATATTCTAAGGAAAGGGAAAATAGCATTTTTTCAAATGATTCTATAAGAAAGGAGCCATAGAATCTTTCCAAAGGGTTCTAGGATAGAAAAGGATCTACGGAATCTTTCCAAAAAATTCACTTTCAAGGAAAGAAGCAGTAGATTAATTCCAAAGGAAAAGTTCTACGGAAACGAACAATAAAATCTTTCTAAGTGATTCTATTCTAAGGAAAGGAGCAATAAAATATTTCCAAAGCATTATCTTCTAAGCAACGGAGCAATAGAATCTTTCTAAAGGATTATATTCTAAGGAACGGAGCTGTAGAATTTTCTCGAAGGATTATATTATAAGGAAAAGAGCAATAGAATCTTTCTAAAGGATTATATTAAAGGAAATGACCAACAGAATTTTACTGAAGTATTCTGTCCTAAGGAAAAGAGCAATAGAATATTTCCAAAAGATTGAACATCCAAGGAAAGGGGGAGCAATAGAATTCCAAGGGATTATTTTGTAAGGAAAGGCCTAATAATACTTTCTAAAGGTTGAATGAATCCATCAATTCTTTTACCCATTAAATGTGGTTATTTATTCATTAAGTATGTTGTGGGGTAAAAGCAGTACTACAGTATTCGCAGATGTCTTTGCGCTCAGATTAAGTTTGACCAGGGAATTCGAATTTTGAATATTGGTGAATTTATGTTCCAGAATTCGTAAATTTGTTCTCCAAATAATAGGAATTAGACACCACATTCTATTTCTCTGTTAAGGGAGGTCATATCCTCCAAACAAATGCCCAGAAATCCAACCCATTACCTTAAAATAGAAATCAATCACACCAACATTAAAGCTTGACTTTTCATATAGCTTTGGTATTGTGACAATACAATGGTAAGAACTCGTAAATTCCATTGACTTCATATTAAAACCGTTATGTATCGGGTATAAAAAAATAAATTATGGTCAATCGGGAAATAAATCCTGGCTTTTCCTCCTTTTTATATAATGCATAATCTATTCTATATATAACTGGAATACTTCCGCCCAATAAATCATCTACCGAGCTATTGTTACTGGAATTGAATCGGAGGTTGGCAATGTAGAATAATATTTCAATGCATTAAAATATAGAAATCGTTTTGTATTATATTTGCGCCGAATGCGGTGGCATCGGATGATGATAATAATTCTTATTTCGTATTCGTTTCATTCCATTATCGTCTGTCCTTTATCGAACAGATGAATTTTTTTGCATTACGATTTGTGCTTTTAGAATTTTCGACTTGAATTTATAAAGCATTTAGATGTGTTGTAAAATCTACGGTTTGTCGTAAATCGCATTTTATATCTTTGTCAAGAAGTCTGAATAGTTGTTTTCGCGTATAAGAATGGATTTGTTTCTTACCTTTAAGCTTCAAACTGTAAAAATAGTTTCATGTTGTTCCAGCCTAGTACAGTTTAAATAAATCATGTTTCAAAAATGTATTTTCAAATGATATCTTGTGAGGTATTTTCAGTGTAAATAAACCAGACGGTCTGCGAAAATTTTACTTCTGCTGTCCAAATGCTATCGCATTATACATATTGGTATACCTTAAAATGTAGTTTATCGCTCTTTTAGTAGCGTTTGGCGTTTAATCTAATTGCTGTTGATCAATCAACTGAGATTATCAATTTTGAATTCTTATTGGCGAAGTGCTGAAATCGTATTGGAAAACCAAGCCAACTGACGTCACGTTTGGAATACTTACAGAAAATATGTATCGCCACTGAAACAGCATCACCACTTGTATTTAGCCAGAAAATGTCTTTCACTAAGCAAATATGTAAAAAATGTGATGCTCCACTAAATAAATGTAAAAACTGAATCCTAATTCTAATTATTGGCTTGGTTCACGAACTAAAAATAACATTTTTTAAGGACAAGTAATGTAAGGAATTTAAAAACTTTCCTAATGTAGGTATGTCATAGACGGCATTTATTTACATACGTTTTCTGAATAATAAATAAAGAACACACAACTTAAGTAAAAACAATTTTTAATAACGTTTAAAATGACAATGACGAAAACTTCAAATTCCAACTGCAAATGAACAAGTGCGCAGAGTTAATTTATCATTTTCAGAATCTCTTGAAATCATTTCAGTTCCTTTTCTCCATACTAATATTCCGTAGAAGAAATCCCATTAAAACAGTTTTCCTTTTTCCTCAATTATGCACTATTCTTACTGTGATGGTTTGAAATCGTAGCACTAATTATTATCTTAATTTGATGTAATCTCGAACCATAAGTTCGTTCACCTGAAAATAAAATGTATAAATGTAAACTGAACTTTACATTCAAAATCAAAAGTATAATTGAAAAGGTGACATGATTTTAAATATTTTTTCATGGATAGATGTGTTGTTCTTTAATACTTCTATTTATTTGACTGGAACCTAATCTGGATACATTCGGAAAGCTTGTCATAATTCTCTCAATTATTCTAAACTTTTCCGATACCTTCAATTTAATTTTTCTTATCAAAATCAATCTTACCCTCATTGAGACTTACTGTTATCCTTAAAATGTCTAAATAAGATAACATCAATTCTTTCATAAGACATGGAAAAATAAATTTATTTAAAATTTTCATGCATCATGTCCAATATCTTTTGCTGTCAAATTTTCTAAAACTTTTAAGTAAGAAACGAAATTATATATTTTACTTTGTTTATGATAAAATTAAGTTTATTAAAGCTTTTTAAAAGTTCTTTTGAAATCTTGGTACTGAATACTTTGCTTGGGCTATATTAAGGTCATGAAATTTTTCCAAATGTTATCGCTATTTTGTATTTAATGTTTTGATAAAGTAAAAATGAATTAATATTTCTGTGCATACAGAATTTGTAACGCATTCCCTCAAAACGAAAAGTGGAACCGTCCAGTTAAAAGTATGTTAGTCTTATCTTTCAAACCAAATCAACATGTTTTCTGAAATTAATTCTCGTACGAACAGTTTAAAATCGATACTTTGCAAACTTCGTGCATTTTGCTTTCAATGTGTTTCATGATCCGATTTAAACTTCAATTCTTCAACGGATATTGTACTTAATATAAAATACCGTGTTTGCAAATTGAATCCTTTTCTGAGTCATAAATTTTCCATATCAACTTGTATAACTCTGTTAGAATATTTATCTGCTATCCAGGAAATGATAAATCACGTTCTGTAATGTTAATAACATCCTTCATAACCAGTGAACCAGAACGCCTTACTTTACATTATGATTCAAAATGAAACTCAAGAGAAAAATTCGCTTCAATTTCCGTACGTTTTTCATTCTCTAACAAGAACTGTTCGGCCATTTTTTTCCTCACATATTTTCGTTCCATGCTTCGCCCCGCCCATTCCATTCCTTCTATAAGTTAGGTGGGCGGGAATTATGTTTTCGAAGTTATGTATTTTTATTGGCAGATAATATCAGATGACGAACTAAATCGCTTTCTCTCCGCTGTTTTAGTTTTTCTTTGCATGGCAACACAAAAGGAAAACAAAATGGCGCTTTCTCCATTACGAACCCTTTTGTGCTAGATTCGCTCTGTCCGTATTGTTGAACTGTGTGTAAAAGAAAGCAAAAATAATATAAATAAATAGATAATATCCTCTGTTCGCATATAATGCAGCTAATGATACCTTATAGACTTATTGTATGATTATATTTTTTGTAATGTATCTTTACTTTTATGTTCTCAAATTGTTTTGACTTGGCGATCGAGCAAACGATAATCTTCGGTTTAGAACGCTGTGGGAAAATGTACCATTTTTATGGAATTGACCAAACATCAAATGAATAATGCATCTTGGAACGTTTCTTCTCTAAATTGAAATATCGCCATTTTGTTTTTTGAAGGAATTAAATATCTTTTAGGACAACAGTGGTACAAAATTGTGGAAAATTCGGGTTCGTAGTACATGTACTGCAGTGACATTTGTATGATATACGACGGTATTGAAACTAACGGAATTCTTGCAATAAATGATTCTCGTGGGTTATTGATTGTTGTGTAAGTTATTGGATTTAACCATACAAGCCATTTATCAAGTCTTATGATATATTTGACGTCGTTTCTTCAAGAAAGAGTACGGAAATATCTAAAAGTTTTCTGGAAGTAAAAGCGTGTGATATTTCAATCACTGCTAAAGAGTGTGTTCATTTTATTCCTATCAGTTTTGATTAATGACAACTTGCTGAAATTAGAAAACTTAAAACTATTTACTTACTTTAATAAAATTTATTCTATAAAAATGGTAATTTTTTCACCTATATTTTATAAATGTTTATATTTGTGTTTCTGAGAAAAATAAAGGTTTACTCTTGATAATATACACTAGATGCTCACTACGACCATATAGAGTACAAAATTGTTTCTAGACCAAAAACTATTGTTATCGAGTGAAAGTTTAGAATAGTTTTTGTATATTTTTTAAAAATTCTAAGAAACAGATTTGTTCTGATTCTAAATATGACTTGATTGGTTATTATTCGTTAATGGAATAACCCATTTTGTTATGTCATTAAAGGAAATTCAAAGCATAAAAACTATTTTAGACCACGTGTCTAACTTATTCTTCATAACTTAAGGTGTAATAATAAGTGATATAATACAATTCTGCGACGTTATTCGGGGTTTCAATGAAATGGATTCATTGAAGGAACTATGTCGATTTTGGCATAAAAATGTATGAATACTTTCATTTAACGCTACACAGTAATACATTTTTCGATAAATGGTGAATACATTTTTCAAATACAATATATTTTCCGTGCTATATATATTTCGAATACATATTTGGTAAACACATTTTTCGATATGTTCACCGATTTTATTTTGAAAATATCCTGTCCCAAAACTTAGAAAATCATATCTGCATTTGTGCAATAGTTATTTTTATACTAAATGTTGCTGTTATATGCTTGATTGTGCGGGAATTACATAGTCCAATTTTAACTCAAATTTTATCAATAATAATAAATTAATATGTCGTATAAGATTGGTTCAATGATTAAAATAATTCCTATGTGTGTTATCTATTAAGAGTGAGAAGAAACCTGATTCTAGATGGGCTGTTATTCCATAGCATTTAAAATAACAGTGTTATTACAAATTAGCAGTTCGAACTGTTCTCCGAAATGGGCCCGTCGTGGCTCAGGTATGCCCACTGCGCTAGCAATCGTCGAGTTGTAGGCTGTTCAGGTTCGATTCCTGTCTGGTGCATTCCTCCCTGGGTGTATTTCTCTCTTCTGTGTCAGTAAAAAACTTTCATTGTGTGTATATCTATTACTTGATATTGTATTTCTTGTGTCTGGCTCGGCCCTTGCGCCATAAAACCCCAACAAGCTAAACCAACCTGTTCTATGAAATACTAACAGTAATCCATAAATGTTAAAAGTAACTTTTAAAATAGCTCTTATTTTTACAAAAATTAATAAATAAAATTAAAATTTATATTAAAAATTTGGGACGAATAAAAGTTGAAATTACTACTAATTTGAACGCTTACTAACTCTAAGTTAATTGTCATGTTAGTGAATAAAAGAAAACTACATTTAATCACTAATTGTTAGTATTAGTTATTAAGAAGCTGTTAATATTGCAAATTAGAAATAACTCTTAAAACTGTTATAAAATAACAGTTTGGCAGATCTCCAATTCTATTGCTACTCCGGTATCTCTGCAATAAGATATTCTCATAACATCCAGTTTCATTCCACTCTTACATAACCCTTAGTAGTCGTGCCTATAGGCTATTCAAACTGCAACGACCCAATTACAGTATGTTTTTTCACTTGCAAGTGTTTCCTCTCAATTATTTCCCCCGTTTTGAGAGCAGTGCTCGTTTGAGTTCATTTTTTGCAATTTATAAGTAGCAAACTAGAATAATTTAATACTAAGAATTATGGTACAGATAAATTGACAGTCAACATTGTTTCATATTATATGAATTGGGAAAGGGCAATGCTTATTACGAATCATGCAAACAATGTTAATCTCATTATGAAATATCCATTTAATGAGGTCGGGTTTGTTTTCTCAAAGCTGGAAATACAATTTGAGGACGATGTTAGTGAGTGTATGGATGATTGCCTGATCAATCTCTTAATCAATCCCTCTTAGTTTTGATTGCATTTGGTGCTGCGCATAGACTGAAATATAAATAGACTGAGCATTGCTATTGAGAGGAGCTTCAATAAGTGTGACCAACGTGTCGACTAGTAGTCACGTGACTGCTCTGAAAAATTGACTTGGTTGCCCGATTTGGTGTCTTATCTACTCGTTAGACGATGTAATTTTGCATGACTGTGTGTGTGGGAATGCGCTTTTCTATAGTTTCGACAAAAGTGATGAAACTGCAAAGTTTATTACTATCAGATGATCAATCATTAGACCAATCAGATGATGAATCTATGGATGGCCTTCTTCTCTCGTCCGTGGACCAATCAGATCAATGTTAGGTTCAACCCAGTAGACGAAGCAGTCTAAGAGTCATGTTACTACTAGTTTTGGTCACATGATCCGGGGCACATAAAAAGATTGCCATTGCTCTGTCTACTTTTATACTTCCTCTTTACATATACTTACATATTACTAGCTTGCATATACTAGAGCTTCGCATAAACGTTGTTCCAACCGTTAATATCTTATGTCTCTTCATTTTTTGCATCTCAAGTATTTTGACGTGAATATGTCTTTAAAATCGAAACAATACTGGGGACATGCATGAAATATCGAGCGTTACAACTGTTTTGTGTTATGATTTCAAAACTAGAAACATCCAGAAAGATAAATATAGCGTTGTGTAGACAAAGGATGTCCGTACCTGACATGACCTTCGGACCGAGTGCGCAGGCGCGGGGAACGGGTCCGTAAAATAATAATAGTATAATGTTGAAATTCTACTATTCTGGGCGAGCTTCGGGCCTGTGTGACTTTAGATTGCGTGAAGTTGTTTCATTCGAAAGCTACCGAACTAGGCTACAATCACAGGCCTTCAATCAATAAAATTATCCTTCAATATTACTATCCAATTGCACTTTAATCGTTCAAACTAATTGTTGAGTATTCACACTAAACAATCGTTTAAACTTCCTATGCCTGCTTCATTCGTTCCACAATCCAACATCAGGTCCTAGTATTCATGTCAAAACTACTGTTTGTGTACTCGATACAACCTAATTTGTTTTCTTGTATCAGTCACATTTTTTTCTTAAAAATCCAAATTATGAAAAAAGAAAATAAAAAAATATTAACAAATTAAATATTTTTCGTGTACTCTGCATGTTTTCGGGTAGCTGTTGGGTTATGCTTACCACAGGATGAATATCACTGGCATAGGTTGTATAATAACCCTCCAATTCTGACAAAAATTCACTTCTAATAAATATCACATTTAACAAATATTCCATTCTGACAAAATATCATCACACTGACAAAATATCAAAGTCACTTTTAGGCCGTAGTTTAAAAAGGGTCTATAACCATTGCAGTAGAACTACAATACTCAAAATTAAACTTCCATTTCTCGTTGTTCTTAACACTTTATTTTCCATGATTTTCCACGTAACGTGTAAAGGTATAGGGGCACTTAAAAAGTGTGTCAGATAGGGTGAATTGATTTTGATGTCTATCATTTCAGCTGAGATGATTTTTATCACGATTTTAACAATGCAGTGGTTTGTTTATCTGACTCATTTAATATAGCACAAAATTTGAATTTTCTTTTTTCGTAATTATTTTAAATCGCGTTTCAGGTACTACACTATACAGTATATGAGCACGTGCAAGATCTATCCGTGAATTTAATTTTTACTAAGCGTGCAACCTCTGGTAGCGTACTTGTAAACGTTATTGTGTCTTGATATATTTATTAAGCATGCACAAACTGATATTAGTGAATATATTTTTATATATGCACGTACAAACTGCGACCATGATATGGAATGGGTTGAAAAATTGATTTTGGAGTTTAGAAGAATTAGAGGTGTGTATAAAAAAAGTCGATTCTCGTTCTTTTGTATCGTCCTTAGTTTATTAATACAAGTCTAAATATTTCTAACAAGCGTTCGTCTCCATGTGCACAACCGAAAATTTAATCTACAATTATTTGATGCAATCTTACTGATCGGATGGGTAAGCGGCTTAAATCGTATTTATTTCATTTCAACGGTTTAACAACTAATTTCAAGTAATCACCCGTATAAATAATTTTGTCTATTCTTTTTTCTATTACAAAGTACCTCAACTAAATCGTTTTGAAGCAAATTTTAAAAAGCCTCTTTACAGCAAAAGGCGTAGGTGATTAATACTATTTTTTGTTACTCAATCAAAATTATACTTTTTGTGTGTCGGATCGATATATAATATATCTATAAAGTGCCACTATTTTTGTAGTTAAATTGTGTCATGCGATAAAGAAGGTTGAAAAACACTGGCTTATATTATGAAATTGTTCATTTTAGTAAATTGTAGTGATAAATTTTAGTTCCTTAAATGATAAATGAGTGTTTCTAATGAAATAAAAAAAAGAAATACTTAAGTAACTTTATTTAAAAAAAATGTTTTTTGTTTCCATTGCAGTCTGTAGATAACTTCGATCTATCGTTGGCTATGAATGGCAACGGACAAGACAGTGGAGAAAGCTACGCTGATCACGTGAGTTTTTTTTATTTTGCTTTTAAAATAAAATTTGTTTTTATTTAAAATATCTTTCTGCAGTTGTGACCCTTTTTTTTCTAAAATTAACCAACTTTTTGCTTATTTGAATTTGTTTTAATCAGTTGAAAAAACTGAATTGTTTCAGTTGAAAACAAGTGAATATATTTTCCAATTAAAATTAAAATAATAAAATCTAGTCTAATGACCTTCGCGGGATGCATCCTGCTAGCGGGCCGTATGTTGTGCACCCCTGCCCTAAGCTATCTCAACACAAGACTACCATTAGTGTTGAGAATTTGCTATATCTTATGTTATTGTATACTTGAAAGAAAAATTTTCTTAGAACTGCATTATTTTCCCCCGAAGAGCAGCGATTTCTTCAAAATGACATTTTCGTAAACATATATTGTATAACTTTATTCGAAAACGAATTTCAAAAGAATCATTCGATCTACATAGTCATTTTTCAATGTCGATTCCAATGCGGAGTTCTCTTCCGTGTTGTGATGAACCGAAGCAAAAACTGCCATACCGTGACGTCATTAGGAGAATGGACGCATTATGCGAACTCTCCATGCTTTTGTTTTTAACGATGGGAAAAATACTCGTTAGATCATAACGCATCTTGCACTGTTATAAACAAAGCCAGAGAAATTCGGATAATAGATGGGGGATATTTTTATCTCATGGGGAAAACAAAACTTTTCCAAGATATAAATGATATTTTTAAACATTTAATTGGGGAAAATTGCTGTTCGCTTTTTATTGGAATCTTTCGATTTTTGTTTCGCATACACATCTGGAATTTCGAAACACTTGCACAAGTACATAGTGGATTCATGGCAGCATGAATACAAATTTAGTGAACTAAATTCGTTTGATTTATATTCGAATACAAAATTCTTTTGCTAAAATCCTTTGACTTAGTCGAATAAAATTATGTTTACTAAAGTCGTTTCATTTATATTCGAATACAAAATTTCGTAAACAAAAATTATTTGACTTTTTCTACTTCATATTCTGGTGACTAAAATCTTTTCAAATACAAAATCCTCTAACCAAAATCTTTTGACTTTTTCTAGTGTATATTCTTTTTACTAAAATCTTTTGACTTTTTCTAGTACATATTCTTTCGACTAAAATTGTTTCACTTATATATTCGAATACAAAATCTATTTACTAAAATATTTTGTCTTATTCGAGTACATATTCTATTGAGTAAAATCGTTTCATTTATATTCGAGTACAAAATCCGTTGACAAAAATCGTTTGATTTATTCGAGCATATATTCCGTTCCAGTATAAAATCATTCCATTTATATTCAAATACACAATCTGTTAACTAAAATCTTTTGACTTATTCAGTTACATATTCTGTTGACTAAAATTGTTAGTTTTATAATATAAATGTTGACAAAAACCGATTGGGTCATTTGTATATAAATTTTGTTGGGGGGAGAAATATTGAATTATTCCAATATAAATTAAGTTGTCTGAAATCGACTTGTTCGAGTACAAATTTCATTGACTGCATCGATTGGATGTATAATTAAATTGTAACATTGTTTCAGTTTCCAGGTCAATGTTCTTTTTCATGTCGAATTTAATTTCATTCTGAACTCTTAAAACGAGCTCGTTACTTATCCAAGCAAACATTATAAGTAATATAAATAATTTATATCAAAGGATTGTAGAACTATGAGTTCGACCAAAAGCATCGTTAGAAGTTGTTTCAAAATTATCAGGTCAAGTTATAACCTACCCTCTTGCCTCCCTCCTTGAAATAACGATTTTTACTGATTCTGGTTCGATGCTCCATCTCAATCCCAAACGACAACCAACTGCTCCCCATCTATCGTTTGATAACTCGGGCTTTTGTGTCGTTTGCACCTTTCCCTCCCTCCCCCTGCATTCCGGTGCACGCAAACAAGAACACATCCCCCACGCACCCTCTGGTCCACCTCCGTTCGCATCGAATTAAAATCACGTGGGGGTGGAACAGGGAAAGGAGGGGGTGCTGTTCGGATTTTCTTAATGACAGCGGAATTCCACCGATTAATTGGAATGTCGGGTAATGAAGGCTCGCAGACGAAAATCTGGTGTGGGGGGGGAGGTGGACTTCCTTCGTTCGAATTCGAAGGTGTTATTAGGGGGAAAAGAATCGGAAAATTCGGGGCCTCCGGGCATTCGTTAAAATTGGAAAGGTGGGAGGGATGGAGGTGGATGGGGGGTCGAATGTTCTTAATTGCGGAATGAACTGAAATTGGAATTGAAATGGATTATTGCTCCAAGAATGTTCCGTTCGAAATTCTATTTTATTCATCGCTGAGCACATACTACACTCGGATCGAATCCGAGTAATTTTATTACTTTATCGTTTGACTTACGAATGTATACGAGGTTTATATTGTTTGATATATTATATTCACATTGCCGATAGAATTATTAGTAAACGGTTCAGAATAGTGTTTGTTGTGTTTGTTTTACCTGTCGATACATGTGTTTTGCAAGGTTTTAGATCTTCAGGGTTATTATTTGAGTTAGGAATCATAGAAGTTTACATTTAACCCTCTGATGGGATTCGCACGCATTATATTCCTTCTGCAACCTGCCCTGGGTGATTTCTAACCAGTTTTGACCTTAACCAGTAGAATATTTTACAAATTTTTCAAACAATAGATGCGGTTATTTAGTCAGTATGTGTAAAGTTTGGGGGAAAAAAGCGAAACTGTACAACTTGGAATTCACGTGACGCTCAGAGTGTAGGAAATTATGTGAGAGTAGTCCTATTGCTTAGTCGTGACCATGAGTGCTACTGTGCCTAACCTAAGCATAAGTACTACTGCGTATGTCCTAAGCATGAAAACGATTGCTCATATCCTAAGCATGAGTACTACTGCGCATATGCCCTAAGCATGAGTACCACTGCGCATATCCTAAGCATGAAACTGAATGCTCTTATCCTAAGCATGACTCTGCATGACATAGCCATGGGTGCTACTGCGCATGCTCTAATCAAATGCGGTGAGCCGTGAAATGACGATAACAGACACATTCAGTCGTGGAGCCAGGATTTTAATTCGCCTGGAGGCTCCTCAATATTTTTACAGTTCGGCCCTCAAATGAATACAGTTACAAAATATACTTTTACCCTTTTTAGAGAGACTAGGAAGAACGATATATCAAGATGAACAATATAATGAAGGCTGAGAAAAATTTCACTCATTTGAGAAATTTACATGAAATTGCGCATTTTTTTATTTAAAATTATGTGAAATTACTAAAAGGTAAAATATTCGCGTTTTTACAATGGATTGTTTACGATTTTCAGAGAAAGATTTCAAAAGTGCATCAGTAGTAAAGATGGGAAAAATTGTTATTTTCCGGTAACAGTATTTAGATAAAAGATTATCTGCTAATACTAACAGTTTCCTCAATATCCAAAAATAAACCTAGAGGTAATTTAATTCAGCAGTTAAAATGACTAAGAAATTAATGTCTACAGCTAATTTTAAAGTTAGTAACTGTTTAAATGCGTCTAAGTGATTTTAAAAAGTTTGAACTTTCAACTTCGTGATTTTATTAAATGTTTAATACATATAATTGTTTTTATTCAATCGATTAATGTACGTAAAACTTTTTGTCACTTTAAAAGTTCTCATTAACATTTATAGGTAAGTGCTAACCTCTTCGATAACCGTTGCTAACAGCTGATTTGCGATAACGCTGTTACCTTAACTGCTGTCGTAATAACAGTAGGCTAAACAATGCAGAACAAAAAATTTGATTGTAATACATCATTCATCCAGTTACAATGTTCAAGATAACGTCGAAAATAATGTGCATTTCTTTTTCTCCCATTTTGTACTCGATTCGAAAACGAAACGGAGAATTCAGTCGTGCATTTTAAAACAGAAATTTAACCTACATTCTTAAAATACCTCATAGAGTGGAACTAGATTATTCTTAATTAAATTCCAACGCCAATAAAAGAACAAACAGGAATGAACGAAGGCGTGCAGTTGGCATTTCAATAAAGCTCTACTTTAATTCTATTTTTAGTATTTCATTATAAAAAGCTGCTCGGTGACCGTATCCAGAATAATGAAAACAGACATGGCAACAATATATTATTATACGTCATAAGTTATTTAACATCACTTAGGAGAAAAGATGTCATTGTCTAAGAAGACAACTAAGTGATAGTGAACATTTTAAAAAGTTTGAATTTATCTTTCTACATGGGCGATATTCTTATTTTTGAAACTTATAGGAAATTAGAGCATGCAAAAACTCATTTGTTTTATTCCATTCAGATGTGAAACGAACGATTATTTCGAACTTTTATATTCCTCTTAAAACTTCATTCCTTATTTAGCAATGTGTTCGCTTCAGTATCGTTTGGAAAAAATCTCATCACAAAAGAATTCTAATTTAAAAATTCTGATCTCTTATTGGATATTACACGCTTGTTCGCTTACCTGTAGTATTCTAATCTGCATATCGTATTGCTAAATTGAAGTTTCCTTGCATGAAAATTTTAATTTTTTCTTACTTATTTCTAAGTAGATTGAGTTTAGAATAAATCGACATTTTTTCCCAAAATATTTCCTCAAAATTATTATAATGATTAAAATTTATTGTTAAATTACTCAATTGTGAAAGTTCCTTTTTTAATTTAGTTGTGTGAACTTTAAGGTAATTAGTCAGAGCATACTTAAGCTTTTGAATATAACAATTTAGAGTTTGAATTGTTCACTAACGTATCTTAAAAAGAAACGTACATATCTTTTAGCATTTTTCTTTATATATTGTGTTCTATATCAGCAAATTTAGTCAAAATTAATTGTTTCCCTGCCCAACTTAATTCGTTTACGAAGTTTATTCGTAGCCTATTATTTTAAAAACCATTTTTATTTACATTCATTCCAAAAGTTTGCTCCGTAAATATCCAGAAAACATCAAACAAAAGACTTAACTACAATTCCCTGTAACTACACTCATTACAATAAATCAAAATTAATACCAAAACATTAATTTGTGCGGAGAAATGCTGAATAAAGAAGAGCAAAAAAGAAGCTCCTCTCTCAGCAATGCAGGCTAATTATTTCATTCTCCCTAATTACATTGCGATCCAGTCAATATTTAAAACTGGAACGAGTTTTAGTACCTCAATTAAAACTAATCACCATAATTAATTAACTGAGACCGTATTCGCAATGCAACGGACGGAAGTAGCAAACGAAACATTTTAATCAGCCAATTACAGTGAAGGAAGTCCTTTTTGAGAACGAGAAAAAGAAGCGAAATATATGTGTACAAAGAAGAATCTTTTAAAGTTTCCCATTCCGCCATTAAATTTATGAATCGTAATTAAACGTTAGTTTTCTGAAAAGGGGAAGTTCATTTTCTCGATAAAAAGGGGAAAAGTTTATGTACATTTCTCCCGCACCGGCCTAATCACGAAAGACAAGTTTCACAAAATTAAAAATTATCTCGTACCACCGTCGTTTAGAATGAAAATCCAATTAGGCTAAATACACGTCAATTGGTACCCATTGTTTACATCATTACCGTTAGTTGCCGATAAATAAAATACAAACAGAATCAGCTGCAAGCAAAAAAATGTCATCGTGAAGTATGTTGGAGCAATTAATTTGTCTTCTATTAGTTCATTAATACGAACAATTTGTTCCGTGAATTCAAGAAGGTTAATAAAAAGACGAATTAAAAGAGCTAATGAGTTCTATACGTTGCATTTGTAATTCATACACGAATTCGGAAAACGAACACGAGCTCTCATTGGCCGATTCCGGAAACGTGTCTATGCAAATTAAACAGTGTTAATTTTAATAGCCGTTCGTTTGGAAATGCTTCCAGTTTATCTTTTCAATTGCTCCCATAATACTTATGATGCCAGATACTTGTTTCGGAATTACTTTCAATGATCTTTTGGAGAAAGATTTTCTGCCCATTTGTATCTATACGTTACTGGAGTTTGTATTCAACCCCAAGAATAGTCGTCGTTGAAACGGCTTGTGAAATAGTTTTAATTGGTTTTTGCGAATAGTTTAAATGGTTTGTAGTGTCTAAAGTCATTTAACATAAAATTATTTAAACATTGCACGACATTTTGAGAAAAATGAAACAAGTGTGTTTAGATTTTAAAAAATGAACAATTCTAACATAGCATGAAAGCGATACAGAAATATATCAGGGTTGCCACATACGACTAAAAGGCGACTTTTTGCTACTATTTTTCTACCTTGGCGACTATTTTTGAAATACATCAAAGGCAAACAAAAATGTAGTCATTTTTTAAAACAAATAGAGGACTGATTTTTTTTTTGGGGGGGGGGCTTTGGGGTTTTATGGCGCAAGAGCCATATTTGGGCATGCTACTCCAGACACAAGACATACAATATCGAGTAATAGACACACAATGAAAGTTTTACTGTCACAGAAGAGAGAAATACACCCAGGGAGGAGTACATTTCCCTTTCGTTAGGGGAGAACATTTTCCAAGGGACGCCGATTTTTAAGTTTTGGAGCCAAGCTGTGGCAACCATGAAAGAAAAACATCACGATCTTATGCAGATCTAAAATTTTAAAATTTAAATTTCTTGGCGAGGTCTGTTTCATACATAATTGGCAGATTTTTCGCTTTAGCCGATTCATTTCGCATCTGACAGCTAAAATGACTACCTAAAATAAGGAAAAAGTTGGAATAAACTTTCATTTTCACAGTACGTGCTCAAAGTTGCGACCATCAGCAGTAATGCACACCTGACATCGTCGATGCTTGAAATGTTATATATTGTCGAAAATTCCCGATCTTTCGCTGCAGCATCTCTCGCGATGGTCAATACGTCCCTTATACGATGCCTTTGTGGTGTCCCCACAGAAAGAAGTCAATTCATGATGAATCGGGTGATCGTGGTGGCCAAATGACTCTCCCAACCCGGCCAAACCATTGACCACTTGTCAAATTACGAATCTGTAAGAAATGTGAAAGGGAAAAAAGAGCAGTGGGATGAAAGCAGAAAAAGATCGCTTCGGTATCTCGACCCCTCGCGTTTACCAAACGCAGTAAAACCCATGTGTTGTCGCTTATTTCCAACCGACGAACTTCTATGTAGGCGTCTCGATGGATGGCAACACGAAAATTCAATCTAATAATCTTTATATACAACTTTATGTACAATTAATATATATACATGGCACCCTGTGCCTCTTTCACATATGAATCGACCCACTGGTCCTCCGTAAAATAACATTTGCAACGGACGGTCCCAGACCGTCTCTCACATCACTTACTCAAACCGTCTCTCTCCTTTACACTGCAACAAAAACGTCTATACATACCATACTCACAGTGGCGCCCTCTCGCGACAATCAAATTATAATTCAACAAGCTCACACATGGGTAAAGAAACAATCACTTGGGTACCCCCTGAAGCCTGTACACTCCTAAAGGTGGGTTTTTATGGTGCAAAAGCCATATTTGGCCATACTGCGCCAAACGCAAAACATACAATATCGAGTAGTAGACACACTCGCTTAGAATAAAAACCTTTGGAAATATTATATTGGTCTTTTTCTTCGAATAAAATCCTTCGGGAATACTACATTGGTTCTTTTCTTAGAATAGAAACATTTGAAGGAAAGATTTTATTGGTCCTTTTGTTGCAATACCACCCTTTGGAAAGATTACATTGGTCCCTCCTTAGAATAGAATCCTTTTAAAAAGATTCTATTGGTCAAGTCAGTACAACTATAGATGGTTGGTTTTTAGGGGTTTTATGGCGCAAGGGCCATATTTGGCCATGCTGAGTCAGACGCAAGACATACAACACCAAGTAATAGCCATGCACACAACAAATGAAAGTTATTACCGACACAGAAAAGAGAAATACACCCAGGGAGGAATACACCTGACAGGAATCGAACCTGTACCGTCTACAACTCGAATGTTGCTAGCGCAGTGGGCATACCCAGAGAGCCACGACGCCCCCCAGAGGCGATTTGCCCGAGGGCAATGGCGTCCGGATATGTGAAATCCTAGTATACCAAGAAGTAAGCACTTTACCGTATAGGTATTTAATAACTAACTCCACCATTGGGGGGGGGGGGCGTCTTATCGGACGTATCACAAAACGATGCCGGGAGCAGGAATTGCGTGATTGCCGGGCTCCCAGGCCTTCGATGCCCCCTCCCGGTTCTTTCGACGACCCTCCTCCCGTCGGACTGTCCACTAATTGCGATCCCCCTCGCATTAGCAACCCAAACATTAATAATTTCGAGTCACGAGATTAATCGGGCCGGGTTTTGGGGTCGATGGTGCGTTTCTTGCCCCGTTGGTTATTGGGTGTGAATTTGATGGACACTGTGACGGGGAATGTGGGTAGATGTCTGGGGGGAGGACTTGATGAAGCGATGTTCGTAATCTGTTAACAGGTTTGGGCGATTGCAGATATTAAGGGTTAATCGGTGGTAATTTAATCAAAGTGAAGTTAACCCTTTCGGAGGGGCGACTGGAATCCTTCGGACGTTTTAGGTTAAGTATATGCCAAAAACTTTATTAGATATTGTCGCAATACGCATTCTTCTCTTCCATCAATAGGCCTGCTCAGGTGTTGACCTCGTCATCTGACCGAGGTTCAAAGTGACGAGACGTTTTCCTGGGATCTGTCCCTTCCGGATTGATCCCGGACGGGCGCCAATAGCATGTTGTGTTGCTCCAGTGCGACGTTAATTAACTACCTACCTACAACGGACAAGATGCGCCAAAATAGACTACTATGATTGACGCTTATATATATACGGGTTGCTTTTTTATACATTTATTTATCTTTAAAGGTATGCATATTTACAATTTGATGATAGGTAGATATTAATTAAGGCGCGTCGCACTTGGATCAACACAACGGGCTATTGGTGCCCGTCCAGGATCAAACCCGAAGGAAACGATCCGAGGAAACACCATGTAATTTTGAACTACGGTCAAATAACGAGGTCACACCTGAGCTAGCACCCCACTCTCCAAACTTCCACACCACGCCAACGTGAGGACATTTGAAGCCACGACAGATTGAACGTGCACCTGCCCCCTCCGGTCTTTGGTTGGATTCGAACTCGCAACCCTCCGGTTGCTAATCCGTTACTCTTACAACCGGGCTACCGTGACTCCATAAATAATAGTTATCGTACATGCTATTTACATATGAAGAATAGGTATACATGATATTTTACATTTATATAAAAGCGTTCACTTGATATCGAATGACCCTCGCAACGTTCTTCCTGGGGGTCTCCACTTGACAGTATCCATTTGACGATTTCTTTGACAAACTACGTTTGTGGCAAAAAAAATCACTTCAAAGAGCATGTAAAAGCCTCCAGATGGGAATATGTTTATATTTATATATCAAATATTAAAAAAATACTCTCCTAACAGCAACAAAGAAAAGTAAACACCATTTCAAAGCGTGAAAACTCTACTTAATTAAAAACAACATCACAAAATTGATTTTTGATTATTTTATTCTTAACGCTATACCTTAATTTATACCCGACCTCAAACAATGTTTATTTAAATGAATCAAAATTACAAAGCAGTTTCGCATTCCATATGTCGCTCTACATGGCATTTCTAATGTTACAAAACCACCTGATCCCCTTCAATGAAAGTTTAAAAAAATTACCTTTGACAGGTATTCGAAACGAAAAAGGCACGGTAATGTTCGATCATTCGTGATGGGGGAAGGGTAGAACCACTCGCTCTTCGGGGTCAAGAAGCTTCCTACCAAGCTGTTAAGAAATCACGCTTTGAAGAGCGAGCCATCATACAAAGTAACAACTCTCGACGTCTGACAACAACCACACTGCAAACGATAGCTCCGGACAGAGGCACCCCGAAGGGGCGGAGGAGTTCAGGAACGCGCCTCGATTTTGTATTCGAAATAAATACTCGGGCTCCGGTAATAATACACAAGTGAATCCTGTTTCTGTGATTAATACACCTGCCGCATAACGTTGTAATTTGTGTGCAAGTCCACATTTAAGCGAACTTCAATTGCGGGGTTGGCGAGGGTTATCGCCCGAGTTGGCGCCTGCTCTGTGAAAGCGGTGACGAAATTGATTGTGATGGATTTTGATGCGCGCGAGGTAAACAATGGGCGATAATTTTTCGGAATTGCTTGGAACTGATTTCAACATGATTGCTCTTTGGATGTCCGGATTGCAAGAATTGCCAATTATTCATGCAACAATCCTTTGCAGGTAATAATGAAACGAAATAGATATGAATTGTGAAATTAATATATTCAGGGAGAAGAAACGGTGGAATTATCGGGGTTGCCTGGCTTGGTCAATATCTGTTTGAGCACCAGTGCACACTCGGTAATGGTAATCAATTTCCGTCGCACTGGAGCAACACAACGGGATATTGGCGACAGTCCGGAATCCAAGGACAACGGCTCTTAATTTTAACCCACGGTCAGATGACGAAAACACCACTCTACAAAACCACACCATGAAGACATTTGAGGCCACGACAGATTGAACGTTTACCAACCCCCACATACACGACGGTCTTTTTGCTGGAACGAATTTTGAATCAATCCTCCGGTTGCTAATCCGCTACTCTTCCAACCGGGCTACCGCGACCCCGTGTATACTAATGAATGTATTTTAATTTATTCTTTAACTGCAACGATAGATTACACTTTGAACACGGAGAAAAATAGCTTTATACTGTATATATATTTCTGCGTGTATTCCATCTAAAATATTTCATATAAAAAATTAATTATGTAAGAGAAAAAACAAGCATGCTGCTTCAATATACATTATTTTTAGAGTTGTCGAGTTTATTATGCATTCAGGTGACTGTATATTGTAACGGCGGCTAGGGAAACTGACAATCTTGCCGGCGGATCAAGTACCGAAAGGCCACCACTGCAGCCGAAAGAGATAGGGGGCTGATAATCTGGCGGCGATCGTGCCAAAAAGAACGACCACCCCGAGATAGCTTTTTAACGGCAGTAGCGACTCCAGGGGGCAAAATCGTCGGTGGCTTCGAAACAAAAGGCAGGCGCCTTTCTGTCGCTCTCTATGACATTTCGAGACAAAAAGGTACGGAGATGAATTACGATGACCATTGCCGACAAGGGTTTATGGTCCCCTTTCAAGTCCGCCGAAGTCTGTCGTAAAAGTCAAGGGGAGAGGCCAACGTGCGAGAGCCATTCGGAAAGGTCCGAAGATGGTGAGAATTTTCAACAGCCAACCAGCACCGACTAAGAGGCCGACCCGAAACGAAAAGCAGGAGTCGAGAAGAACCCGATATTTAGAGAGTTCTTGAGAACACGAGAGAAGGTTAGCAGAGAGAGACCGTTTTGGAGAGACGAAAGTCGAACGAGAAGTGAACACCCGTTCACTGTCGGCGAAAGATTGCCATCTTTCGGGAGAGCTCATCCGAGCTGGAAAAGTCCGATTTATCCCGCCCTGGGATTCTATACTCGCCTGAGTATATTATTGAGAAAAGGCTCGCCGTAGCCGTGAACTAGACTCCTTCGAGTAATTTGTGAGAGGCTCTCCAGCAGCCATAAGAAGCGCCTCGATAAAACTTTGGACTTTCCAATGAATTATCTTTAAATGAACTCTTCACTCATTTTACCGCGACTAATTGTACCAAAGTGTAAATAAAATCTATTAATCTAGAAACGGATACTTTTGAGTGGTAACTAGTCTAAGCTACCCGTGAACCAAGACTTTACAATATACATATATAGATCAAACTTCCTGAGAACTCCAACGTGAGGACATTTGAGGCCACGACGGATTTAACTTTCAACAGTCCCCGCATACACGACGGTTTTTGGTCGAACCGATTGAATACCTAAGAAACAAGTACCTGTCAGCACTGCAGACATACTTTAGTAGCCCACTCCACAGTTACATTCGAACCCCAAACCAACCTGTCCCGTTCCATCAAGTTCATTCCAGAACCGTGTTCGAAATATTCGCTCTGCCCTTTGACAAAAGAGGCAGCATCATTAGGCTCATAATTCTTCCCATTGGTGCCTAATCACAGACGATAATCGTTCCGTAATGCCCATTCCGAATGGGACGCGTCACGTTTCCCGTATTATGCGGGGCACGTTCTCCTCCCTCCCCGCCGCCGCTTATCGTTTGCATCTGCATTCAGAAGGGAATTTAAATTGCCGCGTTATATTTTAAAAAACCATTACGCTACCCCCTCCCACCCTCGACCCTGTTATTTGGAAAACAATTGCCAGCGTTTTCGTCAAAACCGGTAGGGAATTATCGCTTGCACGAGAGTGTTCCTTCGACAGCCCCCGCTGCACTTCTGTCCGTCTGTCTCTGTTATGTGGTCACCGGTTCATTTTTCTATAAGTGGACTGTAACAATTCTTTTGAAGATGAAAACAGATACTATGAGGCAATTAATCTGAATAACCACAAGTTTACTAATATGTACATATATACAGTCTTATATCCATAATAACTGGCGCCATTGCCAGGATTAGTGAACCATATCACTGGTGACTGCAATACGAGTCAATTCCAAAGAGCGATTGCCTGAGGACAGGCGGTTACACAGCGAGGATGCCGTAGTACGCCAAATGGCGACGTTTTGAAGGATGCCAAGGGTTGAGCCACAACATACCGGCCCCCGTTGACATGTTTCAACATTCAACTATATGAATATTACATAATAAATGACAATAGTACATAACATGAAGTAAGCAGGTTCATACAATTAGAAATTACTTGTCACATGGACACTATTATAACTACAAATATAACAATACTGCAAATACTACAATTTTAACAAATATAATTAATTACATAGGATAATGAAGTTAAGTAGTCTGTATTATAATTGTGATATACTAATAAGTTCCAATATATACATATCATTCATTATCTTCGATGGGAAGAATACAGATTTTGGAAATTCCTCTTCTAACAACACCTGTGGCGGTTTTAACATCTACTACTCTAACCTTATTATCAGAACCAGATATTAAGTTAATAACTCTGCCCAAAATCCATTTAGAAGGGGGTAAATTTTCGTCTTTAAGGACAACCATGCAACCTTCTTTAAGATTTTTCTTTTCAAAGAACCATTTATTACGCTGCTGGAGATGATTCAAGTAGTCGCGTTGCCACTTCTTCCATATGATTTGCGTCATTCTGGTGATTTTTTGCCAACTAGATAGTTTATTTTCGCTTATTGCGGTTATATCAGGTTCAAGTAGTGAAGTAATTGGGCGGCCAATTAGGAAATGAGCTGGAGTCAGGACCTCGAGGTCATTTGGATCCGACGATAAAGGTACCAAAGGTCGCGAATTGAGAACTCCCTCAATTTGTGTAATTATCGTTAAAAATTCTTCTAATGTTACTAAGGAATTACTTAAGGTTCTCTTAAGATGGTACTTAAACGCCTTCACCCCGGCTTCCCATAGTCCACCAAAATTAGGCGACCGAGGAGGAATGAATTTCCAATTAATGGCCTCAGATGATAAGTAATTAACCAAGGCGTCATCTGGTTTACTTACAAGAGCATGTAATCTTTTCAACTCATTATTGGCTCCAACAAATGTAGAACCATTATCGGTTATAATAATTGAACTCTTTCCTCTGCGGGCAAAGAATCTTTTAAGGGTGGCAATAAAGGATTCGGACTTTAGATCCGTTACGATTTCTAAGTGGGTTGCTTTAGTGACAAAACACACAAATAAAGATACATAAATTTTACTATAATTTCCTTTCCTTTGGTTTTTATATCTAATTAAGAAGGGTCCACAAAAATCGATACCACACTTTTGAAAAGGATGACTAGGATTGATTCTGTCTGCGGGTAGAATTCCCATAATTTGGTTGGATTCTACGGGTTTAGTTTTAAAACACACGACACATTTATGAACTATTTTACGGGCAAGCGATCTTCCATTAATAACCCAGTACCTCTGCCTGACGTGATGCAAAAGTGCCTGTGGCCCAACATGGAAGAACTTGTTATGGAAGTGCTCAAAAATGAGTTCACTTAATCGATGCTTATGTGGCAATACTATGGGATGTTTGCTTTCATAGGACAAACTGGAATTTTGCAATCGACCTCCAACCCTAATAATTCCATCAGAATCCAAAAAAGGGTTAAAATATTTCAATTTGCTATTACCTGAAATGGTCATCTGGTTTTGAAGATTTTTTATTTCTTCCGCGAAATATCTATACTGTACCTGTTTGATAAGGTAAGTCTCGGCTTTTTTCAGTTCTAACGTCGATAAAGGTCCCAATTCTCTCTTGGATGAGTTTCTACAATTTGCAATAAATCTAAAAATAAAACTACAAATTCGAATTAATTTAAAGAAATTATTAGTCAAGGCCAAAATGTCATTAAAAAAGTCACTGGGAAATAAGTCTATAGTTAAGCTTGAAATTCCACAAATGTTCATAGTCTCTTTGAATTTGTCATTAACAGGATCGAGTTTCATCTCTTTCGAGATAAGTTCATGATCCTCTGGAGATACAGGAGCGTCTTCAAGTTTGGGAAAACCCATTTCTTGAGTAAGAAAGTCTGGTCCATGTAACCACACTTGATTTTCAGCTAGCTCTATTGCATCTACACCTCGAGATATTAAATCAGCGGGATTGCTGTTCGACGAGACGTGGTTCCAATGAAAGTTCTGGGTCATTTCTTGGATCTTAACCACACGGTTTCCAACAAAAGTTTTTAACTGCCATGGCGGAGTGTGGATCCAAGCTAAGGCTATGGTTGAGTCTGTATACAGGTAGACATCGTGTATGACTAGTTTCAATGCCTTCAAAATTTTTACAACTAACTTGGATAGCAGGAGGCAAGCAGATAGTTCCAGTCTAGGAATGGTAACTGTTTTTAAAGGTGCTACTTGCGACTAATCAAATGGCATGAAATTTCCGAGTGATGGAAAGACTGGATGTATACAGCAGCTCCAAACGCCACTGAGGACGCGTCAGCAAATCCATGCAAAACTACTTGTTGCGCATTCGGAGCTAACATGTAACGATTGACATTAAAATTTTCCAAAGATTTTAAGGATTTTGTGAACTGAAACCAGGACTGAGCAAGAAAATCAGGAACAGTATCATTCCAGTCCAACTTTAGTTTCCAGAGCTCCTGCATAAAGATTTTAGCTTTCGTGATGACAGGCCCGATAAGACCCAGTGGATCAAAGATTCGTGCTATATCGGATAAAATGGACCTTTTCGTCAGTTTTTCGTGTAGGTTGATTTTTACCTTGAACGTAAAAGCATCTAAGCTAGGGTTCCATGTAACTCCTAAAGCTTTAGTCTCATTTTCAGTAAATGAATAACCTTCTAACTTTTCTTCATTAACATTGTTCAGTAATGTAGAATGATTTGCCTTCCATTTATGTAAGTGCATTCCAGCAGATTCCAGAAGTTTAACAAGCTGACATTGGAGCTCCTTAACACCGTCCAAACTTTCTTCCCCACTAATAACATCATCCATATAACAATCATTCAAAAGAACTTCAGACGCAGCAGGAAATTTTTCTGCCTCTTCCAAAGCGAGCTGTTTTAAAGTTCGGATGGCCAAAAACGGAGCACAGGATGTTCCGTACGTGACTGTATTTAACTCATAAACCTCTACTGGTGACTTAGCATCTGATTTCCATACGATTCTTAATAGCTTTCGTTGCTCCTCATTTATAACTATTTGGCGATACATTTTCTCTATATCGGCGAGAAATACGAACCTATGTTTTCTAAAACGAATCATGATTTCGTATAAATCTTCGTTTACGAGTCCTTTCAAAAGAATGTCATTTAATGATTTTCCGTTTGTTGTAGGACTTGAAGCGTTAAAAACAACACGGAGTTTTGTCGTAGAATTTTCCGGGCGATATACCCCATGGTGTGGTAGGTAATAACAACGTGACTCATCTATATCTTCAGTAACCTTCCTCATGTGATTGAGACTCTCGTACTCTTTCATAAAAGAACAGTAAAGTTCTCGCATTAAAGGAGTTTTTTCTAAACGATTCCACAATTGGTGTAGTCTTTTTTCTGCAATAGCCTTCGAATCTCCAAGGGTACTAGCGTCTTCCTTTAGAGGCATAGTTACTACAAATCTTCCTGATTTATCTCGACGATACGTTGTTTTAAAGTGATTCTCGCATTGTTGTTCTTCGAAACTGACCAAGCGTGATTCATCTTCCACCCCTTCCATTTTCCAAAATTTTTGAATATTTTCTTCTAAAGCATCTGTTGGTTGGATAAACCCACAAAATATCTGATGTGAAACATCTTCTATTGTTCCCGAAACAATGTAGCCGAAAACTGTTTTTTGAAATATTAATTGTGAAATTTCATGCTTATGAGCCTCTAAAATTTTATAGAAAAGTTCTACTCCAATTAGAATATCTATTTTAGCTGGTTTCCCAAAGTCTGGATCCGCCAATTCTATATCCAACGGCAATTTTACGTTATCTATATTTATATTATGAGAAGGAATGCAATCCGTTATTTTAGGTGTTACTAAAAAGTCAATTGATCTGCAAAAAGAACCATCTTTATTTGAAATGTTCGTACGTACTTGGGATCTGATATTTGTAACATTCCCATTAATCCCAGAAACATAAACATTCAATTTATTTTTCTTTAATCCTAATACGTCTACCATCTCTTTAGTCATTAGATTGGCTTGTGAACCGCAATCAAGAAGCGAGCGGGCTGGAATTCTCATTCCATCCTTTTTTTCTACATGAATAATGCATGTAGTTAAAAGTACTCTACTTTTATTTTTTCCAGATGAACACATTTTATTGCAAAGAGATTTCGTAACATTCGCTTCCCCCACCTCTTTCGCGGCACCGTTCATATCACTGGATGGCGGGCTACTTTCTTTTTTGTTTACTTGCGTAGCGCCACATGTCTGTTCAGGTTCGTTTGGAGCCGAACGCTTTCTGTGAAGTAAAGAGTTATGTCTTTGGAAACAAATATGACAAACTCCTTTCGAATGACACTGCGCAATTTTGTGTTTAGAACTAAGACAATTGAGGCACAGGTTGAATTTTTTTGCTGTTGAATATCTCTCGTATTCACTCAGTTTTAAGAACATATCACACTTGAAAATAGAATGATTTGCTTGACATAAAACACATTTATAATCTTTATAGCTATTTTTCACTAATAAAGTTTTCAACTTTTGATTTTTATCAATGTGCGAATATTTAGGTTTTACATTTACATTACACTGTAAATTTTCTAAAACCAAACAACGTTTTTGCAAAAAGTCAATGAATCCTTGCCATTTAGGTACTTCTGTGGTGGTAAGCGATAGTTCAAATTGTTTTTTCGTTTCTTTATCAAGTTTCTTAAGAACTATATTTATTAACATAACTTCTGAAAACTGATTAAGCTCCAGTCCTAAGCTTTTAAGAGCTCGAATGTGTTTTTGACAGCCGTCAACTATTGCTCTTAGACTTTTAGCTGCATCCTGAGCTGCAGTTTCTATTGTTAATATTTCATTCATATGGCAATTTACAATTAAACGTTTGTTTTGGAAACGATCTTCTAATGCTTTAAAAAGCGAAGTGTATGTGTCATCCATAGTAACAACGTCTAAAGCACTACCGCTAAGGGTAGACTTCAGATAATATAATTTTTGAGTATCACTCAAATTATCATTTGAATCAATTAAGTTGACGAATTGATCCTTAAATGTGTACCAATCTTGATAATGTCCTGAAAACTTTGGTAAAGGTACCTCAGGTAATTTCACATTCATCGAAGAACTATCTAATTTAGAGTCTTTTAATCTAGGATTTTCCATATTGACATTAAGTAATAGGAGTTTTCTAAGCCTTACCTCCATTTGCTCGGCTTCGTCTTCTAATTCTAGGAAGGTTTGCAGGTGCGTTTCCAATTCTGCTTCATCGACGACCTTTTCGATGAACTGCACTTTTAAATCATCCAATTTTCCTATAACTCTTCTTAGATTATCCAGCTTCATTTGAGATTGTAAGTCATCTTTTTCTTCGGTATTGTCCAAAAATGCTGCGATTTTTGCTAATTGTCCTTTATAAGCACTTCTTTGCCTATTGAGGCATACTATTTTTTTCTTATCCGTCATAGTTGCTCTATTTATCTATAACTAAAGCCAGTTCTGTGACAACCGAAACTAAAGTCTCCGGCTCGACGGACCATATGTTATGTGGTCACCGGTTCATTTTTCTATAAGTGGACTGTAACAATTCTTTTGAAGATGAAAACAGATACTATGAGGCAATTAATCTGAATAACCACAAGTTTACTAATATGTACATATATACAGTCTTATATCCATAATAACTGGCGCCATTGCCAGGATTAGTGAACCATATCACTGGTGACTGCAATACGAGTCAATTCCAAAGAGCGATTGCCTGAGGACAGGCGGTTACACAGCGAGGATGCCGTAGTACGCCAAATGGCGACGTTTTGAAGGATGCCAAGGGTTGAGCCACAACAGTCTCTTTGGGGCAACTTTATGTCCGTCGTCACATTTGTGTAGGGATGTTCCTTGTTTTAATTCAACTTGGAGGGGGTGGATGCACGTTAAATCTGCCTCAAACATTCAGACGTTGGCGTGGTGTGGAAGTTTGGAGAGTGGGGTGCCATCTCGGGTGTTCTCGTCATCTGACCGTGGTTCAAAATTACATGGTGTTGTCCTCGGATCTTTCCCCTCTTGTTTGATCCCGTACCGTCGCCAATAGCCCGTTTGTTGCTTCAGTGCGACGTTAATTAAATACCTACCTACCTTGCGTCTGTATGTCCATTTGATGTTTGGCGCAACTTGTCTAAATATGGCTCTTGCGCCATAAAACCCCAAACCAACAATGGGCTTTTTTACATGGTATTAATTCAAGGCGTCATCAGAATACAAATTAATAAAATATTCCGTTAAAGATTTATTTAGAGTACAATTGCTAATTTCATATTGAACATTATCAACCATCTATCTGTGGATAAGTCTTGTAAATTATCATGTGTTTCAAATTATAAAGGTAATCACTCTAACTTCATACCGTGTCAAAAAATCGAATACTTTTCGTGAATGGAAAAAAATGCGCTGCGTATAAATCGAATATTCTTTCCCTGGTAGAAAAGCTACACAATATCGAATGTATCGAGAACTTTTAAAGGTGAAAAAAGAACACACCGTCGAATAAAACAAGCATTTCTTACTGGTAGAAAAAGACAATAGTGTCGAATAGATCGATTATGTTTCATGATAGAAAAGGAATATACTGTGACATTACAATAGATCGAATCTATTTCAAAAGTAGAGACAGAAAGAATATTGTAGAAATGAATAACAGCGTCCCGAATAAGTTGAATTCGCGAAGATAAAGAATATAGTATCCAAAAGATCTATATTTTACAGGTATAGAGGAGAGAGAAAAATTATATAGTGTAAAAGAGAATAGATAACCCCTTTTTCTCTCATGTATAAAAGGACATTTATCGTTGAATAAATCGATTGCTATTCAGTGATAGAAAAAGAGCTTTCGGTTTCGATAGATCAAGTTGGGAAAAAAAGGCTACACAGCGTCTAATAGATTGCGTATCTCACAAAGAAAAAAATACTGTACAGTACTCAACTGATTTTTATGCTATACTTCCACACAACTTTACTTGATCATCATATTTATTCTACGATAAATTCTTCCGCCTATTAAAAAATATTTATTGGAAGTATTAAAAGCTGTTTGCAATTTTAGCGGTGGAAGTGGAAAATAGTTTTCACAGGAAGAAAATTATATATTTTATGCATTTTTTTATTCACACTATATTTTACGCATTTATTCAGATAATCTGAGCAACTTTCGAAAATATCCGTGTACACGTGCTTTTACATACAATTGTATCCTGTATTGAATACTACATGTGTCTGAATACACATGTATACGTGTGTTTGAATACACGTATATACATGTGTTTGAATATACGTATATCCATGTGTTCGAATACACGTATATCCGTGTGTCTGAATACACTTATTTCCGTGCGATTGAATACACGTGATTACATGTGCCTGCATACACGTGTATATTGAATACCCGTGTATTCAAAAGCACGGGTATAAGGATATTTGAATACACTTGTCGCACGTATCTGTAAGCTCGAGTACGGTGGTGCATAAGAGTAACGGATAAAGATACGGGTTAGGTAGTTAATTCAAGTCGCACTGGAGCAACACAACGGGCTATGGTCCGGGATCCATCTCGAAGGGAATGATCACAGGACAACATCTCGCCATTTTAAGCCATGGTCAGAAGACGGTGCCAATACCTGAGCTGGCACCCCACTCTCCCGACTTCCGCACCACGCCAAAGTGAAGACATTTGAGGCCACGACAGATTTAACGTGCACCCCCCCCCCCCGTGTACACGATGGTCTTCGGCTGAACCGAGTTTCGAACTCGCAACCCTCCTTGATAAAGCTACGGATTCGTGAATACCCGTGTCATTTAGGCACTCGTGAAATCGCGATCTCCAGTTCTCAAACACAGAAGCTTAATTAAGTTCAAACCGAACAATCAAATGTAACCAATTCGCAAAGCACCATCATAACATTGTAATCAAGGCTACGAGCGTTTAACCAGTGTAGGGACTGATCATCGGGAGGTGAAAGCCAGATAACCCCGGAAGGATATGGTCTGAATAGTAGGCAACAGTAGTTACGTTAGTGTCCAAACGATAACGATCTGTCATTAGGCCCTACGTGCATTGGAACGAAATTAGGACACGAAGCCTTGGGGGAAGAAGGGATGATTTTGCATGCAAAACACTCACAGTTCAGTGGTTTTTTTGAACGATTGTAGCGAATTGAGTTGCCTTGAAGCTTCCTGAAATCGGTTTCCTCAAATCGACTCGTTTTATCGGTTTGAAAATGTTCATGCTGCTCGATTTGTGTTCCAAAGGTACAAACGGATCTCAAATTTCGGTCAGAGATGTGAATTTTAGATGCCGCTTTATTCTATCTAAAAAGTTTTACATCTATGCTGAAAAAATGGTAGATAGGTTGTTGAATTAGCGTCACATTGGAGCAACAACAGGCTGTTGGCGCTGGTCGGGGATCCATCCCGAAGGGGAAGATCCGAGGACCACACCTCGTCCTTTGGAACCACGGGTCAGATGACGAGGACAACACCTCAGCTGACACCCCACTCTCCTAACTTCCATACCACGCTAACGTGAGGACATTTGTGGCCACGACAGATTTAACGTGCCCCAGCCCCCACGTTCCTTGTTTGAAGGTAATTTCGAACTCTCAACCCTCCGTTTGCCAATCCGCTACTCTTCCAATCGAGCTACCGCTGCCCCACATTCCAATTGGAATTATGTTGAGGTCTGTGATACATGTGTCATAAATTCGTAGCATATTTCCTAATTTTGAAATTCCTTCTGGATTGATCTCGGAACGTCGCCAATAGCCCGTTGCGTCGCTCCCCAGTGTGATGTAAATTCAACCTACCTACTTATCTAATTTCGCTTTCCATGGCGTGTTCGAGTTTGAAAGAATCGTTTGTTTGCTGTTCATTTTTCTTTGTGTTGCTGTTTTCGAGAAGGTTCGACATTTGAATTCCAGCCATTTCTTTAAAATCCCATAGATGGCGCTGTCGGAAGTATCCAGTTTCAGAAAATTAATTGTTCCTGACCTTCGTTTCGACCTCGTATTATGAAAAGAACCTTCAGAACGATCTGCACAAGGACGAATCATTGTTCTCTCCGTTTTTCCCTAGATTTCATTCTCTTTTTTTTACATTTATGCTTTGTGTTGTTTTTCATTTAGCGAACATTTTTGCTCCGCGGGTTCTATCTGTTCGTTTGTCCACTTACAATGCGTTCGATTGTGCTTCTGAAACAAAAGCAACATTTTGCTGACCATTCGATTCCGTTCGAACAGCGCTTGTTATGTTCCTGGGAACACT
Organism: Meta bourneti; assembly: GCA_933210815.1. NCBI lineage: Eukaryota > Metazoa > Arthropoda > Arachnida > Araneae > Tetragnathidae > Meta > Meta bourneti. The sequence continues at coordinate 108,374,896 of OW119923.1, read as the reverse complement.
GATCTGGCAACGGACGATGTTCTCCAAGCTGCGTGGTGCAATGCTTTGCGAGCGCATTTGCTTGGGATCTGTGGTGAATGTTCCCGAATAATTATCTCCAAGTGTGTTCCATTTTGCTCGAAGAGAATGGCGCCGTGGAAACAGGCCGGAATATGCGTCTTTTTGTGCGGCGGCGAATGTGTGTTTAATTGTTTTCGCTCGGCTGTTCAACGTGTTGGGTTTGTTTTCGGCTCAATGGCCTAAACACGGCGGGGGAAAAGTCAAGAAACGCGAAAAGGGTTTTTTGCCGATGCTTTGTATTCAGATTCTGTAGAATCGTAAAAGAAAACATATACCTTTTCTGATAGGTAGGTATTTAATTAGCGTCGCACTGGAGGAACATAACGGGCTATTGGCGACGATCCGGGATCAAACCAATAGGAAAGATCCGAGGAGAACATTTCGTAATTTTGAACCACGTTTCTCTTACAACACCTGAGCTGGCACCCCACTCTCCAAACTTCCACACCAAGCCAACGTGAGAACATTTGAGGCCACGACAGATTTCACGTGCACCAGCCCCCCCTCCCCGTCTACTGGAAGGTCTTTGGCCAGACCTAGTTTCGAACTCGCAACCCTGCTCTTTCAATTGGGCTACCGTGGTCGCATTTATTATTAAGCTAAAGACGATACATAACTATAAAATCGTGGATCAATTCTCTTTTCATTAGAAAAGAGACATTTTGAAAGACATTGCGAACACCAGTGGGTAGGTTGGTATGTAATTAACGTCGCACAGAGCAATACAAAGGGCTATTGGCGACGGTCCGGGATCAGTTCCAAAGGGTAACATTTTGAACCAAGGTCAGAGGACGAGGTCACACCTGAGTTGGCACCCCACTCTCCAAACTTCCACACCACGCCAACGTGAGGACATTTGGGGCCACGACAGATTTCACGCGCACCAGCCCCTTTGTATACGACGGTTTGGTTGGCAACAATCCGGTTGTTAGTCGGTTACTCTTCCAAGTGGTCTACCGCGGCCCACCCTTTTCTGAAATCGCAAGTTGTTTTAGATAATTAAAACATTTTCATTTCACAATGCTCTCTGGTCTGCTCTTCGAAAACTTGAGATCCGTTAGGGGCAAGTTAACCCTCCTGGTGGTTGTTCCGACGATGTACCTCGACAAACCGAGAAAACAGCAAATCTTGATGGACGAGATATCTCGCCGAAACCACTTGGAGGGTTAAGAAAATATTTAGTTTTTAAAATTTAAATTTCTTGGCGAAATCTTCAACATCTGTTTCATATTTAAATTACGCATTTTGTGTTAGCCGATTCATTTTGTATCTGAGCAACTAAAATTGCTACTAAAATAGGGTTTAAGAGGAAACTACTTTTGTTACTACAGAGGGTGTTCGGACATTTTTGGATCGATTTTGATGAGTTGTGAAAAAATTGTATGCTACGAAAGAATTTTATTTTCACAGCAGTTAAATAGTTAAAGTATAACTTATCGTCTGCTAACTCAGAGTTTTGTTTACTTTCAAAATGGGGCTTTTAAATAAGCAATGGATGGAAGGCTGTTTCCTCTCTTTCCCAAGAGAATTATGCTTATTCAATTATTCAGAAACGCTGTAAAAGTCATGGTTTTTCGATATATAAAGGTACGATAATTAATATTATTAATGAGAAAGGGAAAAAACGTAAAAGTGGAAAAATACTTCCAAAAAAGAAAAATTTTCTGAGAATATTTGTAAGGTAAGATCTTTAATTTTAAAATAGAATCCGCCAAGTCAAAGGACTATAGCAAAGTGGATGTGAGAACTTTCTCTAAGAGATTTATGATTGTTGCTGGTTTTGCATATAATAAAAATTAAAAGTAAAAAGAGGGGGGGAATGTAAAAATCAACTCCCACATATTATCAAGACCCTGTTTTATCCCCAATATTCAAAAAAGAAATACCATATATTTATCCACAGTGCCAACAATCAGTAGAACTGCATCAGGGTAAAGCAAGCAGCCACACATCTAAATCGACTACTAAATTCTTGGAAAAAATGGAACAAGAAACTGGTATCACGTCAATACCCTTTACTGATATTCCTGCTAAATCTCCAGATGTTTCACCCATGGACTTTTGTGCTTTTAAAAAGGGCATTATCGAAACGTCGACCGAAAACCATTCGAGGACTGGAAAACTGTGGAACAAGAATGGGACAAAATATCACTGTCGATACAATAGTCATTATAATCATGGAAATGAAGGTGTAGAAAGATAGTTAACAATTAGGGTTATCAAATGGAACATTTAAAACACAAAAATTTCATGTACAAAATTGAGCTTCAGTCCATTAAAATCGTTCAAAAAATGTCCGAACAGCCTCTGCACTTTTAAATCTTTATGCTATTCACAAGTGCTTTAGATGTAGCAGCCCTGCGTTTCCTACTTCATTGAATAAAGTCTATGTGCATCATAGAAGTATGTAATTTGTATTACAAAAATTTGCAGAATATAATTATGCTGTATTTTACAACGAAGAGAAAAAATATTTTTTTCACCTATAAAGAGAACTGATTAAAATTTCCTGCAAAAGAAATTGAACGACGTCACAACCAAAATCAAATGCTTCTCAGAGAATAATTTGAAAACTTACACACCAAAATACAAATTTAATTTTCTCATTCCACTGATTCCTACTTCATTTTTAATTCGTTGCAGATTATACTCATTACCAAAATCTATTCATACATGTTTTGAATAAAAAATCCATTTACTTAAGAGTGAAATTTTATATTTTTTTAGGAGGCGCATGTTTCAATAAAATTTATTTGCTTAAAAATGTGTTTTAAAATTAAATTTGCGGGGGTTTTCAACTTTTATTTTGAATTCTTTAAATATCTATAAACAAGTAGTTTTCAAGTTGTAAAAGCCTTTCACATTTTTATTTGAAAAGCTGTAATTCATCGCAAATTAATAGAATGCTTAAGGATTTGTTAAAAATATTAATAGACGCGTTCCAAAGTAAATATACTCCAATTATAAAAAAAGAAAATGTTTCCCCTTGAATATATTCTAATTATGTTATGTGTGTATATTAAATTTATTATTGCTGTTATCATTATTGTGGGTGAATTTATATGAATATTCTTATCTTTGTACTTACAGACATTCCATACTCCAAGCTTTGGCGATGAAGAATTTGACATTCCGCCAATCAATCTACCGCCAACGACGCCAACCAGTGACACCAACTCCAGCGATGTGTATGGTTCAACGCAGGTAAAAATTTAAACCTTTTACTTGATTCAAGTTTCGAATAATCTAAATCCAATTGATTCTAATATTTCAGTCTTTTTTTGTTTTGATTATATTTTCAAAAAGTGAGCTCACTATAATGGACGTGCAAAAAAAATCGGGTTGCGTCATACGTTTGTTTCCAAACTTTCTGTGCGGACTATAATGGGAGTTAATGAACTCAAATTAGACCATGACCATATTCACATGGGATGTATTTCGTATAATGCCCTAGCTATCGTAGGCTACCTACCCTGAAGCTATGCTAGAAGGTGCAGAAATGAAATACAGCAAGAATGTGAACAGCATTTTTACTTACCCTAATTATACAGTTCGGCAGAAGTTGAACCCTAACAGTTGTCAGCGTCGACGTATGGATTGTTGTATATATTCAAAAATTCCTTTCCTTTCTCGGACCCTAGAGGACTCATGCGATGAGGTCAGCTTCGGAGTGGATGGGGATCTCATACACAATATCTTTTATCTTACCTCCAGAGGAATAAATCAGTTCATGATAAATCGGGTGATCGTGGTGGCCAACCCATCAAGCCCCAAAAATAGTCTTTCAGGCACGCATCCATTTGTAGATATGCAATTTTGTGTTCCATACCTTACCATAAAGTTTATACAGAACGTTTTGGGACACTTAATATAAGTAGTTGTGATAAAAGTATTTAGGAGACATCAATTAATACATATCTTGCTCAACACAATGATGATGATGAGTCCAATCCTTTGTGTCCCTCACAGCCACTCAGTCACCAGGAACCACCGACACAACAACAACCACAACAGCAGCAGCAGCAGCCTCCCACCAGTAACCAGCAGCAGCAACAGCAGCATCTCATGTCGCCTCCTCCCCCGCAGATGTGTTCCACCCCCTGCAGCCAGCCGGGCAGCCTGGAGAGGTCCGGGGCGGTGATGACGGCGGTCAGCACACCGCCCTCGCCTACCATGATGACCTCGTTCTCCTCGTCGCCCCTGCACCCCCACCAGCACCACCAGCCTTCGCACCAGCAGCAGCAACAGCAGCTGCCTCAGCAACAGCAACAACAACAGCAGCACCAATATGGGAACGGTCACCCCAACGACATGTACATGCTGCAGATAGCGCCTGGTAGCATGATGCCGCCACAGTCAGTGCAGTTCCAGTAAGAGATTATTATTTTCACTTTATAAATATGTATATACAGTGTCAAATCTCGTTAAGACGAATTTCACGGAATCGTAAAACAATTCGTATTAACCGTAGTTCGTGTTAACCGAAATCAGAAAAAAAGGCATTTCAACAATAAAATAAAATACATTACTCACTGTACAATTATTGGTTCTCAGATAAATGGTATTCTTCATCACAAAGATGATACGTTATTATACAGATGATTCTTGATTATATATACAAATAATTCATGATTACATAAATAATTCCGTATACTACACATATTTCCTGATTACGCAATTGTATTAAAATAGTCCGTTATCGATTTTTGTTTCCTCGAATATCTTTGACGTGGTCAGCACTGTTTAATTTGAGCAGATGAATTTTCGCTGCCTAGCAAAAAGCGATGAACGATTTCTAAGTCAGCAGTAGCTTCTTTTAAAGAAGGCATGCTTATTCCTTCGTCTTCATCGGAATCTTTATTCTTTCTTCACTCGAAGAGTCTTTCGAAAATTTGTTCGTCTTAACCGGGGATTAATGTAACTCGAATCCTTCCTAAACGAATGAGTTAATGTTATTTGAAAGTACATTTTGACGTGATTGGAATTCAGAGAATCAGTAATTCGTATTAAGCTGTTTCTTTTTATGATGAGATTTGACTATTTGTTTAAAATACTTCTTTATTTTGCAAGTTTGGTTCAAAATGACCTATCACATTCGCTGCAACAGTGACAGGTACTTATATTTTCATGGCTGTCATATTATATAACAGTTTAATAATTTGTTATTCACTAAATGTCACTGTTGGAAATTGACGTTAACGCTTAGTTCAAACAGTAATTGCTTAAATTATTAGCAGCTTCAACTTTTATTCTTACCAAATGTTACCCCTCCTGATGGTTTTCTTGAAGAGGTATCTCGTCATTAGCAAAACTCGCCAGATCTTGTTGGGACGAGATATCTCGTCATCAAAAGAAAACTGACCATATCTTGATCTCGTCATCATCGAAGAGTCCCTTGAAATTTATCTTAACGAGGTTTGACTATACAATATAAAATAAAAATAAATTTATTTATTTTAAAAATAAATAAAAATTTATTTTAAAATTTATTTAAATAAATTTAAAAAAAAAATAAATGTAATAAAATTTTTAAATTTATTTAAATAAATTTTAAAAAATAATAATTGAATTTATTTGAATGTGTTTAAAATTAAATTGATATATATATATTTAAGCACCTGTTTTCTCTTCCAGCGTGCAGCAGTACGCAATTCCTACCAGTTACTCGAGCGGGCCCATGCAGCAGTCCCACCTGCACATGGCGCATGCGCAGCAACACCCCCAGCAGCCTCACCACCACCAAGTTCCTCACCAGCAGCAACAGCAGCAGCACCACGGCATGGGCATGCACCCCCACCACCATCCGCACCACCACCCGCAGCTGCTGCCCCCTTCGCCCATGCTGGCCCTCCAGCTGGGGGCCCCCAGACATCAGAGGCCTGGCTCCTCACCACCGGGGTCCAACCACACGTCGCCCGGACTCGAGACGAGCGAGGATAGCGACGACAGCGGACACCTTAGCCAGGTGAGTGATGTTCTAAATGTGAAGATTCCTCCAAGTGGTTTCGACGAGATATCTCGTTCATCAAGATCTGGTCAGTTTTTCTAATGACGAGATATCTCGTCCACCAAGATCTGGTCAGTTTTCTAATGACGAGATATCTCTCCACCAAGATCTGGTCTGTTTTTCTAATGACGAGATATCTAGTTCATCAAGATCTGGTCAGTTTTTTTCTAAAGACGAGATATCTCGTCCATCAAGATCTGGTCAGTTTTGCTAATGACACCTTATCGATACGACCACCAGGAGGGTTAAACGAGAAATTAAAGTTTTATTTAGAGTTTTGTAGTCCTACTGAAATGGTCATGGATCCTTGTTATTCTACGGCGTAAAAGTGAATTTAATGTTTTGTCAGTAAAATTTTAGATATTTGTCAGACATTTTATCTGAATGAAATATTTGTCATTCAAAAATTTATACCAGAGCTATCAACCTGTGATACGCGTATGACAAGATATCTCGTTCATATAGTTCTGATCAGTTACTAAATGTGACGAGACCTCGTCGTGATAATCGCAAGGAGGGTCAAAAGGATAGTCTCTAATCAATGGTAGAAAAATATTTATTTCATTTCCATCCGCTACTCAATCATTAGATGTACCAATGTAAGATAAACACGAAATCTATTTAATCCTGGTGGTTTATCTTCGCGTCCCAAACCACCCTGTAGTGGCCAGCCTCTGGTGCAGAAACCTGTTCCAAACTGTCACGAGTTATAAGGAAGGTTTTGATTTTCCTACTTGGATTTTCATTCCCTTCCTTAAAATAATAGGGCAGTTTTGTCTCCAAGAGATATCTCGTACAAAGCAGAATTGACCATATGTTGGACGAGATATCTTGTCGAAATACTTGGAGGGTGAAAATGTATACTTTAGATCAGGGGTGTCAAACTGGCGGCCTGCGGGCCGCATGTGGCCCCGAGGTAATTTTTTTTTGTGGCCCACGCTGCTCTGAAATAAAATGAAAACAGGACATGTTATGAAAAAAATAGCACTTAGGGGAAATCGAGGCAATACCGTAACACAATTTCGTCATGTTAAAAATGTGTGAGCAACTATTTTCGTCCATGAAATGAAATAAAACGGCCTACAGATCCAGATTAACTGATAAACATCTATCTGCCATAATGAAGATTGTCTGTTCTCAGTCTTTGAATCCAGATATTGGAAAACTAGTAGGAGGAAAGCGCTGACAGTTTACGGTAAAAAAAATTAATTTTAATTTTATGAATACATTAAATTAAATAAACGTTTGAATAAAAGCAATTATATAGCAATATTATAAATTATATCCCTAAATTCACTTAATTACATAATGTGTTTTAATTATCCTATCCATATTCCTGAATCCTCAATTCAAAATATAATTTTAAGAAAATTCGTAAATGTTATGTGGCCCGCGTGAATCTTACCAGTTGCATTAAATGGCCCGTGTTTTAATTGAGTTTGACACCCCTGCTCTAGAGCATAAAAATACTATTTCATCTGACCAATAAAATCCAGATAGCATTAGAATGACGTTAAGAATAGATCCGGGCTCAATTTACCCCAAAAAACTAATTTTAATGGAACTTATTCTAGTAAGAAAAATCTGTAATCGATATTAAGTTTCATATGGAGACCCTATCCTTGCATTGGCGGATGTTGCCTTGCTTTGGAAATGCCATAGCACAATAGCATTCACTTCAAGTATTAAACACAGCTAAACGGATGGCGGCGGTAGCCCGGTTAGAAGAGTCAGCAACCAGAGGACCCAACCAAAAACTGTTGTGTGTGTGAGATGCTAGTGCACATTAAATTTGGCGTGACCTCAAATGTCCTCACGTTGGCGTGGTGTGGAAGTTTGGAGAGTGAAGTGCCAGCTCAGGTGTTCTCCTCGGATCTTTCCATTCGTTATTGATCCCGGACCGTCGCCAATAACCCTTCGTGTTGCTCCAGTGCGACGTTAATTCTACCTACCAGCTAAACGGATCATTGACTTTTAATTGGATCTAGGGCAAACGAATGGAATCGTTGAGATTGTGCAAGCACACTTTGCTTTTAAATAGCTTCATGATACCAAGGAACACATGCATAAATTGCGAGACATTCAGACCAATTCACTAACAATCTCAAAGAACAAATCATACTCATTCAATTCGTTTCTTTTCGAACCGACCTCGGTGTTTCTGCGAGCGATCCCATTCCAGAAAAACCACCCACTATTCCATTCCAGTCCCCACCTCCCAAAAGAATCCCCCAACCTTGCACGTGCTGCCCGCCATTTTGAATCCCAGACGCAGAAGCGAAAACAGCGCGTGCAGAGAGCTTAATCGATTCGAAATCGTTTCTGTGTTCATATCATCGAGTTTTGAAAATCGACTATCATGGCAGCTGCGAGTGGCCGAGAGATCGATACATTCAACAACCCGATTTCCTAACTGATTTCCCTGTCAGTCCGAATTGGAATTGGGTAATCGTTTTTTATGGGCCGCATTCTCCTGTCGGCGGAAAGAATTAAATGTATCGCTCTAATCTTTCGCCGCAATCCTGTTTGTGTTGTGTGCGAGTATTCCTCGGGCGCGTTTGGCAACGGTGCTTGAATTGCGGTTTTGTGGAATGAATGACGGTTGCTTATGTAATCGTTTTAGTGGGTTTGATTGCATGTAGGCTTTATGGGATTTTAATGGTAATTGATTCAGACTGGTATCTTAATTTCTTTTTTTGTGTGTAAGTAATGATATCTGTATATTTGAACCCATTTGCATCATTCACCATGTTAAAATGCGTTCTGCAATAAAGTGTAGAATTTACAGGAGAGGCAAAATTCTACCGTGAAATTTACATGAATATAATTTACTTATAGTGGAAATAAATTTTTACTGTGGTATTGTTGCGACTGGCAAAATGAGGGTTATTTCCTATTGGCACCTTGATTTCATGAATGCACTTGACACTAGAAAATATTTTAAAAATATTTTCCCATGTCAATGTAATTTCAGAAAATTATTCTTTTAAAATATTGTTTTTCCTGTATGACAACAGAAAATAGCTAAAAAGAAAATTGCATCAATATGTTTTTGCAGAAAATATTAATTTTTTTTACAAATTTTTAGTGGTTTTCAAAAGTATAAATTTTCGAGGTATTTTAACATTTCGTAAAATTTCTGAGATTGATTTTTTTTTGATCGAGTATTCATTCAAACGAATTTCTTGCACTTTATAAACAAATTAATAGATTGAAATTCATGACTAAAATGCGACCAAACAATAAACCATTCAGAAAATAGTTCATTCATTTTAGAACCTAGGCCACCTAGCTTACCTAAAGGGCAAGATTCGGGCAATAAGCGATCCGATCAGAGAAGAATTTAAATTATACTGCCTACCTTTTAACAACATTTGGAAAGAACATGAAGAATCTGAACACGAATTCTTTTGAACAACCTACCATTTATGTGTTTAATTCTGAAAATTTATTTTCTTGATCTTTCAGTAACCGACATAGCTTGGATTGTATTATTTTGTCTTCTTTCATCCACGTGATTCAAATTGATAAGACATTAAACTAAAACATTCTTCAATGTATTTTCTCAGCAAAATAAATCACAAACTTCAGGCTATCGAAATTTTCGAACGGAGGTATTGATATTATTTTCCAAGCAAAAATCTTCGGAAATGAAAAATTCGTCGTGATTTCATGCAGAATTTTTATGACACCTACAAAAATGGAATAGAGAATTCCTATATCGTACATTTGCAATGCAAAATTAAATTTCAGTAAAATCATATCACAGTGCTGCCATCTATCGACAATGGGACGAAATGCAAGGACGCTAGTACCTTACGCGAGATGCTCTTGTTTTACTGTAGTCGAAAGTTACACAACGAAATAATTATTTTCAATATCCTTGTGACTACTCATAAAACTGACTAATTATTCATGCCCCTGTATATTCCATATTATTAAGTAGTTTTTGAACTGCTTCGCAAATAAATTCCTGTATTTAAAATTCTCCTACGACGATTACGAAAAATTAATGAAATTATTTTAGATCTCTTGTTTTTGATATACTCCGTACAGGTATGATAGAAATAAGTTTTACTCTTCGAAACTTTTTTTATCGGAGCAATGGTTTTCTATTTAAAATTTAATTATTTACAAGTTTTATTTAACGATTAGATTTTATTAAATATTTGGCAATCTAAAAGAATTGTTAAGGCAGTATCAATTTATGGTAACTCAATCAATTTATGGTAAAAAGTAACTCGTTTAAGTCCAGTAGAGGGATCTAAATCTCGCGACAATAGAGGGCGTTTCAAAAACTTCCCGCACAAACTTTAAGGAGAGGTGTAGGAAACACGAAATCGAACCGTATTCTCATCTGGCTGTACGGTCTGCCCAGGTATGCTAGAGGGTACACTTAAGGTGCAGAACCGTTTTAGTACCGCTAATTTTAATTTCACGGGAGGTACTGAATGGTGTCGATTGCCGTACACACTGTCCAACTGCAGCGCTGCTAAACAGCGCCCTCTAGCAGATCCAGGTGATGTTTGCGGACATGAATCCCAATCTGAATACAGTGTAACTTTGTGTTCCTTAAAGTCTTATTTTGAAACACCTTAGAGATCACGACTCTTTGGCAAATCGTAGCTACAAACTTGGAAAATTTTGAAAACTTCCTGTTAAATTTTTTAATTAACAATTAAATTGAATTTTAAATTAATTAAAAATTAGATTATTTTTAAAAAATCGATTATTTAGAAAATCGATTATTCGTATAAATCGATTTTTCTTAATTAAACTCCTTTCAACAGGTAAATTTCGTCTTTCAATTTCAATAATTGTTTGATTGGTTTTTGAAGTGTTCTTTCTCTCCGCAGCTGATGTGCGGAATGAAGCGGCCCTCCCCCGAGCCAGTGGAGAGGCCCCCCAGCGTCGGGAAACCCGTCAAGAAACCCAAAGTGCAAAAGAAGAAAAAGAAGAGGGACCCCAACGAACCCCAGAAGTGAGTACACTTTCCTAGGTGCAGTGAAAACAACGTACGCTTGTTTGTAACCCTCAAATGGGCTCATGTAACCGTTATGTAATCTTCCCTGCATGACTTCCAACCAGTTTCAACCAATCCATGTGGCTATTTAATCCTTAGGTGTGTTGTGAGGAAAAAACAACACTACACAACTCGGGAATCTCATGATATTGGTTTTTAATCGAGGCCTTTTAAAAACTTTTTGGTCTATCAGATCCCCTTCCCTATACACCAATCTCAGCGTCTCCTTCGAACAATAATTGCACTCTCTGAGCGTCACGAGGTTTCCGAGTAGTGTAGTGTTGCTTTTTCCTCATAACACATTTCATCATAACCACATACACTATCTGGCCATTCGTCACCGGACACCCCATACTATTATGTTAAAGCCTACCCAGTACGACATCAGTATCGTGTAGGGCCACCTTTCGCCGCTCTTCGAGGAAGACTTTCCACCCATTTTCGATACGTTTCTCAAAGAATCTTGCTCCATTCATCCTTCAAATTGGCAAACAACTCAGTGGTGTTTTTTGGGCCTTGCTCTCAACCGGCGCTCTAACTCATCCCAAAGGTGTGCCAAGGGGTTGAGATCTGGACTTTGGGCTGGCCAATGAAGTTTTTCCATACCCATTTCCTCAAACCACGTGTTAATAACACCTGCTGTATGACATGGAGCATTGTCTGCTGAAACAGGTATGGACCAAAGTGTTGCCACAATGTCGGTAGCGCAGAATTGTCCAGAACTGTAGCTGCTATAAGAATATTCTAACCGTTCAACTTTTATAAGTTGTATGACGTGTACGGATGATACTAAGTGCTTTTCGAGGGGTGTCCGGTGACGTATGGCAAGATAGTGTATAATGGTTAAGAGATTCTATGGGTTCTTTTAAACTTAAGAAAGATTCTTTTCCCTTTCATAAAATATAATTCTTTGGAAATATTCCATGGGTCAGGTCAAGAAGGTCACAATTGGTTTGAAGCCATGCGGGGAAGACTGCAGGTGGTTGGAAGATGAGTTGTGAGTGTGAAACCCTCAAGAGTGGTTAATCACAGATTTACAAAATCGCACCTCTCAACCTCCAAGAAAAAAATCAGGACGATTTTTACGACATAAAACCCAACGCGCAGAACGACCAATAATCGCTTCTATTGGTTGCCAGAATCACACTAAAGATTCTATTGGCCAAGAAGGTGGTTAGAAGTTCTGCAGGAAAGACTGCAAGCTACAGAACGTATATGAACACGTGATCCCCTCATGATAATTGTTTTCCGATGTTTTCATACCATCAACCTAATGTCCCGTTCAACACGAAACTTCCCAAACTCCGCTTTTAGCACAACAATTGCAAAATACAGCACCCATCGAATGGAATAATAACGCCACGAAAGAGATATTTCTTCTCTCCTCCCCACACCTAAAGGAGTAAAAATATGTTTCCAGAGAGAACGGAATGGAAAAAGAGAACGTCATGAAAAATGAGCCATCACCATAGTCCCTGCAATAGATCATAGATTACATACAACAAACATGCACCCCTTGCATCTACACCCCTGTCTCCCCCGACCCCCCACTATCTTTTTTTCGCATTGCAGTTTGCCATGACAGCTTTCATCTTTCAAAATAAAACCTCTTTTTTACCTTTTGCTTCACCTTCATACGTAATGCACTTCTCTTTATATATATATCCGTACAGTAGAAATGAAAGAATTCGGTATATTTCACTTTTGTTTGTCCTGTTCCTTCCATTTTTGAAAAGATATACTGGAAAAATAAAACGGAATACTAGAATAATGCGAAGGAAATAAAAATGGAAAAGGATATTTTTTAGTGTATAGATATATATACACATTGTTTCAAATAGCTCTAAGATTCATCGTCTGTGTCATGTTTATGAGCCATAGACCCTATACCTCGTAGGAAATAGCCCCTATATACTTGTAAAGTATCAGAAAGGAGGGAACGTTTTTGTAGGGGGATTGTTCCTCGCCCTCCCCCCTGGAGTGGTCTTTGGGGGTGAGAAACGGGATGTTGGGGAATTGGGCTGGACACAATGGTGGTCGGATGTTAAGAGGTGTGTTTTATTCGTGTAGGACGTTTAAGACTTTATTTTGAGTGCTGGAATGCAATTTGTTCTGTTAACCCTCCAAGTTTCTAATGACCAGATACCTTGTTGAGACAACCACCAGGAGGGTTAACTCTCCTGGTTGGTTAGGTATCTCGTCAGTAGCAAAATAGACCAGATCTTGATGACGAGATATAAGCACAATTCGTCAGATGTGCATGGACGAAATATCTCGTCGAAATCACTTGGAGATAGGGAAGGTGTTTGTTTTGGATTTTTACCATTTATTGGAAAATCTATTAAAATAGTTAGATTTTAAAGTCAAAATTTAACTTAATGAGATATATTTTATATGTATAGATCCCATGCGTTTTAGGTTCGATTCCTCTAACTACCATGGGTGTATTTCTCTTTTAAGTCAATAGAAACTTCCCTTGTGTGTATACCTTTACTTGACATAAAAAGCATTTCATCGTGCAGCTTGACCAGATCTGAAAAGTTTGCACCATCCAAAAACAACCCATACGTTTCATTTGTATAAATTTTTTATTCGCATCTTTATTCTTTATTAAAAGATTATAATTTAATGTTCCAGATGCCATATTTGAATTTGAAATTTATTTTCCCTGTTTTTTGTACAAAAATGGTAAAGTAGAAACAAATTTTTATAAATAAAATTAAAAGCAAATTTACCAAAACTCGTTTTTCTTTTCTGCACGTGTGCAATATTTAAACGTGGTTTGAAGGTTAAATTTTTTAAAGAACGTTTCGATTTTGAATGTTGTATTCAGTATTTTTTATTCATAATTAATTTATTGCTAATCAACGATAAGACAAGTGCTGCTTTAAATTAATTCACATTACATTTGATTACATTAACTTACTACATTACTCCACATTGCATTTGGTTACATTAATAACGAACTTGTAGTCACCACTACAATTTGCGTACTGTTAAGAAAATAAATCTTTTAAATTCAATACTTGGTGCGATACCTAAATAATGTTAAAATTGTTAAAAAATGTTGTGAATTAAAAGTTTTGCCACAAATATGTTACAACAAAGTTAATGTCCAACAAAAGTATCCAATTTTGATCTTGACTGGTTGAATCTTTCCAAAGATGCTATTCTAAAGAAAGGACCGATTGAATGTATCCAAAGGATTCTATTGCAAGGAAATGATCAATAGAATCTTCCAAAGGATTTTATTCTAACAGAATCTTTCCATAGCTTAAAATAATGCATGGATTCTTTAGAAAGATGTTATTTATTTATTGAGTGTGTTGTGGGGTAAAAGCAACACTACATTCCTCGGAAATCTCGCCACGTTCAAGAGAGTTAATTTTTTGAAGTCACAATTTTGTTCTCCACCGAAAAAGTGCTCGCTATAAAATAAATAAATACCAGAATAATATATACGTTTTGCGAGAAAGGATAAAAATGCCTTCGTTTCCTTACGGTGGAAGAAAAAAAATTCTCCAACGTTCTAATCGCCGAACGATATTTGAGTACTCGGGGAACTGAAATGAATTAAATTACCCCAGTGTGGGGGCAGCAGGGAAAAACAACTCAAATACACTCTGCGTATACTTTATAGGAGGTGGGGGAGGGACTGCTGTACGAAAGCAATTTAACCAATGAAAGTTCACCAAAACATAAAGAAGAGGGGAAGGGAGGGATAAAAGAGATAGGGAGAAAATTTAGAGAAAGAAGAGATATAAAAACTGTAGACAACTGCATCAAGAGAAACTGATTATTTTCCTTAATTGCAGCTCAAGTTGAAACGTAAGTGGAAAGCGAAATAGGGTTGTCACTTTTCGTTGCTACCAATTTTTATCGCCAGAGCTGTGATGAACGGTGCCAATTGGCGAGATTCCGTCTCTATATTTCGCCTTTATTTAGAAGATTGTTAGTAACAGTTATTCAGTAGTTTTGCGAACAAGGTTTTTCTGTGCGCGCTTTTTTCGCTGAAAATTGTATTTCATTTTTCTTGAATTGAATTTATGTGGTTTCTGATATCTTATGGGATATAATTTACTCTTTGACGAATTCAACAAATTGAAATTTAAATTGTAGAACCGTATTGTCGCGAAGGAAAGTAACGTTTTTTTAGGCAAAATCATCCCCTTTATATAAAGGTATTCGTTATTACAAGTGACTGAAACCCAGTACATAATTTGATGATGAAAAAAGGTTTTACTGTATGCACTTTTTGTAGGAAATTTTACTTTACTTTTAATAGAATTTGTATAGTGTTGTTCGGGTACTTAATAGAATATAATTTATTTTTTGGCAAATGTAACTTCAAATAATCTGGAATCTTGATAGTTTTGGGGTGACGAAAAATAGTTTTCGTCGAGTCAAAATCATTAATAAATATTTATTTACTAAATTTAAAATTTAGGACAACATTCTGTGAGAGAATATGTTGTTGAACAGCTTTTGCGGTTTTCTCTAATTTATTACTATTATTGCAGATAATAACAATCATGTTAAAATTAATGTATACAGTTCCTAAAATAACTTTAAATGGGGAAATAGAATTAACATTGTATACAGTCCTTTTTTGCATGCAATATTTCATGAAAATAAACAAAAATATACCAATTTTTCTTTAAATAAATTGTTGACCTTATCTAATATAAGTGCTATTTTTAAAAATTTTTCTCCATTATGTATAGGATTATATATGTATTTATTTTGATTTACTAGGTATTTGTATGGAAATTTATAACATTTGCGTTTGGTTAGGTAATATCAAGACATATATGCCACTTCTAAACTTATAGTAGAAATCGAAAGAATTAAGGTTCAGTAAGGCAAAGATTATGTTATAAAATTTCTAAAAAATAAAATTAATTAAAATTAAAATTTCTAGCCATTAAGCACGGAGACTATAAAAATTGCACTTTTGATAAACTGCTTCAGTTTTGTTAAAGAGATAGGTAGTTAATTAACGTCGCACTGGAGCAAGACAACGGGCTATTCGATTTTATTGAAGAATAGCGAACTGTATTGTGTTTCTGCATTCAATAAACCGCAATCGAAGAACTAATAGTTTAGTTCATTCGTGACATGCATGCATGTAACAAACTTCAATTTTCGTAAAAGAACTGAGCAACTGTAGAGTTCACGCTCTTATAAACTACTTCAGTTTTCATCAGTATTGTCCGACTTCCACTTGTTCATGTATCGTATGCGATGCTACGGTAGTCTGATACTAGAACTCTGGTCAAAATCAGGGATGGTAGGTAGGTATTTTTACTAACGTCACACAGGAGCAACACAACGGGGTATTGGTGACGGTCCAGGATCCATCCTAAAGGGAAAGGAGGACAACACGTAATTTTGAACCACGGTCAGATGACGATTTAAATATTTATAGGGAACAGATAAAACTTATGTAGATATGCTTGACCATATGACATGAATAGGTTTAAATTTTTTTAGAAAGGGAAATTAGTTTTTGCAGTCGGTTCGAACATCGCCTACACCCCGTTACAACAAGCAACCAATCTCAGCTCTTCTCGCATGGGGGTGGTCGTGGCCAGAACGAACATATTTTTGCACATGTCTACCGGGCTGTGGGTGTAGTCGAAGCGAGTCTGAAAGTATCTGTTGTCAGGATTTGATATAGCGATTGGACCGTATTTGACGAAGGTTGTTTGGGTTGGGTTTTATGTCGCAAGAGCCATATTTGACCATGCTGCTCCAAACACAAGACAGACAACATCAAGTAATGGATATACTTTCAAACAAAAGATCTACTGATCGTTGATTTGATTTGGGGTTTTATGACACTAGAGCCATATTTGGCCATGCTGCTCCAAACACAAGACAGACAACATCAAGTAATGAACATACTTTCAAACGAAAGATCTACTGATTGTTGATTTGATTTGGGGTTTTATGACACAAGGGCCATATTTGGCCATGCTGTGCCAGACACAAGACATAAAATATCAAGTAATAGCTAAACACTCAAATAAATTTTTAATGACACAGAAGAGAGAAATACACCGAGGGAGGAATGCACCTGACAGGAATCGAACCTGCGTCGCCAACAATTCGAACGTTGCTAGCTCAGTGGACATACCCACTGAGCCTGGACGGCCCGAAAGATTTACTGAGACAGAAGAGAGAAATACACCCAGGGGGAACAACTCGCAGGCTGCTAGGGCAGTGGGCGAACCCACTGAGCCACGATGGGGCTCCTAGAGAATGGAGAAGTGACAATTATCGCCGAGTCAGTGATATTCAAATGAGTGGATTGAAACTGAAAATTGGGGAAATGAAAGGCGAAATTAGGTAGTCGCACTAGAGTAACACAATGGGCTATTGGCGACGGTTCGGGATCAATCCCGTAGGGAAAGATCCAAGGACAACTCGTCATTTTGAACCATACACATGACGAGAACACCTGAGCTGGCACTCCACTCTCCAAACTTCCACACCCATCCAACGTGAGGACATTTGAGGCCACGACAGATTTCACATGAGTTTGCAACTCCCTAACCTCCGGTTGCTAATCCGCTAATCTTCCAACTAGGCTACTGCGGCCAATAAATTACTAAATTTCTGTATGCATGTTATAGACAATAATTACTACGTACTCCGAACCATTATTTGACGTTGCATCTCAAATGAGCGAAATAGTGGAGATATTGATATGCAGGCTCCTCGCCAAATGGAGCGATTAATTCCCAAAAGTGGCACCCCCGAACCGAAGCTCCTCGCAGAACAGATGTCGTAGCCGAGGCAAGAGAAGCCGGGCCATTACAAAGATTACATTTGTCTTTACGGCCCTGCAAAGACCATAAACATAGGCCGCCTAGAAGGTAGCCCCGGTCCCCATAAACATGAGGGGTAGGGGTGGGCTATTGGCCCAGTAGGAACAAGTCCTGTCGGTTTTAATGGCCGCTATAAAACGACATTACTCGGCCGGGCTTTCATAAAAGCAGAGTGATTTACCGCTTCTGCTTCACTTTTGAATATTGGATTTTTGCGATGTGACTCGACTCCCTTATTTATATATCTATATATATTTCGATCTCGTTTTACATTCTTTAAGGAACTGTCGGATGGCAACGCCATATTTTCTCGCGCTTAGAAATTTTTGATGACATCATGAATGCGGGGTTTTTGCGCAAATTTGAAAGCTTTCCCGATATCTGTCGCTTTTATTCTTTTCCGAACAAGCGGTGTGAGTTGTTTTGTCTCGTTCTGTTGTATGAGTTTTTGTTCCTTATCTCAGCGAAATTACCTTCGGACTTAAGAAAAAAATATTACGCTACGTGAGAATAGTGTTTTTCGAAATCTCTGTGGAAACGATAAATGAAATACATTCTAATAGGCTTAGTAAATAATTTCTGCGCAAAGTATCTGACTGCGTTCGGAGTGCTTTTTTTGGATGTTGAAATTATACTATTTAATCTTTTTAAGATGAAAAACTTATAAGTACATACTATAAAACAAAAATCACTACACTTTATAATTTATTAAAACGTTGGCAAAAATTGGAAAATGTAGGTAAAAAAATGACGTTAATGAAAAACAAAACAGATGAAAAACTTGATAAGTATATTTGCCTAAAATTTTGCAGTTTCTTAAATATATAAACTAGGACCTGAGCTAAAAGATTATCACGGAACTTAGATCTTTTATAGATTTTGTAATTGATTTCTTCTAGGAAAAGCATATGGCAGAAAATATTGTGTTTGAAATTTATTTTATAAAAATAGAGTAAAAAAGGCAAAAAATCATTTACGCAAAACGTTATATTTTATAAAATAATTGACATGTTTCCAGTCTGTAAAGTTAATTGTCTTTTAAAAACATCAAGGCATTAAACTACAATCATTACTATATTGTTATATTTAAATAAATCTTGAACTTTAAAGTCAGTCATCTCTGAAAAAAGAGCAAAATGCAAAAATATTCAGGTTTAAATCCCGCTCATTTTTAATGCATATTTTTAATAGTTCAAACCTTGCTTTATAATCTTTAAAACATGCATAAAAAATTTTAAAATAATTCAATTGATGCATTCTGAGATTTCGTGTTTTGCGGAGATTAACGCTTAGCGAAAATTGCATTTTGAGAGAAAGCGAAAAAGACCCCATGTCAAGTATAGTTGTCAATACTTTTTTAATTTTTATATCTCCAGTTCTAATGGTCGTAGAAATAAAATGCGAAGTGATTTGAAGAGCTAAAGAGTTGTATAATATGTAAAATTTGAAAAATTTGAAATTTAGGTAAAAATGGCGTTTCAAAGGTATACAGGTATCTTAAATGGTTCGGCGAAGTGTAAAATGTCGTTTTTCTGACGAAATTGAAACTGAATTTTATTTATTTAATCGTTTCTCTGCAGAAAAATATCCAATTATACAGAACAAAAAATATCGTAATCCAAAATATGCAAGAAAACAAATATAAATTGGATTTAGAGATAAAACAAAACTTCATTGCAGCAGATTACTTATTGAATTGAAATCATTGAAAAGTATATCAACCTCCGAGAAAGAAATATACAGATTAAAAAGTCTATAGCAAAATTGTTACATACATTCTCTTTAAAGGTTTAGCAAAGATAAAATATATTTTTTTCTGGCGATATACCTGGAGACGTTAAAATCAGTACAAGAAAATTAAAAGGGTGAATCAATTTTGATGTTTTTATTGAAGTGCAAAATACTAATTTTTCCCTGAAATGGGAAAAAACTCTAAAAGTGTCATTAAAATTTAAAACGTTGATGTTTCGATGAAATTGGAACACATACTTGTATTAAGGGTTGTCCTGAAGAGTATATTTTAATTATAAATATATGAATGGTGTTAGAAATTTGTTTAAGAAAAAATTTGAATTTTTTATTCTAAAATATTTTGTATTCCAAAACAAATTGTAAAATTCAATATTCACGCATATTAGGTTACATTCAGCATTGTACGAATAGCCCATTGTTGTTTATCACTTAATAAAATTACGTTCTAACTTTAAAATATTACGTTATAAGGTAAATTACTTTTTAAAACTTCTGTTCAACGATTCTAAAATATATTGTAATATGTGGCATGGGGAATAATTTCTGCATTTAATAGAGTATAAATGTGTCGAATTTCCGATGATATTGAAATATAAAATGTTTTATTAAGATGTAAAATGTCCATTTCCCGACGAAATTGTAACAAATATAAATTTTAAAGATTATACCAAGAAACATGTAATTATTAATTAAATGTATATAAATATGTTGACAAATCATTTATAAAAAATAACATTTTCGATTCCAAAATATTTTGATATGAATCTAAAATAAATGTCAATTATAAAATAGAAAATAAAAAAAACATTATATACATATTCAATCGTATATATATATTTGTGTCGACATAGTTGTTTATTACTTATCTCTAGAGAATTACATACTAACTTAAAAAGTTACGCTGAGAGCAGCAAATTTATTATCTGTGTGGAGCTGTTGGAATATGAGTAATTTGTGGTATTGAAAAATTAGTTATTCAATCCCAAAGCATTCAATTTTTAAGATGTAAACATCAATTTTGGACAAAATGTAAATCCATTTTACATTTCATTGAATTAATGTAACGATATAATAGTATCTTCGAATTTTTTGTAACAAATTGTTTGCAACATATTACATTAATCTTTTGATTATAAAACATATCCACATAAATCCAAAACAACGAAATTCCAAAATAGAGGATATTAAAGGAACCCGATAATATAAAATATCATCGTATTGGAATGAATTTCATAGATATTCAGGTATCAAGTATTTGTAAACAACAATAATGATGCGTAAGGAAAACTAAATATTCTATTCAATATAAGGTACGAGAACAAATAACATGAACTTCGAAACATTCGAATTTTCAGTATTTTAAAATAATCCCTGATTCAAATAAAATCTAACGTTAACAAATTCGATTATTATAACTACTATGAAAACATGATTTTTTTATCACTGAACAGATTATATGAGGAACATAAAAGTTTGAAAGTTTTTAGTGGAAATTAATGTTTATTTAATAATGAAGTTTAGAGAAAAATGGAATTTTATATTGTATTTGTCCCATTCAAGCAATTTCGTTTATTCTTGTCTTATCAAGTACAGAGCAATATATTTTTAGAATTGTTTATAAATAGTATTACGTATGTGATGGGGTCAATAAAAAATGTATTCGATCGTTCATAAATGGATTCTTATTCGAATTCTAAATTGCGCAATATATATAATTTTAAATCCGATCTTTCTGGGAACATCTGTCTTTTTAAAGGTATAAGTACGTGATTATATATTTATGGTCTATTGCATAACGCAAGTTATGCATTTAACCGATTGATATCAAACTTTTTATGGTTTTTAAATTCCTCAGGCTTGCGTTTTTCTTTTAATAGAATGCATGATGTAGATAATGAATACATTAGTCTATGCGTTTTAGTGTATTATTATTTCTGTAAATCGATCTTAATTTATTTATCTTTAGCTAATTTTATTTTTATGGCCTTGTAAACGAAAGAAATATTCCCCAATCTGTTGGTAGAACAAACACTGATTATTTTGTATTTCTAAACTTTCCTATCAAATATACATTTAAGAGGTAAGTTAATTTTAGTAGTTAAAGCCGAATTGCGAAATATAATTATCCTTTTGTGCATCATCTGGATTTCATAAGCAATGCCAAAAAGATGTCAGAAGTATACTAACGTCATAGGGGCTCAATATTGACACGCACCTAACTGTAAACAATAAATTAAAAGAAAAACAGTTTAAGGTTCAAAATCGCCATTGGACTTTGAGTGCCAGACACATTCTTCAGAACTATATTTTTAATTAAAACTTATTTTATTATAAAACGTATTTTTATTTTTTGGAATGACATCGAGAACTTTCCAAACATCTTATATCAAATCATCAAATTATATTTATTATTTTATGTACCTGATGTTTATTCCACTCTTCTGTTATGCTTTGTTTTTTCAAATAAACTTTTAAATCTTGCATAGCATTTTATTATTATTTCGTCACAATAGTTTACGAGCCTTTTATTTAAAGGGGGAATAATATCCATTGTTAAATACCCGAGTAGAAAAGGGATAGTTTCAAAATAGTGACGTTTTCCCTCGCCAATAAAACCTTCACTATAAAACATTTACAGATATGAAGAGCTTCCTGCTTTGTTTTATCTGTTTAAGCATCTTGTTAAGAAGCATGACACTGAGACGTATTTATTTGCATGCTTGGTATTTGTAATTTCTCGGTTTGGATTTGTTTTTCTGTATTCGATAACAATTACATGATGGAAAAGTGGGAATATATGAATCTTGTCTTTCTTGCGGTGATAGCGTTATGACTGTGAAGCAACATTGACAGATATAATTTTCGAACGGTAATAGTCACTGTTTCTTTTGTTTTGGAATTTGCTTTCATAACACCCAATTTGACGCAACTGTCGCTAATTGAGCGATTTTAATTATTTTTTAGTTTAGGGCAGATTTGTTAGGGGCAGATTTTCATTTTCGACAGTTGCGCGTTGGTTTTTATGTCGTAAAAATCTTCCAGATTTTTTGGAGGTTGACAGGTGTGAATTTATTTTTTTAATCTGATGAGCCCTCTGAGGGGTTCACACTCAAAACTCCATTTTGTAAGTCTTGCAGTCTTCTCCGTATGACTTAAAACAAATTGTGACTTTGATCATGGAATATTTCCAAAGGATTCTATTCTAAAGGGAGGAGTAATAGAATCTTTCGAAGGATAATATACTAAGGTAAGGAGCAATAGAATCTTTCCAAGGATTTCATCTTAAGGAGAGGAGCAATTAAATCTTTCCAAAGGATTCTATACTAAGGAAAAGAGCAATACTATCTTTCAAAACGATTCTGCTCTAAAGAAATGATCAACAGGATCTTCCCAAATGATTTTATTCTAAAGAAATGATCAACAGAATCTTCCCAAATGATTTTATTCTAAAGAAATGATCAACAGAATTTTCCCAAATGATTCTATTCTACAGAATGGACCAATGGAATCATTCCAAAGGATTCTATTCTAGTGAAAGGGCCAAAAATCTTTCTAAAGGTTAAAAGAATCCAGATTCTTTCTACCAATAGATGTGATTGTGTGTTGTAGCAACACACTACTTGGAAATCTCGCGACGCTCGGAGATTTCCATATAGTGTTAATGCTAGTGGTGATTTTGTGTGCAAAAAGTCAACTAACTATTCACTTAGGCCTTTCATTTCAACTCAATCGCTTCGATAACAAGTGTAATCTCAGCCCGACACTTAAATTAATTGTGTTTGTTCTCAGGCCCGTGTCAGCGTACGCCCTGTTTTTCCGGGACACCCAGGCAGCCATCAAGGGTCAGAACCCGAACGCGAGCTTCGGAGAGGTGTCCAAGATCGTCGCATCCATGTGGGACGGACTCGACATCGACCACAAGAACGTAAGTACCTCTCTCTCTCTCTTGGACATTGGATCTTTATGAACATTCCAATTATGCTTTACGAATTCAAACTGGAAATTAGATATGCTTTTACTTTAGGATTCCGTCCTAAGGAAAGGAGCAATAGAATATTTCCAGAGGATTCATTTCCAAGGCAAATAGGGATTCTTTCGATTGGTAGATGTGGTTGTTGAGTCATACGCGTGTTGTGACGCAAAAGCAATCGTCACGAGATTTCTGAATGCTATAGCATTCGGCTATACACTCAGTGTGTATAGCATTTCAGAATGCTATACACTCAGTGATTTAACATTTTGTCTATAACTCTCTGATTTAAAGTGAAAATTATAAACCCGTATCTACCAAAATGGACTTACAAAATGTCTTAAAAAAGCCTAAAATGTGAAACAAAAATGCCAATTGGAAACACTTTTGATTTGCAAAACATTAACTAGTGAAGACAAAGGGTATCTTAAAATGTCATCGCACACACGCATAAAAAATGTATTAAAAATCGTATTTCTTTCACAACCATTAAAAATCAAAGTGGTTCTCACACAACCTAACCAGAGAAATTTGAGTCACAAAAATTTTTCAAGCTTCCAAAGATTACTAAAACTCTTAGGACAAAACTAAGAAATACTAAACACTCACAATGTCCTTACAATACTAAGAAATGGCCGATAAAATGACCCCAAAATCAAAATTACCGAAAAATGTCTGAAAGGGACTTAAAAACCTTATATCATAGAAATTCCGTTTGTGATTTCCTGACTATCTTAACGGGCATTGCCTACGGTGTTAATAAAGATGAATAGAGCCATAGTGGAATATGCAAAACATTCCAGTATTGGTCTTAGATGCCTTAATTCTAAGTCAAAACTCGACATTTATGGAAAATTCAATCTAACATATTTGTGTAACAATTTAATTTTTAAATCCTAGCCAGGCACTGTTTACTTCATAATTCAACTCAGTATGTTTACTGAGTAAATAATCTTCACGTTTTAATTTCATCTAAAATATTTCTATAAATCCAACAAGCAATAAAATTTCATTCGCTGAAACCTCTTGAAGTTGAACAAATTCCATTTAAGATTAACTAACATCGGGCAACGCTATGAGGTATTTATTCTTCAATCGGTATTGTGAAATTTAATTTGGCAACTGTGCTCACTTGAACCTCGTTTCCGGCACGAAACAAAACACTCTCATTCCAGAGACCCAAACAAAGCAAACGAAACGAAAAAAGGACATCTTTGAAGTTGTGAAAGACAACACAATTAAACGTTCTTCTCCGTTCCAATGGAAGTGGGGAGCACTCCCGTTTGAAGAATCAATTCTTTTGGGAAACTCCCCAAAAAGGCTTCGGGAAGGCGTAATGTATATTCAATCCGACTAATTACTGAGCAAATAATTATCGAGCAATTCCTCTTCGGGAACTGGCATGATTATAATAATAATAATCCACCTTTGGGGTGATTAGAACAATGGAACTTCAATTTTCTGAAGGCCGTAAATCAAATCATTTCCCTGCTAAACCTGAAATTTGTTTAATTTGCAAAGTACGGTACCGGTTTCTACATTAATTAGGTTTATTGTTCCGGTTTATATCTGGGGTCTGAGAAGTTTGTTCGGCAAACAATCGCACGTGAAGGTAAACAAACATGATTTGTAACTAGTTGTTACGCCTCGGCTATCTTTTACCCTAATATTGATGAGCACGGGTTGCCGGCTTTGGCGACTTCTCGCCGTTTCAGTTGCACCAAGCGTTTTGACTTGGCTCTGTCGAGGGGTTGTGACTTAAATCACGTACTTTTATGACTTTACGTCGTTGTTTTGGAGAACATTTTGGCACTTCGCTTCATTACTAAATCTTTTGTAACAAAATTTGGTTTTTGCTAGTCAACTATTCTCATTTTCTGTTCGTAATCCCTATTTATGGATCTGCACGGGAATAGTGATTAACTACAGAGTTATATTTTGTTTGGTGGATAGAAAATAATGGAACATTTTCCCCCTTATTTTTGTTTGAACGTCTATTCATCGATGTTAATTACATTCAATTGTGTTTCTAAACTTTATATTAAGTATAAAATTCTCAAATTTCAATTCTGCTTTAATCGTAATTGGAGAGCAAAGTCTTCCAATTACATTATCTTTCATAATTTAGATAGGCAAGCACTGGTTTGCGAAATTTGTTAACCTCTGTTGGTGAAAACCTGTGCAGACATCTTTTATTTTTCAAAAAATAATTAAGAAAGTACAGAGATAATTAAGGTGAGAAGAATTATAATTATACCTATATTCATTATAGAAATTATATTGGTATATTAATGAATGGTAGATTATTGCCGACAAAAGTAGAATAAATTGTATAATTTTATTTGCAAAATATATGCATCTAAAATGCTTGCATTTTTCGTGATTTCAGCCGTTGCGTTTTTCATACCGAAAAACAATACTTTGATTTATATACATTTAAAAATAAGATACGACAAATCAAAACGCCGTGGGGAGCTTATTTAAAAAGTGAAACTAGTTTTATTAAAATACAGGTAAATTAATTTTCCATGACCTAAGCCGCACGGCCTTTCCAAGAGGGTGTAAGGCTACTGGAGAGTGCTTCGTCAGTCCCTAAAAGGTCAGCTCGGACATTAGCCCTGCCGGACCGTCAAAATATGACCAAGACACAAGAAATTAATAAGACAGAGACCAGTTGAATGACAACTTTTATGGACCAAATACGAATTGATGAACAATGCAATAAAAAATCGAAGTAAAGATAATTTAAATTTCCCAGAAACAATCCACATCTTATAGAAAACAGTGGCAATCAGTGAGCTTTTACTACAAAAACTTACAAAGTAAACACAAAAATTCTGCAATGAAAATGAGAATATAATGATATATGTATAAGCACATGGTGTCCAAAAATTAAGGATGGCACCGAATTCGTATCATGCACGGTCACGTGGGCATGCTTCGGACGTCGCATTGCAGCCTACACAACTGCAGCAAAGACTTGCTCTAATTGCGCGAATGAGATTCCTTGCACAGGAACTCTTGGTTAGCCTTGCATGTCTGCACGATGTGAGACCTGCCAATCAGGGGCCAAATTCAGCACATTTCCTATTAGATTGCTTTTAACAGGACAAAAATGTATTTCGCAATGATTCAATGTGTTCGCCTAAGCATTTCTTTAGTTTCCCGCAGCACCACGGCGCATGTGTGGGTATTCTTATTTTATTCCACATATATTGTGGAATAAAAGGCATTATCGTTAAATGCACACGGAATGCATTGTTAAGTTTTGGACAAGTGTGTATACACACACGAAGTAAAAAAAATTAATAATCTCTTTTATTACCGTTGCTGCGTCACAACAAGACTCATTTTCTGGTGATATGAATAAAAGAATTGAATAAAACGCAAGAAACATATAGCACAACTCCCCTCTCATAAAACATTTACAGCTGCGTTTAACAATTAATCGATGCATACGCTCTTAAGAATCGGAATCGACCTCCCTCGCGGAAACCGTCGCCAAACCTCTCGCCAAGGCCCCCTTCCGGCAACCCGTCATCTCGCAACCTCCGCGCTCTTTATTAAGAGGGGGAGAGGGGGTGGAGGCCCTCGCATGTGTCAATATAATTAAAATACCTTCAAAATAAATTATTGAACATTAATTTAAATTGATTACCTAGCCGCGAATTGATGATAAACTTCAAACTCCAAATCATCTTATCCTGCGTTTTGAAAGCTTTACGAGGCCCCTTCCATGCGTCATTCACGAGTGCACTAATCTCCGCGTGCATGCACACAAACGCACCCCCTGTGTATTTATTGTTTGGGGCCGCCTTATCTTTGACGGCCAAGGTGCGTTGTGCGGCTGAAAAATGAGTCGTTTTCGGCTCTCTTGTGGGGAAGAAGGCCGACACCTGGGTTGCGGGGGTGCAGTCGGAGAGCGGATCTGGCATTTGGGTGATGGATGGTGGGTGGTTATCGTTTGCTTGAAAAACGGGGGATCGGAAAAATTTTGGTTTCCGTTACCTGTTGGGTAGCTGAGCGTCGTCAGAGAGCACAACTTCGGTTCACCATTTCATGGCTTAGATTAGTTGTACCGCTATATGCTTCTGAGCCTATTGGATTTCCGGGACCGAGATAGCTCGGTTGGTAGAGTCGCGGAATAGCAACCGGAGGGTTACGAGTTTGGAACTCGAGCCAACCGAAGACACATGGGGTTGGTGCACGTTCAATCTGCCGTGGCCCCAAATATCCTCACGTTGGCGTGGTGTGGGAGAGTGGGATGCCAGTTCAGGTGTCGACCTCGTCGACTGACCGCAATTCAAAATGGCGAGGTGTTGTCCTCGGATTTTTCCTTCGGTATCGATCTTGGTCCCTCTCCAATACCCCTTCGTGTTGCTTCAGTGCGACGTTAATTCAACTACCAACCTTGATGCAAAAGAGAAGTTATTAAGTGCACATTGTTGAGTTAATATTTTTGTTAATTTCTGGTGTTTTCTCCGTGCAGGTATATAAGAAAAAGACTGAGGCAGCTAAGAAGGAATATCTGAAGGCACTTGCTGCATACAGAGCAAGTCTGGTATCTAAGGTACGTAGAGCGTTTTCTAAAACATTAAAGTAGGTACTAATTATGTTTCAAATAATAGGGAAAATTCGAAACCTTCAAATTAATATTTTCAAGAGGTTTTACTGACTTTAAGACCTACAAATAACTTATTAACATTCACAGGTTTCATAAGTCTATTTTGTGTGCAAATGTGTTAATTATTGATAAGTAAATTTAGTGTTTTGTTATTGTAATGCCGATTATATTGAGCAAATTGCTTGCAAGATACATTGCGTTCTGTTGCTCAGATTTTATGAATTAGACTATGCGTTACTGTGTTTTTTTGGATTCATAAGGATGCAGCTTCATTAACTGGCAATTCGAATAAAAATGTTTAAAAATCATGCAATAAAAATACTAGCTTGCAACATTTTAAGTTATCTTATTTCTATCATAACGCAATAAGATAGTATTCATCTTATGATGCTGGACTCAATTCAAACGAATCACAACATCTTTAAGCTTACCAATCACCATTATAACTAGTTAACGTGTACAAATTTTATAGGTTTTCGATTTAAGGACGCATAAAGCTGTTAAATAGTTCCCTTTAAAATGGTTTTACGTTTTATGCTTTTCACTTTTGGTTTGTTTCTTTTGTTTTACTTACAAAAACGTGATTTTTTTCAAGTTTTAAGTTCTCAGGAATGTGTGATTGTGAATGTGCGTAAATGATTCGATGCAACCAAATATCAAAACGGATGACCCTATCAATGGAAATGGTAAGTGTTCCTTTCAATTTCTCATTCCCAAATATCGCAAGAAAACTGACAGGACTAAATGTATGAAGTGAGAAATCAAATAAATATTACCCGCTATTTTTCTTCTCGTAGCTTTAATTTCCTCTTGAAATTGCTTTAAATGCTGATTTCTTAAGTTAATTTTTTCGAGTTACTTTTTTATTTTTAAATTATTATTATATTGATCCATGTCATGTATAAGTTATCAAATAGAAACATGCTTTCAGAATTTGAAAAGTTGATGATGTTCGAATTTTCTAAGATATTAACGATTTGAATTTAGAACCTAAAATAAATGAAATAACTCGTAAAATTAGACGTTCAATATGTTAAAAAACTATGTATGATACAAAAACAAAATATCTGCCCTTGTTTTATTTTTAAAATATCTTTACGAGCAACAAAAAATATTTAAATTAGAACAAATTAAATTCAGGAGAGATTTGGTTAAAATTAATTCAAATTCATAAAAAATGTAAGTATTTATTAAGTTTTCGATATAAAATTAATTTGAAATTACGTTTCACGTCGATTACTAACAGATTTTAATCTGACTTCTTGATTTTAACTATAAGGCATCTTTACTTTTTGTAAACTTGTGAGCATAGTAATAGCCTGTAATAATGATAGGAAGTAAACTCCACCGGATGTTGAAAAGTTTGTATGGATGCGTTTGTGTTTGAAAGTTCTTTTAAGTGTTCAAGATGTTTCCCAATCTCTCTGCTACCTTTCTAATTGTTCTTTTTCTATTAAAAATGAATTTATTTTCTCCAAGTATTGGATTTAACCCTCCTGGTGGTCGTCTCGAAGAGGTATCTCGTCATTATCAAAATTGACCAGATCTTGATGGACGAGATATATCGTCATTAGAAAAAAAGACCAGATTTTGATCTCGTCATCATCAAAACATCAGCAATATCTTGATGACGAGATATCTGGTCATTAGTAAAATCAGTCTGATCTGGATGGACGAGATATCTCGTCGAAACCACTTGGAGGATTCAATTGAGCAATCTATTTATTATTGTATGGTGAACTTAATGAGAGTTACAATAAGTAGTAGAAAAATAAAGTACTTTTAGGTAGATTGAAGGTGCCCTGTTTTGAAAATTAAAACTAAGTATATCGTACCATACCAATGCATCGCCATTTCTAAGAGATTGCTCAGGATAGCAATTTCTATCATGTGGATTGAATGTCTTTTCCATTTCATCAGGCGGCCAACGAGCAGTCTGACAACATCTATGGCAGCGGAGTGGCATCCACACCGACCTCCATGTCGTCGCCCATGTCGTCTATGCCTGGGCAGTCCCTGTCGCCCCTACAGAAGAAGTCGCCCCTCCTCACTTCCCTCATGGAGGGCACGCAGGCCTCGGGACTGCAATCGATGTCGAACCAGCACTCGATCCTCATGGGACAGGTACGCAACCTTTACTGTCATCAGTAATCAATGATTTGTCTCTATTCAATCAATTCTTACCACCATTGAACAACGATCTGTTCTCATGGAATGCAACTCTTACCATCAGTGATCAGCAGTTTTTACCATCAGTGAACAATGATCTGTTCTCATCGGATCAGTGATTTGTCTGTGCACTGTGCTTGAAATTATTAACGTCAAATTTCTTTGAAGACTACGACCTTTTAAAATAAGGTATGGTAAAATAAGAGAGCATATATTAGGACTAATCGCTCAGGTTTATAAATAAACGTGTTGAAACAATTAGAATACATTGGCCATGGAAAGTCCTTAAATAGTACTTGAATTCTATTTTTCTAACGGCCTATTGAATTATATTTTTCCGGGCCATGGAAAAAGTACTTGGAAATACTATACTTTCATTTAGTCTGATAAAAGTACTTGAATTTTTACCCGGACTCATAATGTTTAACAAAATTTTACTCCTACCCAAAACTTCCAATTTGCGCATTTGCCGCCTAATATCCTTTCCACCTTTTCATTGCTTATTGATTTTACAATTTTATTTAAATGTACTTGCACAATTATCTTTACTTTAAAATATTTTGCTTATTGATAAGAGATGTCCGGAAACGCTGAGGTGTCAGTTACGAAGATTAGAGAGGTTATTGTGGTGGATCTGAATCCATATAATTTCTCCTGTAAACTATAAATTACAGTATCGAAGCTAATAATTAAAATACTGAGTTCATCAAGTGACTTCTCTTGTTTCTGCACTGGAGCATATAGTTACACATGCGGTATGATGTCAATGCAGTTCC
Organism: Meta bourneti; assembly: GCA_933210815.1. Taxonomy (NCBI): domain Eukaryota; kingdom Metazoa; phylum Arthropoda; class Arachnida; order Araneae; family Tetragnathidae; genus Meta; species Meta bourneti. The sequence continues at coordinate 108,343,682 of OW119923.1, read as the reverse complement.
ATCCATTACTTCACCATGTGATAACTTGATATTTTTTCGAAATAAGATGGTAAAACATGTTATTTTGGTGGAATTGCATTCACGTAATCTCAGGCTCAAGCATTAGCTGCAGTGATTGGTTTGTCGCTAGGTTTTAGGTCTTTGGTTTCAAGAGGCGAAAATAAAGATCCTCCGCAATGAACCGTTTTTTGACGCTGTTTTTTTCCCTTTCTGTTCAGACCCCCATGAACGGTGGCCACCACCCCCACATGATGCCCCAGCACCTGTCCCCGCACTCCTCCACGCCCCCGTCCCACCAGATGCTCCATCAGATGCTGTCCCCCGGGGCTCAGCAGCAGCAGCAGCTGATGCACATGGGATCTCCGCCACCCTCGCACCTGATGCAGCAGCACCACAACATGCAGATGGCATCCCTCAACAACAACAACATTTCGTACACTTCAAACATGGTGAGTACAAGCCCCTTTGGAAGTCCAACTATGCCTAATGTGCCGCGGTTATCTCTATGACACTTGTTGGTGCTATACTTTAGTTCGTTTTTAGGGAGTTTCATGGCGCATGGGCCATATTTGGCCAAGCTGCGCCAAACACAAGACAGACCACTTCAAGTAATGTGGAATGGAACAAAGAGGACTGGGGAATGTATAATGAAAGGAAAGATCGCTTGTTTACTAAAGATAGTAAACCCCATGTAAAAAGAAAAGATTTATAGAGTACCTGGGTATGAAGGCCGTACACCTAAAGGAGATGTGCCTCTTTAATTGGCGTGACTTTTCCTGTGCTTGGCAAGCAACAGTTCGTGTTGATCAAAGGCGTGCGATATTATTGCGCTGGCGATATCCTCGACTCGATAGGATATCGCCAGCGTTCCTTCCCGGGAATCAATCTTTGTGTACATAGGATAGAACAGCAGTTAGAATCTGTGTACTTAGGATATTACAGCAATTTTCTGTACTTAGGATAACAGTGTAATACTCAAAGTGCTTAGGATTACAGAGTAGTTCCCTGTGTACTTAGAATAGAACAGCAATTCTCTGTGTACTTAGGATAGAACAGCAATTCTGTGTACTTAGGATAGTAGTGTAATTAGAATCAATATCAATAAATAGTTACAGTCCATTCAATTTTGCATTGTTGTATGAGCTACGACAATGCATAGGGCCTTGATTAGTGTTGTAATGAATTTAAATATGTTAGACCACTATGAGCGTTCCGCGATTTCTGAGTAGTGTAAGCTTTTACCCCACAACACGCATGACTAAATAACCAAATTCGATAGGTTGAAAGAATTCTACTGGTCAAGATGATTAAAACTGGTTTGAAGTCATACTGCAGGTTGAAAAATGAATATATACTTCCTCCTACGAGGGTTATAAGGTCCATACGTATGATCGTTATTAATATGATGTAGTTAGATTATACGTAGGATACAAGAATATTTTGTTCGTAAGACCTTAAGTGTGGAATTTTAGTACGCGGCAAAATTTCTTACGGTGGTAAGCTTACTAACGTACGTGAAATCTATTATTTGAAATTTGGCAATCCCTGTGCAAGATTCATTCGTCAGTTTCCCCGCTTAATTTATAGCCTTGAATTCAGCTCTGGAGCTGCATAATATTACTAAAATTTCACCTAAGAGTTGATGGTATTCTTTAGCATTCTGATGACGGAAGGCAATGAGAAATCTGGAAAAAACGGAGCAAGATAGGTTTAGATATTAAAAAAATACCCAATTGTTTGAAACAAGTTAATGGATAGACGCGTTCAGGTGATTGTGGTAAATTGGCTAGTGTTTTTTTCTTTTTGCCACATTAGAAATGGGAACTATAGCATCAGTTAGAAGAGCAAAATACGTAATCAATTAACACCAGAATCCACAAAATATGGTTAACTTGCAGATATACCAACTTTTATTTTCAAAGCTTCCTGATTCACTCCCAATTTTGGTTCTTAAATGATAATCATGATCTTGAAAATGAACTGACGCGTTGTATTTCCCTCCTTGCAGTCACCGCAGCTGTCTCACCAAACGCAGCAGCAGCAGCAACAACAACAACAGCAGCAGCAACAGGGTATGATGTGCACATCTCCCCTGCAAAACAACTGCTCCAGGGGTGATACACCGCAAGAATGGGACAGGGACTACTGCAGCAACAATGACTGTGTCGTCTCACACTGCAGGTAATAACTCACTTGTGACTATTCGAACCGGACGGTCATTAAGATTAACACTCGTGGTGGTTGCCTCAACGAGGTATCTCGTCATTAGTAAAACTGACCAGATCTTGATGGACGAGATATCTCTTCATTAGTTTGATTTTAATGGCGCAAGGTCTAGAAGTGGATAAACTGCGCCAAATGCAGGACTGGTGAAAAGCTTTTTAAGGTGAGCTCTGGAGAGGCAACGCAATGAGGGAAGAAAAGAGGCAGAAGGGTAGGCGAGGTTAAAAATGAAAGGGAGGACAGATCACTTGGATACCTCAGGGTTGTGATGCCCTTACACACCTGAAGAAGCCATGCCCTTGTGGGCCTCGTCATTGGGAAAACCTGACCCGATCTTGATCTCGTCATAAAAAAATAATCGACAATATCTTGATGATGGAAGATGTCATTAGAAAAATTGGTCATATTTGATGGACGGGATATCTCCACTTGGAGGGTTAAGATTTTGAGAAAGTTATTATCCTGATTTCTGATGTTGCTCTTTTGTTCCAGGGACGTGTTCACCACTTGGGTCGCAGCGAGACCCCCACAGAACTCGTACGCTTCTGTGAAATAGGGAAACCCGAATACGCCGTGAACACGAGAACATGAAAACAAAAGGAATCACAAAAGGACGGCGAAGGAAGAGAGAAAAAGTTAGCATCGACTGCATATATTTCCTGGACATTCAACGCACAGATGCCATGTTAATCATAACAACTAATAATTATATTTACAGTTATATATAACTACTATTTACAGTTATAATAACCTACGAGAGAACTATTGTGTGCGTTCAACAGTGAGTGACTACAAACCGGACAAATGGTGATCACTATTTTCTCACTACGGGCGCTGACTAGTAACTAGTGGAAAAAAATCCTATGAGAACTTTTTAAGTAGTCGTTTTATTGTCATTGCATCTGATAACTACTACTTCAAATTACCTGCGTTTGTATTGTTTTGTATTTTCCATGCGCTCTCTCTATCTTGAAGGACTGAATCACAAGGCGTTGTGTATAGATAGGAATGTGTAAAGATAGGAGTTTCTCTTCTCTGTTGGAACTGTGTTGTGATTCCCGAGGCGGGATCTTATACCTTTTTGAATGTTGTTTCGAGCACTTATGTAAGACAGGGTACTGGTGATGAATAATACTACTCTATGAACTAAAAAACCTTTGCTTTCAAATGTTTTCTCGTAAGTTGTTTTCAGAGGAGAATCGTGTGTAAATTGAGATGAAACGAAATTCTGTTTTGACTCGAGTTTAATGTGCATTTTAAAGTTTGATTTGATATTCCTTTGTTCACAAATAATCGACAAGCGTTGCAATTTCATGAGGGTCAAGTTTAAAATACTCTTATTTTTGCATAATTTATTTGTTTATGCTTTTCGAATTTAAATTATTTTTCTGCATATCTATACAGAATTGTCTATGCATAAAAATTTTATTATTGAATCAAGTATTAAGTTAATATTATTAATTGAAATTAATATTGAATTATCGTTGAGTGTCTAACAACTTTTAAAAATTTTAATTGTTCAAATATTTTATGCTAGTGATGTACTTTTATGCTTAAATTCTTTTGCCATATTCAGCTATATTTTATACACGATCACACCTACTATATCACAGTATAGTATAATCGATAAGCTAATCACATAAACGAAGTTAAAGGAGCATTAATCTTGAAGTGTCAGTATTTGAAAACCATAATTAAGGAACTGAAATAGTAAACGGTATAAGTGCCTAATCGAAAATTTTCAGTACAAACTAAAAGGGCATTTTTTGTTAATTTTGGTACTTATTTCGTTTATCACTTGAAAAGTGGACTTTTAGATCTTACCTGCTTTTTTTAATTTAAAGGTGGTAAATATATGGTTTAAACGGTATTTGGCTACTTGTACTTGAGTATACTCTTCAGAATATAATACTGATGTTCCTTAAGACATGGAAACGGAAATATATGGAATTTTCATTCCTTATACCGACTAAAAATATTTTTTGTACCTTTCGGCACTTACACCATTTACACTATTCCACACTCCTGTAAATCTCTAACGGTACGGCCTTAAAGTGGTTATTATTTTTCGTCGCCACGGCGGAAAGAGGCGGTCGCCAAGTCGGCGGGGTCGCCAGAATGAAATGTACCACCTATTCAATCGCCAAACTAACGCCAAGCTCAAGGCTGTACCGTCAACTCCACTTCAGGTCAACTTAACATGATTATTCAGAATGCCCTACTGACAGGTGAAGTCTCGCGATTGTAAATGCGGCTTTGTTTTGCTCAGAGTGAAAACCACGCCCTACATACGTCACGCGAGGAAAGATTTTATTTGTTGAAAGTATTATGACGTAAGGGCAGTCAGAAAAACAAAAAAATCAAAACAGTGAAGCATACAATCATGTGTGTTTTGTATTTTCAGTTTTAATCTAGCAATAATTTATCTCCTCCCCCCAAAAAAGGTTTTAAGGACTCTATCTTATAGCCTTTGTAGAGTTCATGATCGAGTTAAGTTGACCTGAAGTATAGGGATATAACCCATTCAATTATCACATATTTCGATACTATATATTTATAAAACGATCCTACTCATCTCGTCATTTGTGCGGATTATCTCATTTCATCGTTCTCTCCAATCAAAAGACGGGTCCACTCAAGTGAAGGGTGACTACATTTCCCGAGTGAAAAAGTTGAACTGAAAAGTTTAGTTTACCAACTGTGGTTTGGCTGCAGCTGCTGCAGTTTGGCTCTGGTGTAAAGATCGAGAAGTGAAAACAGAAAAGTATTCATTTGTTTTTGTCCTTCTCAAAGGTCTCTCTTATGGTATATATGTATAAACAAGTTATTTAGTGCAGTCGGACAGGCACACAAAGAGATGCATTCTCATGTATTGACTGACATGTGTGTTTATTTTGAACAAGGAGTCTGGTTAAATACTAGCGTGCGGTGCGGTCGCCAACGCGTTGGCTTGGCGACGAAAACGGAAATAGCGCCAAGTTCGCACCGTTAGCTAGAATTGTGGCAGATGTCTTTCCGTTCCTCATATTGGTGTGGGGGTAAATCAAACGTTTCTTGTTTTCTTTCAGTGCTGTTTCTGTCTGTAGATTTGTAGATAGTTTCTATGGTTCTAGTGTTGTAATATTTGTTGAGAACTATAGAAACTTTTAGTGATTAAAAGTGGGGGCACATCGTAAAGTGGTCTTTATGAGTTTACATTCCTTGCATGGCTCAAAAATGGTTGTGCTTTTTTGTATTTTATTGAGTAAGAAATGAGTTGAAAATTGATTTTTTTAAAAATTATGTTTTGACGAATACCATGAAAATGAAATTTATACAATCGTGAACAATAAATGGACTTAGTAATAGTCATGCAATACATAAAATGAAATACAAACATGTATCAAAATCTTACGAAGGGGTAATAAATATAAAAATAATTCCTTTTTTAGAAAGTTTCGGGTCGTCAGATCTCAGTAGTAGCAACCAAAATTTATTTTTGGTGACTGGAATCGAAAATAATTTAAGTAATAATACATGTGGATGATTACACAATTATAGCTTTTGCAAATGTTTTGAGCGAATGCACTCCTGAAAATACTTTTGCGAATGTGTTTAAAATCGACTAGTGATGGGGTGAGATCCATGCACATATTTATAAAGTGTGTTGTTTAATGATAATTTAAATGATTAAGATTGAGTAATCAAATAGGTTTTGTCATTCATTTAACACGGGAATCGAAAGGCCTTAAATATATGAAATGATTTTATTTAAAAGCGAAAGTCTTATCTGCATTCATTTGATGTAATACTTAAAAACTTTTTGTAAACATTAAAACAAAAGTTAATTTTTTGTAAAATTTTAATTTTTTTTAACCCCAAATTTCGATTTTAATGCAAGTTCCATTTGCATTGTCATAATGAGTGTATGTTATTCGCATAACCTGAGTAATGTTGATTGGACAGTTTTCGCTATTTGTTTATGTTTTGAGATATTTAAAGTACCGTTGACTACTTTTCACAGTGCTCTCACTTTTTGGGAACAAATTTGAAGTGACATTAAATTCTTAAAGACAGTTTTAGTGGTTGCTTCGAATTTTTTTCTGTGCAAAAAAGGATAAAAATTACTTTCAATTTTGCTTTTTGAAAGAGACATGATGATGTTACATGTGTGCATAAAATGTAAGTCTTGTATTTAAGTGAAAAATTGAATAAAAAAGGATATGTTACAAGTTGTATAGTCATTCGTTTCTTTTACAGCCTCAACACAGATGCCCAATTAGAATAGTATATCTACCGGCGCTACAAAATCACGAAAGGTTTTAGGTACTAATAAATGATTCAGACTATGCCCAAAGGCTAGAGATTACTTAAATTTATGAAAACGCTTTTAATGTGTTGTGTGTGTTCAACGGAAACGAGACCACGTGCAATGTTATTGCATGAATTAATTTCGCACTTTGAAACTTTCTGTACGTAGACAACTTATAAAGAATCACGAATTCTCATATCTTAACTTTTTTCCGCCTAATTTATTGTTTTATTTCTGTTTTCTGTGGTGTTTTCTACTTTAATCAATGTTTAATTTTTATATATTTAAATTGTAAAATTTATTTTAGGTAGCCAAAATTCAAATTTATACACAAAACCCCCCACATGAAAAGTGGTGACCCTAAATTTTGAGTCAGTCTGGGGCCCTAAATTTTAAACCTTTTTTTCTGAAAGCGATTTTGCAGATTTGTGATGTTAGTGACAATTTTTCAAAACAGTAAACATTCCAATTTTTTGTAATCAGCAGTTAAAAGAAAATTATCTTATTTTTCTATAAGTATACTCAACAAGGCTGCCATCCAACCATGTCATTCGAATAAATGTTCTACAGGAGTTTAAAAAATTTCTCTTAAACTTACTTTAACATAAGTCGAATTGAGCTTAAATATTTTTCAATGGATAACCTCTTAGTTTCACGCGTTTTAATTGTAAAATATCACAATATATCGATGTTTCTCTTACGTGACGGGGAAAATGCTCCATTTGTGTTTGTTGTATGGCAATTAGATCCAGCCTCGATGGAAAACGAAACCTTTTTCACCGTATCTAAAAATAAAAATGCGACGATTAGTTTCAATTTCGTGTTACAAAAATCAACTTAAATCTGAGAGGCGTACACGCATATATCCGTTCTGTAACGTGCATGACTTTCAACCAGATTTGACCTTTTGACCAACAGTATCTTTCCCGGGATTTTTCCAACCAATAGATGTGATTATTCAGTTATAATTGTGAATTAAGAGCAAAAAGTTAATTTTGCGAAGTTGCTAATGACGAGATATCTCGTCATTAGCAAACTTGTTCAGATCGTGTTGGACGAGATGTCTCTCCGAAATCAATTGAAGGGTTAATGACTGAATAACCTCACCTTGAAAGAATCCCAGGAAACATTCCATAGGTCAAACTTAAAACTAGTTAGAAGTCATGCAAGTTGCAGAACGGATATATGGGCACCTAAGAGGATTAAACTTAGAATTTTTACTTACCAATATGTGCCAAATTTTTGGATTCCAGGGGCCTTGCGATCCAGCGTGATTCATTGCAGGGAGTGATTCCTAGTATTTTATACAGCACACTAGAATATCTCGTTTGATACATGTCAATTAAGTCTTCAGTTGGATCACTAAATAGTGATCCGCGATAAATGTCAATAAACTTCTGTGTGCATAATAACTCGAAATATTTTCTTATAAAATATACGATACGATAATTTATGTTTTAAAGCAGGAACTTTAAATGCACAAAATATATGTTGTGACACACTGCCGATTTACTATTAACATGAAGGGTTTGCAGCTCAAAAACAGCGATTGTAACGAACAGAGGCATTTTTCCAGCAAAATAATTTTATTCAAATAGAATAGCAGTACTTCATTACAAAGATAGGCACAATAGCGTTAGTTTAGAGTTTTGCAAAACAACTTGCGAATACTTTAGAGTTATAAAAAGTATTCGGCATCAGCAGCAGCTTTGCTTTAGCACCAAAGGAATTGATCTAACAGTAAGCCGAAAAAGACAGCACACAAAACTAATACACTAATTGATTGACTAAAACAAGTACAATAATGGACTAACATGATTTTCAAACATCAACCAAAGTACTTTCTTCCCAGTTGTTCCGAAACTTATAGGTTTTAGTCCATAAAATCGTGTGTGTAATACACAAAAACTCAACTATCTACTGTCACAATTTCAATCACATTGATTTTAACTGTGCAACATTGTTCCGCAAATGCGCGGATATGGAAAACCCCGAAACACCCCTCTTTATTTGAGCACTGTTCATAAACGAGCAAATTCAGATACCATTCAATAGGGATTAACGTCTTCTATGAATTCATGTACATAAAATTTGCTTAAGGTGCCGTCTTCATATCAAATTGTAGACAAGTTTCATAATTTCCAAATGTAACACCCAATAAATTTGACCCAAATTTCAATTATATATCAAAATACAACCTCAAATACTAATTTTCAAGTTAGTGGTAAAGCCGAGAGTAAAGTTTGGAGCTCCTAGTGTCAAACTATTTTCCCAGATCTGTAGTTCGCGTCTAGTATCACATTAGTTCTTTTATAAAGTTTACGTTCACACGTTTTTATAACAGGACATATTAAATAATTAATAGGTATTTTTATAACAGAACGCAAGGCAAAATTTACGAAGTATTAAAAAATGAGTGTTATTACGAATTTGAGCATCTGTACAGGAAAAAATATTAATAAAAACGTTTACCTGGAATCAAACACAGCTAGGCATAGGTTATCCAATGTGCAAATTATGTAGAAAAAATGTCATTTTACATCGTATTTTCCATTGACGCCGTCTATTACTTAGCATGGGAACTGATACCTCCATAGATTTGGTTTGTCTTCTAGTGACCAGAACAGATATTCACAAAGACCTAATCAATCTGTTTTATGACTGATTGAACAAAGAACTTTCCTTAAAAAATATTTGGAAATTTGTCCATTCTGTGGCTTTTGGTTGGGTCAAAAGAGTCACTATTCGTGTTCTGGAAATTTGAACATAATTACTATACACAATCATGTCCAGTTTTCTTTGTCATACAGTAACTATAATTTTATAAATTTTTCTACCTACATACTAGGCCTCGTGTTATACTGTGGGGACAAGGAGGAAACCTTTCGTTCTAAAAAATATGAATTATGAAATAAATATTCGAACAAATATGAATAGGAACCTTGATATAATATGGGAATTGGTTCAGGAATTTGTAAGACAATGCAAAATTTTAGCTCTCTCCTACGGATATTTTTTTCGTTCTACTAAACAATAATCTGATTTCAATCTAGTACTGAAAATTGAGAGCTTCCAATCGCTCCTCTAAAGAATTTTACAGTTTTTAAGTAGGCAATTTTGCAGCGATTACTTACCAATAGTTTTGTTTTGTTCTAATCAATTCAATACTATATTTTCATCCATTAGTTACAAGAGGAAATGAACTTCTATCAGGAGGAAGAGCTGAATTCTTGTATAATTTTTAAGTAAAATATTTCGCAAAATTTCAGCTCTTTCACATCCCGATAGTTTTTTCGTTTTTCTAAATTTAATAATCTATTTCCATCTATTAGTTTCTAGTAGAAATTGAGAACTGCTATCAGAAGGAAAATAGTTGTATTTCTGCAGTTATTTTAAGTATGAAATTTTGAAATATTTCTGCTGTTTCCGTCTTGTAGTTTTTGGTTTTATTAATTGAATATTCTATTTTCATCCATTAGTTACTAGAAGTTGCGAAATTCTATCGGACGAAAGAGCTATATTTCTGCAGTTTCGGAAATTTTGCAAAATTTCAGTTTTCCTGTGATTTTTCGCTTTACTAAATTTAATAATCTTAGTACTACTGAAAATTACGAACTTCTATAGGAAGGAAGAGTTATATTTCTGCAATTTTTTAAGTATCAAATTTTGCAAAATTTTATCTCTTTCCTTCCTGTAGTTTGTCGCTGTACTAAATTTAATAATTTATTTTCGTCCATTAGTTAGTTCATCCATTAGTTATTACTGGAAATTGCGAACTTCTATCGGAAGAGTTGTATTTCTGCAGTTTTTTTAGTAGGAAAATTTGCAAAATTTCAGCTTTCCTCTTCCTGTAGTGTTTCGCTGTACTAAATTTAATAATCTATTTTCGCCTATTATTTTCTAGTGGAAATTGCGAACTTCTATCGGAAGATAGCTGTATTTCTGCAGTTTTTTTAGTAGGAAATTTTGCAAAATTTCAGCTCTTTCCTTCCTGTAATTTTTCGTTATACTAAATTAAATAATCTATTTTCATTAGAAATTGCTAACTCATATAATAAGGAAGAACTATATTTGTGCAGTTTTTTAAGTATGAAGTTTTGCAAACTTTTAGCTCTTTTTTTCCTGTAGATTTTCAGTGTACAAAATTGAACAATCTATTTTTGTCCAAAAGTTACTAGTAGAAATGGAGAACTTCTATTGGAAGAAAGCTGTATTTCTGCAGTTTATTATGTAGGAAATTTTGCAAATTTTTAGCTCTTTCCTTCCCGTAGTATTTCACTGTACTAAGTTTAAATTTAATAATTTATTTTTGTCTATTAGTTACTAGTGGAAATTGCGAACTTCTATCTGAAGAAAGCTATATTACTGCAGTTTTTTTTTAAGTAGAAAATTTTGTAAAATTTCACCTCTTGCCTTACTGTACTCATTCGTTGCACTAAATTTAATAATCTATTTTCATCCATTAGTTACTAGTAGAAATTTCGAACGTCTATCGAAAGGAAAAGCTGTTTTTCTGCAGTTTTTTAAGTAGGAAATTTTACAAAATTTCGTCTTTCCCCGATAGCTTTTTTTTGTTGTACTAAACTTAATTGTATATTTTTATGAACTACATGATAAAAAGACCGTATCCATTACAAAAAGAAATTAACTTCTATTGGAAGATCAATCTGAAATTTTTCCTTTTTTTAAGTATAGAAATGTGTAAAATTTTAGTTGTTTCCTTCCTATAGTATTTTTGTTCTACTAAATTCTAATCCAACAACTAAATTCTGTTGTAATAATAAATTCTCATTTATTAGTTACAAGTAGAAATTATGAACTTCTAAAAGCAAGAAAGAGCTGTATTTCAGTAGGTTTTTTAGTAGTAAATTTTGCAAAATTTCAGCTCTCCTTAATGTAATTTTTCACTTTACTGAATGTAATAATCTATTTTAATCCATTAGCTACAAGTAAGAACTACGTACTAGTATCGGAAAGAAAGAACTGAAATTTTAGTCATATAAAGTCCTTTTCTAAATGCACTTCTATAAAAATATATCAAGATTGCCAGAATATCTTACGGATAATAATAACAACAAACTTAACACGATATGAAGATTATTTTGTAGGATTATTAAAAGAGTACAGAACTAGTTAAACTTTAGGAGCCTGAAACTTTAGACTGAATTTCAGAAACTTTTGGACTAAATGACTTGAGACTTGATACCCCAGGTTAAATTCTGATATAGATTCGAAGTTCGGGGACAAAATTGGGTTTTGCTGTCAGAGTTTCTGTAGTATATGCGCAATTTGTTGTGAAAATGTCTTCTTCAGCAATTATGCATCATTTTATTTATGTTGTACATAATTTGTTATTGCTATTCCCTATTCAACGATATATTTGAATTTGATCTTCTATAAACAATGCACAAACTCAGATGATTTGGGTTTTTTGGGCTGCACATTTATTTGAGCATACAGGCTATATTTTAGGAGCACTTGGAACTTCCAGACAATTTATTAATATCTAATTCAAGAAATAATACTTAGCATTCAAATTAGCTATACGTGATTTAGATACAAATTGAAAAATAGCTGAAAGAATTTTTAAAGGGGGTGTTGAAAGATAATTAACTATAAAAAATTTAAAATAGGCTAGGATCGTGGAAACATTTTAGAGGGAAAATGTGAAAGATAATCTTATAATATTCAAGCAGTTGAAATACCAATAGAAAAGCATTCAAATACAATCAATTTAAATCTAAACTAGAAAGATATTTTACAAATATCTTTAAAAAGTGCCATATCATCCTTTAGAAGGAATTTTTTACGATAAAATTCTGGATGAATTTAGACTATCATCAGCAAAGAGTGTTTTCCTCTTAGAGGCAGTAACTATAAAAGTCAGTCTCAGGCTAAATAAGGATACTATCAGATTTAGTCACAATCTATGTCCTCTCCTTAGAGAAATCATAAATATGAATATCCGGTCAATTAAAATAAAATAGGAAAATATGAACTCATATATGCAACGTGCCAGTCATGTGAAAGTGTACTTACTGGTAGAGAATAAATATTTCTAAAAAAGTATCAAGATTTAAATTCGACGTAAATGCCGTGGATCCCTCATTAAAAATTAAACATTCTACAAGAGTGAGTATTGTTAAATTGAAACAAAATTAACTCATTTCTTAAGGGCGGTAACGACAAGTAAAAAGTCGGGCATGCACAGTAGGATGTAATGTTGCCTTTGCCTAACGTTTCCTAGATGCTGCTATTAACGTAATAAAAATGGCGGGCACAAATGTCATAGTTTGATCAGACCTCTTACCGGTAATGTGATACCGTAACAAAAATCTATTCTACCAATTTCTTTAGAAAAAATTTTGCTAAAGCAATCATTTTCTGAGAGTAATCTTTTCTTACATTTCAAGCAGATAAGTCCCAACTTAAAATATACCTGAACTATAAATTTTTACGACCCTCTTCCATTATGCACTCATGATATAGCATGACCAATACGAGAAGAGAATTGGCTTCACCTACGTGTCATGGGGTATAGTATGATTTGATTACTTTTAGGCAAGTATCTGGGATATATTCCTCTATTCAATCTTTAACCCTATTTGTGGTTGTCTCGACTAGGTATCGCGGCATGAAAAATTGATTGGTCAGCAAAACTGACCAGATCTCTCTTCATTACAAGAAAACTGTTCAAATCGTGATCTTGTCATCATCAAACAATCGTAATATCATGATGACGAGATATCTCGTCATTAGCAAAATTGGCCATATTTCTATGGACGCGATATCTCTTCAAAACCACTTGGAGGGTGAATGACCTTTTTAGCGTAGATTGACTGATTGTTGACATAAACAGGCACCTAGGAAGAAAACGTTTTATGAGATTCTCTCATTTGCAACCCCACTGGTCTCTACTCCGGATGAAATGAACTGTTCCTAAGAGGCTTGCCGAGTCTCTTCTCGTGATGATCGAACATACCTTTACTTTTTGCGGACATGCTTTGAGGAGGTGTTGCAGTGGATAGTCTACTTGATGTCGGATAGTAGCGCCACTCCCCTCAGTATCCAGTGGTTGGGGTTCCGCTCGCTCTTGAGGTCTATGGAGGTGACGTAGGTGTCGTCCGTCCGCATCACTTTCTTGTAGACGGGACACTCGTACACGTCCGGGCTTTTCCCAGACGTGCTGTTGATGGCGTACACGTGCAACAGGGGTATGGGCTCGAACAGGACTTTGGGGATGGACTCCTTCAGGCAGCCGGCCTTGATGTCCCAAGATGCCCCCTCCAGGTGGAGGCCGTAGATGTATACGCCCTCCGCTGGTGGTTCCGTCACGTCTGTTGGGTTGAGGAAGGTGGTCACTTTGTTTCGCTGCGATACTGAGTCCAGCGCCCAGCCTTGGTGGGCTCTGGTCACCTCCTAACGGAAGATAAACGTAATTATTGATTCGTGTGACGAAAGTCGGTGGAGGGAAAGCTATTGAGAGTGAGGAAAGAAAAAGGGACCGGGGAAAAAGTATAGGGGGTGTACCTGTCTCATGGCCGTGAGGAATCCGGTGGGGTTGAAGAGGCCGGATATCCAGAAGGTGTTGGGTTTGCCCTTGAAGCACCAGCGTCTAAATTGCTGGTCTCGCTCCAGCAACTCGGTGAACCAGAATCCTAGAGTACTCGAGTCCCACGAGACCTGTAGAAAAGACACGATATCAAAACAGTAGTTGAATTATGAAAAAGTTGATAGATTCAACTGAGTGCAGAGGGCTTATCGGAATCCGCGACAGAGTTGCATTTCCTACTGCCAGAAGACTAATCAAATTGGATGATAAAAAGGTTATATATTTTCTACGTCCAGGAGACTCTCATCCCCTTTTAGAATATTACTCATTGTCTGGAGTTTCTGGCTGTATTTTCAAGCGGCTGCTAATTTCGCCGTGAGTGCCCACCAATGTCTGAGCGGCTAAAGGTATCTGATAGACTGAAGGCGGTTACGAGTTCGAATCTCGTATGTGACGAAGCCGGGATGGCTGCTTGAAGTTCCCTGGTTTCTTCAAGACGACACGTAAATGCGGGTCGGTTTCCGCAAAGTGTTCCAGGAAGCCACGTCTCTCCCCCTCCCAGTTCACGGTGGTCGCGCCCCAGGGTAAAGCAGAGCCTATCACGTTCTCGCCAACTATTGTTTTAAAGGCTACAACCCATTCAAGTTAGTTTGGGGAAAAATTATGTCGTATTTAACTACTTTTTTGCGATCATATGAGCATAGATACGTACTTACGATAGACATGTACTTACTAGTTAATAATTCTTGACGGTATACGTAACGTTAAAAACACAAACAACATTTGTCATGACTGGAAATTGCAGACTATAGATGGCTTATTTGCAACGTAATTTCAAAAAGTGTACCAAAGAACGTCGTGTGCGTGGGAATGGTACACGTTAAATATGCCATGGCCTCAAATGTACCCACGTTGGTGTGGTGTGGAAGTTTGGAGAGTGGGGTGCCAGATCAGGTGTGAACCTCGTCATCTGACCATGTTTCAAAATAACGGATTGATCCCGACCGTTGTCAATTGACCGTGTTTTGTTCCAGTGCGACGTAAATTTAACTACCTGCCAAAAAGTAAGTTTTTCAGAAAACATTAAAATTAGAATAATTCTGGTGACAAGTTATGTCACACCCTATAAATATTACACTAATCATCGCTTACTAGGAGGGTTTTTGTAGGAGGGTCAATGTAAATACAAACTACAGAAGGAAAAGGACTTCCTGTTAAGAATCAGCTTGATTCATCTGTTTTGATGTTCATCTTTAATATAAGCAACACTTTGAAATTACATTCGTGTAGCATGCCAAGCTACCCTAAAAGTTAGGACCAAAAACAGGTTACCAAAACACCAGCGCCCTCTATATTTAGCTAGCCAGAACAACGCACTCGTTGGTACAAGTTTGCACGGCAATGTAAGTAACAAATATTTCCAAATAGATGTTGACAGAAACTAATTCTTAAAAATAAAGGCTTCTATCAAAAATAACCCGACACTATGGCATTTCCAAGAGATGTAGGCTCAGTTAACCCTCCAAGTGGTTTTGACGAGATATCTCGTCCATCAAGATCTGAACTATTGACGAGATATCGCGCCAAGATGATGCCGAATTTTTGATGACGAAATAAAGTGTTTTTTCTAATGACGAGATATCTCGTCTATCAAGACTGAGTTTCGCTCAAGACAAGATACCTCGTAGAAATAATCACCAGGAGGATTAAAGTCTGTAAAGGTGCATTTAAAATTAAGACTGCGGGGTGCCGTCGAAATTAGCAAACCTTATTTGGGCGTATTACATAATTATTTCGCTGGTACATTTTGGGTCTGGTAATTACCAGACAAACAAATTCCTTCTCGTACGAAATTCTACGTTTGTTAATTGTCAGTAATTAAATTTTCTGCGTAATCCGAAGGGCACATTCGAAAACAAAGCAAACGCTGCGCCCGTTTATTCTCGGGAGACATCCAAACACTTGAACCTCCTCATTTGTCGCCACTGATAAGGAACTCTGGAAATCTTAAGAAGTAAGTTACATGTATGAAATGCGTTAACCTGGCCGAATATGCGTACAGAATAATGATGATTGTGAAAGAAAACCTGTGCACTTAAATTAAACTCATTAATTTGTTTTGCAAAAGCACTCGCATCTTCACTCACTTGCTACTAATTCTCCCAGTTTCCGAATAACTGAGAAGGCTCAAACGTAACATTGTGCATTAGGATGTGCTCGAAACTAAATGGAATTAATTCAGATTAGTAGCTACTAAAAGGGTTAATTGGGGATTAATGTCTTTATAGAAGTAATGTACATAATTATTTCATTTCTAGTTACTAATCTCAAGAATTATACTTTAGTTGAATACAGTGTCTCATCGATACGATCACTACTATTGTATGCATTTATTATGTAGTGATTGGGTTAAGTGCTATAATTATGATAAATGCGTGATCGTCAAACCCTCCAAGTGGTTTTGACGAGATATTTCGTCCGTCAAGATCTGACCAATTTTGCAAGCGATGAGATATCTTGTCTCGGCAGGATATTGCCGATTTTTTTATGATGACGAGATCAAGATCTGGTCAGTTTTCTTCTAGTGACGAATTGTCTCGACCATCAAGGTAGTTAATTAACGTCACGCTGGAGTAACACAACTGTCTATTGGCGACGGTCCAGGATCCAATCCCCAAGGGAAAGATCCAAGGACAACACGTAATTTTGAACCACGGTCAGATGACGAGGCAACACTTGAGCTGGCACCCCACTCTCCAAATTTCCACACCACGCTAACGCGAGGACATTTGAGGCCACGACAGATTGAACGTGCACCCTCGACCATCAAGACCTGGTCAGTTTTCCTAATGACGAAAGGAAACTTTTGTAAACAACCACTTGGAGGTTAACGAGCCAGAGTCCGGATTTGTTGCCCTAAAAATGATCCAAAATATGCTAAAAAAGTGATCCATAGATCGTTTAAATTTGAGCATTATCAAGCATTTCCATTAACAACTCGAAGATCCTACAACAAAATGGCATATTTCGTTTCCGTTTCGTGCACTGTACTAACCTCAATCGAGCCATCGATATCTTGGTTGTAAGTGATTCACCCACTTTTAGAAAAGCATATAAAAGCTTTTGGTTTTCGTTGAAGGAAGACTACAGATCTTTTTTGATACCAGAAGCTGGTAGACGTGTTATTTGAATTCTAAAAATCTCAACACAACCAAAAAGTACCGTAAAATCTCAACGAATGACCCCTAACAACCAAAACTTCAGAAAAAAGACACAAACTGACAGAAAACATATTTTCAGAATCAGACTTCCCATTTAATGTCCGTTAGACAATGCCGGTTGGAAAATTTCTCTCGGACGGTCATTCTCTACGAAGAGCTAACAGAGTCGGCAGGTCAACAAAATCGGGCCCAGGTTTATTAGGTTGAAGAGTCAACCATGAATTTTTTAGGTAGATAGGTTGGTAGTTAATTAACGTAGCACTGGAGCAACACAACGGGCTATTGGTGACGGTCGGGGATCCATCCCGAAGGGAAATATCCAAGGACAACGCCTTGTGATTCTGAACCACGGTCAGATGACGAGAACACCTGAGCTGGCACCCCACTCTCCAAACTTCCAAGAGTTTTTCAGAGTAAAAGTAAAGGAACTACAGGAAGACGAAGCAAATACTTCCAGTTAAGAACACCTTAAAATTTGACTCAGCGCTGCTTTGGTGACGTTTGGCACGAATCTCTCCTGACACCAAATGGCTCGTGCGGTGTAATTAGAGCTAGACTTCATTGAACAGCCATTTGAAACACATGTGTTGGGTATTCCTTCAGTTAAATAAATAGGAAACCTCAAAGTATAATTAAATTTATGGTAGGTAGTTGAATTTACGTCGTACTGGATCAACACAGCGGGCTATTGGCGACAGTCTGGGGTCCATCCCCAAGGAAAAGATCCAAGGACAGCACCTCGTCATTTTGAACCACGGTCAATTGACGACAGATAATTGCTGAACTATCCTAAGTACAGATTATAATTGCTGCTAATGATCTGTGCTGTACTATTTTAAGTACACAGATTCTAATTGCTGCTAATGATCTGTGCTGTACTGTTTTAAGTACACAGATTCTAATTGCTGTTCTATCCAACGTACACAGATTCTAATTGCTGCTAATGATCTGTGCTGTACTGTTTTAAGCACAGATTCTAATTGGTGTACTGTCTAAGTGCACAAAGAGTGATTCCTGGGAAACGCTGGCTTATCTCTTATCTGTCGAGAGATCAGACACTAACTGGCAAGTTGGCAACCTTCTTGACGCTTGCCAAGCACATAAAAAGTTGTGCCAATTACAGAGTGGTGCCATATTATCAAGGAGCGGTTGCGGGTATCTCCGGGATCAATCCCGATATTAAATGGGCCCTGCCGTTCTGTTCATCGCCAGCTTCTGAAGGAGATAGAAGGCTATCGGCCAAGGTCCTCCGGCACGCGTACTCCACAAGCGGTACCCAGTTGGAAGAGCAACGGATTAGGAACCGGAGGATTGCGAGTTCGAAACTCGGTCCAGCCAAAGACCGTCGTGTATGTGGGGACTGGAGCACGTCAACTCTGTTGTGACCTCAAATGTCCTCATGTTGGGGTGTGGAAGCTTGGAGAGTGGGGTGCCAACTCAGGTGGAGTCTTGTCATCTGACCGTGTTTCAAAATTACGAGGCGTTGTCCTTCCCTTCGGGATGGATCCCGGACCGTCGCTAATAGCCCGTTGTGTCACTCCAGTGCGACGTTAATTAACTACCTAACTTCCCAGATATTAAATTTATGATTAATGCCACAGGATGATCAGGATCGA
The DNA here is from genome assembly GCA_933210815.1 of Meta bourneti. Classification (NCBI taxonomy): domain Eukaryota; kingdom Metazoa; phylum Arthropoda; class Arachnida; order Araneae; family Tetragnathidae; genus Meta; species Meta bourneti. The sequence goes on along the minus strand of OW119923.1, from coordinate 108,324,779 downwards.
GTGCCCACTAACAATACCACGCGCTTCCTTGTCGAAAGCAAACTCGAAAAATTGTTGCATGGTAGTACGCGGCATCGAAAACCGGGATAGTGAAGATTGGGGACCCCTTCGAAATTGTTTTCTGGATATAGGAACGAAGGGGCTCACCTTGGCCCACAGTTCTGGCACCCTGGCCTGGAAGACGGCTTCGAGGGCGTCCTTAAGGTTATCGTTCATGATGATGGTTCCGTCTATGGCCAGCTGCAGGTCGGTGAGGTCGCTGCGGACGGTGGTTATCACCTTGTTCATCCGGTCGATCTCCAGGCGCAGGAAGATGTTGATGGGCTCCAGAGGTCCCATCTCCTGCAGAGCTCGACGAACCTAACAAAGAAATGTAGTAAATAGTATAATATTTTACTGAGACAGTCTCGTTGACTCTCCTGGTGGTTTTCTCGCAGAGGTATCTCGTCATTAGAAGAAAGCTGACCAGATCCCGTCATCAAGCAATATCTTGATGACGACATTGTTCATCGACCTTCGAATGAAATAGTCAGAGTATGTGGGCGGCCTAAGATCTCTGAAGGGTGGATTACGAATAGGTTTGCCTATTGTCTACCGAAGAGCAGATTAGTGTTTTTGATCACGGTGAACAATCACCTTAACCAATGAATAATTCATTATCCATGCTTTTACCCACAGCCACGTGACGGATCTTCAACCGGAAGAAATAACATAAAGCTGCGAGCACATGCTCTGTCTCTTTCATTAGAAGATCGATGTCATTAGCAAAACTGACCAGATCTGGATGAACGAGATAACTGGTCAGTAGAAGAAAACTGGCCAGATTTTGATCTCATCGTCATTAAAAAATCGGCAATATATTAATGACGAGATACCTCGTTATTAGTAAAACTGACCAGATCTTGATGACGAGATATCTCGTCATTAGAAAAAAACTGACCAGATATTGATTTCGTTATCATCAAAAATTGGCAATTTCTTGATGGCGAGATATCTTGTCATTAGTAAAATTGGTCAGATCTTGATGGACGAGATATATCGTCGAAACCACTCGGAGGGTTAAAGAAACTTTTAAATTAATAGTAACTACTAGTCAATTACTAGTAATGGAGGAAAATGGTGCTTCAATGGACTCCTAGTTATTGTGGGATTCGTGGAAACGAAATGGTAGATGAAGTTTTTGGAAAGGAGATCTTATGTTGACAGTGCTTCTGCAGAGAAAAGTCCTTGCCAAATGCATAAACATAAAAGAATCCCTTATGACCTCTCCGGAGAAGCGAAAGGGACTACCCGCTTCTTCAGGGTGGTCATCAGAAGGTCCCAACTTAGAACACGATTACCTAAGCTCCATTTGCATCGTATTGAACTGTTTGACACTTCGACTTGTTCACTTTGTGGACGTGCAAATATGAACAGCGACCATCGTTTGCTTTTCCTTACTCTTGGTGAGGTTGCGTGTAGAGTTCTGTCTGCTTTTGATTTTTCAGTTGCACTGGACTGCAAGGCATCTCATTCTCGAAAGAGCTGTAATAGGCGTAGGATAAAAAAAGTGTAGCTTAAGTTAACTTTACTCATGAATCCAACCTTCCATTAGATACAGGTATAGAACTTTTGAGAAAATCCTCTAAACACCAACTGATGCTTTCAAATTGATGGAAATTTAATGAACGGAAGTTTATTTTCTACTACTTTGGCTGATGACCACTGTTGGAGATCCTCGATGATACCGGAATCTTTGGGAACAAAATTCTTGTTGAAAATATTTAAATATATTAGTCTTTCGTGTTCTGCAACCCACTAAGCGTCACGAAATTTCCAAGCAGTGCTTTTACACCACAGCGGCACATAACGACTAAAGTAGGTATTTAGGTGTTTTAATTAACATCACACTGTAGCAACGCAACGGGCTATTGATGACTGTCCGGGATTAGTCCCAAAGGGAAAGATCAGAGGACAGCACCACGTGATTTTGAACCACGCTCAGATGACGAGGCAACACCTGAGCTGGAACCCCACCTCAAAATTTCCACACCATGCCAACGTGAGGACACTTGAGGCCACGACAGATTTAACGTGCACCAGCCCCCTTTGTGCACAACGGTGTTTGGCTGGATTCGAACTCGCAACCCTCCGGTTCTCTTAATTTTGAACACCAGTATAGTTGATTAAACGCCGTTTCTTAAAATAATATACTAAATTTACACCTTACGATAATAAACGACATTACTTATGCGTACCCCTAATAATTACTAGTCTAGAGTGTATGTTTGTGGACTTTTTAGCTAAGTCAGGCGAGAGAACGCATAAATATGCCTTCATAGGATCTCTAAACAAACTGTTTGCTTGTTAACTCTTCCACCGAAGTAATTTTAATTATTATTCGCATCAAAATGGATCGCGATAAATTTGGAAACTTCCAAAACCATTTATCGATCCTCAAGATAGTTGCCGGAAAGCCAAACTGCCGTTCTCCGAGACCATAACGACGAAATGAAACGCATTCCAAGCCAAGTATGAAGAACCCCCGCGGCAGATTTCCATATCCTAACTACACGTCCCAAATGGTGTTAAATGAGACGTCATATCCCTTACCGACCCTATTATGACGTATCCATGATCCCATTAACTAATAGAACAATGGAATATTTATGCGTACTATCGAGTGTAATTGCAGCGCACACCCCTTCGACAGAAAGTTAGTCGAATTATCGTCTGCGGGATGGACGGAGGGGTGTGAGTAATTACCACAGAACGGGAAACAGTTATTAGGTAGCAAAATATTATCAGTTTCGTTTCGCATTTTGTGTTTCAGAAAAGAGTGTCTATCTCTCTTCTGGTGGTGTGTTTTGACTTATGGGCGGTTGAATGGGTTGGCATGACGACGGGTACGTTCCAAATGATTCCAAGCTTCTGTTTGGGTGCAGGTGGGGCGGAAGAACAAATTGAGGATTGCTCTAGAATAAAGGCAAAGGTAAGAACCGTAGCCATGGTAGTCAATAATGTAAAACCTTCAAAAAATAACTTATGCATTGGACAAACAAATGGGCATTAAAATTCTGCTTACAAGAACACATGAGATATGTCAAAAATAAGGCAATGGACACATCTGTTGTTGAACACTAAGACAGCAGAAGGTTCCAGGTTGGAGGCCAACTGCCGACAAATAGGAATTTAAAATTTATGCAAGTTCCTTTCGAGTTATTTTCGAAACTTATATTCCAGTTTTATATTATTTTACTTAATACAGGGTGATTTTAAATTATCAGGCCCATTAATAAAAATGAGCCCAGGGGTAATAAAGTTGTCTTGATAAACTCTGAGCGTCATGAGATTTCGGCATAGTGAAGCATTGATTTTTTCCACATAAATAACTAACATCAAAACATGTTTCCGTACAAGCGCCCTGAGGGGCTCATCTTAGGTGTGCACGGACATCACAACTCCGAGATACCAGAATAATCTATCCACCCTTCTGTTTTACCTGTCTAACCCTCCTACTTTTTCCTACCTCGTTATTGTCTTTTTGGCGCAGCATAATCAAGTATGGCTCTTGTGCCACAACGCACAAAATCGACCAACCCGCACCTAGAGCGCTGAATCAGTTGGATAGGCATGATCGGAAAAGGGCAGACTCAAGTGGATCGTCCCACCCATTTAGAAAGGATCTTCGCATTTATTGGTAGAGGGAATCCTGACGTATATATCATTGGTCCAGATCAAAACTGGTTAATCAATGCAAGAGACTGGATTGCAGACCGGATATACGGTGTGAACCTACCTCAGCAGGATGAATATCAATATTTTTTCTTGACCACAGCAAGCAGGCTCAATGAACCCTCCTGGTGGTTGTCCCGACGAGGTATCTCGTCATTAGCAAAACTGACCAGATCATGGTGGACTAAATATCTCGTCATTAGAAGAAATTTGACCAGATCTTCATCTCGCCGTCATAAAAAAAGTCGAGTTTCTCGATGACGAGATATCTCGCCACTAGCAAAATTGATCAGATCTTGATGGACGAGATATCTCGTAGAAACCACTTGGAGGGTGAAGACATTTCTAAGCCAATTTTTTCCTTCACACTGTAGCGTCATGTTATTTCTCGTTCGGGGTACTCCCGTCCTGGCTCAGCCTATATGATATGCCTACTGCCTACTGCCGATATGCCTACTGCCCTAGCAACCTTCGAGTCGCAGGCGGCGCAAGTTCGATTCCTGTCAGGTGCATTCCTCCCTGGGTGTATTTCTCTTCTGTGTCCGTAAAACTTTCATTGTATGTGTCTATTACTTGATAATGTATGTCTTGTGTCTGGCGCAGCATGGCCAAATATGGCCCTTGCGCCATAAAAAACCCCAAACAACCATCGGGGACCAGAAAGATGAACCGTCTATCGATGTATAAATCCTCCCGAGCGGAAGTGTCTGGTGAGTTTACGACCGGGTGAAATTTAGGGATGTTAAGCGAATCACAGAACTGCTACTGAATCACTGATACTTTTGAATCAGTTCTTTCCTGTTACTGAATTATCAAAATATTTGTGATTCGGTAGCAGTGATTGAGGGCTAAGTGATATCAGCTGATATTATTTAACCTCTATCGGCAATTGCGATCGGTGACTGCGACTAGTATTGGTGATTCGGTAACAGTGAAAACTGCTTCTGAGTATCAATGGTTGGATAGACCTAATCGGTGGTAATCTTTTGGCATTGTAAGCAGCGACGTTAATGACTCAGCCATAGGGTACTTACGGTGTGTGCAACAAAATGTCTTAAATCACAAAAAACAGCACCCCTTCCAACCAATCATATTCAGTCACAGTTTAGAATCACAATCACAATTTAGAATCACAATCACAGTTTAGAATCAGATATTCTTCGGTAGCAGTTAGAACTGTTACTGTGAATTCACTATTAGTAACATCCCTAGTGGAATTAAGGGGTGTCCAGCAGCCCCTGTTTGGGGGAACTCCCCTTCGTTAGCGAGTAACTGGAGAAGCGGTGACCTTCATTCCTGACCCCTCGAAAAGGTGATCCTTTGGTTTCGAATGGTGAACGGAAGCCGTGCTGCTGCGATTAAACGGCGGACTGAAACCATGTTGCCTTAATTTTCATTTAGCCTCGAAACCTGCCAATTGTTTGATTATTATAAATACTATAAATTTCGTCTAATTAAATGTTTTATTTGTTTCAAAGCTGTTTCTAAGTAGCCACAACTCAGTCATCTCACGATGAAACAATACCCAACAGTTTTTGGTAAAATTGTACCATCGGCTTTAACGCCGAGAATTCTTGCAATTAGACACTGCCAGTTCTTCAACGAAATCAAAAGACCATTCCGGGGTGTTGAGGAAAAAAATCTTTCCTTTCCGATCTTATTCGAATTGCACTTTTGATAAATCACGTGATCCTTTATCTCGGCCATTGGCCGTAAATCCAAAAGAGCCGATAAATATCGCTCTTAAGGAACAGATGCTGCCCAAAGAATGAGCAGCTCGGCGCACTGAGAGGAACCAGTGGGGCGCACGCGAAATTTCGCCTTTTTAAATAATGGATAAGCGCCGCATTAATGATGAATTTTCGTGCAGCTGCGAATAAATCGTGGATTTAGATAAGATCCTGACAGGGGCAGTGACACATGGTACCATATTTTCAAGCGAATTGACAATATCGGTACTTTAAGAATGAAATAAATTTTGCAGCGATGATAATCGTAGGCAGATCTTTTTGTCAGTTGATCTACAGAAGATGCAGCGTTGATGTGCCTTTTTATAAGGTCTGCTAGCATGGAAATTGGGCGAGTATTATATCGGGAATTTACTGCGAAATTGCCATTGCTTTTCTCTAAAAGCGATCCCCTGATATGAGAGTTGAAGGCGGCGCAGGTTCGATTCCTGTAACTTATCCTGGATGTATTTCTCTTCTGCGTGTCAGTACAACTTCCCTTTTGGGTGCGTCCATTTACTTCATGTTGTTTGCATTATGTTTGGCCAACTATGACCCTCGCGACATAACCCCCCTCGAGGTGGTCTTATTGTATTGTACATATCTATACAAATAGGAACAAATACTTAGTTTTCACATTTGTTTTGGGGGACCACGGTATCCCAGTTGGAAAACCAACGTATTATAGCAACCGGTGGATTGCGAGTTCAAAGCTAGGTCCAGCCAAAGATATTCGTGCACGCGAGGGGGATGGTGTTCGTTAAATCTGTCGTGACCTCAAATGTCCTCACGTTGACATAGTGTGGAAGTTTGGAGAGTGGGGTGCCAGATCAGGTGTTGACCTTGTCATCTGACCGTGATTCAAAATGGCGGGGCGCTGTCATTGGGTCTTTTCCTTCGGGATGGATCCCGAACCGCTGCCAATAGCCCGTTGTGTTGCTCTTGTGTGACGTAAATTTACAACCAACCTACCCATTGGTGTTCGCAATGTCTTCCCATCAATCACTGTTAGGCATCTCTTGTGAGAGGTTTTCTTAATTCATTCTCAACTTATTCAAATCCACGCTCTAGGTAAATTTCGCCGTAAATCGCTCCGGGATCGTATCCGGGTGGTCAAAATAAAAACAACTCTTTAATAAATTTAAAAAATCTTATCCAATTACATTTACCACCTCTCGTGTAGCAAAAGTGACCCCATAGAATGACAAACCAACTCATCCATCAATATAAGTTTTTGATAAAGGCTAGAGGATTTTTCAGTTCAAAGTTTCGGATTAGCTTAAGTCCCGCTGTTATAGGCGCAGTCCTGATTCCTGATGTTTGTAGGCGGCCCAGGTTCTATTCCTTCCTGAGTGTATTTCTCTTTCATGCGAGTAAAACTCTCCTTGTGTGTATGTCATTTTACGTGACGTTGAGTGTCTTGCGTTTGGCGAAGCTTGGCCAAATATGGCCCTTGCGCCGAGAAAAACCCACCTGTATTTATTCTCCGTCCAATTTTATCCCTCGAGGCTTTATATGCCATTGGTCTATGCAATCAATTCTCGTGAATTCCTTTGTCTGTGTTAAATGTTCCAAACGTTCGTGAAACAAACAACAGCATTACGAGTAAAACTGATTGATTTGGTGTTTTTTATGGAGCACGGACCACACATCAGACCAAGAGTGACGTGTCTGGAAAGAATGAAAGTGCCAATACTGTGGATAACATATATCTCCCGTTTACCTTTCATTTACTTATTCTTACTGATACGTAAGGTAAACCGTTAATTACCAAGCCGTTTAACCAAATACTATCGCCTTTCTACCCATTTAACTTTACAGATAAACCCTCTCTACATGTTGGACAACCATAAGTTCGTGATACCGTTGGCGAAGCTATTTTGAAGAACTGAACGTATTTACATTTTAAAATAATCGTTTCTTATAAAAGTGAAGGCGTCAGATCAATATAAGCTGGGGGTGTCCAAAATGTTTTCTATTTTATGTCATATATACGTAAGGTTTAGACTTATTTTGATATTTTTCTCGGTGAATTTTGAACACTATTTCTGGAACTTTGGGGTTCCCCGAAGTTTATTTTTGCGAACATTGCATTAAGGTCTAAGGTAGGTAGGTATTTAAATTAACGTCGCACTGGAGAACACAACGGGCTATTAACTGCACTTAGGAGTTTTAAATGTTTCCATTTTTTCGGCTTATGAGTGAAACATATTAAGTCAATATATGAGTCACAGATATGAGTTTTAGCTTTTCTAGATTAAAATGTGATGATCTTTAGTCTGGTGAAGTCTACTGAGTTATTTTTTTTCTTTGCATGAAGGTTAGGCTCTTGAGAAAAGCAGTTAGAAAACGCACTTGAGAAACTCATAAGCAAATGAATGTTTACATTATTTATAACTTTTTCACAAGCTGTGTAACAAAACATAATCATAATGAAAGTTATCTCCGAATAACTGATGAAGAGAAAATACGAAATCTAATGAATGATTGTTAACCCCCTTCCCAAATGATTTCGACGAGATATCTCGTTCATCAAGATCTGGCCAATTTTGCTAATCTTGTCATCAAGATGGTGTCAATTTTTTTATAAAGACGAGATCAAGATCTGGTCAGATTGTTCTCTTGGACTAGGTATCGTCCATCAAGATCTGGTCAGATTGTTCTCTTGGACTAGGTATCGTCCATCAAGATCTGGTCACTTTTGTCAATGCGCCCTTGGCGAGACAACCATCAGGAGGGTTAAAAGTGATAAAATTTACAAGTTTCGCATCGGTTCGTTTTCTGAGAACTACGTTTTTTGACTGTACTAGTAAGCCGACAATTTAAAGAATAATTCTAACGACAATAATTCCGTGTTGTTACCACATGCGTAACATAGTAATGCGACGCATTTTCTGAAATAAAATCAGAAAAGATTCGTAGGTATTCGAAAAGAAATTCGTAAACCTTCATTCGGAATATTGCCCCACCGAATCGAATACCTGCTGAGCCCATTCAGCCCCGCAAAATCACCCATCCCCCTCCTTGTGTTCGACCCATCCCCAAAAAGGGGAACTGCGATGTTCCTCAGCCAAACGGCCGAAATGGGAGCCGCAAAGTTTCATTAAAACCGAGCAGCTTCCCCACCGGACGAGTCATCCGCGAAAATAATGTCCCCTCATAACTCTCCAGAACGTGCATATACTTTGTTTTGCACCACCCTTTCGAACCCGATGGCACTTATTCTGCGAGGGTGCATCGTTTGCGAGTGAATAACCGGGTCTAATGAGTTGTAATGGGGCCGGCACATTAAAATAGAGCTCTGGAAAAGGACCATTATAATGCATCTTCCTAAGGTTCAAATGGGGTCATTAATGTCCGAGGGATGGTTCTGGGGAGGGGAGGATGGAACATCGTCGAGGGTGACGTTTTGATATTAAAAATCAGATTTTGTCTGTTTTGCGTCTTGTCAGTGCCGGGGGAGCTTGTGTGTTGGAATGGGGTCTTCTGAAAGACAATTAGAGCGCAGGGTTGTTTCTAAATTAGGGAAGGGTGGTGATGGGGTGGTGTTTGATAACGTTATATAATGATCGGTGTGGGTCTTGTAGGGGTTGTTGGAATGCACTGCGCGTGGGGTGTTCTGGAACTGTCTGGATGTGACAGAGCGATGTCGTTTGCAATTAATGTAAGATTGGATTCACTGTTTTTGCCTAGTGTTGATTGCTATTATAATGGAGAGTAATAAGATTTTATATTTATCGCAGAGGTAGCAATTAGTTAAATGATATGAGAGAATACTCTCTTAAAATAGTGATCAACAGCTTAATATATCAAAACTAGGGAGCTCCGATCGTAAACCCTCCGATGATTGCTAAGCAAATTTCATTGGTTCACTTCATTTGCTCGCTATGGTTTTACCAAATATGGCTCTTACGCCATAAAGCATAAATCAGTCAACCAACGGATCGCTGTGGGTTCTAACATCGAAACATTTGACAAATATTGTGAAAAATTAAGTATCAATTTAAAAATATTAAATAATTGTAGAAAAAAATTAACTATTACACGTTTAGCATCTTAAGACACTAACCACAGACGCAGAAAAACGGTACGGACGGATGTCAGATGAAATCTATGGAGGTAAAAGTCATTACGACCTTCTATTCTTTGCAGTGCAGATAACTTTTTAATAATTTTCAAATTTTTCGATCAGCTAAATCAAATAAATTTATTAACACATGATGACGGTAAACATATTGACGGTTCACTTATTTCGGAAGTACTTACTAAATTAACTAGATTAAGAATTAAAATTAATTAGATTAATTGTATTTTTGAGAAAAAGCTGTTCTCGTCTGGATCATTTTAAATAACCTGTGAGCTTCATGCGCGACTCGTGAAGCGACAAGTGACTTGTACAACTAGACCTGTGTTTTCAATTTCAGGGTGTTCCGCTTAGGACTATGATAAAAGAAAACAAATTTGTAACATTGAAACAACTTATTTTAATGACAAGTGCATGGTGCGCATGTTGAAGTGTACTAGATTTGCAAAAAAAATTCTAAGTATGTACGTACAAATTTTTGGAAATAAGTCATTGTAAGTAAAGAAAATGTGATACTCTCCTTTGTTTTAGTCCTAAACAGTAGATAAGTATTTTAATTAACGTCGCACTGGAGCAACACAACGGGCTATTGACCCGTCAATCCGAAAAGAAAGATCCAAGAACAACACCACATAATTTTGAATCACGGTCAGATGACGTTAGTCCTAAACGGAACGCCCTGTATATGCAACATGTAGAACGCATCAAAATACATAGATGAAATCTTTCTCTGAGTTTAATGGAGCTGTTATCATTGCCAGAAGAGATAGAGGTAGTTCTGTAAATGTGCGTGAGTGAGAAATTTAAAGTTAATTTGGAAACAGTTTGTAGGAGTTGATAAAATATGAACACTAAAAACGAATTCTTATGAAAAAAGAAAGTAAAAGAACTGTTAATATGAATCCATACGCAAATCATATAACCGAGCAATGACTAACATTGACTTTAATCCTTTCGTTCGGTGTTAATATCAGTCTTCGAGTTGATTAACATTTCGAAATCGACCTCGCAAAATCAGCATCTAATATGAGCCTTGCGGGAGTCAACAAGCTGCGTTTGGATAGCATTGTCAGCCAGTATTTCAAGCCAACATCGTCCTCATTACATTAACTAGCAATGCGTCAAAGTTAATAGCTGATAGAGTGCAGGCACTGTTGTTGAAATGCCAGGATATAATCGCGACAATTAATAACCAGAGAATCATTGTTGGGAAATCATACATCTATTTATATTCATACCATAGGAAAATTGCGCAGAACAAAAATTTAACCAGCTGCAAGTGCTTCACCTGCATGTAGTTTCCATCAGAGGGCCGACATACATAATGCACAATACAATTCAAACGGATTGCTTCGGAAATATACACAGAACTCTAATCCTTACGGCACGCTTTAGAGCTTCTATTTACGCCATATTTACTTTAACCATTGCATAGACGTGGACACGGGGCAATTAAATGATTAAAATCCCTCTTAATGCCCAAAATAAAAATCATCTTAATTTCAGTCTCTAAATGTTGCTTTACCGACTCCATTTAAAACGCTAAATTATTGACGCTTGTTTTTCGTCACTTTCATTGGGGGTCTGCCCATTCAGCTAAAAAATCATCATAGGAAATCACGTGAATACTGCTGGTCATTAGGTTTCGTTTACTACAAGCTGACGCACATTTTCTCCGGTGCATCCCATTTGAAAGTTAAGGACGCGGTAGCCCAGTTGGAAGAGTAACGGACTAGAAATCTGAGGGTTGCGAGTTCGAATCCAACCCAAGACCGTCGTGTACAAAGGAGGCTGATGCACGTTAAATCCGTCGGGGCCTCAAATGTCCTCACATTGGCGTGGTGTGGAAGTTTCGAGAGGGAGGTGCCAGCTCAGATGCGACCTCGTCATATATTCCGGACCGTCGCCAATAGCCCGTTGTGTTGCTCCAGTGTGACGTTAATTGAATACCTACCTACCCATATGAAAGTTCTGCGCCCGCCTGAGACAATGTATCATTTATGAAAATAAATAATTGAACAATTAGTCTGGTTAATCGATCTATGGTTATTTTTACTCTAAGACTAACCAGAGCAAAGAATTGAACTTCTTAACCGGTAATGGCGGCTTTGAACTGATCCGAACTATCCTATCGAAGTATACCTAACCGATTTTAAGATGAGGAAAGGTGTCTCCAAATCCTTAAGGAAATGGAATGACGTTATCTATTTGTTGTTTTGTCGTCCAATAGTTGACATCAGTGACGGCTGTCGGTTAACGTTAAAATTTGTTTCGTCCTATTGACCGATTTTGGTGTATTTAGGAATCCTATGTGCAGAAATTAGATGGAAAATAAATTGGCATACATTATTATTTTTTTCCTGGACAAAAGTCAACATAAATTCCGACACACAAAAACACCTTAATAGTTTCTCTAATTTAAAACTATAAATCTGAAATCCGTCGTTTCGACGGGTTTGGTTGTTCTAGCGCTGAAATTTGGATTGCGAAAAGACTGTAAACTACATGTCAAAAATCTTTTCCCAGAACGTCTTGTAATCACTTTGATAGCAAGGTTGAAGCAAGGTTCTGCCTGGAAGAGTGAGCATCATCTTATGCAATATTTTCTTAAAACAACTTGTCTGCTCACTATTCATCAATAACGAAAGCAAGGATCATCTTTACCATCGAACTTGCCCCCCATCAGTGATATAAATAAAATCATATCCTTCCTGATTTCTGCAATCGGAAATGACCATAGAAATGGGATAGCGTTTTGAAGAATGTGCGAGGAAAGTATTTCATCAAAAGAACAATCCTTCACATCCCTCAATAAATTGCAAATATCTATATTAATGGGAGAGAAACCGACTGGAATAAAAAAGGTATCTGAACTCAATTTTATATCCCTCTTCAATGCTCTAAAAATCGTCTCAGTGTTTTTCTGATGTACTTGCAAATCGACTTTTTTTTAATTCCCACTCCAGACCTTTGAAACGCACGAAATCACAGGTCACGACTTGCTTGTGAATAAGTTTGTCTGGTTTAATACCAAGTAAGGCATAGTAATGACTTAATACGTGTAAAGGGCGCCTTACAATTCATTTATCCAATCCCTTTCTCAGGAAGAGAATTTAAAGGTGTTAAAATATACAAACGCCGATCTTTTAATGTGAAACCAATAATGAATATAAATTTTCGTTCAATTCAAACCATCAAAACGGAAGCCAAGAAGCTGTGGTTAGCATTCATGCCCTAGGTTCAACGGGCTTTGGATTCGAATCCCGGTATGGGCATGGATGTTCGTACTGGTTCAGTAAGTAGTTGAATTAGCGTCCCACTGGAACAACCATTGAGGAGATATAAAAGAAGAATGAGTAATGATAACCTTTATATGCACCCAGGATTATAAGACCAAAACTAGTAGTTTCGCGATCCTTTGACTACTTTTCTCTGCAGGGAGGAAACGCATATATCCATCATCTGATTGATGCACGCGACATAATAGTAGACTTTGGCGATTTCACCATTTTTGTCGCCACTCCAAAAATGCGCATTCACACATCTACCCTGTCATTCGATGTTATATCTCCGAACGCGGCGATAAAATGCCAAATCGGCCAACCAAGTCAATTTTTCAAAGAACAGTGACATGATTACTTGATGTCCCAATTTTTGAAGCTCCTCTCCATAGTAATGCTCAGCCTACCTATATTTCACGTTTATGGGAACACAACGGGCTATTGACGACGGTCCGGGATCAATCCCGAATGGATTCAGTTACCTACCTTCAGCTGTCTTCGCTCCCTTTTAATGGAACTGCATCGCTATTTTGTGAGCATTTCGTTTTGGAAATATATCTGGCTATTTTCAGATCTGTCCATTATGGTTTCTCCTTGTGCGTTTAACAAAACTTAGATTCACATCGATTAAGATAAGTACAACATTTTTAACATCAGTAATATTTCGGGGGGGATGCGCTGGTGGCTGGTACTTAGAAAAGATTGAGGAAACCGACATACTTCGTGGTGAACGTACTCGGGAGGGAGCTTCTCGAGCATTTCAGCGGCCATCTTGTTGACGACGGCCTCTTTGGTCTCGCCGCCGGATTTGTAGCCGTCTTGCGGGGGGACCCGAATCAGGGCGTCCAGCACCTCGTTGGCGGTGTTGATCTGGTACCTGGAAGAACGCAAAGACATACTTTCAGTTTTTAGATTAATGAGAATTGTAGGTGCATTTGGCATCGCAATGGAGCAACACGGCGGCGATCCGGGATTCACCCCGAAGGGAAAGATCCGCAGACTGGTTCAAGGTGACATCGTCACCTTGAACCAGTTGACGAGGTCAACACCTCGTCATTTTGAACCACTGTCGGATGACGATTTCGGAGCCTGAGATAGAACCTCACTCTCCATACTCCAGACCACGCACTCATGAGTATATTTGAGGCCACGATAGATTTAAACGTGCCCCCACGTACACGTCGGTCTTTTGGGGAATCGGGTTCCGAACTAGCAACCCTCCGGTCGCTAATCCGCGACTGTTATCAACTGCGCTTCAGTGGCTAACAAGTAAGAATTGTAGGATGTAAAGCAAATTTAGATGGTGGAAGGTACTGTATCAGGTGAACACCTCCAGACACAGAATCTAGGTGCTAGCGGTCACTTATAGAAGCAGATTTCGTACATTTTGAGTGGAGATTAATTGAAATTGTGGGTACTATCCTCATCTGAGAAATTTCTGGAGAGGTATTTACTGCTGATTAGCGGACTAATCAACTCCATCATGAGATTCGGGGCCTCGGTGGCCTGGTGGAAGAGCAACAAATTAGCAACCGGGGGGTTGCTAGTTCGAAGCCAACAAAGACCGTCGTGTACAAAGGGAGCTGGTGCGTGTTAAATCTGTCGTGGCCTCAAATGTTCTCACGTTGGTGTGATGTGGAAGTTTGGAGAGTGGGGTACCAGTTCGTCATCGGACCATGCTTCAAATTACTTGGTGCTGTCCTCAGATCTTTCCGGTCGGGTTCCCTGACCGTCGCCAACAGCCCGTTGCGTTGCTCCAGTGCGACGTTAATTAAAGTACCTACCATCATGGGATTCCGACCCTGCAAAGGGTTTGCGGTAAAAATAAAATTCACCCAACGTATGAGATGATATGAGGAATATTATTTAAGAATAATATTCTATTAAATTTAAAACTAAAATTTCGGATCTATTAACCCTCCTGGTGATTGTCTCGACGAGATATCTCGGCACTAGTGGAAAACTGGCCAGATCTTGATAAAAAAATCGGCAGTATCTTAATGACGAGATATCTCGTCATTAAGATACTGCCGATTTTTTTTGCATCATTTCGAAATGCATCATTTTTTTTTACTGCATTTCGAAATACGAGTACTTTACTGTGCCGATTTTGGTTGCAAAGAAATGAATTTTCGGTGTCATTATTTAAGGTGAAAATAACTATTAAAATTTTGCATATTTGTGGTAACTTCGAAATTCACTGATTTTGCGCTTTGCTCACAAATCACTTCAAGATAAAGAAAGTTATAATGGAAAAAGTGCCAATGTCCTCCTGATAATACATTATGCTAATGCATCATAACATTAGAAAGTATTTCTAGTACGCTGTATTAAAATTTAAAATATATAAATTGTTAAATCAGACCATAATTATAAATCAAAAGCTTTTAAAGTGGACATTGGTCCTTTTTCTACCAAGTACCAGATATAAAAAATCCTTTATAAGAATGATTTTCAGTGTACAGTAAGTGAACTATCGGAAAGAAGAAAAGGGTGCTTCTGGTTGAGAATTATTTTTATTCATCCCCGTTTCGACGATGTTTGGCGTTAGTAAATTTTAAAAACATGCTGAAATTGCATTCGAGTAACATTCCAAGTTACTCCACAAGCTACGGTTGATTGGTAGGATTTTTTGGCGCAAAGGGTCATATTTGGATAGATTTATTGGCTGAAGGGATACATATATAGGCTGAGCCAAGACACAAGACAGACAACATCAAGTAATGGACACATATATACAAAAACGTTTTACCCAGGGAGGAATCGAACCTACGCCGCAGGTTGCTAGCGCAGAGGGCAAATCCACTGAGCCATGTTGCCCCCAAAAGCTGCGAAGAGGTTTTTAAAACAGTAGGGCCTCTGTTATTCGGCTTTACAGAAAAACCCTCTCATATAAACGGTACGTCTCAATACATTCTGTCAACCCATAACATCTATAAAAACATCTTATGGATTGTCCGGTATTAATCAAGCAGACGTTAAATAGTCTCCAATAAATTTAATGTAATTTTTAAAAAATGTACTTGAACATATATATAAACGGTAATTGCACGTATTTCACAGAAAAAAATGAACAATTACTCTTCAACAATAAATGCCTATCATCCATAAATTTAATGACATTCAAAGGCATAACTCAAGAAGAAATTACCCTCCCCTTACAATATCGCACAATCGGGCCAGTTTTTAATCTACACTTCCGCTCCCACAAAAGATGCACATTAAGTACAAGATTAATACTCCCACTTCATCACACCACAGACTGAACCCCTTTTAAATAAATCCCCCACATTAAGCGATCATTTCTTTCCCGAACACGGGCCTTAAATCGAAAAGCCATTTAAACGCATAAAACGCTACCTCAAAATTTGAAAGCTTATGAATTTATTTATTTATTATATTCCTTTTTGGGGGGGAAGCCATTGTTTGGATGTAATGACACTCAGGAAATTGCACGGGGATAGATAGATAGATAGATTCGCATCTATCCACCCATATATATTCTTGTTCCAATGATTATGGGCAGCTTTGGAGAGAGACGAATATAAAACCGGGCATTTTATCGGTTAAAATATGATAAACGCAGAGGAAATACTTCGTGTTTAATGGCTCCGAGCAAAATTCGATTACTTTACGACCAAATAATAATAGTATAAAGGAAAGAAAGAGAAAATCCAGAGGTATTTATTCTCTTATTTTGTCGTTTCCTTTCCCCCCGATTGTGTTGTTTCGGAGAGGGGAGTTGAGTTGTTTCTCTTATTTTTTTGCGTTGTTTTTGGTGATTGAATTCGGGTGTTCCTCAATGATGGCGGTGGGAGGGGCGAGAATCCGGGGATTTTATTTGATCTACTCTCGGGATTATATAACCGTTAAAAAAGATAAATATCCAGTTTTTGGGAGAGTTAAATATAAAACCCCTCGTTTTGTCTGATAAGAAATATTTTCGGGGTATTAAGCTGTGAGGGGCTATAAACCCGACTGAGTGATTTTTATGGCTTCAGATGGGGGTTATGAGGAAGCTTTTTGTGTTAAGATGTAGTGGGGGTTTCATAACCCCTCTGATGTTAATTTCTCGTTTTTTTATTTAAAATCTATTTTTGATTTAACGTATTCTGGTGGGAGAAGATTAAGCACGAATTACAGAGACATGGAGTCAGGGTTTGAAAATTGCTGACATTCTCGACATCGGTTTTCAGTTCTAATTTTTAACCCTAATAAGAGTAACCAATTTAACCATTTATGACAGACGTGTTTGGTGTTATGATATTCCAAATGGCATCCAAAATGTCGTTTGGACGTATGCACTGAATTGAGACTGCAACGAACTTGTGCAAACCTATTGTAGAGTCTGATCTAATGGACTCTAATAACCACCAACATTAGCCGATAAGTCTACTCTTTTCCTTATCTGGTGGTTGGTTGGGTTTTATGGCGCAAAGGTTGGTCAAGCTGCTCCAAACAACGTCACCGAAATAGACATACACAATGAGGTAGGTAGATAGTTGATTTAACGTCACACGGGGAACAGCACGACTGTCTATTTGGTGACGGTCCGTCGTTTTGAATTACGGTCAGAGGACGAGGTCAAAATCTGAGCTGGCACTCCACTCTCAAAACTTGTACATCAACCCAACGTGAGGACATTTGAGGACACTGTAGATTGAACTTGACGGTCTTTGGATGGATCGAGTTTGAAACGCTCTACCCTCCGGTAGCTAATTCGTGCCAATTAGGCTCCCGCGGCCACACACACAATGAAAGCTTTACTGCGACTGAAGAGAGAAATACATCCATGAAGAATCGAACCGCCTGCAGCTCGAAGGTTGCTAGCGTAGTGGGCACACCCACTGAGTTACGGTGACACCCTCTTGCGGGAGGCACTGAATGAACGCGGAATGTTGTAGGACTAAATTGGGACACTAACACATTCAACGAAAATAATTTAAACTGTGCAAGGAGACACAAAAAATAAAATCAATACTTAGTTGATAGTTAGTTCTTCCATGCAGAAAAATAAACGCATCATAAAAATCACATATTCAAGTTGAATCCAACGTATCATCTCCATCAGCTCAATTCACCTATTTTCCAAAGTGTTATCCCATCCCAAAGTAACCCAGGCAAAAACATCGAAACACTGCCCTATCTCAAGCGGGACTTCATAGCACCAACATGAACACATCTCCCAAATAATCATCTGCTGTCCTCACATCTCAAGAAATCCCAGCAGCAATCCTATCCCAAAGTAAGAAACTGAACAATTCTCAAGGGAGAGGTCATTAAGATTAAATTCAAGCAAGGTTCGACACGAGGTCTCTACTAGCGGAATGGTCATTATGACGTGGAATGGGACCAAGATCGGCTGTTACTCTATTTGGAGTTGGTTGATCGGGTAGGGGCCTATTTGGCTAAGCTGTGCCAAACACAAGACAGACAACTTCAAGTAAATGGACATACACACAAGAGGAAAATTTTACTGACACAGAAGAGAGAAACACTCCCAGGTAGGCATCGAACCTGACGATAATTGAACCAACACAACCTACTCCTTATTTAGAGACAGGAGAGAATAGATTGCATTTTGTAAGATTTAAGCTAGGACATTATGGTATAAATCTCCCCCTTTTGCATGTGGGAATTACTTATTAGTGAAGTCAAGAAGAATGATGGACTTTATGACCAAGACCGAGGAATGCTGACCAGAAAGAACCAGTAGATCATCTTTCGTTTAAAAGGAGGGCTGTTCGGAGGACACATCGAGGAATTAAAGGGGGTGCAGGAAATTGTGGAGGAAAAGGGACGAGACGAGATGACTCGAGCAACGGATATGAGGTGAAGAGGCCGTTGAGAGGCCAGCATATAACGAGACCTGAAGACCAAAGATCTCAATTTAATTTGCATAAATGTGTAGTGCATGTATTACGTTTACACGTAAGACTGCGCTTTATTGTTAGAGCAAAACTGGAACTATAAAGAATGATTGCCACATTTCATTCGCACCCATTTAAAACAAGCATGGAAATTTCCCCCCAGAACTGTTGTACAAGAAATGACGTACATAGCACTGAGGGCGAGACTGATGTCCTGAGAATCAGACATCGAGTAGTTTGAAAATTTAATAAAAATCAATTTATTTATAACAAGGAGGTTGTAACAAAGTTCAGATAACTATTGTGAGACAGACTTTGTATTTTGGAAAGTTCTCACAACGCTGTAGGAGCACGGACTAGTAGCAGAATTACATACTAGTGCACCGTCACTTAACAACGAAACCTTTCCCGTTATTGGAATTCTGCGATAAGCACACACACGATATCGATTCAGCAATACTGTCGCACATCTCCATGGCGAATAGTCGCATTTATTGTATGGCGGATGGACACATTTATTGTTACTGCATTCATGGTTTAAAACAAAAGTATGTTTCACTTTTCTGCTTGCACATTAGTCAGAAATAAAGTTATGTTTGAAAAACAATAATCTAGCGCAGTTTCTTAGCAACGGGAAAGAATTTTGTTGTTATGTTAATGCGCGTTAGTAATTCTGCTATTAGTTCGTGCGCCCAGTGTTGTGAGAACTTCCAAAATTTAAAGTCAGTGTGTCTCACAGCAATAACAGACATGCACGTCTTGTAATGTGCACTGGGGTTGATACATTTCAACTCCTACACAATCTAAAAATAGAATTCGTGCTTGATGATTAGTGTTAGCTAGGGATATCGCACAGTAACAGAAGTAGACACCCACTTTATCATTGAAGATTAGCGGTTCTTACGTGAACCATAAAGATACATCTCAAAGGTTCTCTTTGGCTCTTTCCCTTCGGGATTGATCCCGAACTGTCGCCAGTAGCCCGTTTTGTTGCTCCAGTGCTATGTTGATTAACTACCTACCAAAGTTTCTCTATATCTACACCTCCGTATCTAAAACTCCGCGTCCATTGTTGAGGCGGAAGTAGAACTGAAAAGAATATGATTGCCACGCTTGGCTCGCATCCATTTCGAACAAGCAGATTTTGTCTCAAAAAGTATCTGTAAACGAAATGGAGTTGAATATACATAGAATCCCACTCCACTATTGAAGATTAATAGTCCGTATCTGGATCCTGAAGACACGTCTATATCTACACGTCCATATCTAAAACTCCGCGTCAATTCTTAGAGCGGAAGTGGATCTGATTGCTATACTTGACTCGCATCCATTTTAAGCAAGCAGAGCAGTTTGTTCAAAAAATAATTGTTTACGAAATGGGATAAGACATACAATGAAGATTAGCAGTCCTTATGTGGATCATAAAGACACGTCTCAGAGGGTACTCTATATCAACACGTCCGTATCTAAAACTCCGCTTCTATTGTTGAAGTGAAAGAACAATAAAGAATATAATTGTCACACATTTCACTGGCAACCATTTCGAACAAGCAGAGCACTTTGTCCCAAACAGTATCGGTAAACGAAACGGGACAGGACATACAAAGAATCCCACTGACAGGCGTTATATGGATCCTAAAGACACGTCTCAGAGGGTTATGTATATATACACGTCCGTATCTAAATCTCCGCGTCTATTGTTGAAGCGGAAGTAAAACTATAAAGAATATGATTGCCACGTCCATTTGATTAACTCGCATCCATTTTGAATAAGACATGACACGTCAGCAAAGCAGTGTGTCCTGAAACACTGATGTAAACGAAATGGAACTAGATATATAGTATGCATACACATAGAATCCCACTTTACCATTGAAGATTAGCAGTCCTTATATGGTTCCCAAAGACACGTCTCAGAGGGCGATCTGTATCTACACGTACTTATCTAAATCTCCGCGTCTATTTGTTGAAGCGGACATAGAACTATAAAGAATATGATTGCCCCCTTGACTCGCATCCACTTCAAACACGCAGAGCAGTTTGTCCTAAAAATAGCTGCTTACGAAATGGAACGGGACATACATAGAATTCCAGTCTACTATTGAAGATTAGCAGTCTTTACGTGGATCATAAAGAAACGTCCCAGAGGGTGCTCTATCTCTATCTACACGTCCGTATCTAAACCTCCGGGTCTACAGTTAGAGCGGAAGTAGAACTATAATGAATGTGATTGCCAGACTTGATTCTCACTCATCTCAAACAAGCGTGGGAGTTTCTACCAAAAAACACCGGAAACGAAATGAAACTGCACATACATAGAATCCCACTCTACATTGAAGATTAGCAGTCTTTATATGGATCCTAAAGACACGTCTCAGAGGGTGATCTGTATCTAAAGTCCTTATCTAAATCTCCGCGTCTATTTACTGAAGCGGAAGTAGAACTATAAAGAATATGATTGCCACACTTGACTCGCACCCACTTCAAACAAGAGGAGCAGTTTGTCCTAAAAAATAGCTGTTTACGAAATGGAACGGGACATACATAGAATTCCAGTCTACTATTGAAGATTATCAGTCTTTACGTGGGTCACAAATAAACGTCCCAGAGAGTGCTCTATCTCTATCTACACGTCCGTATCTAAACCCCCGGGTCTAAAGTTAGAGCGGAAGTAGAACTATAATGAATGTGATTGCCACACTTGATTCTCACTCATTTCAAACAAGCGTGGGAGTTTCTACCAAAAAACACCGGAAACGAAATGAAACTGCACATACATAGACTCCCACTCTACATTGAAGATTAGCAGTCCTTATATGGATCCTAAAGACACGTCTCAGCGGGTGATCTGTATCTAAAGTCCTTATCTAAATCTCCGCGTCTATTTACAGAAGCGGAAGTAGAACTATAAAGAATATGTGATTGCCACACTTGACTCGCCTCCATTTCGAACAAGTAGAGCAATTTGTAGCAGGATCCCCAGGCTCGCCCGCTCCAGTCCCATTTAGGACCAAAACAATCATACACAGAGTACACACGAATGGAGAAGCGAGAGGAGCTCCGCCACTCAGAAAAATGATTTCAAAAATGCACCCCCTTCCTCTCCCACTTTTCTTAACAAAAAAAAACTTTTCAATAACTCGGGAATAAATGATTTCTAATGGAGGAGGGAATAGAAGAAAACTGAGCAAACAAAAACGGATATCTTCACAGGGCATAACAACAGAACCAATCGATTTGCGTTTAAATGAAATCTCTGGGCAGAGAATTGAAGGAATTTATACGAGAATGTATATTTCTTTTTCTTCGGAGAGACGTATTGCCGTGTGCGTCGTAATGTTGATGTCGTGCATTCAATTCAAACGTAATTTTCTCTTCCTTCGCTTTCCGTTATAGAAACCTTGATAACCTTTAAATCTATTTCGTTCTCTCTCTCTCTCTGCCGTTCTCGAAAGAGGAACGGACGGTTCTCAATACGGAGAGATGTTCTCTTTTATCCGGAAACGTCATCTTTTATTTCGAAAGTTTATAAACGAAAATGGAAAGTGATGGAAAAATTGTTTCGGAATCGTATTCCTATGTTGCCAATTCCCTTTCGAGCTTTGAAAGCTTGCAATCGAAAATAAGCCTTTCATAAGTATCCCAACAAAAAATGGTAGCGAAATATTTACTATAGTATTTATGTAATTAGTATGTCTGTAAAGTATTCATGAAATGATGCATACATTACTTCAACCGGATATTTATAAATGTTATAATATCTTGCACAAAGATCTTGACTGGTAGTGACTGCATTGCTGTTTTACTGAATCTATACTCCTGAATCGAATTCAATTCGTTCAGCCATTTGCTTACTTTTGGACATTCAGAAGTACAATAGAATCTTGGTTATCAAGCTATGGTTAACGGAGTGTCAGTGTTATTTGATCCGAATCTGATACCGAGTTTTGTAAGCTTTAAATAAAGATTTTGAGCACGAGTGTCAGCACTTTGTCCAGTTGTAAAACAGAGGAATGTTAAGGATCTTTTTCAAGACAGTTTCAAAGGGTTACGTAACTCACGTCCTGATTTATTGTAAAATAATAACAAGAAATACAGGCTGTCACACAAATCCGAATATAGATTAATCTTAATCTTAGCTTTATGAATCGTTCAGTAACATATAGTACAGTACATTTTTCCTGCATTTCGTATAGGCTGTTTTGTGTTGCTACGTCTATATTATCAGAGGTGATCTTGGTCCACATTACTTCGGATATCAAGGTTCTGCTGTACTATTAACTCGACCTTGTATCGGATACGTGTTACATGTCACCCATTCATTCCAGGATGGCTTGCCTTATTGTTTGGACATGATGTACTTTTAAGTGGTCTTTGTATCGGACTCACAAGCATCTTTTGTTGATAGATAATGCACCCGTGAGTGATTTCTTTTGCAATTCGTCCTATAGGAATTGATTGTTCAGTTTATAATAATTAACGTCACAATTTTTTTAATATCTCAATTTTAAACTTTCAAGTTTTAATTGGGAAAAAAGCCCACTCAAATATTTAAATTTTTTTGTAGCATTGAATTTTTAAATTCTATGTAATGTTTCTTGCCTTTCATTTCTTTTATATTGTATCACTTTTCATCTCAAGATTTCCACCATATTCCTCGTCAGCCAACATGTTTTAAACTTTCTTCCCAATACCAATCTGAATGGATTGTAACCCTTCAAGCACTGATTGGCGAGAACATGGAAGACTGCGTTACTCCAAGGAGCCATGGGTGGTGCTGCCACGTTACACCCACCATGAAATGGAGATCTGTACCCCCTGAGAACTTTGTGACCCGGAGGAGTCCCACATTTACGTGTCTTGAACCTGAAAAGGTCAAGCAGCCAAACAATACAAGATTTGTACTCGTTACCAAGCACTTACTGTTTTGTAAAAGGGCTACGACTTGAGCCGCCTCAGTCGCTGTCGAAACATGTTAAACTATTTCACTATTTTTATGAAGATGACGTATATACTAATCTTATACTTTTGACTAAAGTATTTTAAAGTTATGAACGCACGGAGGAATGTTGGCCGGAAGGAACCATTGGATCCCGAGGGACGTTGGCCGGGATATCCTTGAACGGTCATCCGGGCTAGGAGGAAGACTCGACTAGCGGAGACAGAGAAGAACGGACGTGCGAGGGTCCCTTCACTGGGATAGTGCAAGATATTGAGCTGTAAATATACTTATTAATGTTTTGAAAAAGCGTCACTCTCTTTGGTAACGTAATTATGAATGAGAAAAGAACCAAAACACCCGTTGAAGTGTATTACAGCTCAATGTCTTGACTATGCAAGTCAAAGGACCCTGCACGTCCGTCCTCCTGTCTCTGCTAGTTGAGTTCCCTTCCCCCTTACAGTTCCATCTTTTCTTCCTCTTAGCCCGGATGACCAATCAAGGACATCCCCGACAACGTCCCTCGGGGATCCAATGGTTCTTTCCGGCCAACGTTATTCCGTGTGTTGGCCGGAGAACCTCACATGTGCCTAATGTTTTTAATCTATATTTTTATTGTTTGGTTGGCTGCTCTTCACATTTTCCAATCTATTTCTATTGATTTGTCTTGCGTTTTGCGCAGCTTATTCATTACTGGACATTACGCCATGAGATCCAACCGCTACCGCAAAAACTAGTACTTTCATGTTCCTCATTTCGACCAAATAAGTGATAAATCTAAAGTAGGGTATATCTTACGTGATGTCGGCATTGGCATGTAGACCAAACACTTGCGGGCAGTCGTCTGCAGGTATTTTCTGTATGCCCTCCAGGCACTGGGGGAGGCTGTTGCAGGAGGGCAGCCTGTAGCCCGGGTAGAATTCGAAACTGTGGTGCAGAATCTTCTCGTTGAACCACTCGTTCATGTATGTGCAGAGGAGGCGCTTGTCGTAGTCGTCCGTCACCCGGCCTCCGTATTTCACTTCAGCCAGCATGAAACGAATGGTGCGCCAACATGGACCCTGGGGGACAAAAAGGAAACCATTTCCAAAAAGATAAAAGAGGCAGGATGAACCTTCACCAAGCGTACTTTAGTTCCCTTAACTTCAATATACAAATTTTGACGATGACCTATTTTAGAAAGCTCAAAACGATAGAACTAACCCACCTGGTGGTTATCTCGAGGAGGTACCTCGTCATTAACAAACTGACCAGATCTCGATGGACGAGATTCCTCGTCATTGAAAGAAAACTGAACAAATCTTGATCTGAACGAATCATTATAAAAAATCGGGAATACCTTGATGACGAGGTATCTCGTCATTAGCAAAATTGGTCAGATCTTCATGCTCGAAATATCTCGTCGAAACCATTTGGAGGGTTAATGAATACAACTCCATTGGAAGAGTGCTTGACTTTAAAACAGTAAAGCGTAGTGGGTATGGAAAACCCTTGATGTTTCTCACGCGATGGAAAGTGTTATACAAATTACGCAAAGCATTACTGTATTTATTGTTAAACTTAACTGTCTATGCCATTAAATGTACTTTCCATGCCAATAAACATAATATTTGAATGAAGAGCTTTGGGCAATATAATGACAAGCCACTTTTCAAATTTTTCAAGCTAGCAATTTTCAAGTTTTAAAATATTATAAAATTGTAATGATTAACCATTATTCAAAGGGGGCCGCGGTAGCCCAGTTGGATGAGCAACGAATTAACAACCGGAGAGTTAAGAGTTCGAAACTTGATCCAGTCAAAGATCGTCGTGTACATGGGGGTGATGCACGTTAAATCTCTCGTGACCTAACGTTAGAGTGGTGTGGAAATTTGGAGAGTGGGGTGCTAGCTCAGGTGCTGTCTCGTCATCTGACCGTGGTTCAAAAATAACGAGGCATTGTCCTTGGATCTCTCCCTTCGGGATAGATCCCGGACCGTCGCCAATAGACCTTTGTGTTGCTCCAGTCTACGTTAATTAACTATCTACCATTATACAAAGAAGTCATGTTATCTTAAACTTTCAAGTATTTGGTACTGTTTCAAACAATTAGAAATTCTTTTGATTTTGAAGATTTTGTTTCTAAAGTTTTTCATTACGGAACATATTTCTATTACTTATCAATGTTGCCCGAAGCCCTCATTTCACTAAATGTAATTTATTTAAAAACATGTTGCTTAAATAATCATACTTTCCTTTAATCTCGCGTCGTTCCGATTTGATTTGAGTAATCTAATATTGTATTGTCCTGTGAACATATCAGATAGGTTTGCAAGGGTTAAAAATGCCATTCGATTCCATTGGAGCATTGCGATCTGGCCCTTGTGCCATATAAAAAACAGTCAACCATCAATCGGGACATCGCTTACGCCCTTCTTATTTGTGAAAATCTAATTTTTAAATCATTAAAAAATTCATATCACTCTTAAATTCCGAAATACCCGCTCATTTTTAAACCGATAGCATATTATGGGCCCTTTCAGAGTGTCTGGAAATTCATTTCGGTGCTAGATACATTTATATTTAATTGTTTCTTTACGAATTTATGAAAAAATATTTCTCATACATTTTAAAACTTAGTTCTCTCAGCGGTATGTACCTTTCTATCTTTGCATTCTGTCTTTGTTTCTTGTAAGGACATAATTAATTTACGAAATTGTAGATGATGAAGGATAAAAACTGGAACCAAAGCAGCCTTTTGACGTTTACGATAATTTTTATGGGCAAATGAGAGATGTTAGAAAAGCTGCCTTGAGATATTTTGTGTCTTCAAGATTATTATGTGGTCTACGCAAAGTAGTGTCCGCGGATTAACGAATGAAACCAAGAGGATTCCTTCTCAGAATTGCACCCCCTGGAGGAGGAGGAGGAGGAAGTGGCTCACCTTCTTCATGTCCATGTCGTCTAGGTGCTTCTGCAGGAACTTGATGGAAGCGAGGAAGTCGGCCTGGTTGAATTCGTAGGGGATGTTCCACCCGAGGGGTCCGAACTTCCTCCGCTCTTGGACGATGGTGTTGAGGAAGGCGATGCCGAAGAGCAGCGGCTGCCACTGGGGGGCGTTGCTGTACTCCAGGATGTCGTCCGGCAGGCTGACGTACGTCCTCTTCAGGCTAGCCTTGATGCCCTGTGGGGGCTCGTTGGTAAACTTGATGGATAGCTACCCAATCGGAAAAGAATACGGTATTGGAATGAGTATACATGATTGGGGACATCAGGCAGGACAAAATGTTTGGCTTAAACGTTAACCAACGACAGGAAGAAACTCACCTGTAGAAGGCCGATGGGAAAGTTGGGATGAATCTCCGTGGTAATCCAGAGTCGGAAGTTGGCGTGGATTTCGTTCTCTTCACTCAGCGTCTCCAGGATTTCGTTGCAGAAGTCCAGACTGAGGTGACAGTTCTGGAGGATCACCCAGCCACCGTTCTTCGTCATCTTGGACAGGATGCGTCGGGCGTGGACCTCCTGGCCTTGTCCCATCGACACGGAGCTGTATTCTGGTGGGAGAGAGCATTTATGGCAATAGCAATGTTTCAAAGTATTGTAAGGGGACCCCCTCCAAATTAATATTATTTTTGTCACAAAAACAAGTGGTTACCTTCGTACGTCGTTGTTACACTAACTCCTATCACGAGTTATTTACCATAAAGAACTCGCACTATAAAATTTGGAATGCCCCGCGATCTCATATATGCTGCCAAAGAAACCCCTCTTAAACCTCGCACAATATGTCTGACTGATGAAGTATGAAAGAGCGAGCAAGTATGAAAAGGCAATCTGACAGAGGATGTCCCTTTCTATCCTTGTGAGCGGGCACATCTGATTTCTATCTTTAGTTCAGTTACATTAAGACATTTCCAACTTGCCTAAAATGCAAAACTGACATGCCTCCCCAAGTCATCTCCTAGCCTACGTTGGTCTGGCGAGAGAGGATCTCTGTGGTAGTCCAGATAGCGTGTTGAACTTTTCGAAGGTGTTCGGACTCCTGTACCGAAAAGGACTGCGTGGTTGAAATTGGTTGCATTGCTGTTCAGAATTGCGATTGTACAATCATTATATCACGTGATTCCTTGTCTAAAAACTAAAAGGTCGTGAGTTCCAATATCGATCTAACCAAAGGCAGTCCCTTACGCGGGGTTAGGTGGGGTGCCAACTCGGACGTTGACCTCGTCACCTGACCGTGGTTCAAAATGACCAGGTGTTGTACTCGGTCTTTCCCCGCGGGATTGATCCCAGACCGTCGCCAACAGTTAGTTGCGTTGCTCCGGTGCGACGTTAATTTAGTTGCCTTGTCAAAATATCCGAAAAAAATTTATCCGTTTTTCGATTGGAAGTGGAATTCCGGAGATATTCGCATCGAAAGTTTTGTGACGTCACTTCCGGTCATTCCAAATTTCAGCTCTAGCACCACCAGACAAAGTATCCTTTCGACGTACCTGGGATTGACGGTACTTGAGAGTCAATAGAGATTAAATTAAAAGCTAGAAGTATATGTAAATCCAAATATGTGAGTATTAAACTATCAGAGTATATGGTACGGATGTTTGTCTGTGTATGCCCATTATTTGACTTTGCCGCCTTGTGTATGACCAAACACAAATACGGTCATCGGTCCATAAAATCTAACCAACCTGAAAGTCACGTCCAATAGAAAAGTGAACAACGCTTTTTTCGGGTTGGTTCCGACAAGCAATCGCGTGCTATGATTATTGCGCTGTCGATTCTGATCCCCTGTACCTGATTTTTATTTTAATATTAAAATAATTTTTGTAGTGGTGGTTGTTCCCCACAGCATAATCTAATTTCAAGTTACCACCATTACTCCTTCAGTCTATGTAATTACTCCTTTCAGTCTATGGAATGTAATAGGATAGAGAGCATTCCTCACCTAGCTCCTTCTTCCTTGCCACGAGTTCCACCTGCATGCTGGGATCACCGCTAGTCGAGAGCAGACAGATGAGCGGAGTTCGGTTGTCCGATTCCCACCACAGGTCCTCGTAGTCGAGCAGCACGCCTTCCACGAACTTCGGGCCTAAGGACGCTGTGGACGAAGGTTCATAAAAATACTATGATACTACAACAGAAACACTTGACTTGTCTTTTACCATGTCAAATTTCGAACTGCAACTAAGTGTTCTAAATTGATTGATGGTTAACTATCAGTAAAAAAGGAATGCTTAAATTTATTCCCTTGGGTTATACTTCTTTGCCCATGAAACAAAGTCCTGTCAAAATTCTCTTTATTGAAAAGTTCGGCTTAATCCTCCTGGTGGTTGCGAAGACGAGGTATCTCGGCTTTAGCAAAACTGACCAGATCTTGATGGACGAGATGTCTCGTCATTATAAAAAAAACTGACCAGAAAGCCAGAGAAACCGTCAACATAAAAAATCGGCAATATCTTAATGACGAGATATCTCGTCATTAGCAAAATTAGTCAGATCCTGATGGACGAGATATCTCGTTGAAACCACTTGGAGGGTTAAGTTTCTTTTCCTGGAGATCCCTTATGAACCTGAAACAAGATTCCATAAATATTTGTTTTCTAAAAGTCTTCTCTTATCTTTAATCTATTTTTATCCACATTAGTTTGTAGGCTGACATTCTAATGTCTTATAAAGAGGACCACCAATTGCTTTTAATATATTAGTTTCCCAACTTTAGGTTTGCCTATATTTGGCTAAGTAACACTAACTTTTAAACAGTAATAAAGTTATGCATAAATCTGTTCGTAGACAACTATTATAACGGTATTTGTATTCTTGATTTCACATGTCTACCTATGCTATTACCAAGTGAATGGCATACATAACGAAAGCATTTTTACTAGAAGACAGGAAACGAACGGTACATTTACAACTTAATCATCTGAGGGGTTCACACGTATAATTCCACCTTGCTACCTCCAGTCTTCCCTGCCTGACTTCTAACCGGTTTTGACCAATAGAATCTTTTCAAAGGATTCTATTAGGAAAGTACCAACATAATATTTCCAAAGGGTTCTATAGTGAGAAAGGGATCAATAGAATATTTCCAAAGGATTTCATTCTAAGGAAAGGACCAATAGAGTTTATTTAAATGATTCTGTACAAAGGAAAGTTTAAATAGAATTTTTTTCAAGGAATTCTGTAATAAGAAATGGAGCAATGTAATCTTTGAGATATAATTTCTTGTATTCTAAGGAAAAGAGCAATAGAAACTTTCCAAAGAATTCTATTGCAAGGAAAGGACCAAAAGAATTTTTCTAAAAGTTGAAAGAATCCATGGATTTCTTTGTGAAATAGATGTGGTCATTTAGTCACGTGTGTTGTGGGTGAAGCAATGCTACACTTCTCAGAACTCTCATGACACTCAGATGGTTAAACTCTAGTTTTAATCTTTAATTAAACTCTGTTACACCTTTCAAGTGGTCTTACGAGATATCTCGTCAGCAAAATATTGCCGATTTTTTTATGACTAGACCAAGATCTGGTCAGTTTTGCAAATGATGAAAAATCATGTCCATCAAGATCTGGTCAGTTTTGCAAGTCGAGACAACCACCAGGAGGGTTAATCCAAATGTGTGCTGGGCCCTTTGAATTCAGGCATCATGCAATCCAAGAAAACAGTTAAGGAATCGGTGATTCAGAGTATCTTACAGGAGATGAAGTTCTTGGCCTGCCAGAGAGTGCGGTCTGGGCACCACGTGCGAATCATCAGCAGGATGCTGAAGGGGTCCAGTTTCGCATCGTAGCCGCAAGGGAAGGAGGTGGCTTCCGGTGCCTCGGACTCGAACCACGCTTTCCACTCCGCTTCTCGCGTATATACCTGAAAGACAGTTGAGATCACAAATCCCTGGCGCGTCGAAAAACACGCAAATGTTTTTTTGAATTGAATTAAAAACCGCACCCCGCTTGCAACACAAAAAATGCACTTTCAGTGTTATGTGTAGTAAATATGTGCTGAGAAACTGCCTTCAACTGGAATCTGCAGTTATGCCAGTGTTGAAAGTAACGGTAATTGCCCTAAACCGGTAATTAACGGTATTTCATTACCGGTTTTTAAACCTATTAGCGATAGTGTCATAAAAGTGAGCCTATAATTAGTACGTCTCCTTCACTCATGAACAATAAAACAGAATTGTTTGAAATTCTCTGGTCAAATTTAAAGAGTGATAGGGTGCTTGCAAGTAAACATTTTTGGCAGAGAATGAAAGTAAGTGTTGCGCATGGTACCATTTGCACATAGTTGTCTTTTTTAAACTTCATTCACAGCACGGATTCCGAGATGTCTGACATGCATCTAGCGAAGTGGTCGACAAAGGGGTCGATAGAAAAATCGAATCAGATATTGAAAATATCGAATGTAACTTAGAAGATGAATTTATTGAATTGTCAGTTGATCTCGAAACTAAGATGCTTTTTGAAAATATAACTTTAAGTTACTTTTGGACGAATATAAATGTTGCAGAAAAATATACAAAACTTTCTGAAGTGGTACTCCCGTTTTTGCTTGCATTTCTAACCTCGTTCATGGTTGAAGCTGGTTTCAGCCATGTTGATTTCACTTTAACAAAACAAAGAAATAAGCTAGATATAGAATTCCGTGGCGGTTTAAGGCTGAAACTCATTTTGAACCCAACATTGCTAATATTGTCAAGAATCACGAAGCACACCCTTCATATTGACAACATTAGCAAATTGTATACTAAGTTAACAATTCTTATATTCATATATTTATAAGGAAGATTGCATTATTGTTATTTTGTTATCTAAGTCAATTTTATATATATTATTTATACCTCTTATCCAATATGTAATGGTAAGGGCGTCAAAAACAAAAACGTATTCCTTTGATGTTAGCCAATATAATAATATATACTATATTATACTTATAAACACTGTAACTATAAAATAAACAATCTAAAATTTCACATAAGCGCCTTTTTTGCTTGTCCCATTATAATTACGTAATAGTAAAACAGAGGGTGTCGATAAGAAGTCGAGAAACTCTTGAAGGGATCAAAGAAGTTTGGCGACCCCTTATCTAACGCGTGGAGTTGCCAATGGAAACGTAAGAGCTGCTCAGATATTGTACCGTGTTTCATTTAGCCTCGAAATCTGCCTTGAGTTGCTTAACTTATGTAAATACTGCAAATTTCATTTAATGTGTTGTTTATTTCAAAGCTGTTTTTATGCCTCTATCTACTTGCCACAACTTAAATTCATTTCATGGTGTTACAGCACCTTTACTCAACAGTAGCAGACATAGTATATTCTTTGACAAAAAATGTTAAGTTTGTTGCATCCTACCACTTTTTAAAGTTGGCCAAATAATTTCAAATCATCCTGTATGTAAATCTTGAATACTTATGATATATTTTGGTATAAATTTAACTTACTTTGAAATTACATAAATTAATATTTCCACACACCGAAACTATCTTGATGTAATCATTCCACGGTTCCCCTTACACAATTCCCCTACACAAAAACGACATGGGACAAGCAGTCACTGAGATAAATGCTAATAATTTTTAGTCAGGTTACGAAAGTACTTATTACCTCGACTAGAGTACTCAAGCTTTACATTTGTAACTCGATCCACAACAAATTGTATCAGGTTACGTAAACATAAAAATCGAGAACTACTTTGAAAATATATACATAAATTTGCCTTTTCTCTGCACACAGAAACTACTTGGTTTAATCATTCGATTGGTTACACGCACAGAAACTATGTAGACAAGCAGTCTGCGGTATATGCTAAACTTTTTTGTTATCCTCGTACTCAAGTTATGAAAGTATTACCAGACTATAGGCTTAGTCAAATATTGCAGCCGAAATAAAATTCACAACAAAATTTAAATTGTACGATAAAGTACAAAATACAAACTATAGTTACGGGGCATACATTACCATTAAAATAAAATATTCAGGAGAATGATCTTAGCCTAGGTCATTTATTTCCAACTATTCAAAATATACGAAACGAATGGCATGTCTGTTTGCTCAACGTTAAATATGAAAAAACATTGCGTGAACAACCGCAGCCACAGAATTTGAATGAACAGGCAATTCGCGCAAACTGTAATCTTCCAAACAGTTGTGCAAGAGACAGCTTCTATCGCGTTCTTGTCATTTCCAAAGTAGCACTAAATAATGCATTCAATGTAAACCAATTTGCATGATATTCAACGGTCAAAGTCCGAGATTGTTATGGAAATTAGATCGTGGATATTTTCAGAGCGCGTGCATTAGGGGCCGAAATGTTATTAAAGCTTTCGTGCCGGCGGTGTCGGGTTGAATGGATTTTTCCTGATTGTATAAAATCAATGTTGTTAAAGATCAGAAGGGAAATGGAATGAAAATAAAATGATAAAACATTTCCATGTAAACGAGGAACTGTTTTATAATTCTAGAATTTTTAGCTTTTAATGTTGGAAAACACGCAAAAGAGGTATTTATAAGGTACGCACAAAAGAAAAACAATGGCAACCAGATGTTACTTAGAAAACAATATTTTGCATTGATTAGAAATTGTTTAGTACATTTCGGTTTTAGTAAATGGAAGAGTATAAGTCAATTTAACAGACTTTAGAGTTGGAAGGGTATAGTTTTTATCAGAAGAAAATTGTATAAAGGATGGGGTTTTCCCCCTCTGAATTAAATATAACCGAATGAAGCTTACACGGTTGGGTTTAGTGTATCTTATAGGTTTTTTTGCTGTACGAAGTAAGCTTCCCAAGCCAGAAGGGGCCGAGGTAGCCCAGTTGGAAGAGTAGCGGATGAGCTACCGGAGCATTACTAGTTCGAAATTCGATTCAACTAAAGGCCCTCGTGTATGCTGGGGCTGGTGCATGTTAAATCTGTCGTAGCCTCAAATGTCCTCAATTTGGCGTGGTGTGAAGTTTTTAGAGTGGGATGCCTGCTCAGATGTTGTATCCTTGCTACCTGATAGTGATTCAAAATTACGAGGTGTTGTCTTCAGATATTGTCATTTCGGATCCCGGACAGTTGCCTATAACCAGTTGTATTGCTCCAGTGCGATACAAATTCATCTACCTACCTTATAAGCTCGTGGCTCAGTGAGTTCGCCCACTTCACTGTGACTTAGTTGTAGACGGCGCAGGTTCGATTCCTGTAACTTGGTTTGGGTGTATTTTTCTAGTATCAGTAAAACTTTCCAAGTGTTTCTGTATGCCCATTACATGGCATTACCTTTGGAATAGATTGGCCAAAATATGACAGCGTTATAAAAACCAACCTTATAAGTTTTAAAAAGTAGCGCAATGGTAGCGTAAAAGTTATGTAACTCTAAAGCCAACTTTCAAGAGCCAACTAAAATAAAGGGATTTTACAGTGTTGATTATTTGTATTTAAATATACAGGGTGATTTGATGAGCTGTGTATTTCAAAGTACAGTGCAACTTGGATAAAACGAACGTCTCTAATTCGAAATCATCGTTAATTCGAAGATTTTTCTTAGTCCCTTGAACTTCTCATTAAATCAATGTTAAAAAATCGTGGATAATTCGAAGTTCAACTTCCTTAATTCGAAGTTTTTTATAAAAACTTTCGAACCATAATGACTTTTCGGCCTTTCATCGTTAAGAAATCATCGCGGGAACACCCCACCTGTTCGACACGTGAAAGCTGAAATCCCCTTCCCGCCACCTGTTCAACACGTAACAGCTGAGCGTAACCCCTCCCCGCCACCTGTTACGTAAGCTACAGTACATGTAATATATACTGTAGCTTACGTAATATAAATCTTATTTTGTTTACATACATATAACGTTTAAGTCTTTCATACCATGATCTTTCTGAATAAATATTTATTTATTGACAGAATAATCTTTTCAAGCATTCAGTGGACGTAAAATTAAAGTTAAAAGATGTAACTTTTTTAATTCGAAGTTTTGGATAATTCGAATTTTTTTAGTGGTCCCTTCAGCTTCGAATTATCCAAGTTGCACTGTATTTATGAATATCTCTGTATAAACAGGGTGTTTCAAAACTTCCTGTACACATTTTAAAGGAATGTCGGGAACTCGAAATGTGCCACCACATTCACCCAAACATTTCTCTCCGAGCGCCACCTTCATTTGCTAGAGGAAGCTCTTCAGTAGCACGTCAGTTGGTCAGTTTGTGGTATTCCATTTTGGACGCTGATTTCGCACTGGCAACATGCCCCCGGGTTAATTTGACGAATGCCGGGATTGCTGGCATATACTTAGCG
Source organism: Meta bourneti (assembly GCA_933210815.1). Lineage (NCBI taxonomy): Eukaryota > Metazoa > Arthropoda > Arachnida > Araneae > Tetragnathidae > Meta > Meta bourneti. The sequence continues at coordinate 108,289,910 of OW119923.1, read as the reverse complement.
ACTGTGAGATTGTACCCCGACAGATGGGTGCTGAATCAGTTGGAGATAAAACTGGAGAATACCTCGTCTGTAAGAGCCTTGAATGAAGGAAGGCGACTGAGCTGCACGACATTCAGCCATATGACATCGGGAATCCATGAAAATGGTTTGGGACGGACAGAAGTCAAGTCTAAAGAAGCGCCACCTGTAAAAATAGAAACAACGTTTGCACTGCTCCGAAATTTACTTAGTCTCAATACCTTTCCAAAAACTTAACTGCTAAAAGTGCATGAAAAGTACTTTAGCATATATGAGGTTGCGAATTAACCCACTTGGTAGTTGCCTCTAGGAGTTATCTCGTTCTTAGCAAAAAATGACCAGATCTTGATGGACCAGATACCTCGTCCTTAGAAAAGAACTGACCAGATCTTGATCTCGGGATCATCAAAATATCGACAATATCCTGATGACGAGATATCACGTCGTAAGCAAATTGGCCAGATCTTTATTGACGAGATACCTCGTAGAAATCTCCTAGAGTGGGGTGTCAGCTCAAGTGTGACCTCGTCATCTGACTACGGTTCGAAATTACGTGGTGTTGTCCTCGGATCTTTTCCTTCGGGTTTGATCCCGGACCGTATTGCTCCAGTGTGACGTTGATTAAATGCCAACCCTACCTCGTAGAAACCATTTGGAGGGTTAAATGCGTGGCAGTAGTGCCAACTTGTAGAAATAATTGCAGAGTCCAAAAAAACTTCAGTTACTTCGTGTTTTTTCAGAATATATTTTGTTTGCACAGATCATTACCAACACTATCGGTACATTTGTAATACTTATTCCTCATATTAGAAGGGACCCTGACCCCGAACCATAAACATATTTGAACTCAAGGTGATTATCAACTCTGTTGTAGGTGTTTTGTCCTCTAGGAAGGACATACATGCATAATCCATGCACCCCCGACTCTCCAAAATGGTTTACAGCACGACAAAGGGAAGGAGACATGTTACGATGTCTCTCAAGGGCCTGGAGGTCGTGGCCCAGTTTAATTATAGCTAAAGAATAAACTGAATTCAAGAAAAAATAGAGGTAAGACCTCGACCTCAAAGTAAAGTTGAGATCACCTAGAACCAATGGCAAGTTTGAATAGAAATGGGGTTCTTTCACAAAAAGGGTCTTCAGGAAGGCACGACTCTCACAATTCATTTTAAGCGCAATGAATCGGTTTAACGCTTGAAATCGGCACTATAAGTGCCGATTTCAATATGCCTTCAATAAATCAGCGAAACAATATACAGAAAATGAACATTAGGAAAAACAGTAGCAATAGAAAATGGATCACAAATTTTCTTTAAGAGAAATCTAAAAATGTTCTCTCGTGCGCAGTCGTACCCAGCCAAATCAACTAAAACCAAGTATTTTGGTCCGTGATTTTTGAAGACAAAATTATTGAACTTCTGCTGTGATGTAGTGTCTCCTAAAATTCATCGTTCTTTAAAAATCGGTGTAGATGTTTAATTCGAAATTCATACCTGATACAAATTGTTTACGGCAATCATCGCAAGATGGCAGCACTGTCTAATACTTTTCATAATGGAAAAGTATTAGACTGTCCTATTGCGGAATCCTAAATGGTGGAAGACCGTAAAATGGAAGCGCTTTATTTTTTCATGTGACTCTCCTTGGGAAATGACTCAAAACTTTTTAACGTCACACAGGTGGTTCCAGGACGAAATCCCCCCCCCCGAACCTCAAAACAATTTTTCACTTTCAATGCAGTTGGGAGGCTGGACGTATAATAAGCATTACAATAAAACACTTTGATTTTTTAATTAAATTCAAAACAAGTCGTCCTCTCCACCCTCTTCTTATAGTATATAACTTGTATAAACTTTTACGACTAATTTCCAAATCCTAAAAAATTGCTCAAAATTTGGCATCTAAAATTTAAAAATGAGAAATTGCTTGATCCCAAATCTCATCCCCGGTTTCTTCCTAGAAAACGGTGTGGCTTTGGCATTAATTTCATTTTCTTGTCGCCAAGTATTCTAGAAAAGGAGAAAACTTGACGAACTTTGGCGACCGTATCGTATTCTAGTATTTAACCCTCGTCCCAACTAGCAAAGAGGTGTTTTTTCCTTTGCACAAAAGTTTGCAGTTATCTAATGCAAGTCGGGGAAACAGAAGCCTCCTAAATATTCTATATTTATCACATCTCTTATGCCGCGTTCTGCAAGGTCCCTCAATAGCAATGCTCAGTCTACTCATATTTCACGTCTAGTCGAAACATAATATTCAGTTCAAAATAGGATGCACTTTCACTGTTCAGTAATCATAAAAAAATTTTCAATTCATTCAATCAGAAAATAAACGTTCGAGATAATAAACTGAGGAAGCTCACCTTTGACGAAGGTGAAGAATTCGATGTAGGAAATGGAGCCGCTCTCCAGCAAGAGCTTGAGAGCCAGCATGAGAACGAAAAGAAACCGGTGGCACTCGTAGAAGCCCCTCACCGCGTACCGGTACACCTCGTACGTCAGGTACTCACTGATGTTCCGAATACGCTTGTTGACGTCTGGATCTTGGGCAGAACTGAAAAGAAACAGTAGAGCCGTTAGAAATAGTTAACAAAACTTTAAATTATCTTCTTAGCAAAACAAAAAAAATGGATTTGAAATTCCAGTTCCTTATAACCAACCTTATTATTACACCCTAGATTCTCCTTGAGGAAGTTCTTTAACCCTCCAAGTGGTTTTGAAGAGTTATCTCGTCAATCAAGACATGACCAGCTTCGTTAATGACAAGATATCTCGTCATGAAGATATTTATTTATGACAAGATCTGGTGAGTTTCATCTAATGACGAGATATCTGGTCCATCAAGATCTGGTCAGTTTTGATAATGAAAAGAGATACCTCGTAAATACAACGATCAGGAGGGTCGAGAAAAGAGAAGTTTTTACAGACAGTCAAGCTTTCACACATTTGAACTGAGCAGTTTTTTAATACGAAGTTCTAAATCATAGCATCCTTTCGTTGCTTACACCTTCCTGCTTAAAGATTCCTAGCGCATTTTCGATAGAAGATCGATACTTTCCGATAGTCAATCTGAAACAGAAGTACTTTTCTGTGGAAACCGCATTTCTTAGTATAATCCAGCTGGGAAATACATCCAAGGCCTTCAAGACGGTTCCCAAAGGTCTCTGGGGAGTTTTCATATTTTCAGTTGTACATGAAAGGCTAGTTTTTAAGTTGATGTTTAATTTCCAGAGCTGTTAAATTACTTCCATTTTCTTCTCTGCCATTGTGCTAGATCAGTTATGACAAGTCATTCGAGACTAAAAAAAGATGGTTGCTAAAGACTGAACAGAGCAACCTATCCTGTTAACACTCACTTGACATGTCAAAATTAAGACAATCAAACCGTCCCGTGCCACGGGACATGACATCCTATATCACATGACTGAGTCTTTTCTCGAGGTGGTCATACTACATCACGCGTCTGAACTTTTGAGACGTACTATACATCTAAGTTTAAGGTTTCGATCTATGTCAAATCTAAGATATGTTCAATCTCTAAGCGTCAAGAGATTTCCTAGTAATGTAGTATCGCTTTTACCCCACAACACACGCGATGACTCAATAGCCACATCTATTAGTTGAAAGAATCTTAGGAAATATTTTATTGGCCAAGAAGGTCAAAATTGGTTAGATGTCATGCACGGATGTCTGCAATTTCCAGAGCGTGTGAACTCTTCAGAGGATTAATTGCATTTAACCCTCTTGCTGCATAATTTTATCAAAATAGGTTCAAAAATTGCGTATTTTTTATTACATATTTCAAATCTACATATATTTAGAGTTAAAATACACAAAAAATTTTTGTAAAAAGAGTTTTTTTTAATATAGAATTAGATCATAAAAAAGGTTGTCGGAATATTGAAATTAAAAAATAATCATATAAAAGCAAAATTTTAAAAATTAATCTTGGTTAAATTATTATTTATTTTATGAAATACAAAGGTAAAACGTATATACTAATGAAAATATGCAAAATACTTACAAAACATTTATTAGAAATGAAGAATTATTAGAAATCACTATCCGCAGAGAAATTCTCATCAGTTTCGCTAACTATCTTCAATATACTTGATATCAGAGTCAGAACTGCTATCAGTGTCGGAAATATTGTCAGGAATGTAGGTTCTATCACTCCCGAAACGCTTCCTGCCAGACATCTTTGAGCTTTGAAAAGAGCGCGCAAAATGATGCAAAAAATGCTTGTATATTTCGCAGAAATGTGGACATCTAAAATCATCTGTTAACCCACATTTGAATAAACAATTAAACATCACAGAAAAGCCAAAATGAAACCATGAACGGGGAAAGAGCGGGTTGCACAGTTAAATAGACGGCAAAAATGCATCCCCGCGGAAATCGCGGGATGCGCAGCGAGAGGGTTAAGTACAACGAATCAGTGAATTCTTAGATTTTGATCATGCTTTCAGAGGCCTGTCACAAACATAATTCATAGATAAATGAATAGTCATTAGGGAACCTGGAGATGGAGTTGTCGAAGATTCCCAGGAACTGCTTAAGGGACGTCTGGTACATGTCGTTGATGACGCTCATCTCCACGATCAGGAAGTAGAGGATGCTCCCCCTGGCGGCGACGGACCGAAACTCCTCTCGGGCGTCGTTGATCTTGGCCTGTGTGGTGGCAGCTATGCCCAGTTTGGTCGACACCTGCAGCGTCGTGGACTTTGTGTCCTGCAGGATGAACATCAGGCCTTCGTTGTCCACCAGCGAACCCTGTACGACAAAAGGATATGCTATGAGAAATGATAATATTCCTTTTGCAAATGTAGCCACTATGGGTAGGTAGGTAGTTAAATTAATGTCGCACTGGAGCAACACAACGGTCTATTAGCGACGGTCTACAGGGAAATCCCGAAGGGATAGATCTGAGAACACTTCATTTTGAACCACGGTCAGATGACGAGGTCAACATCTGAGCTGGTACTCCACCCTTTGAACTTCCACACCACTCCAATGTAAGGACATTTGAGGCTACGACAGATGTAACGTGCACCATCCCACGTACACGACGGTCTTTTGGTTGGATCGAGTTTCGAACTCGCAACACTCCGGTTACTAGTTCTCAACTCTTCCAACCGGGATACCGCGGCCCGATGGGAAGTGGCATTTCCTGATTGAATTAACTGTTTTCTGTCTACTCGATGGAAGGGGTTTTTCTCACAATTGAGTGAGCAAGCCGCACAGAAGATATCTACCGTTAACGTTGTACACATTGATTTAATATGAAATACAATTGAAGAAATCTTATTAAAAGCAGATATCAATTACATATATTTACAATAATATACATTATATATAATTTAATAGTGGTCAGAATCTATGCACAATAATCATACCATGCCACGGGAGCACCTACAGAGGGGGCTTAAGCACCTCCCAGATAGTTTAAACAGCACAAAATATCATAATTTAATTCATTAATTACTTCTTTACAAATCGTGAAAAATGTGTTTGGGTACTTACTACTCCTTACAGTCAACAAATATTGATCCACTGCTTTTAGCCCATTTACAAAAGAGAGAGTGCCCCATTTCTTATTTACTAGGGCTGGATAAAATAATTGAAAATTTTAATATTGTTCATAGCATTGGCATCTTTTTCCTTCAATACAGTTTCTATTCGTCTTGGAGTAGTCACTTTAAAACAGGTCTTTAGGTAACACTCTAAAAATACTTCAAAGAAATTTTTAAATTTAAAATCACTCCCTAAATAAAGAACTTACAATGAAACTGTAGTCCCAACTAGATTGATACCCTGGGTTCGCCCCTGTACCGCCCTGTTCCTTGTCGAAAACCAACCCGAATAGGTGTTGCCCGTTTTTCGATTGCACATGACATTTTAGGTTTGTATTCGTGGTCCCAATCTAATTCCCCTTCGTAAAGCAAAGAAATTGACCATTAACGACAAACCAAGAACCGACAGCCCGAAAGTTATTCCCCAAATTATGAGACCTGACGGATTGAATCATTTTTGAAGATGGGGAAGACCTTGCAGCATTTCATTTGCACTTCCGTCAGAATTTGTCAGATACATAGCTTTACAAATAAATACCTACTTAAGAGTTTTTACCAAGGCTAAATCATGCAAATTCTAATATTGCTGTCATTTCTAAATTAATGGTCAATACAATTAATATAATTTCCCTTCAGAGATTGCCGTCTAATTAGCCCTCGTATAGCAGCGTGATCGTAAAGCTACGAACTAAGCCAACCCTTCGGAAATTGAGAAAGATGTGAACCACATAGTGCCAAAGCATGTTGTAACGTTTCGGCCTTTACTTAGTTACAGAACACTTAAACATTTATTTAAAATAAAGAATTTGAAGTAGTACAGATTATTTTTACAAGTTACGAAGTGTCATTTAAAAGTACGAGGGCACAGCTATTGACTACCGAATCTGCCAGAGCCAGGAGGCTCACCAGAATTTGAGTTTCAAGGATGCGTCTTCTCCTTTCGTGATTTCACTCTACTCTGGTGCACTCATCTTCGGTGGGAGTACGTCTCAGTATTGGAATGTTCATTCCAGTGGTCTCAACGCCACCTGCAACAGAAGGTGATGAGAACCTCCACAGCTGCGAGTTTCACAGTTACCAATCCCCTTCTGGATGATAACGGAAAGACAGAGCAAGAAGTAGGATTACATTCCGACCCGAGGACAGATTTAATGTCTTTCTGTGCTAGATTTCCACAGAATGTAAACTGTAACACAAGTATTTGTCTGGGGGTGGCCCGTCTGCATTTTTCTCTTGGAGGGCCTAAGATAATTTAGAAGTGTTGACAACTTCTTTGGTAGTCGAGGGAGGTCTCAATCCCAGATGTGGGAACGCAAGACCGACCGGTACAATGTATAACAAAGGAAATCAAAATAACATTCCGTACCTGTGCGCTTGTCAAGTGATCCAGTAAGTTGTCCTCCAGTTGCTTGATGTTGGTCTTGCTAGCCACTATCTCACTTATCACCTTCACTCGTTCAGTTTCTAATTCCTGTGGGACAAAGTTATAGAACATAGTATATGTAACGTAACTCGAGTGCTCAATACTTAGTTTCTACAATGATTAAGCGACTATTAAGAATATTGCTCGCTGTACACAAGATCGTGCTTTTCGGAAGAATTTATTTTGTCTGTACATTTCACTGTTCACTAGTAAGTTCCAGAACTGTAAATATACCACATGGATGAAAGGTATTTTATATTAACTTTAATGCAGTCATATATTATTTCCTCAGAATGTTACGATGTCAAAACCCCAACATATAACTACTCTTAACTATTTTCTACAGATTTGTTGCCATATTCAGAAACCTGGATAGTCGTCCAGACAGTGGTTTTAATAGATTTTAAAGGTCTGCTTTATTTTGTATTCCGTCATTTCCAATACTTAACCTTCCTGGTGGATGTGTTTACGAGGTATCTCGTCAGTACCATCTCGTCATTCATTAGCTTAGGTGAAAACGGACCAGATCTTGAAAGACGAGAGACCTCGTTAGAAGAAAAGTGATCAGATCTTGATCTAGCCATTATAAAAAAATTGGCAATATCTTGATGACGAGATATATCGTCATTGGTAAAATTGGTCATACCTTGATGAACGAGATACCTAGTCGAAACCGCTTGGAGGGTTAAGAGCCATGGAAACCTCACCACACCAGTTCTATAGCATTAATGTTATACCTCAACCCTAAAAATGGCGCCACTGTACCTTCCATTTGCTTATGTCCCCCAGTGACGCCATAGTGTTCTCTAAACAACCTGTCACTCAAGGGGGGGCAATTTTCATAGTATATTTGCTTCTGCACATTATCATTTTCCATATTATAGTTTCTTTCGGACATCAAGCATAAGTGGAACTGTGGGAAGGAAAAGCGACTGACCGCTTTCTCCGAAATCATGACTCTCCCCAGCAGTTGGTCCTCGAGTCCCTTGGCGGTCACAGTGAAGTCGATGACCGAGGTCTTGGCGCTGATCTCCGGGGAGAAGGCTGGATTGGACAGCTTGGTGGTTATGAACAGCTTGAAGCCCTCTATGACGTCACACTCCTTTTCGCCAAGCATTACCTGAAATTCAATAGTCGTTTTAATCCAAAATGCCGTTGATGAATCATTTTGGTTCGTGGTTATTATGCATTTTGTCATATTAAAAAGAAAGCTTGAAAGCTTTTCAGGACGAATACATTCATTTAGACAGTAGATGAGGACATAACTATTACATGACAATCCCTATTCAGTATTTATATGAAATGATAACAAAATTATAACATGACAGCTAGGGATAGTACGTCCACCCTGCCTTGAGCTCTAACAGGATGTCTCCCTTTCCTTCTTTTCTCCCCAGATCCCACATCAGTCCTTCAGTTACAGTTAGGGATGGTGATCTTACACCGTACACTGTATTTTACAGACTTTTTGCTCTTTTAGAATCATCTAATGAACGGAACAAAATCTAGGTGTTCGATGTTAACGAGTCGTCTCCTCTTGGTAATCACCTTGACTGCTTGACATTGAATTACATTACGGTAGTGTTTTCATTATCGTTTTACAATTAACCCTTTGAACTTAAAATACGCTCGTATGCGCAGATAATACGTATGAGACTTCACCTTGAATGAGGATCCACTCTTTATGTAGTTCTTTTCCAAAACATTCTCCAAGACAGGGTCCAGTTCTTCGCCCACATCTTCGATGAGTAACGGTTTCCCCAGCGAAAGGCATTCTTCCAACAGTTGTCTGAAGTACTTGTGATGCAGAGATGTGACCTAACCCGAAAGATATTTCAAAAAAGGATGCTCATTAGCATCAACTTCTAAAGCAAATTAAAAACTTAAATAATATTAAAAAAGAGGGCATAATCATAACTTAATACACGATAAGATTTCGCAATAGGAATTTGACAAATTAATTCGTGAAGCCCTTCTTTCTCCTGTTAGCTGCTTACAGGATTAAAAATGTTCTAAATAAAATCTTATGATGCGAAAGGGGGAAATAGTTAAGGTGAATTTCGATTTTTCACTTTTGTTCCATGTAATTTACTTTTAAGGCACAAAGATTTTTTTTCCTAATTTATTTTCTTAGTTTGGAGCCAAAAATGTACTTTAGTGTATGAGTATTAGTCCTTACCATCAATATTCTTTTCTGAAGACTAACTAATCAATGTCTTAAATAGTTTAGATCTGAAACAGAGGATAATCTGTAAGCTATTACTAGAAAGCTATATTGATCGACTTTTTGATTGAAATGTTCTAGTTTTTATAATGGACGCCAGATAAAAATAGCATTTGGTGTTTTTCAAGTTATATGATCAACGCTGTTTGAATTGCATCAGCGAGATACGCATGCGCGTGACAGCGTGTAGTACGATCTATATTGACCAAGTGTGTGGGTTGACACAGTTAATAGTCTGAACAGTGCACACGCATATATATGTTCTATTATGTGCAATCTTCCCTTCATGGACTTCTGGAGGGTTGCGAGTTCGAAACTTGATCCAACCAAAGGGTGGAGCGAATGCACGTTAAATCTGTCTTGGTCTAAAATGTTCTCACGTTGGCGTGGTGTAGAAGTTTGGAGAGTGGGGTGCCTTGGTTCAAAATAGCGAGGTGTTCTCGGATTTTTTCTTTCGGGATTGATTCTGAACCGTCGCCAATAGTCCGTTGCGTTTCTACGATGTGACGTTAATTCAACTACCTACCCTGCATGACTTCTAACCACTTTTGACCTCCTTGACTTATAGAATCTTTCCTAGGATTTTTTTCAACCCGTAAATGTGGTTATTTAGTCATTAAGTGTGTAATGTTGGGCAAAAAGACTCGTATACTACTAGCAAATCTCGTGACGCTGATAGGATTAAGTAAAATAAAATTTATGTAAAATCTTCATCAACACAAAATCGATTCAGCCGCAAAGAAAGTGACGAATAACGAAATGTACTACCTGCAGGTCGTGTTTAGCCTCCGAGCTCTTGAGCCACGACTTCCCTTGACCCTGGGGATCTATGAGCAAGGGGTAGCGCAGGGCATTGGTGACGAGGGTCCCGTTCTGAGATGACAGTTCATCGCTTGGCAGACCACACAAGTTCCATTCCGAAATCTACAAATTTTACGACAAAGTTTTTTCGTAAGGGAATTTTATGAGGATGTAAGAAAATAGATTAAACCACATTTGGTTAAGAATTGAGGATTTCTTGCTTACTGTGGATGCGTTGACTAGCATGTCCATTGTATTGATCTTCTGGCTGGCAGGAATCTCTCGCTTTAGGATCTCTGCGTGCCACGTTGTCATGAGGCCGTTCCGGTACTCCTGATTGAAAGGTCCAGCATAAGACAGAAATCCTGTCGCCACGAGAACATCCCCCACGAGCCTGGCAGAAAGAGGATTACTTATTAAGGTTGGCTGGGTGGGAAACAAGGGCCATATTTGGCTAAGCTGCGCTAAACTCGAGACAACGTAAAGTAACGGATGTAAACAAGCGAAGAAAGTTATACTGATACAGGAGAAACACCGAAGAATCGAATCTGCGTCGTCTACAACTCGCAGGTTTCAACCCCAGTGGCAAACCCACTGGACCCCGATAAATTATTCTAAATATTGAAAGGTTCTATGAATTATTCGCTATATTCCTTTTTCTTCAACTAAGGATGACGCTAGACATCCTTTATTAACCCTGTCATACGCGCAGCATTCCATCATGCAACACCTGTAGGCATCCCTAGATGGCTTCTACCCACTTTAGGCTTCTTGGCCACTAAAATCTTTTCTATGATTCTATCTATCAATCAATAGATGCGGCGATTTATTCATCTAAAGGTGAAAGCAATAGAGTACACAACTGGGGTACGTCTTGTGACGCTCAAAGGATTAATATATTCAGATGAAGTTTTCAAATCATACATTACGATCAAAGAGAACAGTTCCTAATCTTATAAACACGACGATGTATCTTGTCATCAGCAAAACTGCTTTGATATTGATGGAAGAGATATCTCGTCGAAACCACTTGGAGGACTAATGTCGTGGTGCCATGCTGTACTTTTTGAGATGACAAAGATAAATTGTACCTCTTAATTTGTTCCTTCAGCTGTTTGCTCTCATTAGTCCATCTCTGGTACTCTCCGGCCAATTCAGTGATCAGCATCGACGCTTTGGACATCTTGCGTCTGCAGACGGCGGCTTCCTCCGCTAATTTCTGAAAAGTTTAAATTGTCCATCTTACTTTCAGATGAGTCCCATAAACATGGTCAGTATTTGAAATTTCCAGATGAGTGTTTAAAGATTAAAATGTTCCGTTGTAGAACAGTTTAATTTCTAGCAGAGGTGTAGCTAAAGAGGGTAGACATGTACACCAACATATAAAAAGGCAGTAGTTCAAAACTTTAATGCTGTAGTTTTTCTTAAAAATACTTTTTTAAATAATTTTAAGTGCGATTTTGCCCAAGTATTTTTCAGAGCTATGTGTGTGTGAAGTGAATGCTTCCGTTCACTCCATCTTGGGAACACAATGTTTAAAATTGAATCCTACCTTTCATGTAGTCCTCAGCACACACACACAATCGTATTATTAATCATAAAAGAGGAAAAAACAAAAGCAATAAATTTTTCTTTACGCAAACGTCAGGAGTGCACAAAGCACGACAGGGGAGTTCTTCCTTTCGTCTTTGAGATCTATTAGCAGGAGCCATTACCAAAAAACTGCCTTTTGTTTTATGCATAGTCGATAAAAAATGAAACCCAAATTTGATATTTTGAACTGAAATTTAACAAATATGGTACTATTTGGTATATTTTATCCTAAGTATTTACTTTATCATTATTTTAAATGCGCAAATTTTATTTTGGGCAGAGGGCGGTATCAGCCTTATTCGGCCTAGATCTCAAAACATCTAGCTTCGCCTGACTTCCAGATTTGAGATTATAGTGGAATTTTCAACCATACCTCTTTGTTCGCGATGGCATTCTCGTACTGAGTTTTGACCTCTTTCAGATCATTTTCCTTGTCCTCCAGCTCCTGTTCCACGGATTTTAGTTCCTTCATGGCGACGGCCAACCGAGCTTCCTGGACGGCCAAGTTGTGCTGTCAAACGGAGGAAATCAGAGATCAAAAAGTTTAGCCACAATGAATAAAAATGCATTTCAACAATGAAAATTTCGCCAACTCGTCGATATATTTTAAAAACGACAAACACAATTTCTTTTAAATTTGCGATACCTTTTAAAGAATAGGATGGTCTGATAAGACACATAGAGGAGATTCAATCTTATATATTTAACCGTAATTTTCGATATAAATGCAAACTAATAAGTGTCATGGCGGACAGTTCGGAGGTTCGTTCTTGGAGCTGACAACATCGAAAATCCAAACGTCAAGGTTGAAAATCGGAGTAGGATCTATTGCTTTGGTAATTTTTAGTTTTCCACTCCTTATATTATAATGTAAGGTCACGTGAAAATACATTTTAAAATTTTTACCTCAATTTAAAAAAGTGAATATATCAAAGTTCAGAAAACTAAGACGTTAAAGTTTCCTTAGCCGTGTTGTTTCTTATCCCTCTTAGTCAAGACAAGATAGACTAAGTCATGCTCATTCCAAGATGAGCATAAGATTAAAGTACATATACTTCCTGGACATCCCTATACAAGCAAGGTGACCAGGAGAGGCTTGCTCCGTATTACAGTATTAAGGTTATTTAGTCATAAAAGAGTTTGAATGTCTTAGCGACCAAATAATCGAGAACTGAGTCAACCTCTTTTGAAGCGTCATTGTCAAAGTTTTACACTTAAAAAATAATATTATTTACGTATAACCCTCCTGATGGAGAGTCATTATCAAAATTGTTGATCTTGATGGACGAGATATCTCATCGAAACCTCTTGGATGGTTAAAGCACCTGGTGTATCAAATTTTGTGGAGGTTTTGCTTCTCGCAGGCTTAACTATCTACGAAGTCGTTTTCAGTAAACATCATTCCTATATTTTTGATTCTGACGCCATGTTTGAAGACAGTCGATGGCCTTACTTTGAGTGGGAGGACCTCCTTGTTGATTCCGAAGAAGAAGGCCATAGATTTTGTCCAGGATAGTAGTCCGGCGACGTCCCCACACACCCTCTTCGCCGTCTCCATGTTGTAATCCTTCATGATGAGGTATGGCTGCAACAGCTCGACCACCTCGTCGTTGATGGTGTCTTTGGGGAAGTTCTGCAAAGCCGCCAGGAATCCGGTAGTCGACATAAACTGCAAAGAAGATCAAACAGGTCAGATAGATAACCAAATAACCAACAGTAGCGTCCCCGAGTATTTCCTTTTGAGGAACTCATCAGTTTGATTGGCAAACGTAGGTACTTTATTAATCCTCTAATGGGTTCGCATGCATAATTTCATCGTGCAACCTGCAGTCTTCCCTGCATGACTTTTAACCCATTTTTACCTTAACCAACAGAATCTTTTCAAAGGATTTTTAGGAAATTAGGCATCGAACCAAAGGGATCTATTCCAAAGTACCGATAGAATTTTTCCAAAGAATTATATTTATGGAAATGAGGAATAGAATCGTTCCGGATAATTCTATTCTAGGGAAATTAGGAATGGAATCTTCCCAAAGAATTGTACTTCAAAGAAAATGACCGATAGAGTATATCCAAATCATTCTATTCTAAAGAAAGGACTGATAAAATCTTTCCCAATAAAATGTACGATAGAAATTTTTCCAGAGGATTGTATTCTAAGGAAATGAGCAATCGAATATTTCTAAAGATTGAAAGAATTCCTGGATTCTTTAGAAAGATGTGGTTATTGAGTCATGAAGTGTGTTGTGGGGTAAAGGAAACATTACACCACTCGAGAAATCACGGGATGCGAAGAGGTTTATAAAGCAAAATGAGAGATTCATAGACTGAAGTACCCAATCCCTCTCGCAGGGGGTTGACTGAAACTTATTTTCCATTCCATTCCATGCCCACTGAAATTCATTTTTCATTCATATTACCTGATTAAATATGGAAGTATATAATTTTAAAAATAGTACCTTAAGATTAAATGACTGTCGCTATTTCATAGCCATGGTTTAGCAGGAAATGGATGAGTCCGCCAGAGTTGTTTCTATGTCCCTCGGTGACCAAATCCCATTTTTCTTCAAGCGCTCTCCACCCCCACTTTCGTGACAGCGTACGCGTGAGATGGTTAGTGGTATTCCTTTTCATACTGGTTTGTTTTTGGTTTGTAGAGCTCTACGTTTATTTTTTTGCAACATGATATCTAATTAGACCATATATTCAAGGGAGAGATTAACGCGACTGAAGGGAATATCATTGAAACATCAAAGGTAGAATGCATCATAACAAAATAATATAAACCACCAGAGTTTTGCTGGATTTCACAAATTGTATGCCTTCTTTTGTGTAATTTACGTTTTACGTTCATAACAACGCAAAACTTGTCACACAAAAATTAATTATTGAAAAGTTTTCTCTGGAATTATTTTATAAAAAAATTATACTATTATTTAAGCATAAAAAGTACAAGTAAAAGTAGAATGTTTTATGTGACATTGATTTCCCATTCTTTAAAAGTAATATTTAATTGCATTTAAAAAATTTTACTAATATGAATTTCTTTATTCTGAATATTAGCTTTTTCGTTAGGAGTATCGAAAATTTAGATGCTCCGTTCGATCTCCTTTATAATACACGAAACATGATGTTAACTTCAATTTTTACTTAAAGAGTAGGAATATAATTATATATAGTTTTTAAATCACATGAGAAGGAAGACACGCCATATCCTGAACAAACTTGCAAATTAATAGGTGGGTTATGAATGGATGAAAACAGAACAAGAACATGGAGTAGTTTGTTGGAAATGAAAAACAGAGCGAATTTAATTGAATTTACAAACAAATTAATTTCTAAATTGTATGAAATGGCATTTGAAAGAAACAACAGCACATCCAAAATTTTAGTTTGTGCTGCCATCTTCTGCTGAGTATTCAAACTAAAGATTTTATGAACCCACCAATGGACTATATGGAATGTAGGTGCTAAAAGCTAAGAGAAATAATCTTTTGTGCAACTTCAATGGAAAAGTTTTACAATCAAATAGTTTCAAGCCAGTTCAAAATAATTAAAGTACGCACAATAGGAAATGAGATCACTGCGTTGGTTTAGAAAAAAATAATGTTTTTGAGTTAACTAAAGTAGATTATCCTAATTAAACATTCAAACTTCACAAACGTCACACAAGTAGCATTAACCTTCTCAGAGGTGACTTTAGATTGGTGGTGAGACAGAGGGTCATCTACTTAAAAAAACTACATTTTTTATGTGGAAAACATAAGGTGGGGGAGCAGGTACGAATCCAAATCTTCAGTTCATATTGCTTCTCTCTCCCCTAGTAATTTTTAAATTTTTAATATTTTTAAAACACGCTTCCAGACCCTTTACATACATATTAATACACCCTTATTTATTTAAACTTACCATTGATATAATTCTAAAAAGTACTTTTTGATTCTATTTCATGGGGTCTCACTTACCCCACATGATGAGGCAAGTGCATACCATGACTTTAATTGGCGGTGAAAATAATATATAGGACTCCCTCAAGTATTTTCAGCAGATTGGGTTTTATAACGCAAGGGTCCAAGCTGCACCAAGCTCACGACAAACAGCATCAAATAAATGAACATACACACAACAAGGAAAGTTTTTACTTGCACAGAAGAGAGAAATACACCCATGGAGGAATAGAACCTTCCAGCAGTTTGTAACCCCAGCTTTCATCAGACTTTATTATTCAGTGGCTGCACTTGCCCCATCTTAACTTATTTCATATAATAGATTTTGAAACATAAAGGGTTTCTTTTAAACCTAGTATAGTCCCTTGAGAAAGGGGTTAAAGACACTCCAACTAATGTTACGAGTTCAAAGTAAAGTGAGCAATCACCTTCAGCGACTCTTCCCACGAAGGCTTGATGAACTTTCGCATGGGGTCCACCTGCACCGACTGGAGCCTCTTCTGGAAGAGGATCATCACGCAGTCCATGATGTACATGATGAGCGCTGGCGGTCTCCCCAATTTACGCACGGTGGCTGGAACACGAAATGGACCATTTATTATGGAAGAGTCTTAATTGAACCCTCCATGTGGTTTCGACGAGATATATTGTCCATCAGGGTCTGGTGAGTCTTGGTCTTGCTAATGACGAGATACCTCGTCGAGACAACCACCAGGAAGGTTAAGATTATGTACCAGCTAGGATGGAAACCTATGGGATTGGATTGTTAAAAGTTTAATATGCAAATTTAAACGATTTAACGCCTTATAATCCAGACCAGTGATTTCAACCGGTGTGCCACGAGAATGGCATTGGTTACCTTACAAATGATGAAATAGTTTAAATTGCGTAAGATTTATTTATTTAAAATCTAAATGAAAGCGAATGTACCATTCGTGACATAAATGACTGCATAGACATCGATAATAACATTGCAGTATGTTCTCAAGCGATGATGAAAGTACAGAATTTTTAGAAGAAAAGCATTAAAGTGAAAATGAAGAAATTCTTTCACCACCTATTAAAACACAAGTTATTGAAGCTTTAGAAGCAATTCCAGCCCCTTATTTGACCTTTTGACAAGTGTGTTCGAAAACAATTTCAATACCCGAATAAATAATTTTGAGTATTATTTTTTATTTTAAGTATCATAAATCGTTTCAAAGAGTTTATAAAAGGTCACCTGGAAGCAAAAAGTAATATTTTTTATAAATCAAGGAAAATTACAGCTTTTTGTCAGAGCGGCATTATTAGTATGTCATGATATGAAAAAGGTTGACAATCAGTAATCTATAGGCGATGAATATTAATTTAAGGAAATCGCTTGTTTTAGTCCTCTAATAGGCAAATATATTGTTTAATATTAGCAGAAGACATAACCAAATTGATCAAGTTAGATTTCAAAATTTAGATTTTATTTCTTGAATAAGAATTATTTCTAAGAAACTGCCATGATCTACACTTTTTCTGCAAAGGTATTGAATGTATATGCCCCCTTATTGATCAATATGTAGGTAGGTATCTGAATTTACGTCAAACTGGAGTAACACAACGGGCTATTGGCGACGGTCCAGGATCAATCCCGAAGGGAAAGGTTCGTCCACAACATCTCATTTTGAACCATTTTATCTCGACAGAAAATGCTTCATACATTGCCAATATTATCTGTGATATTTATTCCTCGCATTTGGGAGCAAAGTAATTGCCATGAAGGTCGCTCTCACCTATGTGCGTGGGCTGTATGGTGTTGAGGGCGGCTTCTGCGTCCTCCAGGGCAGGTCTTGCGGCTTCCAGCTTCTCCTCCGCGATGCCCTTGTCTGCCTGGATCTCAGCTACGATCTCCTGGGCAGCGTTCTTGGCCTTCTCGACACTGTCCCGCACCACATCGGCAGCACTCACTCGCACAGACACTTCAGCCAGCACCTGTGTGGGGAGGATCATTTTATAAAACAAACCTACAGACGACAGAAGCAAATCCCCAACAATATCTTGAGAGACCAATGGAAGGGTAACTGTACATAGGTCCAACATCAGACATGCATAGCCAGAGATGTAACATTTCATAGGTATCAGATTGCTTGAAGAGGATAAAAAGTTATTTCAATTAGCATTTAGGTAAGTAGGTAATTGAACTGTACGTAGCACTGGAGCAACACAACGGGCTATTGGTGACGGTCCGGGATCAATCCCGAAGGGAAAGATCCCGGAACGCCACATCAACTCCCCATCATTTTGAACCACGGTCAGATGACGAGGCCAATACACCTGAGCTGGCACTCCACTCTCCAAACTTCCACACCACGCCAACGAGGACATTTGAGGCCACGACAGATTTAACGTGCACCAACACCCCGATCACAGTGGTCTTTGGTTGGATCGAGTTTCGAACTCGCAACCTTCCTGTTACTAATCTACCAACTGGACTACGACGATCCCCGACCAGCATTTAGAAACCAAAAAGCATATTTTCTAAATGCAGAAGCATTTCACAGAAAGGGTCAACAAGTACCGAAAAATCAGCATGTTTCGCAATCCAGAAAGCAGTTCTGAATTAAGCTTCACTTTAATTTTGATCCAACTCGAGATATTTTTGTGAAATTAGTTACTAAAAAAAGTACACGGAGAGAGCGGCACGAGAGTTAAAAGTAAGACAAAAACAAATCATGCATATTTATTTAATCTCTTAACCAAACATCATGTCGGTCTACTATCTGTATTCTTTCCCGACAACGAATTACCTAAAAATGTATCGAATTAGTTTAAAAATGAACTAACGCTTAATCCTGATAGAAAATGTATTGCAAGAGAATCGTAGTGGTCTTAAATGTGCGAAGAGCATAGTGATTGTTTATTTTGGCAATCGACTCTTACGGTGAAATGTTTTTATTTATTTTTAACTAAATATCTTTTTCAAAAAGCTTTCCGAAAACAACTTCATGTTCGCAACGTCCGATATGCTGTTTCCCATGTAAGTATTTTTTTTTTCAATTAACGTCACACTGGAGCAACACAATGGGCTATGTTTCCCATGTAAGACAATTTGATGTGTACACAAGAAAAAAAATGAAAGATAGTGCAATACAAGATGAATCCCGTGCCAATTACCTGCACCGAAGTAACTCAAATGACAGATGAATATTCCACAAGCCATGTGGAATAAAATAAGAATACCCACTTGCCTCATGGTACTACTGGAAACCAAAGAAATGAAAAAAAAATGCAAGGTGAACACATGTAGAAAAGTGAGTAGCCACACCAGATACCACTAGTGTGTTATCCTCCATGCAAAGGATTCGAATTAACGATGTGTGTTAAGAAATGCGTGGCAGGCGTTCGATGTAATTGGTTGAAATCGATGTGGGTCTCCTTTTGAAGGGAATGGTCCCTAACAATAGCCATAATCCAAGTTTTGTAGGCAGACCGCCTCACAATAGGTCGTGTAAATAGTTAATGTTGAATAAACATATGTTAAAGAACATATATTGTTCGAATCAGAAGTTTGGTTGCTGCTTCTTATCATCTGATGCACTGGCCGAGAAGTTTTGTTTTTGGAATTTTGGATTGCAAGTCGGCCGCACTTGGAACTTTTGAACTGAATCCTACCTCCTGGGGTGGAGATATCGAATCCGAGGCACTAGCGATTTATCGCCAAACATGGTAACCTTGGTGTTTTGATCCAGCTTTATGGCAACCTATGCACAAGGTTTTTCACGTAGGAAAGTCCCCGTTTTTTTTAACGAACATACTGGCTTTGGACGCCATCTTGATTTGGCGACAAACATGCCTCGGATTCTACATCTTTACCGAATCCTGCGATGGTTTGCGATGAGTTTTTTTATCTTTGGTTTTCCACTGGAAAAAGAATGTCGTACTATTTCCGCTAACAATGGGGGACAGATAGGAACGCGTAATTCCGGAGAATTTGAGGTAAGAGCTTAAATTTTCCAAATGTTTTAGTTCGTCGTGAAGCTCTGGGTATACCATACTGTATTTTCTTATTGTTTAAATTTGAGTATATGTTTTTCTTATTAATTTCTGTTTATATGAACTAGAAATAATGCCGGAAAATAAAGAGAAACTGGATAGAGCTAAAAAGAAAAGAACCGCGTTGAGAACGGTTGTTTCAAAACTTAAAAAAAATTTGATGAAAGCCTCATTGCGGAGGACAAAGAGGATTTAAGCGTTAAAAGCTGATGTAGTATTATCGGAAAAATGCGCTAGATCAATAAACAAATGAGTCGGATTTTAGTCGAAGACAAAGTTAATCTTAATGATAATAGAGGACAGTTTAACGTCACCCCGCAAAGTACGCAAAATTCAGTTCGTCTTCCAAAATTACTTTTGGAAAAATAGGATGGTAACCCTAAAAAGTACACTGAATTTATGAATACTTTTTACTGGTACAATTGATCTGAATGCATCCCTTTCCAAAGTAGAAAAATTTGCACATTTAAAAACATTGTTGACAGGCACTGCTAGTAGTGTCGTGGCTTCGTTAGAATTGAATGAGCAGAATTACGACCAATCTTTGGAGACTCTTAAATCTCGTTTTGAAATTAAACAATTAATTGTGAGTCAGTTCGTGAATAAATTGTTGACGTTAGAACCAGTTAAAAATGCTACGAATGTTAGAGCGTTGAGGCGTTTATTTGACGACATTACCGTGTGTATAAGGAATTTGGAGACCCAGGGTATAGAGAAAGGTTCATTTGGTCAACTTTTATTTCCAACTTTATTAAAAACTATTCCGGATGAGTGTTCTTATTTTCAATCGAACGAAAAAATTAAATGAGGAAACAAGTGTTTCAAATTTATTGGCTTTCATTCAAACTGAAATTGAATGTCGCGAAGCATCCAATTTTCTAATTCAAGAAAATAAATCAACTTTGGATCCCCATTTTGAACATTCATAATTTGATAAAAGGGCTTTAAAAAGTATACCCACTGCTTCAAGCTTTTCCACGGTGGATGGCCGATCATGCATCTTTCGTAATAAATTGCACGATTCATTTCTTTGTGACAAAAGTGCTCAGGAGAAATTGGATAGACTGAAGAGATAAAAGATGTTTTGTTTGTTTCTTTAAATTTCATACAGGTAATTCTAAATTTTGTAATAAGAATAAGAATAACACTTGTAGGAAATGTAAAAATGTAATGTAACAAACCACGGTTTGTTTCGAATCAAACTCAAAGACAAAATCCCCTTGAAAAAACGGTTTCGTTTCAGGAAAATTCTATTAGTGAGAATTTAAATTCAGAAAAGAAATGAGCAAGCCTTAGGTATTTCTCCGAAGGGAAATAATTTGTGAGGAAAATACTTTGTTACAAACATGTACTGTTATAGCTTCTGCTAGAGATAAAAGTGAATCAATAAATATGTATTTAGTTTAAAAAAAGATTTAAAACCTTAAATATGAAAAACTGTCTTTTCGTGTGGAACGAAAAACCTATTTCGAAATCATTTCCAGTGGTAGAATTATTTCTTTTGGATAAAAAAGCAAAGAAAAAATAAAAATCACCGCTTTAGTTTCGGATCTCATTAGCAATGCTAGGATTTCATCTCCCGATGTAACATCGCTGAAAAGGTTGAGTAGACTTAATTTAGAAATCGCTGATGTAAACAGCAATTTGTCTTGTCAAGTGTTAGTAGGCATTGATTTTTATTACTCATTCGTTGAGGGGGAAATGTTGCGAATTGAGCCACATCTGTTTGCTATTAAGACGATCTTTGGATACATTTTGTATGGGAAGGAGTCTGAGTGCCCAATAAATCGGAATTAATTAGCTTTGCGTGCTGCATTAATGAGGAATCTTGTCAATCTTTCAGAAGTTTATGGTCTCTTGACTGGTTGGATTTACAAAACGAAATGATTTCCGAACCAAACCGGCAGATAGAAAGTTTTGAAAATGAGATTAACTTCGACTGGAAAATATATTCTGCTAGCCTTGTATGGAAATATGAACCGCGTTTGTTAAAAACTAATTTTGAGGAAACTTTGAGAGCTTGAAACGTCGATTAATCAGATCTCCCGAGATATTAGAACAGTATAAAAATACCATTGAAGAACAAATTAACGACGGTATAATTGAAATTTCGGGAACGAAAATTATGAATACCGGGTATTTTTCGCCTTATAGAGATTAAATGTTGTTGAGACAAGTAATTTTCGGATTGTTTAGGATTTTTCTAGTTCTAGTGGCAAAGGCGTGAAATCTCTTTTCGATCATCTTGATATTGGACCATTAAATATAAATCCGGTTGTTATGGATGTAATTTTGAAATTCCGAAAATAAGAAATAGGTTTCAGTGGCGATTTAGCCAAAGCATTCTTAAATGTGGGAATTTTGGATAAGGATAGGGAATACTTGAAATTTCTCTGGTTTGGCGATAAAGAGAAGGACTTTAAAGTTTTTAATTTTAAACGTCTTCCGTTTGGGGTTAAGATGTTCTAGCACTAGTAATAAAATATCATTTGAAAAGGTATGAAACGAGTGACCCAGGTAGTTTCAAGATGTTAAACACTTCATTGTATGTGGATGACCTGTATTATGGCAGACACGATTACCGGTTATCCACCAGTGCAATTAGTATATTCAATGTGGTATTAATGTAGGATTGTTGTAAATGGACTCCAGATGGCAGCACGATACTCCCATGACATCATACTTATGATGTAACGCGATGCTGCGCGGGAAGGGAGACTCTCTTCTTTTTCCTGGAGGGAACGTTCGTGTGTGCAGACGTAAAGCTGCGCAGTGTTTTCTTTTTCTCAATGTTTTTGAATTTTATGTCTCTTCGTTGTGTTGTGTCCGTCCAAATAAACAGTGTCATTTTCACTGACTGTTTCTCTTTGTGGAATCACACGAAACAAACCCTACAGAATATGGGGGCTCGGCCTTTGGATAAAGAGAACAGCCGAAACAGAAAGCACAGTGCTTGAACCACACCCTGGTTCTGTTTTGCGGTGTCATCCAGACCCATCGGATATTTCGGAGTGTCGCCATGACACGTTAACTCTTCCAGTTTTTCGACTGATGTGCGTGAGGAATCCTGTCCTCGTACCCGTTAGAGGAATCCTGTCCTCGTGCCTGTTGGAGGAGTCCTGTCCTCGTGCCTGTTGGAGGAGTCCTGTCCTCGTGCCCGTTAGAGGAAATCCTGTCCTCGTGCCCGTTAGAGGAAATCCTGTCCTCGTCTGTGGAGGAATCCTGTCCTCGTCCGTGTTAAAGGCGTTCTACCCTTGTCCTGTGTTGGAGGAATCCTACCCTCGTCGCTTATTGGAGGCTCCCTGCCCTCGTCGTCAAGAACGCAGATAAGCAAAAACTATTATCAACATATTTAACTTAATTTGTTATTATGTATTAATTTCTATGTGCTACTATTGAAGAGTAACATTATTTCCTTCAAGTGTGTTCTTTTAAGTTTCGAAAAAGAAACTGGTACAAATATTTCATTTCATGAAAGTTTAAATCGAAAGTACTGCAACACACACAAAAAAATTGTTTCTAAGGCTTCTCTGCATTTCCGTTTTTCAAACGAACAGAGAAAAGAAAAAAAAAATCTTTTTTTTAACATAAGTGATATTTTGATCTTTTTTTTGTTGGAAATACCACCTGCAGTAATTTTTTTTCCTTAGTGATTCTTTAATAGAGACGGCGTAATAGTTTGATACGTTTGTTTTGTTTTTATAATTTGAAAGTTGAAGCATATTTTTCTTAGATGTGATTGTGTTGTTACCTAGTATTTCGTTTATTTTATTTTATTATGCTATAACAACGTATTTGAATGATGTTTGTTTATGCTTGTACTTAAATACCATATTAGCGTCAAAGGTTATGTGCTACATGTAATACCTGTTAATTTCATTTAATTAATTTTAAGATGCATATTAACGCTTAGGAGCAAAAATGTGTTAATATATGTATTAATTTACAATTGAGTGGTATATTAAGAATTGTGAGAAATTTTTAAATTACGATTGTGTTGGGACATTGGATTTAAGATTGACCATAATGGCTTTCCTTGCAAAATACAAGAAAGTAGATTTGCAACTGCTTGCAGATGAAATGGGTGAAACCGTTAAGCAGGAAATGAAAGTAATAGAACTCAAAGAACTCATAACTAGTAGTTCACATTATGATGAAGTCTTCGTGAAAAATTTGTTAGAGAATATCGCAGAATCACGAAAAGCAGAAGAAGACAAGGCAGCAGAAGAGAGGAAAAGACAAGATGAAGTGGAAGAAAGGAAAAGACAAGATGATGTGGAACAAAGGAAAAGACGGGATGACGTAGAAGAAAGGAAAAGACGGGATGAAATGGAAGAAAGAAGAAGAAAAGACGAATTAGAGATGAAACGATTCGAAATGTCTTCAAATTTATCGACCGGTAATAATGAAGTTATGGGTAAATTAAACAATCCAAAATTTGACGTTCAAAAAATAATACCAAAGTTTGATGCAAAAGACAATGATATTAGTTTATATCTGGTTATGTTTGAACGCCAGGTCAAAATAATGCAAATACCGACAGAGTATTGGGTAACCCACTTAGTCAGCGTACTCCCATCAGAGATAGTCGGCCTAATTGCACGAGAATAGGATGAACAAGCAACTGACTACGAATACATAAAATCGTTGCTCTTGAAGAGATTTAAGTTAGGACCAGAAAACTTTAGACAATTATTTGTGAAGCATCAAAAGAAACCTGAAAATACATGGCGAAATTTCTACTACGAAATAAAGAATTATTTAGACGAGTGGTTGATGAGTTTAGAAGTAACAACTTTTGAAAAACTCAAAGATCTCATGATAGTGGATCAATTAAAAAGAAAGGTTCCAGTGGAAGTTCGAGAACATTTCATAGATGATTGGGCAAAGATGATATCACCAATCCAGTTAACTGAAAAACTAGATGAGTATGAAAAAGTGCGAGTAAATTACAAGAAGCAACCAAGCGAATTTCAGAAAGAGAAAAACTTTCCGAGAAATGCAGTTTGGACGTGGACGACCACGAACACCTCCTAATCAAATGCATTTCCATTTCAAGAAATGGAATAATAATGAGAACCAGAGGTATCCAAAACAAACACCAAGTCATCGATTTATGAGAAATGACAGTGGTCTGCATTCAGTGCACAAACCCGATGAGAAAGAAAGGACATCAGAAGCCCATATTACACAAACGTCTAACAATGTTGTAGACGGAAAGGTTCACACCAAAGAGATCTGTTTGAACAATTTGACTGTTGTTGCACTCGTCGATACAGGTAGTTCAGTATGCCTCATGCGCGAAGATGTTTACAAACAGACAATCGACCTTCCCAAGCTGTCAAACACACCCTTGCTTTTGTCTGGTATTGGAGGATTACAGGTTTGGACGAAAGGATCCTTTGAGCATGAAGTTAAAATAGATGGATATCATTTTTCTTTAACATGGCATGTAGTACCCTCACCACAGTTGAGTTACCAAGCAGTAATTGGAGCAGATATTTTGGGACAAGCTTCATTAAACTTTACCAGCAGTGGTGTTGAATTTAATAACTATGAAGAAAAGATGTGGCTCATGCAAATAACCCAAGTAAACCAGGAAGATCAAGTTGATCTTAGCCACATTAATGACGTACAAATAAAAGCGGAATTAAAACAGATAACGTCATCGTATAAACCGGAAAAGACAGAAACAACTGATGTCTCCATGAGAATTATTCTAAATGATGCTGTGCCGATTTACCAAAGAGCTCGTCGTCTGTCTTTTCCTGAGAAACAAGAAGTTGATAGACAGATCCAAGAATGGTTGGAACAAGGAATAATTAGGACTAGTAATTCTGATTATGCTAGTCCAATAGTATTAGTAAAAGAGAAAGACAACACAACCAGATTGTGCATAGACTATAGGAAGCTAAATAGAAAATTAGTTAAAGACAGATTTCCCCTTCCCTTGATAGACGATGTATTAGACAAGTTGGAAGATGCTAGAGTGTATACTACTTTAGACTTGAAGAACGGATTTTTCCATGTTAATGTTGAGGAAGAAAGTCGAAAATACACTTCATTTGTTGTTCCAGACGGACAATTTGAATTCACTAAAGTCCCTTTCGGATTGAGTACTAGCCCTAGTGTTTTTCAAAGATATGTTTATAGTATTTTCCGAGATCTTATGAACAAAGGTTTCGTGATAATTTATATGGACGACATTATCATACCATCGAAAAATGAAAAGGAAGGTTTAGATAAGTTAAAAACTGTATTTGAAGTTGCATCCAAGTATGGACTCGAGTTGAAAATGACCAAGTGCCAGTTCCTGAAAAAGAAAGTGGAGTTTCTCGGTCACATAGTTCAAAATGGCACTATCCGTCCATCACCTACGAAAACTATGGCGGTTACGAAGTTTCCTGTCCCAACAAACATGAAGCATGTACAAAGCTTTTTAGGACTAACGGGTTACTTCAGGAAATTTATTTTAGGATACTCTACAATTGCTAAACCGCTTAGTGATTTGCTCAGAAAAAATAGTTCATTTGCTTTTGGTTCTGAACAAAAGGACGCATTTGAGAAACTTAAGAACTTACTAACAGAAGGTATTTTCAAACAAGGAAGGAAAACGGAACTGCATACAGATGCGAGCAAACATGGCTATGGTGCCATGCTCCTGCAAGACTGTGAAGATGGAAAACTACACCCTGTTCATTACATGTCAAAGAAAACAAACATAGCCGAAGAAAAGTATAGCAGTTATGAACTGGAGGTCCTAGCCATTGTCGAAGCCTTAAAAAAATTCCGTGTTTACCTGTTGGGCAACCATTTCAAAATTGTAACCGATTGCTCGGCCTTCCAGAAAACAATGGACAAAAAGGATCTTGTAACACGAATTGCAAGATGGGCCCTTTTATTAGAGGAGTTTGACTATGAAATTGTACATAGACCCGGCCAAAGAATGCAGCATGTCGATGCCTTAAGTAGACATCCAGTCATGATTGTAGGAAATGACACTTTGACTGCACAACTGAAGAATGCACAGTTGGCAGATGAACATATTTGTGCCCTTAAAACACTCCTGCCTAATAACGAGTCTCAGGAGTATTTTGTACGAAATGACATTCTCTACAAATTTGTAAATGGTCGCGAACTTATAGTAGTGCCCAGAGATATGCAAACCGAAATAATTAAATTAGCTCACGAAAAGGGCCATTTTTCAGCAACTAAAACAGAAGATGTGGTAAAGCAAGAATTCTTCATTTCTAACTTAAATAAATTAACTCAAAAAGTAATCATCAACTGTGTACCGTGCATTTTGGCCAATAAGAAATGTGGAAAAAAGGAGGGGTTTCTGAATCCCATTGAAAAGGAAGATATACCCTTAGGTACTTATCACGTTGATTTTATCGGTCCATTGCCGTCAACAAACAAAAAGTACCAACACATTCTGACCATTGTTGACGCCTTTACAAAATTTACCTGGTTATATCCAGTCAAATCAGTTTCTGCAGAGGATGCATTGGAAAAAATTCGATTACAACAAACTTTTGGAAATCCCTTGAGGATCATAACCGATA
The DNA here is from genome assembly GCA_933210815.1 of Meta bourneti. NCBI lineage: Eukaryota > Metazoa > Arthropoda > Arachnida > Araneae > Tetragnathidae > Meta > Meta bourneti. The sequence goes on along the minus strand of OW119923.1, from coordinate 108,262,744 downwards.
GAGGCTCAGCATTTACATCAAAAGCTTTTGCCGACTATTGCGCTGACGAGGGAATTCAACACTTACAAATCGCCACAGGAGTACCTCGTGGAAACGGGCAAGTTGAGAGGATCCACCGTACTCTTATACCAGTCCTCACCAAGTTAACACTTGATGACGCGACAAAATGGTTTAAATATGTGGATAAATTACAAAGAGTTCTTAATGGTACAATGAGTCGAAGTACGAAGTGGACACCATTTGAACTTTTAACTGGGGTGAAACTAAGAAACAAGGAAGACATCATTCTCAGAGATCTCCTAGTAGAAGAAATGATAGAACAATTCCAAGATGAAAGAAATTGTAACAGACAAGATGCAAAACAAAACATCCAAAAAATTCAAACCGAAAATAGAAGAACCTACAACAAGAAAAGAAAGAAAGCGCCTGAGTATCAAGTTGGCGATTTAGTGGCCATTCAGAGGACGCAGTTTGGTTCTGGTCTCAAACTGAGACTTAAGTTTTTAGGTCCATACAGAGTGACGAATGTGAAACCCAAAGACAGATATGAGGTTGAGAGGGTTGGTGAACATTCAGGTCCCAAATTTACCACTACCTCTGCTGATCTGATGAAATATTTTTCGAAAATGTGACGCTTTATACTTATGATTTATTTTTGATTTATACGTATTCTCATATTGTATTAATTTTATACTCGTTTTCTTTTGTTAAATGATGCGAAATAATGTGATCAAAATTAAGTGGAGTAGTTTTATTTGTTGTAACAGTGTTCTTATCTTATTTTATATTCTAAATAGTAATTTTATGTTCTTTTCTTATGAATGTCCCTGAGGCCAGTGACTAGCAGGATGGCCGAATCTGTAGGATTGTTGTAAATGGACTCCAGATGGCAGCACGATACTCCCATGACATCATACTTATGATGTAACGCGATGCTGCGCGGGAAGGGAGACTCTCTTCTTTTTCCTGGAGGGAACGTTCGTGTGTGCAGACGTAAAGCTGCGCTGTGTTTTCTTTTTCTCAATGTTTTTGTATTTTATGTCTCTTCGTTGTGTTGTGTCCGTCCAAATAAACAGTGATTGTCATTTTCACTGACTGTTTCTCTTTGTGGAATCACACGAAACAAACCCTACATTAATTCAACGTGGTATTCAATTAGTAAATTCGTGTGGGCTTATTCTTTAAGGAATGAAAGGGGTTTTGTTCATAATGTGGGATCTTCGGACGAGTCTATATGTTTGGGTCTGATCTGGTCCCCCAGTATAGACAAGATAAGAGTGGGCATTCCCGATTTGGACTTGTTAAAAACTGGCGATACTAAAATCACAGAGAATAATTTTGAAAGCTGTTGCTTCGGTGTATGACCCCACGGGAATGTTCAATCTATCTTAATGAAAATGAAGATATTATTGCAGTCTATATGGGCTCTTGGAATCGGTTGGGATACACCTCTCAGTCAAGAAATTGCAAAAGAATTCACTCAGTGGTGTGCTGAACTAAATTCACTTCGAAAGTATTTTGAAACTTGCGAAAAAACTTAAATTAGTCTTCATGTGTTCGCAGACGCAAGTCCGAAAGGTTTCGGTAGTCAGTTTTTTTTGGTACAAGAATGCCCATGGGGAGAATATGAAACCAGTTTTGTCAATGCGAAAGGTCGCGTGGCCTCACTGAAGTTGCTAACTTTACCGCGTTTGGAGTTGATAGCTGCTTTATTAGTAGCTAGACTTGAAAAGTATTTGACAAATTTGTTTCCTGAACTATGTCAACGTCTATATTTATGGAGTGACAGTGAAATAACTCTTTGGTGGATCAAGAGTTCCGCTGGAGATTGGAAGCCATTCGCGGCTAACAGGGTGTCAGATATTCAATCTCTCGCTGATCCTGAGAATTTTCGTCATTGCAGTGAAATGCAAAATCATGCAGACCTTTTAACTCGAGGGGAGAGTGCCCATAAAGTTGTTACTAACCCCTTTGGCTGCATGGTCCAAGTTGGCTTATTGATCCCGAGGATTCTTGGCCTATAAATAGCGAGAAACCAATTGATGAGGAGAATCTGCTGATAGAGAGAAAACAAACGTCATCCAACGGTGAATCAAGCGCTTTGCCTAAGTGAATATCTGAGTGAATTTCTGCAATACAGCGTTTGATTTCAGTGTGTAAGGTCTCAAAACGCTTTGTTATGGCTCCGAAGCATCATTTGGAAGAATCTGTGAAGTGGCGAATTATCGGCCATTTAGAAGCAGGCCAGATAATCATGGAAGCAGCGAGAAATGTGAAAATTTCAAGAAGTCTCTACGCTATGTAATCAATTTCAGATAGATTTTCCTAGAGATATAAATGCGCTCAAGACCGCATTGCTGGAGGAGTTGTAAGGAGGCTTGGACAAGGTCGTAAACGAATAACAACTGCTTCTCAAGATCGATATCTGGCAATAACTGCCCGTCGTAACAGGAAGTCTACTGCTCGGCAGTTAAGTTCAGAGGTTGCAGCCGCCACTGGAACTGTTGTATGACGGCAAACTGTATACAGAAGGCTTAATGAAAAAGGCCTTTATGCCAGAAAGACAAGGGTATGTGTTTCACTGTCTTCACAACAAAAGACGAATCTCTTTAATTGGTGCAAAGAACATCAGAACTGGAGTGAACACCAATGGACCCATGTTCTCTTTACTGATGAGGCGAGGTTTAGTTTAACATATGATTCTAAACGTGTTTATATTTGGAGGTAGTTAGGAACGTAAAATCTTCCTTCAAACATTATGGAACGTGACCGTTTCGATAGTGCAGGTGTGATGGTATGGGGTGGAATAATGATGGATGGACGTACGCCCCTACATGTTTACAACAGCGGATCTGTGACCAGCCAGAGATATCGGGATGGGGTCTTTGAACCTTATGTAAGACATTTCAGAAGTGCATATGGATCTGACTTTTTATTTATGGACGATAATGCTCGTCCACATCGAGCAAACCTCATTGACGAATTCCTTGAAAGTGAAGCCATTGAGCGAATACCGTAGCCAGCAAAATCTCCTGATCTGAACCCGATAGAGAACTTATGGGACTACTTTGGGAAAGCAGTTGCACGGAGACATCCTCCTCCTAAAGATATAAATGCCCTGATGACCGCATTGCTGGAGGAGTGGAACTTAATTCCCCAAACTGTGGTTAACAACATTATTGCCATCATTACAACATGTTGTGATGTGTGAACACATCAGGGGGATCACATTCCATATTAAATTCATAAGCCTTAATTTTTTTCTGAGTTATTCTTTTTTTCTGAACTCTCCTTGTCACATATTACCATTTTTATTGTTGCATGCTACAGTTTTATATCATATGCAGTACTCTTAAATTTTTTCCTTTGTATCTATGTGTTATGTATCATTTCACACAAATTCATAAAATTATAGTTCACATTTTCTGAGAAATCCGTGATTTTATGCATGTAAAGATAATTTTGGACATGAGTGTAGTTTGTTTTAGGGGACTATCCCAGAATATTGGCAGCCTCTGAGTTATCGTAACAGAAAATGACAGGTGTTAGAAAGGCCACTCACCGATAGATGTAATGAGGACATTCCGGCATCCCATTTGTCGATTTCAATGCCAGCTGCAATTGCCGATTTCGGCTACCAAACCCGCGCTATATGAGAATCCTCCATTTGATCACATTGTATCCTTAGCCGGCGTTGGCACTGGCTCAGGTTTTGCCGGTGATTGTGGCTGAGACAGGGGATTCCCCTTGCTGCAGCGCGCTGGAGAGCAGGTAGCAAATTCAAGCGGTCGTTAAACAGATAGGTCGTTAAGTGAGGTGTACTTGCATTGAAATTTGTCCGTGGTTTTAAAAATATTCTAAATCATGATGTCCCATCGAAATACTCTTAGTCCTTTTTAGGTTCTTACATTCAATAATAAACTATCGTACGATAGTTTAAAAGTACTCGAGTAAAAAAGGTAGAGGACCTGTTCTGCTGTCTTGGAGGCCTTTTCCAAGTCCTCTTCCATGACGGCGAGCGTCTCCTTCATCCTCTCGACGAGCAGCGAGGCCTCCTCTAGCTTCGATATGCCGTTCTCCATGCGGGTACACGTATTCCCTATCTGCTTGTGCTTATCTTCGTACAGCTTCTTGTAGCCGTTGATGAAGGACAGGAAGGACTTGGGTGTTACGTGCGCAGGACGGCGGAACCTACACCACAATAAACTCAGTCATTAACCCTCCAAGTGGTTTCGACGAGATATCTCATCCATCAAGATCTGACCAATTAATATTTTGATAATGACGAGATATCTCGTCACCAAGATATTGCCGATTTTTTTATGATGACGAGATCAAGATCTGGTCAGTTTTCTTTAGTCTGACGAGATAGCTCATCAATCAGGATCTGAATAGTTTTGCTAATTACGAGATATCTCGTCGTGGTAACCACCAGGAGGGTTAAGAATCAGTTCCTTCGAATAAAATAAATTTTAAATCTCTGTCCCGTCAAGACACACAGGGTATTTCAATCCAATGTATGAAATGCAATACAAGAAATATACATGTAATGCAATACATACACAAGAAATTGGAAATAAAAACGCTATTGTCAAAAACATACTGAATCAATTCATGTACAAGTTTGACATTTGACATGTTCTCTATTGTTTTTGTTCTTGGTTAGTTCTAAAATTGGGGTACCTGTTGAATTTCTGTAGTCTTTCATTTTGATGTACTCCCTAAGTTTGTAAAAATATATTGTGTTGTCAGGAGTTCCCAAATGGGCATTCACACTACGGTAGAGGTCTAGTTCGTTGTGGAATCAGTTGGATACGTTCAAAACCTTCCATGCATCGTAATGATTTGGGTAACGTAAAAATCTGAGACAATTCTTTGTATCCACTTTTGAGTATGAGGTTGTAAGTGGATCTTCGTTTTCCATTATAGTTCCAGTGACTTTGGGTTCAACGGACTATGTTTAAATCTTTTGTGATTTCATAAGATTGAAATTCAATAAGGTAAAGTTAAACGCGCTGAAAAGGATCCCCATCTACCGCATCATTTATGAGGAGAGGAAGAAAGTAACAGGTTTCACAGGACTCGACTAAGATTAAGACTATTTATAGAGGAGGCATCACTGAGAAACAATTTGATTCCTTACGCTAGAGAGGAGATTAACCCTCTGAGTGTCACTAGATTTAAAAATAGTGAAGTAATGCTTTTACCCCACAACACGCATATAACGACAAAATTACCACATTGGTTGAAAGAATATTAGAAAAGATTATAATAGTCCAGATGGTTTAAACTAATTGGAAGTCATATTGAAAGACAATGGGTTCCAGGAAGGATATGAATCTCGCAGAGGGTCAACTCATATTTCATATGGAGTGCAACAAATTGTATTCGACGCAGACATATTTTTACAAATCCTGAATGTCCCCACCTTAATTGCATCATGCCCAAAGGCAACTTGCAATTTCGACATCTTGAAATACAGAGAATTTTGCGTCCACTTAAAATCGAACCATAATTCAAGTAATCAGACTGATAGAGTTTCAATAGAATAAGCTCTTTTATTTTTTAATATTAAGTTGTCCAATGATTATCGATGTAATTGAGTTACGGTATTCACAGTAAAACAATTACTGGACTGGATTATCCATTCGTTACAATCATTGTATGGTTCGCTATAAATTCGTACAAAATCATAATACTACTTAGAATAAGTTTTCTACTTCTCATTGATAGACTAATGTTATAAACTGTGAAACCAGATAATATATTTTTACCAATAATTTGAAAGGTCTGAGTGCACTTATTGTAACTTGAATTTTTTATATTTTCTTTTTTAAAATATTTAAGTCACAAATAGGGGAATCACATGATAGGAATTGTGAGACATTCAGCACAATTTTTCTAAAATAAAGATGTATCGAAGTACAGATACTGTTTTCAGGATTTCCGTCAATTGCAATAGTTTATACGACAGATATGAGCTCTAAGTTGGTATAATTTGTTCATCCTTACCTTTGATAGTACTCCGTGCATTGCTCGGCAACTACATCGTGAATATCCCCCATGGTTCTTATGACTTCTTGTTTGACGATGTCGTTGCACTGTAGGTCGAAGTCTTTCAGAAAATGTTTCGATACCGATATCAGCGCCTCCTTCGGCCAGGGCTGGAACCAATCTATGGTGCATCCGGACACGATGCCAGGGAATCTCAATGCCCTGGCACGCAATTTTTCGCCTACCTGTTGATGAGAGTTTTCAGATGCTATAATTTCCTCTAGTAACATGTCACATGGGTGAACTTAGCCAGAACCATATCACATGGTGAAAAAGACACAATTTATGATGTATAACCTAACACATTACATGCTGAACAAGTAAGCAGGGCCTAATGTGGGATTTGAAAAAACGACGTTCTCAACACCGGTAAATTACTGACAAGTTCTCAATACCGGTTATTAATTTTTCTGAGGTTATTGACTGAATATGACTTTTTGGGCATAAATCAAGTACTAGTTCCGCACTACAGCTATCAATGAAGATCTCAAGTTATTTTGTGTACAGCTTACAGGAGCACCAAATGTTAATATTTTACGGCGACATGCAGTTGAGACCTATTTCTTTTGGAAAGATAGAACAGGGCGTTTCGAAACAATCTGGCCAAATTGTAAAGTGGCCCAAAACAAACATTTTTGTCAAAGAATCTGTGTCCGGAAATGCTGCGTTTAGGGGGATAGGTTACTGTGTAGGTTGTAAATAACATCGTTTCTTTGGCGTAAGGTGTCATTCCCTGCTCGGATTTTCAACATTATACATCGGTACATACGAATTCGGAGCTCGGTGATATGAATCGTATGTATATGTATAGGACCAAAGAAACGATGTTAACGACTGATCTAAACAGCGCCCTAAACCATCTAAACTCGGTATTTCCGGACACATTCTTTGACAAAAATGTATGTTTTGGGCCCCTTTATCACTCTACAATTTGGCCAGATAGTTTTGAAACACCCAGCATACGAACTGCAAAACGAAAACAAATTTTTTTTAACTCTGGAATAGAAATCATTTTCTCACATAAATAGTGAAAAAATATAAAAAAATTAATAAAATAATCCATTTCCTCTCTCTCTCTCTTTCAATTGCTTATTTAACCATAAACCTCGCAACAAAAATTGCTGTTTGGATTAGATTCCTGCCCACGTTACGCCTCATTCTGACGACATTTACCGCTACTGTGGTTGCATAAATTAAATTATGAAATATGATCTTAAAACAAGTAAGCTAAAATGATAATGATCCTAGCAAAGAAAGTCGGCAGTGATGTTTCAGGAACGGCAATTATCCTATATCTGCAATACCAGTTTGGACTGGTATTTCATTACCGGTTTTTAGCTTGGTGGATACATAGACGTAAATTATATAAATAGACTGAACATTGCTATTCAGAAGAGCTTCAGAAAGTGACCAAAAGTATTAGTTATGTGACTGTTCTGTGAAAAATTAACTTGGTTGACCGATTTGGTATCTTATCTCCCCGTTTAGCGATATAACATCTTATGACCGGATAAGCTTGTGAATGTATATCTCTATACAGTGGCGACAAAAGTGGTGAAATCGCCAAAGTTTACAACTATCAGATGATCAAAATGGACCAATCAGACGATGAATCTACGGATGGGCGTCTTCTCCCGTCCCGTGAACCAATCAGATTATGAATGTTAGGTTCCACCAAGCAGACGAAGTCTAAGGGTCACTTTACTACTAGTTTTGGTCGCATGATACTGGGCACGTAAAACGATTGCAATTGCTCGCTCTACATTTATATTTCCTCTATGGGTGGATACGTACTGGGGCGAAACAGAGGACAACGTGCAAGTTCTTCCGTGTCCGGTACAGGAAGTAGTCCATCACGTTTTCTGGAGTGGGTGGTCGGCGGGGTTGTTCTCGCTTCATCATGGGTGTCAGCTCGGCAATGATGTCTGCCCTTTCATCCCGATTAAACAGATTGGATACCTGGAGTAACGTAATAGGATTATTACTCATTTACATAAGTTATAGTAAATAATTAAAAGGAAATAACACACACAATGCAGATCTTATACGCAGACTCACGCAAATATTCCGTGTTGATTAAATATTTGGCCGTTCCTTTAAAGATTTCATTTGTATTTTGCCCTGTTCAGATCACTTAATTATTTACTTAACCCTCCAAGTGGTTTCGACGATGGATCTCGTCCATCCAGATTGACCACTTATGCTAATGACTACACATCTCGTCAGCAAGATATTGCCGATTTTTTTATGACCAGATCAAGATCTGGTCAGTTTTCTTCGATGACGAGATATCTTGTCCATAAAGATCTGGTCTCTTGCTAATGATGAGGTACGTCGTCCGAACAACCACCAGGAGAGAAAATGAACAAATCCATTTATTATCAAATGTCAAAGTTGTAAAAATTTTCTTTTCAAGATCCCTGATGGGATATTGAAAGGCTGATGTCTGATGGAGACGGAAGCATTGAGCTACTGGGTGATGTCAGCTTTTTATATTCTTCTTATCTGCAGTTTTTGTAATTCAATTCGTTCATTAAAGTGTTGTGGATGCGTAAGGTTTGTCTTCCTTTTCGTCAGGAACACTTAGGAATCACGTACCAATTGCAGCGGTTACCGTTTCCTAGCATTTTGTTCTGGATTTGTCAAGTAAATTTACTTAAAATGCAATTGTATAGGTTTTCTAAAATTGAAATAAAAGATATATAGATGTGACAGGATGTATAATTACAACAATAGTAAGGATTCCCATGCACAACTGTACAAAACTGTTTACAGACCATGCAAGGAGGTGACATGTCCCTACTATACTCATCACTGGAACTTTAAAAAATTAAAATATAAACTTTTATTTTGTAAATACTCAACACTATCATACTTCATGACCAGATTTTATCTTTAATTTTTTGTTTCATCTGTAAGAAGAAACTTAGTAGCCATGTATTAAATATTATAACCCATAATAATTCAGTTACAGCAGCTGTCGTATATACGGATATTTTATTAATAGTAAATACATGCTTGAGCCAATAACTGTATTTATGAGCTCAACGATGTGTTCAAAATGTCGAGAAATATCCATCTTTCTACTCTCGGTTTATAATGAAAATTGTTTAGAATGCAATTTCTCTTGATTCGTCAGAGAAAGCAATTATTTTATAATTAGGTAACAATGTGCATGAGAGATAATATGCATAGTTTCCTTTAAAACATGTTGGAGTCTGTTAAGTATGAAGAACCCAAAATTAAAATACAAATGCCAAAATTCAATTGCAATGCACTCTACGTATTAGATAAGCATCTTCATTCATAAACAGGTTCAACTTGATCTCAAAAATTATCACGCATTTAGTGCACCATAATTCTAGGTATTACGAAACTCCGTTGGGGGTGTCTTTAAATTGCGAGGTAGTGAACTTACTACTCCACACGTGAGAACGTTATTTAAATATTCCAGGAAGCACTCGTCTTTCAGGGCCTGGTCTGTGAATATGAAAGTGGTGCCTTTGTCTTGTACGCCCGTAGCTCTGTATAGTATCTTCAAGTCTTCCAAGAAATTGGTTGCGCTGTAGCTCCTAGGTAGGAAGAGAAAGGTATGCATAAATGTCAATTTTCTATGAGAGCGCAATTTCAGCAGGCACTTGCACTATTTACACTGAAAAAATTTATTTAGTCATGGTTTATACAAAAATTGTGACGACAAAACTAATACTTTTGGAGCATTCTACTATCACTAGTATGGAATTAATCACACACAGATATGTCATGAAAATTGTTTTATCTGTTATTATTCTTTATAAATAAAAAACCTTCTTCGAATTGAACATCTTCCCTTCTAGAACGTTTATTTCAAATATTTGGGTATGTTTGTCAATTTTTTTCACACCAAAAGCGCTACTATCAAGCTGTCATGCTGAGACGTCTGTGGTCACACTGAGATGTCCCATACATGATGGCTTGAAATAGTCTTAATTTAACCCTCCAAGTGATTGCGACGCGATATCTCATCATCAAGATTTGCCGATTATTTTGTGATAACGAGATCAAGATCTAGTCAGTTTTTCTCATGACGAAATATTTTGTCCCTCGAGATCAACTACGTTTTGCTAATGACGAGATACGTTGTCGAAATAACCACCAGGAGAGTTAATAGATAAGTAGACAGATTTGCCCAAAAATTTGGGATAAGCTTACTTGGAGGGAAGACAGTTTAGTTTAAAAAACGTTTTTGACAAAAAAGAATAAAAGATAGACCTTTTCATGACTATAGTTATTGTCCCATATGTGACAGTGGAATGCTCATGCTGTTTTAACCTGAGTTGAGAAAATTAAAAACATTCATGTGTGCTTTCATGCATTTGAACCTACAAGTGTTTCGACGAGACATCTCGTCAAATATCTGGTCAATTTTGCCAAGGACGAGATATCTCGTCAAGACAAAACTACCTTATTACTCCAAAGGGAATGAAGATCGAAGGAGGAGAAACAAATTGTCCCTTGCGGAACTGGTGAGTTTGGATCAGGTTTTTGTACCAGAAGCTGGACACTACAGTGCAGTTTTCTACGTGAAGATAAACCATCAGAGGGCTAAATTTTGCGAAATGATTTATTTCGGAAATAACGTATCTGTCACCACTAGCTTAATTTAGTATTAGTGCAATTTTACCTGGTTAAGTTGATCTGCTGTGTGTTGTAGTGAGCGATGAAGGCAGCCAGCCTAGTCAAAGACTGTTTACCGGATCCTCCTACTCCAACAAGAAGAGCGTGTCCACCAGGAGAGCGGATGATTCTGGAAATCTATATTGGGAACAAACATAAATGGTTGTTAACACATTGTATACAGTTCGATAAATCTGAAAATAAGTGCCGATAAACAAGCACACAATGTGTCAGTGTCCAGATTTTAAAATGGATTATCAATCCTCGACTTTCCAATTGCAGTTTCATTTGTAGGGCAGGATAAAAGAATCTTGCCTTTCTACATTATAACACATTTTCGAAAATTTTCATGAAATGAGCGATCTTACGAAGACTCTAGTTGTAGAACGGAATTTCATTTATATTTAATAAATGAAAAAATGAAATTCCGTTCTACAACTCGAGTCTTCGTAAGATCGCTCATTTGACTGGAGTCTTCGGGGTCAAAACGAACGCAAATGTTAAGTTATATTTTTTCTTTGAAAAACAAAAATGATGTTTTCATTTTTTTTTTTAATTCTGGTGTTTAATTTTGATATTTTTGTAATATTTTATTACAAATTATTTATAACATTTCCTAAAATACTATAAGATTGCTTTTGATACGTTTTTACTCTTTTAACCTTCTAATGGGTTCACACACAATTCCACCTTGGAACCTGAAATCTTCCTTACATTACTACTAACCAATTTTGATCTTCGTGATCAATCGAATATTTCCAAAGGCTTATATTCTAAGTAAAGGAGCAATAGAATCTTTCGAAAGGATCATATTCTAAGGCAATAATCAACAGAATCTCGCTAAAGGATTCTATTCCTAGGAAAAGACCAACGGAATCTTTCGAAAGGATTCACTTCCAAGGAAAGGATAGAATCTCCCTAAAGGATATAGAATCTTACTAAATACAGATATATAGAATCTTACTAAAGGATTCTATTGTAATCAAATGACCAACAAAATCTTAATAAATGATTCTTTCCTTTGGAAAGGATCAATAGAATCTTTTCAAAGAATTCACTTCCAAGGAAAGAATCAATAGAATCTTTCCGAAAGATTCACTTCCAAGGAAAGGAGCAACTGAATTTTTCCCAGGGACTCTATTCTGAGTAAAGGACCAATAGAATCTTTCTAAAGGTAGAAGGAATCCATCGATTCTTACACCCAATAGATGTGGTTATTTAGCTATTAAGTATATTGTGGGGTAAAAGAGTAATACTACTCGGTAATCTCGTGAAGCTGAGGGTTAAACTGAATTTCCACGTGATATACTCAATGTTTTGAGAATGCTTGCAGTTCCATTCATATGTGTCTCACTCAAGAACAGAACTGCCATTCGTAGTAAACCATAATATTCATTCGTTTTCTTATGTCATTTTTACAGCATTTAGTTCCTTTATCATTATATGTTGAGTAGTGATTTATAATGGGGCTATAAAGTGTATTACTCCAAACCTTTTAAAAATCTGTAGGGAATTACAACCTGACTAAGCAACATTCTTATCTCACGGAAACGACAGATAAAATGTATTTTCATTCATCTTAGAACTTTTGCTTTAAGCAAAGTAAGCATTCGTGCCTTGATTTATAAAGCAGAAACATGAATTATTTATTACCAGTTTTGGAGAAATAAATAAAACAGACTCTTCAAGTCAGACATCTGTTTTTAAAATTAAAAGTGCTTACTCGGGTGAGATGTGATATAGCGTCCTTGAAAAAGACGATGTCCATATGAGCCGTCCTAGCCACCTCGTTGTAGAGACTAATCAAGAAGGTCAGCCTCTCTTTCAGAATTTCCATGGACTTCACCTGGTGGCAGAGCATTTTAATTCAACACAAACAAGAATAGTTTTCATTTCTAAAGTATATTGCGTGGTTGATTGCAGAGCGAACACATATAACCTGCTATACATTGGAAATATATTGCTAATTACTTGCTTTACGGAACGGAACAGACGTTTTAATTATGGAGTACCTACCTGAAATCGGCGGACCTCAACATCATAGTTAATATCCAATTTTATAATTAAAGTTTGTTATGAAAGATCGATGTAAGTAGTTAATTAAGGTCGCGCACTGGAGCAACGCAACGTACTATTGGCGACAGTCCGGGATCATTCCCGAAGGAAAAGAGCCAAGGACAACGTCTCATCATTTTGAATCACGTTCAGATGAAGAGAACAACACCTGAGCTGGCACCCCACTCTCCAAACTTCCACATCACGTCAACGTGAGGACATTTGAGGCCACGACAGATTTAAAGTGCACCAGCCCCCGTGTACACGACAGTCTGTGGTTGGACCGAGTTTTGAACTCCCAACCCTTCAGTTGCTAATACGTTGCTCTTCCAACTGGACTACCGCGGCCTTGCTATGAAAGAAAAGTTAAAGAAAGTGACATTAAGCATTTGAATAATGGGAAGATTAATAAGGTGAAGAATAAAATTTAATGTATTTGATACAATTTAGGTTAGATGGCGTAATTTTTATGGATATTTCAGTTTGGTAATAAGGGAAGGGTTTTGATGGGGTTTCCATCAGTACTTGCTTTATAGAGAATGATTTGAAATTCTGTGACTAAACTTTAAAAGGATGATAGGATGCATCAAAACAGACATTTTTTAAAATTGCGCGTTGGTACTAGATGACACTGCAAATCGTTTCTCTTTTAAACTTGGTCATTCACAACATGGATTTTGCAAGTGTTGGACGATTGCATGAATTCCGAGGTAACAGACATTCATCTTATGTGCGAGGCTGCCAATGTAAACAGAAGAGCTGCTCAAAGATTGTACAGTGAACGCTTCCCCATGGGCTAGTTTCGAATCGTCAAACATTTGAGCGTTTGCACCGCCGGTTGTGCGGAACCGGAACACTTCATGTCAGAAGGCATGAATGCTCCATCAAGTGCTAAATCTGTGCTACGGAAAACGAAAAAAAAAACGATTTTCCAACGTGCCAAAACATACCCCTATAACGCCTACGAGCAAGTTGTAGACATACATTCCTTGACAAAAAAAGTATATATTTTGATACACCCTACCTAAACTTAAAAGTTTAGATAAGGCATTTCAAATCCCCCTGTATGTATGAGGGGTTTCTTGTGAATTATTTTTCACCTTTATTAATTTTTTATTATTTGCCTGTAGAACCAAACGAAGCTAGTTGTAACAATATCATCTTTCATCTGTTTTTGTGCAAGTATCCAAATCTTCAATATCGGTAACAGTTCAATGTGATGCAAGAGCTGAAGCGGTAACTATGACCATGAGATACTCAGTCAGAATGTACCGCATAAAATATTACCTATTCTAAGAACATTACTATGAATGAATGAAGGAAAAACAAAATTATCAATCACAATGAAATTAACTATTAATAGAAAAACAAAACTAGAGTACTAGATTAAACACAACAGTTTTAATTGAAGAAATTGTAATATTAAAAATTCGGCATTGTAATGAACATTACTAATCTACATAGCCTTGTAAAATTCGAGTAACTAATGTGCTGCAGCTGTCTTCAAATCCACACAATTAAGTACTCTTCCTTCCAAAGAAGCACAAAACTGATATAATTTGCATCCATCACACTGTCCAGTGTGAATAAAGGAGGTATTCCAATGAAAATACAGAGGCAATATCGGCTAAATGCAATAAAATCCGCTACACTACCCACTGAAATACTTTATTGCTCATCTTAATTAGCTACAAAAAGTATCAACCGAAAATCTGAACGCATAACTTAGTCTGTTTACATTTATTAATCCTCTGAGGGCTCCAAACTCAATATCCGCTCTATAACCTGATGTCTTCCTTGGGACTTCCAACCAGTTTTGACATTCCCAAACAATATAATCTTTTCAAAGGATTTTGTTCTAAGGAAAGGACCAATAGAGCCTTTCCAAAGGTTTATATTCTAAGGAAATTACTAATAGAATAGCTAAAGGATTCCATTCTAAGGAAAGGACCAATATAATCCTTCCAATGTATTCTATTTCAAGAAAGGAGCAATAGAATCTTTCCAATGGATCCTATTCTAAGGAAAGGAGCAGTAAAATCGTTCCAAAGGATACTATTCCAATGAAAAGACCCATAAATTTTTCTAAAGGTTGAAAGAAAATATGGATTCTTGCAATAATAGATGTCCTTAGTCATTTAGTGCATTGTAGGGTAGAAGCAATGGAACTCGGATATCTCGGAATCAGAAGATTAAGAGTAATATCCCAAACGAAAGGGCATATCGTCAACTTAGAGCAGAAACTCATTAACTAATAAAAAACAAAAAAGGATCAAAAGAATTTTTTTAAAAGTTGAAAGAATCCGTAAATTCTTTCGACCAATAGATGTAGTTTCTAGTCATTAGGTATGTTATGCTACTCGAAATCTCGTGAGGCTCAGAGAGTTAATCATTAAAATAGAAATTTTATGAAAAGGGAAAAAATAAGTATTTTCTCACCGGCTCATAAATCTTTGGCATTTCAACTTCTGCTTCATCCTCGCCTGTCACTTCGGGAGTGTCCCTTTTTTTAAAACAAATTTAAGTGAAAGTATTGACTTTAACTAAACATTTAGAAATTATTCTTCTATTTCAATATGATCAACAATATTATTAAAAATATTCTTTTCTGATTTTCTGCATTAAAGATATGGATGTAATTGAACAAAACAAGGAACCTACTTCTCATTTAACAGAGAAATAAATTAGACATGTGTTTCCCAAAGTATATCTTACGATGAATACATAAAATATATGTCGGTCTTTAATTTTAAATAAATATTGGGTTTAAAGCAATGCCAAACGATTTCCAAATACCTGCCTAACACACGGTATTTAACTCCCAATAAATCTATCGGTATAGGGCGAAATGACGATAATAAGATCTTAGGTAAGGTACAAATTTTCAAAAATGCAACCATTTGAACCATTAGCGAATGAAAAAATTTGGTATTTTTCATTTTGATATTTCTTTGTTTGAACACTATCCCAGACCTAGATCAGTATATTGTTCTAATACCAAATAAACATCCCACATTTATTGATCACGTTGCGTTTTTCATGTCTGCTCTTAGGAATCGGTACAAAATATTCATGCCCGTTTCTTTGTCACAACCGTAATATCATAGGGCATTTCCCTGTTGGACCCCAAAAGTCTCGACTTTTGAAAGTTCGATGGGACAATTTAGGTAGGTAGTCAATTAACGTCGCACTGGAGCAACACAACGGGCTATTGGCGACGGTCCGGGATCCATCCGAATGGGAAGATCCGAGGACAACACCTGGCGCAGCTTGTCCGCTTTAAACTCCAACATCCAATCCGTGGTCAACACTACATAATTTTGAACCACGGTCAGATGACGAGGTCAATATCGGAGCTGTGGTACCCCACTCCAAACGTCCAAAACACGCCAACGTGAGGACATTTGAGGCCAAGACAGATTTAACGAGCACCAGCCCCCGTGTACACGACCGTCTTTGGTTGGACCGAATTTCGAACTCGCAACCCTTCCGTTGCTAATCCTTTAACGTTTCAACTGAGCTAACTGCGGCCCATATTGGACCGTTTAATATTTATTGAGTAGAATTCCATTCTCACAAAAGCTTCAAAGTTGACCACGAACTATGGTATCTTGGGGATGGGTCTACAATGTGCCTGCATCCAGAGAATTGGGTATAAAAATTTCTCCCTCAAAGAAAAGTAGCCTCAGAATCAAATTTTCTCAGAGTAGTTCTGCCAATCAATATATGAAAGCTGTTCTATTCCGAGTTGTCGGTTGTTTCAGGATGCATACTTATCAAAATATTGTATGATTACTCAACCAACTGTTGATGAATTGTGTTCTAACTGTTTTCTAAGGTTATGAAGCATCAGAAACTTATACGAAGCCTGTTAACAAATATTAATCCAACTAACCATACTTGGAGATACTGCCTCTAACTAGACGTCAGGATACGCCGTTGCGATAAATAAAACAACTCAAAACTTTAAATAACGGAATAATTCAATGACTTATTTCAACCATTTCAGTCAGTTTTAAAAAGAGTAATAGAGCTTAATTAAAGGAGAATTCACCAATGAAGTGTTGTCCTGACTTACCGAAGAAAGTCAACGAAGAAGCAGATGTCATCTGTACTTTTGCTGGAGATATCTTCACCGAATTCTTCGGCAACCAAACGTGTCATATTGTTCTCGAACCAATCGTAGTCTTGTTGTTGAATAAATCTAATAAAAAGGCAAATTTTTTAATGAGTTTAGAATTTTATGGACATAGGAAGAGACATTGAATTGAATAGTTGCCTCGAGATCACCGAGGTCATTAAATTCTGTGGGCCCTTTTCACAATGTGTATGCAAATCATAGTTTTTGTAAAATATACCGGAAATGGATCATAAGTATCCCATTTAATATTGTATCATTTCGTCAATTTTGACATTAATGGTACAGAGTTGAAAATCTCTGCCACAACAGAAAAACAAGTGTTTCCTTTTTTTCTCATCAAATGTATTGTTATTGCATTAGTTAAACAAGGGGAAAATTACAAATCATCTCAGGACGAGACAACAATTTTAACCCTCTGAGAGGTTCACTGGTATATACCCGTTCAACAAGCAACCTGGCATCGTCCCTGTATGACTTCTAACCTTTCTTTTGACTTTCTTAACCAATATATCCTTTCGCAGGATTCTTTTAATTAATAGATGTGGTTATTCAGTCATTATGAGTGTTGTGGGGTAAAAGCATAACTAAACTGCTCGAAAATCCCGTGATGCTCAGAGAATTAACAAAAACCTGTTTCAGCTACAAAATTGTCAAGATCGTAGAGTAAACATATCTATCGAAACGGTGTAGTATTCTAGTTGAAACTCCTCTACATTTAAAAGAATTTGAACATTGTATTTTGTCCTGAAATTACATCGTTGTCATTTGCAGTTTAATATTATACTTTCAGCGGTTTCTTATGATTTATCACCCACTGCTTACAAGATCACCTCTTTCTCATAGACTTACTGAGTCTCATCAGTTATTCTTTGTGATCTCGTCCAGCTTATGAAACTTAATAATTTGAACGAACACATTGCATTTAAAATTCTGAATGCAAAATAAAGAAATACTGGGGTAGTTAAATTAACGTCGCTCTGGAGCAGCACAACGGTCTATTGGAGACGGTCCGATTCATCCGGAAGGGAAAGATCGAGGACAAAACCTCGTCGTTTTTAACCATGGTCAGATGACGCGGTCAACACCTAAGTTGGCATCCCACTCTCCAAACTTACACACCAGGCCAACGTAAGAATATTTGAGGCTACGAGAGATTTAACGTGCAAAACCCCCATGTACACTACGATCTTCGGTTGGATCGAGTTTCGAACTCGCAACCCTCCGGTTGCAAATCCGTTACTCTTCAAACAGGGCCACCACGTTAGAACGTGGGAGATGTTACTGGATGAGAAAGGTTGGAAATCCCCAAATAGTATTAGTACCTGTCTGCAATCACTCTGCAGCATTCGTGCTTCCAAAGGGAGAGGAGGACTTCTTTGTCGCAAAGGATGGAGGGTTGGGTAGAGGTCATGCCTTGCCAGATTCGGGACAGCTCCCTCAAGTTGAACACATAATGAAACTTCGCAGGTGTAGGCATCATGGCCACCTGCAAAGGATATGCTTACTTTACTTTCAACGTCTATTAATGAAATGTGTTTGATTTAGGAACTATTCTTTCATTAACTTAGCTCGCAGAAGAGACCAGATATTGATGGACGATATATCTCGTCGTTAGAAGAAAACTGACCAGATCATCATCTCATTGCCATAACAAAATCGGCAATATCTTGATGACGAAGAAACTCGTCATTAGCAAAATTAGTTAGATCTTGATGGACGAGATATATCTTCAAAACCACTTGGAGAGGTAATTATGATAAACATAAGACATCGAACCTTGGTCATATGCCACAATTTTCTTGTGAGAGGCACCAACTTCTCTGACAGACTTCGGATTTCGGATGAAAAGCCCTGTTCTTCTGAAAACGCTCCTTGGACAATGCAACCTGCAAAACAAAACTATTATTATGGACGAAAGAGACTGACAATATGGTGACAGAAGTCAGGTGATTCAGCGTACCAACAAAGGCTTCCTGGCTCACCGGAACAAGCACTAGATCCAGCGGATCCCCCTCATACGTCAGGCAGCATTTATTTACATTCAATTCATGAAGGTTACATAATATACATATTCACATTTCTGATGATATTATAAACACTAGTAAAATGTAAAAACTTCACAATATCACCAATAAAGGCTAAAGCAGGTGAAAAGATAGCCAATAGATGTTTTGGCGGAGCAAGACGGTTCCCCATTATCAGGACAAAAGTAACCAATTATTTTGGAGGAGAGGAAAACGAGAATGTTATCTTAAAGTAGTGTTGCCACCACTCGCTTTTTAACCTAAGCCCTTCCAGGCCTCGTGTTAAGAGGCAAGGAAGCACTAGTCTCATTCACTAGTGTGTTAGATACCACATATAGCTTCTTTAATTTAAGGCTCTACTATTTTACTACCAGTTTGACTAAGCATCTATCTGTGTATCTACCTATGAATCACTACTTTGATGTAAAGGGGTTTTATTTTTTGCTTTCTTGAGTAGGAATATCCTACCTTTATTCCATATAAAATTGCTTGCTTTTCGAGGGACGAAGGAAAATTTTACTTCCCATGTTTAGTTGGAGTTCCTGATAACGAAGATTTGCTTTGTTTTACCGCAGCGTCACTGAACTTGACTCACCAAAGACCTTGTCGATGGAAGCGTCGTTGGGGAGAGTGCAATTGAAGATGGTGAAGTGTCTCTTGAGTCTCTCGGGTATCTCGTTGCGGCCTCCTCCCGGCTGGCACATGGCGGCCAGGTAGTGGATGTCCGCCAGCTTCAGGAACTCCCCGGGCCTCTCCAGGCAGTAGAATCCGGCCATCTCGATGGTCTGCCGAACGATTTCGTTGGTGATCTGTTACGGATTTATTTAAATTCAAAATCAAGAGAATTTCCCTGTCCATAAGGGAAGGAGCAAATTTTGAGAAAAAGCAAAGTGGGCCAGCTTATCGTAAAAATTAGTTAAATCAATGTCAAAAAGATTTTCAGTTGTCAAAACATGTAAGGGAATGAATGCACAATAAGTAAAATAATATTTTCCCTTCTTAGTACTTCTTAATGTCTTGATTTTCACTGTGTCTAGTTTTCATTTTGATGTAAAAATATTTTTATTTTCTAATAAATATATATTTTTTATATTTATTAGAAAATAAATATAAAAATTGTGAATACTAGCATAAGAAAGTGTAACTAATTACATTTCTTTTGGTGTATAACTTAAAAAATATTCTTAGTCGTTCTGAGTTTAGAACTATTAATTTTATTAATTTAAATGAGATGTCCAGATTTCGCTGACTCATTGTATACTAGAAGTATATTTTACCTTTAAGAAGTCAGTGATACAGATTTATTAACTCACTTAAAGGAAATTGTCGAGGGAAAACCGGTCATTTAAAATTGTCTTTTATGATAATCCTAACAATGTCTTACTTGTACAAAATGTTGTAGTAAAGAACAAATTTGTATGATCATTTAAAAAAAATACCATTAAGCCTTGGTAAGCTTACAGTATGCATCTAACTTGTCATGGTTTGTTACTTTGACTTCTATTATTCGATGCAGTAACAATAATACTTAGAAATTCTATTGCATTGAAAAAATTGTGTAATAAGTACACCTATTAAACAGTTTTACATTCACTATAAATTTAGTTACAACATTGTAGTCTGGAAAACATGTCTCGTCTACGTTTATTCGATCATGAAATATTCAATGAATTGGGACACATTTTTCCTTTAACGGTGAAAGTTTCCTCATGGGAATATCTGTTTTCATACATTAGGCAGACAGTAAATCTCTTGAGCAATTGGCTTACGCAAAAGTTGTCCTGTCGAATTTGCTAATGCAAGTCAGCATTTTCTCTAAACAATGTATACCTTATAAAAGAGAATCATACATTGGATTAACATTACGCAACATCAGCAATTAAGAGTCAAACTGCAAAAACAGAACATTCCATAAAATCGACGATTACAAAAGACTTGCGAAAAGTTTAATATATCAAAAGTTCTATGTATATTTTGCCTCTTAATACCTGGTCTCCCCATGGATTTATGAATGGCATGTTGATGTCATCGATGATGATAGTCATCTTCTTGCCAGCAGCAGGACCATAGATGTTACCCGCCCTCTTTTCAATGTAACTCTCCATAGTTTTCTGAAACAGAATTTCATGAACAAAATATAGATTGCAAATGGTGCTTTCTGCTAGTATAAGTAGGATTAAAGTAGTAACGAAATGGTAAAGTTTACTTATTCTCGCACAAGCAAGAATATTTCGAAAATTTAGGCGCGATAACTAATTTATCAGGCAATTGTCAAGCATGGTCCCTGTAGGCATTGCACTTGCAATGTCAAAATATTTGGGAACCAAAAATCATAAAAACGAAAACGTACTTAAGATGTACAACAGGACAGTCTAGTGTCATTTGCCGTTTTGGCAATTAAAAGAACTGTACTCCTAAATCAGTGGTTCTTAACCTGGAGTGTGTGCACCTCTTGCGGTGCGAGAAAGCATTTCCAGGGGTGCGACAGAAGTTTCGATGGACGACAGTCGTTTAATAAAAGACGATCTCATTGAAATGCGAGCCAATGCATCACTTTTTTGCATTGGCTCCAATTTGATCACTTTTGCACATAAAAACAAAAGTCAGAAATCGCTTAAAGTGATGACTTACGCGAGGCTCTTTCAAAAAAGGTGTCTCACTTCAAAAGTATTATGAACAAGCAACACAGCGATTAAAAATTGAGATATTATTTTGAATGTATGTGTAAATGTATGTGTTTATTTTTTAATAAATAAATTATCTTGCAATAGAAGTAATTTCCTAAATAAAGAAATAGAAGCACATTTTTGAAGGGGGTGCGAGAACTTATTTTTAGATTCAAGGGGGTGCCAATCACTAAAAAGGTTAACAACTGTCTTAAATTATTATAATTGGCTAAATATGGCCCTTGCACCATAAAGAATCCAACCAACATAAGTTATGATAAAAATTATTACTAAACCTGCTCTCGTGCCACTCTCGAAAATGTCTTTTTCTAGTCCCAAAATTTCATGTAATTTATAAAGCAGATTTAATCTGATACTTATCCATCGTGTATAATCTGTATGTATATATTATTAGTTTGCTTGTACTTATATTTTTTTAATTTAACTTTTTAGATTCTCAAGTTTTTTGCCTTTTTATACTGTACTTTTATTCGTTTTGTTACAGCCAAAAGAACACAATTTTAGAGCTTCAAGTACCTGGAACTGTTGGGGAGTGGTTGCTGATGAGAAGTTCAGGCTCTTGCTGATGTGAGAGTCCTGGTTGAATTTGGCGGTGTAGGCTTTGAGTACCACGGTCTTGGCAGTTCCTGGCTCCCCTAACAGCAAAACGGGCTGCAGTAGAAACGAAAGAATGAGAGGGTATGGCGTATTTTTAATTCTCTGAGAGGTTCACACTCATAATTCAACCTTGCAACCTGAAGTCTGCCTTGCATTACTTCTAACCAGTTTTGACTTATTTGAACAATGGAATCTTTCCAAAAAGGATTCTATTTTAAAGGACAATAGAATATTTACAAAGGATTCTATTCTATGGAAAGGACGATAATCTTTTCAAGGGATATTATTCTGAGAAAAGAACGATAGAATTTTTCCGAGGGATACAATTCTAAGGAAATGAGTCTTTCCAAAGGATTATTATCTAAGGAAAGGTCCAATAAAATCTTTCCAAAGGATTATTATCTAAGGAAAGGTCCAATGGAATCCTTTCAAAAGATTCTAGAACACGGAAAGAACCAATAAAATAGTTCCAAATATTCTATTCTAAGGAAAGGACCAATAGAAGCTTTATAATAGTTGAAAGAATCCATGTTTCTTTTTAGAAAGGTGAGGTTATAAGTCATCAAGTGGTACTTCATTACTAGAAAAACTCGCGATGGTCAGAAGATTAAATGCAATTAGTTCCTTGTATCTCTTTAAAATAACTAAAACCGTAAAAAATTATAATCATAATTTGAAACAAAATATAATTCTAAAGTTATATAGTTTCGAATTTCAATAATTGAGAGACAGATGGTGCAGTGGATGAGAGATATAATTCAAATGTTCCCCTGAATTTGTTTGAATTCAGTCAATAGCTTCTGTGTATCGTCGTCTTAGAGCAAACTCACATTTTTTTCGGAGTCTCTAAATGCTTATTTTTATGTGCAATCTGTGTAAAAGATATATACAACATTATCAAAATGCTTACAATTTTTTTTTTATCTGAAAACTTAATTTATCTTTAAACAGCAGTTAATGAGTTTCTTCTCTAAGTCGACGATATAGTGTAGCAAGTCGTATCTCTTTTTATTTATAGCTTTTATCATCTATTGCAGTATTGGAAATAAAAAATATGTCGTTCTTATATCTATACCTCAGAACCAGACGAACGTAAGTCCAAAAATGACGATTTTCAGGTTATTACAGTTTTGCATGTAGAATCTGATTTTGCATCAAGCCATAACAACGTAAGTCTGTAAAATATTCTCCTTTTGTGATTTGCTAGGGTTATAAGAGCGTAAGTCCTAACCTTTGTTTGAGCCGGACAAGCGTACGTCCATCCACTCAAAAAGACAATTTGTACTTTCATATATAAAAACTAAGCCTGTTAGACAACGGAAAAGAAACGGAACAAGAAACAAAACCGAGAGCCGTACATTTATTTTTAACTTTAATAATGCGAAAGTCATGTAGAAGTCATGGGATTTAGTTACAGCCGGTCGAGGAGGTAGAGGAGGTAACGAAATAGTATCATGTGTATTCACATGGGTGAATGAAGAGCTTCGAAATCCTGATAGGTCTACTGAAAACTTAACAGTGTGGACAGATAATTGCAGTGGTCGAAACAGGAATATTAATATGATTTTCATGTACTTATGGCTGTAGGAAAAAGTTTCTACTCTAAAAGAAGTCAACCATAAGTTCCTACTTGCTGGACACACCCACATAGAAGTAGATGGCAAGCATAGTGTCATAGAGAGAGCGAAAAATCAACTAAAAAACTATTTTTACCACAAATGATTGGGCCAATTGTATTGCTTCATGTTAAAAAAAAAAGAACCCCTTTGTTGTGAGAAGGATGTGCCTTGAAGACTTTCTTGATTTTCTCTACTTGAAGTGCAAAGAAGTTCCATTTGTTTCACAAGAAAGAATGGAAGAAAAACACAAAGAACCATTTTTGATATCCAATGCAGTGTGGTTACGCTTCGCAAAGGAGACAGCAAGTTGTACTATAAGACCAGTTTCGCAGATACCTTTAAAACTATTGAATTTAAAAGAAATCAGAGAGAACATAGGATTGTTATGCCAGCGACGATACCAAAATTGAGAATAACTAAAAACACGATATGTAATGAGAAGTACAGAGATCTCATGAATTTAAGGCAGTGGGTCCCTGAAGAGTATAGACCCTTTAAAAACCTTCCACATGGAGAGAAGAAAGGAAACTTCCCTGAGGATGACTCAACCGCTCTAGAGTAACGTTTTTGCTTTATCTGTAGCTTTTAAGCCATTTACAACACTCAATCTGTACAATATTAAATATTTTTTATACAATATTATGTATTTTATACAATATTAAATATTTTTGTACTTTATGTTTTTGATAGTATTAAAGACATCGTTACTATGATTGCTCGTGTAGTTTACTTGAAACACCTTTTTAAAGTGCTATGCAAGTCCTAAAACAGGTTTTTGATGCAGAATCATAACAACGTAAGTCCAGTTCTATCTTATAAAATTATAAGACACTATAAAATTACATAAAAATTAACCAACAATGGATAAATCAGGTACATTTTTATTGTTAATCAATTTTTACAAGCTAATTCAAATACTAGCTTTGTAGCCAGGTAACGAGATCCTTCTTTTCAGTTTTTATGCTCTCCTGAAAAGTTGGCATAATGTGACTTACATTCGTCTGGTTCTGAGATACAGATATTTTTAAGTGAGTGAAAAAGTTTTTTTGAGTGTCTGGTAGTAAACTATGAGAGATACCTTCTTTATTAACATTTACTTTATAGGATATCCGAACGCATTGCTTCTTCCTGATATTTGAAAGAGATGATGCACTGATATCTCTCTTTCATTTTTCTCTAAAAATTGGCCATAGAGAGCATTCCTATTGTCCATCGACACTAAAGATTTTCTTTTCTACAGTTGCCAAAAGTAAATCTACAAAGATATTACTTCATCTTACTTATGGGGAACACTGAAACTGTTATTCCTGAGTTTGAGAATTTATACACTTTACAATATAAATTGGTTTCTTCACATTCATGCCATTCGTGTATGCTATTTCATGCTAAAAAGATTGCGGTGTCTTACGTCTCCCAGCTTGGCGATTGTGTGAATAAGGAAATCGGTGCGGACATTATCGATGTTGGGCACCAAGATGGAAATGTACTCTGTACCATTCGATGGATTATAGACAAAATCTGGGACTAAAGATTTCCAGTGCTGCCATTCACCTATGTAAAGAAATACTGAGATGAAAATAATCTTATTTTCAACAATAAATAATCTAGTAACTTCTAAAGTGACACAACTTACCACATCAGGTATTTTTTCTTGAAATTGACATTTGTGCATTGAATACACAATAAAACCTCGATCAGTCGCCACCTGAATAACTCGTCACTCCTTTTAACCCTCCAAGTGGTTTCGACGAGATATCTCTTCCAAGATCTGGTGAGTTATGCTAATGATGAGATATCTTGTCCGTCACGATTTGGTCAGTTTTGTTTTTGACGAGATTTCTCGTTGAGGCAAGCGCTTGCCTCAACGCCCTTGGAGTAATAGGCCCTTGGAGTAATAGGGCAGTTGTGAATGCCGCTTTGCATAAGGTCATACTGAAAGACGGTTGGTTTTATGGCGCAAGGGCCATATTTGGTCATGCTGCGCCCAACACTAGACAGACAGCACCAAGTAATGGACATACACACACGGAAAGTTTTACTAACACAGAAGAGAAATCAGGTCAGGATTCTGCCAGACAGGTCCGGGTCCTGTCGATACACCCAGGGAGCTATTAAACATGACATGAATCAAACCTATGTCGCCTACAACTAACAGGTTGCTAGCGCAGTGGACATACCCACTGAGCCACGACGACCTCTGAAAGTCGGCAAAGGTTAAGATGGACAAATGTAAAACTTCAAAATAACGGCTAATGAAGATTAACCCTTCCAAGTGTTTCGACGAGATCTGGTCATTTTTGCTAAGGACGAGATATCTTGTCGAGACAAAACTGTCCTATTATTCCAAGAAGAATGAAGTAGGAGAAACAAGTCGTCCCTTGTCTAGAGCTGGTGATAGTTTGAAACAGGTTTTTGCATTAGACGCTGGTCATTACAGGGGGCTTTACGAAGTGAAGATGAACCACTAGGAGGGTTAAATTGTCATAATTTCTTGGTCCCTTGAGTGACGACTTATCGAGATTTTACTTATGTAATCTATTTATTGAATATCTATGTATATTATCTATACCATTTTATACATTTCACTTTCGATAGCATGTATTTATATTATAAATACATGCTATCAAAAGTAAAAGTAAAGTAAGGTTAGTACGTTATTTTGTTGTGCTAGTAACAAAACAGCATTCCCAAACTTCGCTATATTGGATTGACGATTGTTTCACATTGCTTTTTGCAGTGGGGCTCCCGTGAAAAGGTATATGTCCGTGGAGAAGTCCATTTGTTGAAAGGTGGTACTCAGGGCTAAGGACTAAGCGAATTGAGAACACCAAAGGAAATCTCAATCTATTTCTTTAGAATTAGGAGCTCATAGGACTTGTTACAAGCAGTAGTCTGAAATTGAACTGGTTTAAAAAATTGAGTCTATATATATGTGGTGCCCAGACTGCCACTAGAGGGCACCTCCGCGCTGATGTCATCTCCGACCACTGCGCAGCCATTCCGCGCATTGGAGGAACGCAGTCAAAAAGCGACACAGACGGAAGACGACGAAGCTACAAGACGGACGTAGCGTTAGACTGTGCAATGTTGACGGGCGACGAGCGCCGATGGAGTTTATGATGTCTGTGCTGTGCACTTAACTTTAATTGTCTAAACCAAATTCATTGTAAATATTCATAAATCTCATTAAATTTAGTTATTCTTTAAACGTTTCATCACTACTTGCCCACAAACCAGCACCCCCCCCCCCCACACATCTCAGAAGCGGGATAGACGCCTAGTAAGATTCCTGACAGTATTTTCGAAAGGATATTTAAAAAAAAAAAAAAAAACGAACTATGTTCTCCAGTCTCCAAGCTGCTCCTTGTTGCCAAGCATCTTAAAGGTACGTGAACATTCCATAATACAAGATGATATTGAATGATATTAAAGAAGTCAGCGTTGCATTGAAAAATTGCAAGACAGACAAAATAAAAATTTTGCATAGATTCATATTCGAAAATGACGGCAATCGATCGAATAGAAGACACGTTAAAAAATTTTCTGGCTTTAATTTCGGAACGGATAGTGAAGAATTTGATGAGAAATTAAAAAATAAAGAAGATAGCTTTTCTCTAAACGAATTGATTGCAATATCTAGTTTGCTAAGCATTTCTTTCGAAGGCACGAAAACGGAACTAGCAAAAAGAATTCTATCTATGTTATGTAACCTTGAAAGCTTCGTCGAGAACGAGCGCGCCGATGTGTCTGAATCCGAATCAGAAGAAGACATACGCAAAACAAACGATTTTTCAATGCAGTGCAATGAATGTGATGTTGAAAGTGTTACTCATAACTCTCAGTGTGATTATATGCATAGTAGTAGAAATAAGATTGATAGTAATGATTTTTCTATGCAATGTGGTGAATATGATTTTAAAAGTAGTACTCATGTTTCTCAGTGTGATGATGTATATACAAGTAGAAATAAGAATAATAGTAATTATGCTATTCAAAATGTCAGTATAAATTACTCTGTATCAGGGATATCGAAAGTACCCTTACTAAGTTCAATGCAGAACCGCACGAAAATGTTTTTCATTGGATCGAACATTTCTAGAATATTTCTCAGTTGTTTTGTTTGTCAGATTTACAAAAATTTATTTTTGGCAAGAGATCGCTTAGTGGTAACGCTGCTTTGTTTGTCAGAACAGAACCAGAAATAAATTCATGGTCAAAATTGAAACAGGCCTTGATCGACGAATTCTCTTTTGAGATAAACTCTGCTAATTTACATGAACTTTTGAGTAAAAGGAAAATGAGTAATTCTGAATCCACTCAGGAATATTTTTTAAAGATGAAAGAATTATGCAGTTGCGGAAAAATCGATGACGCTGCTTTGATGCACTATGTGATTAAAGGAATAAATGATAAACAGGAAAACAAAACTATTCTGTACGGTTGTAAAAATGTCTTTGAGTTTAAGGAAAAACTGAAAGTGTATGAAATAATGAAAGCTGATTCTGCATATGGTAAAAGTGCTTTCGACAGAAAAAATTTCGATAGGATTAATTATGACAATAAGAATTTTGATAGAATGAAAACCAAACATGATGATCACGGTAGAATTAACTCTTTTGATAGAACAAAAAATGAGTACAGTAATAGATTTAATTCTAAAAACGAAACTGTAAATAGAGATAGAGTCAAGTTTGATAGAATGAAATACAATGGTCCAGAAAATCGTAACAATAAGATTTGTTTTAATTGTGGATCAAAAGATCATATTTCTAGATTTTGTATTCATAAAGATAAGGGACTTAAATGCTTTCGATGTGGCACGTTTGGTCACAAGGCTTCGGAATGCGGAATGAATTCGAAAACCAGAAGTAGCCATGTGTTGGCGTAGAATCGAAAGTAAGGAAAATTGTAATGATTAATGGTTTAAGTGTTAATTCATTGATAGATACTGGAAGTCAAGCTACTTTGATTCGTAAATCTGTTTTTGACAAATTAAATGTTAAGGAACTATGCCCGTTGAATTCTACTTTGACTGGTTTTGGAAAATGCCGTGTAAAACCGTTAGGCTATTTTAAAAGAAACATTCAAATAGATAATTTTGAGGGAGATGCAGATATATGCGTAGTAGGAAACGATGTTATGACTTATGACGCTATTATAGGACTAAATGTGTTAATGTTGGGTGAAACACTAATTAATGAAAACGGAATTACTCTGAAAAATAAATCCCAGTGTGTTGAGAAAATAAATACTTTGTCTATTTTACCAATTGATTTGTCAACTGAAGACGATGTTGATGTAAATATTGAACCTGACGTTCCAAATATCTTAAAAGATAAGGTACAACAGTTAGTTTTGAATTATGTACCACACAAAACAAAAACAACAAATGTTGAATTGAATATTTTGGTAAAAAATAATGAACCCGTATCTCATCAGCCACGTAGGTTACCATTTTCAGAGAAAAAGATCGTCGAGACTCAAATTACTGAATGGTTAGATCAAGGGATAGTAGAACCAAGTTCTTCAGAATATTGTTGCCCCGTTGTAATTGTAAAGAAAAAGGATGGAACCCCTCGTGTGTGCATAGACTATAGAAGATTTTAAAAAGTGAAAATAAAGGGTCTGGACAAGTTCAAAGAAATTATCGAAGTTGAATTTCAAGCAAGTTTTGAAACGCAACTAAGGAAGCATGCAAAACAACAAATTTTTAAAATTCAAGAAGAAAGTAAGACGTACAATTTAAGAAGAAAGGAACCAAAATCTTATGCAGTTAATGATTTTGTTGCCATCAAGAGAACTCAGTTTGGTCCGCACTTGAAGCTAAAACCAAAGTACCTTGGACCCTATAGAATCACCAGAATTAAAGAAGGAAATACATACGACGTTGTAAAAGAGGGATGTCATGAAGGACCCAACCTCACTACAACATGCGCTGAATTTCTTAAACCGTGGAATTGGATTTAAGGGTTTGCTAAGACGTTGAAAGAAAGAAGTTCAAGACGAAAGAAGTTTGAAGACGACGAAAGACGTTGAAAGAAGTTTGAAGACAACGAAAGACGTTGAAAGAAGTTTGAGGACGACGAAAGACGTTTAAAGAAAGACGAGAAACGACGTTTAAAGACGACAAATGAAGCTAGAAGACGATTTGGCTCATTTAATCATTTCCAGAGCTGAAGGACGATTCAGAGCTCTATAACAGATACATTTACTTTACAGAGACTGACAGATTTTGGAACTTTGCTTCTGCTTTTGCCTTTTTTGTATATTTTCAGAAACGCCTGGTGGACCAGTCGAACCCAGGATGGCCGATCTGTGGTGCCCAGACTGCCACTAGAGGGCACCTCCGCGCATTGGAGGAACGCAGTCAAAAAGCGACACAGACGGAAGACGACGAAGCTACAAGACGGACGTAGCGTTAGACTGTGCAATGTTGACGAGCGCCGATGGAGTTTATGATGTCTGTGCTGTGCACTTAACTTTAATTGTCTAAACCAAATTCATTGTAAATATTCATAAATCTCATTAAATTTAGTTATTCTTTAAACGTTTCATCACTACTTGCCCACAAACCAGCACCCCCCCCCCACATCTATTATATCGCATTTAGTTTCACACACACATCTAAAGATTGATTTTAGCATAATTTTGTGTTTAACTTGTAACATTATTTGATTTTTAGTAAAAAAAGTGATGATTTGATTTGAATTTATGCTTCTTCATTTTGTAACAAGCACGTTTATCTCGACCCTCGCTCGCTTTCTTGACTAACTCTTTCTTGTCCTCAAGAAGTGTGATATATCGAGGGATTACTGTATAAGCTTCCAACGAAATACAAGTGGTTCATATCTCTCCTTTGGGAACCAATTATAATTATTCTTACCATGAGGGTCGACATTGAAATCGAACATGGAATCAGTTGGATCTTCTATAATTGGCAAATCGAGGTTGTAGTCTTTGTTGCTCCTCAAAAATTGTTCGAACTTCAGACGATCTGGTGTCTCCAGGAAAGCCCCTATGCTCCACATCAAACTGAAAACGTAGATCTTTTGCAAAATGGCTGCTAGGGTGCTCAAGTCCTTTTCGTCTCGAGGCATTAGACCTTGAAACAGCTTAATCATCTGAAATACGCCAGAAAACGCCTTCCTCAGCATCGCCATTACACAAGAAACATCGCATGCATATTTTTATGTTGACTAAGTCTTATTGATTAAAATCACTAATTAACACCTGTACCCGTCCCTGAGCTAGGTTGCAAAAGGCTTTTAATCCTCTGAGGGGTTTACACGCATAATTCCACCATACAGCTTGCAGTCTTCCCTGCAGGACTTCTATCCAATTTTGGCCTTCTTGACCAATAGAATCTTTCCAAAGGATTCTATTCCAAGGAAAGGAATAATGCCAAAGGACTAAATTCTTGTGAGGAGTGAGAATTTTATTAAAGGATTCTATTCTAAGGAAAGGAGAATTAAATCTTTTCAATTTTCTAAGGAAAGGATCGATAGAATATTTCGAAGAGATTTTATTCTAAAGAAATGAGAGTAATAGAATCTGCAGAATAGGCCATTAGAATCGTTCCAAAATATTTTATTCTTGGGAAATGACCAATAGAATTGTTCCAAAGAATTCTATTTTAAGGAAAGAATTCTATTTTAAGGAAAGGGGATCAATAGAATCTCTTCAAAGATTATATTCTAAGGAAAGGGGCAATAGAATTCTTCCAGAGGATTCTAGTCTACAGAATGGGCAATTAGAATCGTTCCAAAGGATTTCATTCTTCGGAAATGACCAATAGAATCATTCCAAAGGATTCTATTCCAAGGAAAGGACCAATAGAATCTTTCTAAAGGTTAAGTTGCTAAAGATGTGATTATTTCGTCATAAAGTGTATTGTGGGGTAAAAGCCAATACTACACTACTCGAAAATCTCGCCACTTTCAGTTGGCTATGTTCAATAAAATTTCAATTTAATTTTCTATATTGCAGCAAAAAGTTCTGGATACAAATCGATCAAATACGCAATGACAAGGTGCAACTCACTTGAGATATGATCATGCACTGCAGTATCTTCATTCGGAAAAGTAAATTCTCCACTGACCATGTATAAATGGCTTCAAAAGAGCGGTCAAATAGTTGAGT
This sequence comes from Meta bourneti, assembly GCA_933210815.1. Lineage (NCBI taxonomy): Eukaryota > Metazoa > Arthropoda > Arachnida > Araneae > Tetragnathidae > Meta > Meta bourneti. The sequence goes on along the minus strand of OW119923.1, from coordinate 108,230,772 downwards.
AATTCCTCGGATGATTAGCTTTGGTTGTGTTGATAACCATGCCTGAAATAGAATTGAAATCGTGATTAAGCCTAGAGTAAATCATACCAAACACAGATTTATTTTGAAGATAATGCTAATACTATATCAATCGTGAAATGGCATACTACTTGCTTATTATACAGGGAGATTCGAAATAGATGGTGCGGTGATCATCTTTTAACCGTTTGTCGTAAATCAATTCGAATGAGTGCAAATCATGTACAAATATTTATATTATTTCAGATGTTGAATTTATAAAAAAATTTAAAAAACTCTTTTTGTGGACGTCTTACAAAGAAAGTTCCGATTAGAAAAGTATTTTTCCACAGAATTTAGAAACTAATTTATGTTTGTAGGATGCAGAATCATTAAAAATAAAATTTTATGACAAAATCCATTTCATCTGTAGTGTTGACCACCTACTTTGGAGTATTAAAGGCTTCTTTGGAATATCGCGTATGAAATGAGCAAAGAATTTAATATAGTACAAATCTCAGGGAGCCCACTGCAATTTGAGGACCGTATATTAACTTCGTATGTTTTATACGCACACAACCTTGTTAAATAAATAGCAATTACCATCCCTTCATGATCTGAAGGCTTTCATAATTGGAAATGTATATTTTTACGAGACAAATATTTAAAAACTAACCACCGTCAAGGTTTATAGAATAAAGGTTGTGTACTCCGGGGATAATCGGATAGAGTAGAGTGGCGGCACTGAGTATATACCGAGTGTATATATACCTCTATAGAGTGGCGGCACTGAAAGACCCAAGAATGAAGGAAACCGTTGAACAAAATGGCGGGATTTTGGAACGGTTTACTATGCTAATTTCACTAAATTAATACAATTCATGAAGCACGTACAATTAATGTAAATTACTTTACATTATTTATGAACAAATGAAATATATATTAAAATACTCACACACTTTAAGTACTAATTTCATTCCTTTTTTTTCTTTCGATTATCAACCAAGTTTTCTGAATTCAATTTTTTCCGTTTTTTTAAATACTTTACTTGAAAGTTCTCATTTTGATGTATAAGTTTTATTCACTTTGATTTTTTCCAGAAACATCAGAAACTTTTTTAATCAAAACCTTTACTAATAACTGGTTTACATACAAACCTCCTGGAGGGTGAAATCGAATGAACTCTACTATTACTTTACTGACAAGCCACTTTCATGAGGGTGCAGTAAGTCTACAGAATTTAAATGCTCCATTCACGTTTTCGATTTTTAGAGGATCTTTCGTTTGGCAACTGTAAAATCCTAAATCCGGTTAACCCTTTTTTATTTGTTGGCAACCCATAATGAGGGATTCTTTTATGCAGAATTTTCAGCTGAAGTCAAAAATAATTCATCATTATTTATTGTATAGTTTTCAGTTCCACTTGCGTCAATGTTTTCAGTTGGTGACGCATGGGTATTAGAGACACAATCAAACAAGTTCTTTATCGGTCGGAACAGTGGAGAAAACTTGTAAATGAGCTACCGTGTATGCATAAACCGCATGAGTTTTACATAGTTTTAAATAAAAAGGCGGAAAAAATACCATGTATAATTTGCTTTTTCTCTAATAAATTTTTCTTAACTCTCGGTATATTGCACTTTTCCTACCCCCCCCCCACAAAAAAAGGTAGATGGGTATTAACGTCGCACTAGAGCAACACAATGAACTATTGGCGACGTTCCGGGATCAAATCCGAGGACAGCACCACGTCATTTTGAATCACGGTCAGATGATGAGGTCACATCTGAGCTGGCACCCCACTCACCAAACTTCCGCACCACGCCAAAGTGAGGACATTTGAGGCCCCTACACATTTAATATGCACCAGCCCCCTTTGTACACGACGCTCTTTGGTTGGATCCCTCCGGTTGCTAATCCGTTACTCTTCCAACCAGGCTACTGCATCCCCCACAAAAAAAGAGTACGGGTATTTTATTTGTAAAGATATTAAAGAAATCATTAACCAATAATTCCGAGGGCAACTTCCTAGAATCGTACCGTTAGTATAGGCTTCCAGGGCAGGCACGACGAGCTCATGTAGACCATGCCGTTGCGGGAGACGGTGGCGTGCGAAGCGTTGTCCAGGTTGTGCACCTCGAACATGACCTTGCAGTTGGGGGACATGGGAATGCGGTCGCCGTTGGCCAGCGTCAGCGTCTTGTTGTCGTCCAGCACTGAGTTGAGGTTTTCGATCCAGATGGCGTCCACGGGTCCGTCCAGCACGATCCACACGTACTCGCCTTCAAAGACAAAGAGACACGTTCATTCGTCTCAAGGACGGCATAATGTCGCGTGGGGAGCCTTGGGTGGGTACCAGGCCTTTTGAGACTCGCGATCTGGAGGGGGAGAATAGATTTCTAGTGCCTCCTAACCCACGTTTGTCGGAGCGGTCAACCATCCGATACTCAGCAGCGATTTAGAAGTCGCGTAACATCGCCAAACTACTGTTTTCTTAGGTAGGTGACACACGAGGCGACTTATGAAGCATGCTTTTTCTTTTTGAGAGGACAGAAAACCGGTTGAACCGCTCGGAACAGGCCATTAAGTTCGCGATCCAAATAGGGATGAAAAGAAGCACAATCCGAATCGTGCTTCACAAAAACCCCGTGTGCCACCACCCTTATTACACCGTAACCATATTTTCTTCCTTCTTTGTATTCATTTGATTTGGCGTTGATTCTTGGTGATTTATTCATACATTTTCTGGCAACCTCTCTGCATTCCATGACAAAGACTAATTTTTAAATTTCGATTAAAAATCAGTTACAAATGTGTCCTTCAGAATGTCCTTCAGAAAAAATTTTAATAAATTTAATTTGACACGTATTCATAATTTTTAAAACAAAATTGGCACTTCTATCTAAAGAATCTCGTCCCAAAGGGGTTGACATTCGAAAATATGATTGAAAGCGTTATTATTTTATTGTTAAACACAATATTATTTTCTTGTAAAAATATTGCGTCCTTAATGTTTTAAAAAAGTATTTTCTGTGCCACAATATCTAAATCGATCCTATCTTCCTAACATCGCAAGGACATAATGATCGAGTATTTAATAAGAGTGGCACTCAGATCATAAAGTACCAACTCATTTGTTTTAAATATGCCCCCATCAAGTTACCCCGATCTGATCTTTAGGTTAGATACAATGTCAAGTGTAGTCCGTGTCGAAAGTAAAAACTGTTATCGAAAATGTTAAGAGTTACCAATAAATGTTATCGGGATAGCAGTGAAGCATCTTGAATTCAATTAAATTTAAAATTAAAAGATCGAAATTCATAAAACATTTGATCAAGCGTTTCATTCCAATTTGTAACTAATTTTTCGATCGTTAAATTTAGATAACTCATTACCAAACTGTTTATATTAACAGTTGTTGATAACTGTTACTGGAAATAAGCAATAACAGTCACATTGTTAGTGTAAAATAACATTTTTGCCATCTCAACCAAAAACGTACCTTTCTTCGTCTTGAGTGTCTTCCTCCATAGAGCGGAGAAGATTCCGTCCGTCCAGTCATCCGTGGCCACGTCCAGTCGTCCGAACATCTGAGGAGTGGTGATGGCTTTGGGGTTCATGCGCATCTCCTTGTGGGGAGACCCCATGGCAGTGAGGGCGGCCATCAGTCCCCGGATGCAGCTTGTCTTGCCCCCACCGGCGGGACCCAGGGTCATAATGCCATGACGGACCAGTTGAGTTTCATACAGCTAATATTAAAGTAAGAAATACTAAATAAATAAGCCTTAAAAAATCATCTTCTAAAGAAATAATTTTCCAATTTTTATTTGATAATTATAGTTTTATAAAGATTGTGTGTGAACGACATAGTTTTATATATGCTGAACGTTAATATATTAGTCACAGTCTGAAGGGAACACATGCTTTATGTACTTAATTTATTAATTTTAAAATCCAATCGAAAAGGACAAGTATATCTTAATTGAAGGAGGCTTGACCCGGGCAGTAAAAATGCTTTCGGATCAAGATATATATTTTATTTCACTCATTTAAATAAATATTAAAAAGCAAAAGAGCCATACAATATTGAACTTTTAAAAATCCTATTTAAGGTATAAAATTGCATCGTGGATAAAATAAGTGCCGATTGATTTTTGATTGAATTATATCAAAAGTTTGTACAGAAAGTCCTAAAATACCCTGTATATGCTAAGCGCTTAGTGTCTGGTGACACCTGGGTTGATGGCACTGCATGCCTCCAGATGACACAAATGAAAGAGGCCAGAACGTACTTGAAGAGCACGGACGTTGAACGCCTAAAGAGTTCTCGTAGAGACCTGGCAAACTACAACTTGTAAGCCGATATTGAGAAGGTACTTTGAGTGTACGAAAGTTGGACGCTTGGAAAGATCTCGAGGGGACCTGGAGTTAAACATATATCGTCACTACCACGCCAAAGGCACCAATCTGCATTTTGGTAATTTTCACCTAACTACATTTTTCGAGTCATCATTTCATGTTTTATGCTACGACAAAGCCAGAATCATCTTGATTCTTTGTGGAAATGCCGATTTTCATGAGAAAACAACCTGAGTCGTAACTCGATTTTTCCCGAAGCATCAAAACTTTGAACGCGTTTTCGTAAATACGTCAATTTTGCAGATTGGTGTCTTTGGGTGATGGTAACGATATTAACTAAAATTGAAAAACACACTTTAGTAATACGGAACCTTTACGATTGGCGAGGTTTTGTGGAGATCTGATGTAAAATACTACTTGCGAACCGATATTGAGAAAATACTTTGAAAGTACGAAAGTTGGACGTTGGAGAGATCTCATGGAAACCTGGCGTTAAATATAACCCGTGAAAGGATTTTTCCTGTAAATACCTCCTTGTGATGTGTATATATTAAGTTATATGTAGCGTCCTATTAACCCTCCAAGTGGTTTCGACGAGATATCTCGTCCATCAAGATTTGACCAATTTTGCTAATGAAATAACATGTTGATGTCCGGCAATATATGTATATCTCACCAACATATTGCCGATTTCTTATTGCGAAGATATCAGAATCTGGTCAGTTTTACTAATGACGAGATACCTCAACGAGATAACCACCAGGAGAGTTAATTAAAGCGTGTTTCATTGTTGCTCTGGATTTCTTTGATAAGTAAAGAACCACACCACCGACCACTGTATTACAAGCTCTTTAAGTCGTTTGCTGTTTCAACAATACAATTTTTAATTTCAGCATTTACATAGTTGTACAAGGAAGACGGTCGACGCACCCACCTGCACCAGTTTCACCTTCCACGCGGGGTAGGGCACAAGGCCACTCTCCTTCACTTGCGCCTCGATGGCATCCTCCAGTTCCGAGTTGCCCTTCTTGTGGTCCCGGATGCCCGGAAACAGGTCGTTCAATAGAGACAGGAACAAGGGCTCGTTTTCGTCGATCTGCAATCAGAGAATTCGCATTTTATACTCCCGTAGTTGATGATGGAATAGGTGATCTCTTTTGTGGGCAAACTAATAGTGTAAGATCAGGTGGTTGTGGAGTTGTTGGTTTCAATCCTCTTTGTCTGTTAGACCAGGTTCAATAGATTTTGTCTCGAGTATGCTGTGCCCTTTTGATTCACAATCAATACTCCCAAAAGACCCGGATGTAGTCAACAAGACAAAAGGAATTGCATCACAGAATGCAAGTGAAAGCTCTAATCCAGTTCTCGAATTTCCTACTTCTTAGAGGGCCTGATGACCAACTGAATCCGGGGCAATCCGAATCCAGTAGAAGAAACTTACGTAGATTCGGTTGAAGCGGACGCTCGGAATTCAGGTAATGTGAAAGGGTTTGAGACAAATAAGCTACTTTGTATGGAAACGGCTCTCCTGAGTCATCGGAGGATTGCAAGTTCGAAACTCGATCCAACCAAAGACGTTCGTGCACGTTGGTTCTGGTGTGTTGGAACGTTGGGTTAAATGTGTTTGGCCTCAAATGTCGTCACGTTGGCGTGGTGTCGACTGCTACAGGAACTTAAACTGCTGATAAAAATTTGTTTAGTTTCGTGAAAGAAAATAATGAGTCTCTAAAATGGATCAACACAGGTCCCCCACATCTACACTCATATCTCCAGTATAACAGGTTAGCTGAAGGAAGGTGGTAGATGGAGAGCCCTTTATGAAATCTGAATTGTATTATAAGTACTCAATGTTTAACCCCCTGGTGATGATCTTGACAAGATATCTCGTCAATAGAAGAAAAGTGACCAGGCGAGATATCTCGTTAACACCACTTGGAGGGTTAAACCGAAATAAATATAATTTTTTTGTCATCTGTTCCTTTTTACTTTGAAAATACAATAAGATTTTAATTTTCAACAAGAGGCTATCCTCGCTCTCATTCGACAACCCTCAATGATTGGGGATATCAAAATAGTCATATGCAACTAACCCTCCAATGGTTTCGACGAGATATCTCGGCCAAGATCTGGTTAGTTTTGCTAATGACATGATACCTCGTCGATACGAAACTGTCTGTTCCTCCAAGGGGAATGAAGATCCGTAGGAAAAGCAAATTTTACCTTACTCAGTGACAGTTTGGAACAGGTTTCTGCACCAGAGGCTGGCCACTACAGGTCAGTTTTCAAAGCGAAGATAAACCACCAAGAGGGTAAAGTTGAGATGCTTACGAAAACAAGAAATGTATGCTTACCAGTTTGGACAAATTCATGTCCTTCAACACTCGCATAACGATCGCACTCTCTGAATCGGTGTTAGTCTGCCGTTTCATCTTGCCCAGTGTTCTCAACACGGAGAGAATATTCCTCAGGCCAAAATCGTAATGGACCTGAAAATGAAGTGAAAATAATCAACACGAGCAAAGGAGCCATTTCGTTTGATCCCTTCAGCTGTTTGGTTTACTTGGTCTTACTATCGATTCACTGCGATTATCGATATACCAAATAAGTTCGTCGAACACAGAGGCTTTCGAAGTTTGTGTGGGGCCGCGGTATTCCGGTCGGTAGAGTAGCGGATTACCTACCGGAGGGTTGCGAGTTCGAGACTCGACCTTACCAAAGATCGTCGTGTACGTGGGTGCTGCAGCACGCTGAATCTGTTTTGGCCTCAAATGTCTTCTTCACTTTGGCTTAGCATGGAAGTTTGGAGAGTGGAGTGTCGACCTCAACAATTGAACGTGCTTCGAAATGACGAGTTGTCCTCGGATCCTTCCCTTCGGGATTAATCCCGGACCGTTCAAATGTAGCGTGACGTTAATCCTACCTCATTTCTCGTATAGTTAGTTAAAGATTCAGTTAAAAGAGCAATGGTTATATGTCACCAACTTTACTATCGCGTTTTGTTTTTTATTAAGTCTTTAACTTTTTTGTAACTTTAAAAACAATTTTTCATGATTAATGATTTTTGAATTACGAATTCATTATTTTAAGGCGAAACACTAGCATTAAAATGATTAAATACAATTGGATTTGTTGCTGTAAATCTTATGAGAAATGACAAACTATGCAACGAGTTAAAATAGTAGGTAAAAATAAACATATCGGGACTAAAAATTTTAAATCTATGTACGCATAGACAGCTGATTACAACTCATGTTCTGAAAACCTAACCATTTATGACGGATCCAAGCTGAGATCATCTCCGAAGGGAAAGATCAGGAAACAACACCTCGTCATTTTGAACTACGGTCAGATAACGAGGATGACATCTGAGGTGGCACCTCCTTTTCCAAACACCACTCCAACGTCAGACCTCATTTTAACGTGCCCCCAGGTACAATGCGATCTTTTGGTTGGATCGAGTTTCGAACACAGCCCTTCTAATCCGTGATTCCATTAACTGGGATGCCAAGACCCCTCGTAGAAAAGGAAAATAATTTTCTTTGTGCTTTTGTGCAAGTATTTAATAAATCATTGAATGGAGATGAAAAAAGGCATATTTTCTTTGAAATGCCACAAACTAAGAATAAACTGAAGTATATTTCTTCCTTCTGATATTGATTTTTTTTTCAAAATGTTCTGTCCTAAATGTCTTCAAACGACATCTGCCGCACGAAAGAACACCGAGTCTCAGAAGAGCGGGTAACATAAGTTGCCAAGGCAACGAACATGGGTTAGATATTAAGAATGTGCAATAGTTTTGAAGATAAAACAATGTGCAGATTACCGATGGCTATCCATTTATACTATGTCACGAACTGTCACATAACCTCGTGAGAGGATCTCATTGTGAAGCTAAATGGGGGTAGAGGGCTATAGCATTTTAGTGGTACAACGTGCTTCCTGTACGGATTGTTTTGAGTAACGGGATGTATAATAACATCGTCTTCCGGGGGTTCGTTTGCTTACACTGAAAATCCCCTCTCGTAGTAGGTTGGAAGAGTAGAGGATTAGCAACCGGAAGATTGCGAGTTCGAAACTCGATCCAAAAGATCGTCGTGTACGTGGGAGTTGGTGCACATTAAATATGTCGTGGCCTTAAATGTCCTCGCGTTGGCGTGGTGTGGAAGTTTGAACGTAGGGTTCCAGCTCAGGTATTGATCTCGTCATCTGACTATGGATCAAAATGACCAAGGTGCTGTCCTTAAATCTTTCTCTTCGGGAGGGATACTGAACTGTCGCCCATAGCCCGTTTTGTTGCTCCATTGCAACTTTAATTAACTAACTACCCTCTCATATTAATCAAGCACGATATTGTGATACGTAATAAAACTGTAGAGGTAAGATCTAAATTAGGGCGCCTAGTTTGAAGTAATAATGTAAAATCCTATCGATATAGTATAAAATGCGCTCCATTCTACAAGCTTCCACACCACGCCAGCATTAAGACATTTAGGCCAGGACAGATATAAAGTGTACCATCCCCCACGTACTCGACGGTTGTCTTTGGTTGGGTCGAGTTTTGAACCTCCGTTTTGATAATCCGCTACCCTACCAACTGGGTTACAGCGGTCGCAATCATATTATTAGGAGCCACATTTATAAATTACCAATTTTACTTTTCGTCCATTTAATGTTAAAAGGGAAAGCTTGGTTACATTGGATTATTTTTATTTTTTGACATACTTGGGCTCAGAAATTATAAATAAATAGTATTCAGCACCAGTTGCTTTCACAAACTGCCGTACAGATGCCATTCATTTTTACCCCAAACTCAAAAAATACTTTTTTGTAAAGGGGCTTTAATAATTTGATCATCCACTGTAATGCATTTCTTGAATCAGAAGAAGCGGCTGCGAGATCACATGAATACCGAGTAATGGACTATTGTTTTTATTTTTTATTTTAAAAACCTAGAATTTAACTTAAAACCAACTAATATTTTTAATAGACACATTGATCCTCCAAGTGGTTTCGACGGGATACATCCTATCAAGATCTGACCAATTTTGCTGATGACGAGGTATATGGTCATCAAGATTGCCGATTTTTTTTATAATTATGAGATCAAGATCTGGTCAGCTTTCTTCTAATGAGGTATCTCGGCGATCAAGATCTGCTAATGGTTTTACTAATGGCCAGATACCTCGTCAAGACAACCAACAGAAGGACATTTGTGCACTTGTAAACATTTTTATCGCATATAATCAGGCTCATGGCCGAGTGCTTAAGATCTGCTAATGGTTTTACTAATGGCCAGATACCACGTCAAGACAACCACCAGGAGGGCTAATTGAAGGACATTTGTGCACTTGTAATAATCAGGCTCATGACCGAGTGCTCAAGGGTTTTGCAATACCTACCTGCTTTGAAAGTTGCTCCTCGCACAGTTTGTATAGTGTGTAGAACTTCCTGGCGAGGGTTATGTTCTCCAAAAATCCGCAGCTGGCCAGTTTCACGCGGATGATGATCTGTCGATCGGGAACCATCATGGCCACTGTCCGGAACTGGATCTTCAAATTTTCCGGTAATTCCTGCCGTCCGGCATAGCCGGGATTCTAAATGTAGAAAAATAGAAAGAGGCATCGGTATAGTCTCGAGATATTCAATTTCTATACTTGAGGTCAGCTTTTGATCAATACTGCAAAGGGATTTATTCCGCCACGAAAAAAAATTGTTCTACAAATTAATCTAAAAAATGTGGTTGTTTTAGGGTTTTATGACGCTATGGCCATATTTGGCCAAGCTGATCCAAACACAAGACAGACAATTTCAAGTAAAAAATATAGTGAACGGGGAAAAAAGAGGGATTGGGAACATAGTGGGATGAAAGCAGAGAAAGGAGCGCGACCCTAATTTTTTACCCATGGGGTTTACTAAAGACAGTAAACCCCATGGGAAAAGAGGATCATTAGAATACCTCGGGTTCGCACACACCATAAGAGATGTGCCTGAGGGAGAAAATAAAATAAAAGCAGAATAAAATTTTGCTTACAATTTGAAATTATGAATGATTAAAGTGAGATGTTTTACTGTTTTTATTTTATTCTTTTATTTTACTGCATATCACATATTTTCCTTGATGAATAAAATGCTAATGAGGCAATAAATAAAGAATTAGAACACGCATGTCTGAAAACCGATCGACATCCTCGACATTTAGCCTATTAATAAGAATAGAACAGGAAAGTTCAGACTTGGTCTTTTTAAAATGTGCCTGAATCGATTACAATTAACAATTAGGGAACCGAATGTAAAAATAAAGAAAGAGCAATGCTATTTTACTATTGAAATTGAGAATGTTTCAAAAGAGGATAACATTAAAAATATAGGTTATAGTGATGATATTTCATTTTAGATGGACATTAATAAATTACTTCTTATTTAGAATAAATCTAGCGTGTTTGGGCAAAATAGTATAAATAAAAAATTGTTCCATTTGATATAAGTAAACGAGTACGTGAAGAAAGATTCTATCATTTGATCAAATTAGTATGTCAACTATGAATAAAAGCAGAGATAAATGCTGGTTGAAATTATTAAGTTGATTAACAATGGATATGTAAAAGAATAGAAGAAATAAAAACTGTCACCTGAAAAATTTGGTTTTTGATTTATACCGTTTAGCCCTAACACGTTAGAAATAAAAAGGAACCTACAAATATTTGTTGGTTTAGGAGAATGACTGTTATAGCATCAAGTCAGCAGTCCATGTCTTCAAAAAAGTTTAATTCAAAAATATTAGTCAATTTTTCTAAATAAATTTATTTACCTTTTTCAAGAACACACAAACATAAAGAATTCCAAAGAATTATTCAGTTTGCTGACGATAAATTCTAGAAAAAAAGTCAGAGCAGTTGATTAGTAACGGTAAATAGAGTTTAGTTGTTATGTGGCTTCGCGCTGTAATTCTGCTACTAGTCCGCATGCCCACAGCGTTGTGAGAACTTCCCAAAATATAAAGTCTGTGTCTCACAACACATTGCAAAAACACAGACCATAAAAAATTCCAAAGGATTATTAAGCTTGCTGACGATAAATTCTGAAACAGAAAAAGCCAGCACAGTTACTTAGCAACGGAAAATATAAGGCGTGGATGAATAGGAAAAATGCGCGATTATCGTCATGACCAAGATGGACTCCTTTACTCGCTCTCAAGAAAATATCAAATGAATCGAACTTGTCAAAAGGAATCACTAGATTGAATGTCAACTTTTGGATCCGACATATCAGTATCAAGGAAATTTCACCCCTTAATACCACCATCGCAAAATTCAAAAACGAACAAACAAAAGATCAAAGTGACCCTTATTTTCAACACATTGTAGAAATGTTTAAAACATTAATCCCGATAACATCATTTTTCCAACTTATCTTGAAGACTACGATATCCAGATTAAAATCTCAGACTATGATTTCCAAAATAAAAATCTTATTCCCGAAACAATCAATCCACTTTTCCAAGAATTCAGAGACAGAACACTTGATGATTACCATATAATTGGCCACAGATGCTTCAAAATCGATTGCATTCGCCTCAATTGCTGGTTGGTCAGAAGAAAGTTCCTTTAGTTTCAGAATTAATAACATTAACACCATTTTCACTGCAGAAGCTTTAGCAATTTGTCAAGCAATAGATGACTTAACAACCCCGAACAAAAGATATGCGATTTTCTCTGATAGTAAATCAGTTCTAACAGCGTTGACCAACATTAACATTAAATCTCCCAAAGTAATTCTTCGCTTAAGAAATAAATTAGTTAAATCACAATTAAAATCAATCAACATAACTTTATTTTGGATACCACCGGAACATAGATATTAATGAAAAAGCGGATAAACTTGCTGTCAATCATCAAGACATCTTTTTACATTGGATATCTCCAGAAGATCTGACAAGACGAATAATTGAAATCGATTAAAGAACTAACTAAAGAATGGATAACAAACAACTATCACCGTTCGCTATCACTCGACTTTAGAAAATATTCTCGATTTACCAAATATTTGCAAATAGTTAAACAGATGTTTTATTAACAAGATGCAGAATTAAAATATTAATCACCCTTATTATTTCGATTCAATCTCGAAGAATCAGCAGAATGTTCTACATGTAAAAAGGAGGATTCATTAAACCACGTTTTACTAGATTGCACAAAATACAATAAAGAACGAAAAAAAATTTCCATTCCTTAAAACTCCAAACAGCATATACTGATAACTTCTGCAATCTGATGACCCGAGCATTTGAAAACAAAGCAACAACCCCCTAAAGAACTTATCCGATTTCTAATCTCTACAAATTCTAAACTCAACAATTCCACTTTTCCTATTACCAATAAACAAGACCAAAGACTCGAACAATAGAGGTAAAGGTCGACCACGTCGCAACCATAAATCTCAAAGCACTCAACAATCTTGAATCATGAACCTTGTCATGAACATAAGTGCAGTCATGGGGCTTGCCACCCGAAAACATCGTTGAAGTATTATATTCGTTTAAAATTGTGTACAACCATGCGTTTTTCAGAAACAGTTCAGAGAACCATTGTGTATCGCTTTATCCAACATCTGTTGAGTAAAAAAAGGAAAGAAAAGGCAAATCCACTCAAAACTAAGAATTCAGATAGTTGTGTCTCAGAGAAGAAATTCTGCGATTTCTGAAGAATTTTTTGCCCTATTGAAATAAAATTTTAAATTGTCTGGGGGAATAATTTCTTGTAAAATTTAATAATATTTTTGCCCTTTCTCTTTAGGAGCCCACCGGCCTCTAAGGAATTTCTCAGTGTTGGACTGAATTGTAAAAATCTAGACATTGGTTAAAAAAATCGTCTGGTTTCGTGAACGTTTCAGAAATTTCCTCATCGTATCGACTGAGAAATCTCCTGAGCAATGATTTTTCCAACATTGAATTGACAAAGGTAGGTAGGTAGTTAATTAACGTCGCACTGGAGCAACACAACGGGCTATTGGCGACGGTCCGAGATCCATCCCGAAGGAAAAGATCGGACAACGCCTCGTAATTTTGAACCAGTCAGATGAAGCTGAGATGGCAGTCCATTTTCCAAACTTCCACATCACGCCAACGTGAGGATATTTGAGGACACGACAGATTTAACGTGCATCAGCCCCCGTGTATACGCAGGTCTTTGGCTGGACCGCGTTTCGAACTCACAATCCTCCGGTTGCAACCGCGGCCTTGAATCACCAAAGCACAGAACCATTCTTTTTTTTTTTTAATTTCATTTGTGAATTGTATTCTTCTGTATGCTTCACTCCATTAATGCTCTGCGGATGGCTAATTCGTCATCTGACCGTGATTCGAAATTTCGTGGTATTGTCCTTGGATCTTTCCCTTCGGGTTTGATCCTGGACCGTCGCCGGGGCCGTCGTGGCTCAGTGGGTATGCCCACTGCGATAGCAACCTTCGAGTTGTAGGCGACGCAGGTTCGATTCCTGTCAGGTGCATTCCTTCCTAAGTGTATTTCTCTCTTCTGTTTCAGTAGTTTTCATTGTGTGGGTCTATTACTTGATACTGTATGCCTTGTGTCTGGCGCAGCATAGCGAAATATGGCCCTTGCGTCATAAAAAAAACCCAAAACAACCAAATCGTCGCCAATAGCCCGTTATATTACGCCAGTGTGACATTAATAAAATACCTACTTGCGGATGTATAATGAAATTTTTAAAACGTGACTATGCAAGCAGTTAGCGAGAAATCATTCTCAGAAGACTCAGTCGATATACGATAAGAAAATATCTCAAACATTCACCAAGCCAGACGATTTCACTTGGCCGGAATTCACGAGCTAGTTGGATCCGTGACTTTTCCAATTGGCTACCAAAGCACTTCACCGAGAACTAAGCCACATGTACTATATTAGTTCTGTGGTTTCTTACTTATCTGGCAGCAGTGATTCTCCGTCTCGCAGCGCCCTCTACCGCTCACCCGCATTTGTTTTGATTCAATTCCTACGTCTCTTCTGCGGCGAAAGTTGTGGAACACCTATCCTCACCTGCTGGTCATAACATTACATGACTCTGCGATAAGCGGATTACATATTCTACGACAATAAGTTGTGAAATGAGGCAAACGTATTCCGTGATCCCGCTACCGATCCGATAACGCTATCAGCTCAATAAAATCCGTGTCAGCGCGCGACTGCGATCTTTCCTTCCGCGCTCCCGGAAGAAACATACCTTCCAGATCGATAGTTCTCTCGCATGACACGTTTCCCTCTCGTCTCCAGAATGTTTTCGAACCTCGCTAAGGACTATTCCAGCGTCCTGCCCTGTTTCGTCGAGGGTAAAGTGATCAAGGGATTCGGCAGGGGCAGCAAGGAACTAGGAATTCCGACGGCCAACTTCGACCACGACGTGATCGAGAAGCTCCCGAAGGACCTCGACTGCGGCATCTACTACGGCATGTCGAATCTGAACGGCGGGCCCGTTCGAAAAGCCGTTCTCAGCATCGGCTGGAACCCTTACTACCAGAACGACAAGAAATCCCTGGAGACCCACATACTCCACAACTTTGAAGGTGACTTCTACGGCGCGAATCTCAAATTGATCATCCTGGGGCACATACGGCCCGAAAGAGACTTCTTGTCCGTAGACGACCTCATCTGCGAGATCAAAAACGATATTCGGATAGCGGAAGAGAGATTAAATCGGAACGAATATCAGAAATTTACGACACACCAGTTTTTTGTGGCCACAAATGGCATAAGCACATAACCTAGAACCTCGGGAATCAGCATGTGGTAAGGATCAAAAGTATTATGTTTGAACAGTATATTGTGTTCTTCCGTTGAGGGACAGAAGAAAGTATATATTTATTGGTAGGAGTTGATGGTTATCAAGTATTCTGAATCTGTTACATAGATCTGTGTTTTTCCCCTGTCTTACGTCATTTTATAAGTTAACCAAAATATCTTAGAGTATAAATCTATCCTATACCAGCTACTCTCAAACCAGTATGTATCTTGTGGGGTACACAGAATGAATATTTAAAATAGCGATGTAGATTAAAGCTGACCTTTGAAATGGGATTAAAGTTATTGTTCCATACTTATCTATTTGCTTCATATTGATATTAATTCATTGCAATATTAATTGTTTTTTACTGCTTTGAAAATATGTATTTAGTTCTTGAAAGAGCAGAGTTGAGAGCTGCTGCTTTTGATCATAGCTGTTTGTGGAATATAGTTTATATATAATAAAGCAAAGTTGTGGAATACGTTGAAAAAGATTTTTAGGCCTATGTGTAATCACAATAAGAAATATACTAAAAGTAGCCCAAAATTATCAAAGATTTCATTAGTAGGTAGATGCTTTTACGTGGGGGATTAAATATGTATATCTTTGTATGATCATTGTATCTTCCAGAAAGTGATATTACATTAGAAAGCTGTGATGTGCATAAAAAAATCGTCAAAGATTAATTTCAATTGTAAATCGATTTTAGTTTGTTCAAAATCTGTTTATCTCAGAAATTCATGTAGAATTCTTCAGTTTACAATATACGTTGTAATCATACTTTTATATTGTTAATACATCTCACCTTCCGTATTTTATGCTTTTAAACAGTAAATCTTAAGTTTATTTAATATGTAATTTAAAAATATTTTTGAATTTCCTTAGAATTATATGTCAATGCCTGGAATTAACTTATCTACATTTTACAATACTCAATTGGATTTTAAATAAATTTTATTATTGTAATTTGAAATGTAAGTAGATCCATTTATTTTTCATATGCTGCACTGTGAAAAATGGCTAGTGTTAAATGCCACTAATAATGTACTTTCATAAATTGTTAAGCCTCTTTGGTGCTGCCATGAATATGTTGGAAATATATCCAATAAATTTATTATAAATTTCTTTTGTAGTTTTCAATGACCAACAATTTTGATTGTCTGAAGCCAAAATGTTCTGTTTAAGTGTAACTTCAAATTTTCGTGGATATGTAAAAGCAGAGTAATGATTAGGGATACAGCTCTTTATAAGCAGATTGTTTGAAGGAATAATAAATGGTTGAAATGTGCTTATTATACAACCAAAACAGTTGGGAAAGTTGGGTGTCAAAAATCATGGCTGAATCCAAAAATGTGGACATTAAAATGAAATTTATAGGTACAAAATGCAGTCATTATATTAGTTACAGAATTCTTAGGTTTTTTTATACTGCATAAGTGTCGATACAATATAGTTATGCCATCAACTGGTTGTCTTGTTTTACCAATCTTTTTGTGTTTAATTCTGAAATCATGCAGGTGTTATAGTCTGCTAAAGTCGGTACACTCAGTTTCGATCAATCGACACAGTAAGTTCCCAGGTCCAACAATGTTGGTGAAAGCACATCACCATACAAAACTCTACACTGATGACCACTAACCCTGACTTGGAATATAAATAATTGAGAGGTTTCTTGTATTTTCAATACAGAATTTTATCAAATTTGGTACTCAATAATCTACATCTAATAAATTTTTAAAATGTTACTGTATTCAATTTCCCCTTGAATTTGCTTGTAAATACTATTTTTAATTAGATAATTTACTCAAGTTATTAGCAGAAGCAAAATATCTAGTTTCCAAATTTTGTATTTGCAAATATAAAATGATTATATAAAAATTTCATTTAAATTATATAAAGCGAATATTAAAATTAACCCCCTAACTACAATTTTCAGATAAATTTCTTTATCATTTCAGAATAACTCCCCCTATTTCTCTTTAAAGACTTTGTCTCACTGCTATAGCTCTCCCAACGTATCTGGTCAACCCTTTCCCCACAGCTCTAACCATGGCTTCAAACAAATACGCTCCTAAGTTATTCGTTACTTCCCTTTTGATCACTGTTGTATTTCACCACACCACCATTAACATGAAAATGCAACTTCATATAAATACCACATTTTCTACCAAAAAACTTTCCCGTGTTCCAGTGAAACGTTAATTCAACAACCTACCAATAAACTTTCTTAATGGATCCTGCTAATTCAATAATTAACTGTTCATTCTTTCACAACACCCTTAGAATCAGGCATTCTACACAGAACTCCAACGTATCCCATTATATGCTCATCTTTGAACTCAATAAACTACATACCTGGTATTTTCTACCTCTCCACTTATGAACTCACGAAACTACACTCAACCCAATGTAACCCTTGATTGCCTACATGAACCCTGTCATGACTGATTTATTATGACATCTATTTCTATGTGATAGGGACATTAAATTCTCTTGGGTCAAATCCATTTTTATTTAAATGAAGTTTTACTGATATTGTACTAATGAGATTTCTTGGTTGTGTGTTCATTACTTTCGTCTCTACTCTTGTATTTCTCTTTCCATTTTTAATGTACAATTTTTTGCTTCGGCATATCATTTTAGAAATTTGTATGATTTATGTACAAAGCCTTCATTTGGTCTGGTGCAGGGTTAGAAATTAGGAACAGGAAGTCAGGCATGCATGACACCTAAACATTTTTCCATGTTTGCCAAAATGTTCTACTTCGGTGCGATTTAAAAATTCATATTGAGTATATGTGGGTGAACATATTGTAATGCCTAGGTCTGGTCTTAGAAAACATTCACATTTTTGTGTAGAAACACTTGATCAGTTGGAATTTGCATCATACAAACGAAAAAGTAATGGATCCTAAAACACGACTTTTCGAAATTAGATTATATTAATAGCTGCAAAATACAACAAATGGATACTAAACAAGATTTGGATTTTAGATTGGAAACAAATGGATTTTTTTCGCATGCTTGCATGATGCAATAAGCAGTTTCCAGTGAATTGTCATAAAATTGATAACTTATGGGCTCAAATACGTTTATCATTTTTGTCAAAGGCTTTTTTGCTTCAGCTTTTCATAATTTTGTCTTGCATCAACTACTGCATTATTTTCACACTGACCTTGAGTAACAATTTTCAAGTATGCGATATTATCTCTCTTCAAGCCAAGTAGGACATAAGGTTTACAGTCGTCTTGTCCTCTATTTCTTCCTGTCTGGAGCTGCATCTCTGGCTTAACCCCAGCTTCGCCATCCAGTCTCTTGATCTCTTTCCCTCTGCGTACAAGTTAATGCTACCCTTAGATGTTCTGTAGTAGACATTTTTAGTACTTTGTTGTACATATAGCGTATAAAAAGGATATTTTCCTGCATATGGCAGATTCATTGATAAAACAATCAATTCTTTTCAGAGAGGATTTTTTGATGATTCAGGTTTCGCCATTGGTTCTGCTTGCCAAATGGGCTGAGCCACCAATTTGGTTATTAGCGCTTTCCATTCTCGTATTCTATGGACACTTTCCCGTAAGCTCCATGGCCAATGATTTCGAAAATTTGGTAATTGTTGCTGATGTAAAATTCATTTAATATAGATTCTGAAATCGCTTCATTACTGTCAATCATTTTACCCAATTAAACTGATTATGTTTGTTCGAATGCTAATATGTGCTCTTGATTTTGACAGCACTTGTTATAATTAAAAAAAATACTAATTAAACATCTTTGATTTGCTTTATTCGTTTTTAAACACACCCAGTCACTATTCAAAGTGTATTTAGCATCAATATGGTCATACATCACTCTAAGAAATGGAGAGCATCTTAAGTAACTCGAGAGCAATCCATTGGAATTCGTGGACCAGAATTTCCAATCTACCAGTTAATAAGTGGGAAAAAATCACTTCTTTTCAGACAAAAAAAATTGAGATTGAATTTTTTGAAAATTTTTGTGTTCTGCTGAGTGAAATTTTTCAACTTTCCTCTTCCTATGTTAATTTAATGCATAGTGCTGGTATGGTCACTTGTTTTAGGTGAAATAATTTTGTTAAAACTTTTATTTTTCCAGAAATAAAATTTCATAACTGAAATAAGCTATTCTCTTTCATGTGTAGTACACAACATTCACTTACAAAGTGCCTTTGTGGTAGATTATTTATATTGAAATATTTAGTTGTTTCATGTTTGGCATTTGTTAGTTTCATTTAGATGTGTTAGGAAGATAGACCGGTGATCTGATTTAGGTGTGCATTATGTCTCTTGGGCACTAAAACAAGAGTTCACAACAGTACATCTATTGATTTTACTCTACCGCAGCCTGAAAATGTTTCTACATAAAAAAAATTGACCTTAGAAAAATATTTTTTCACTTGCAATGAAGTATACTTAGTCTGATTTATTAAATTAGCATATAGGATTTTTTTTCAACTAGAAAATTAATTAAGACTAAGGGAAAAGATAATTTAGAGTGCACAACAACCACATTCAAATAGAGTAAATATTTAACTCTATGTAAAGTTGATGTTCGTGACGTTTATTCAAGAGAAGAAGCATGTATAATCATTTTAAGAAACTGTCACTCATTCTTTTCAATGAATCTAGCAAAAGAAATACTTTCAGACTAAGTGCTAGTTTTTCCACCAATAAATTTAGTAGTTCTAGTTATTTTAGCAGTATTTCTTCATATTAACATATAAGCATTCCTCATGCATTATTAAAATTCCAAGTAAATTTACTTTATTTTTGCTTTCATTTATGAATATTTGTTCAATTTTAATTTCTTCCAGTTTTAATAACTTCTTTCCTCAATTTTATGTGATTTTTTTTCAGACTTTTTGATCCTCAGAAATGTGAATTTTGTTTCATTCATACACACTTAGCTGTGGTGGATTGTTTAGGATGAAACTAAAACAGTGCAGTTTGAAATTTTGGTATTCATTGCTATAACTCACTTAATGTGTCCTATTAATTTAAATTTTTAAATTTCCCCTTGTTTTTACATTTTGTTAACATCACTTATGTTTTATGTTACTGTAAGTTCAGCAAACCTTTACATTTTTAATTACGAGAACACCGTTTATAAAATATTTTCCAATTAAAGAAAATTTCCTCAATACAAAATAGTCTAGTTGGATTGTCAATCACAATCCTGAGATTGTTTTACTCAGCTCTAAACGCGATAGCAAATCAATCAAAATTTTACCTATCTTTGATTTCCTTCAGCTGCTTATGTTACAGACAGATAGTTAAACACATCCAGCTGAACGCTTTTAAAGTACATTTATTTCTTCCATAGCATATTTTCCTCGTTTCATAGATCAAAATCTTTATTAACACTATGTTCACTGCTAAAGGTAACCTTGGGAAAGGTTTTATTTTTCTCAATGTCGATTCCATTTATTGTTAGTTTGCGTTAAAGGTGTCATTTCATAACCTTCCTCCTCCCTTTCTCTTTTGTCGTAAAAAGGGGGGGGGGGATAGTGCAAAGCAGTGAATCGTATCTCCTTTAAGTGACATCTGAGTCTTGAGACACGGTATCCCGAAACTTTATATTCATAGGACAGAGCAGTCTAATTTTACATATAGAGTTGCAGCTGCGAATACATCAGTTTTAGCATATAGCTGTGAAATTAATAAATAGTTTTTAGCATTGAGTCACTGATCGATGGATATAAATTTATGAAACATCTACATTCCACATTACAGAAATATTTTTCAATTTAAAGCAGGCACGAGTTGCACAATCAATCACAAACCAGTGGTTTTTACCACCCAAATGAAAGTAAGAAATACATTTGATAAAATGTTAATATAAATCGTCGAGTTCAAGATTTTTAGCTGTTGAAAGAAGATTAGTGTCAAACACATCTAGCTAAAAAGTATTTTCATTTCTTCAATCGTTTCGCATCATAATCCCCTAATATATCTAAGCACACCTATCAAAAGTTTTTCAAATTCAGAAAGTTCAAAATGTGGATAGTCAAGTCAGATTTTTTTTACCAGGCAAATAAAAGTGAAGACAAAATAAGTGTTTTGACTGTGGGTAAGGTTATATCTACAACTTCAAAAATTCTAGGTGGTTCGGTTTGTGTTATCCTATTAATGGGAGCTCATGTTACTGTACAAACATCTTTTCAATAAAAAAAAATTCTGGATTCAAATCTAAGCTGATTGGAAATAACTAGTCTATATAGAATCACTCTGGAAAGTAGTACTTGTACGAGATCTGCGACAGAAAACTTCTACCTGTCTGTTTCCGTGGAAACGAGACAGCCCATTTCCTAAAGGGAATTCCTTGAAATATTCCAGTTTGTCACATTGACGTAAGTAGCGACAGTTTGCTCTCCAGGTGTTTGTGATATATGGACATCACCCACCACCCAAGTCCGCCCAAATTTTATCCCCACTTAAAATGTACGAGACTTGTCTCTATAGTGACCGCCTAACTTTGCGTCTGGAGCAGCTTTGGTAGATCGCACATGACACTAAGAAAGAAATAGACACCTACCATTGTGAGGAATATCCCGAACTCGGGATTCATTCGAATGACGTCGCCATCGCTGAAGACGAACGTCTCCTTCCGTTCTTTCTTGCATGTCAGAACGATGGATATCTGCTGGGCAGCCACTGACAGCACGGGGAGTTCAATTCTGTTGAACTCATCGAAGCATCCCCAAGAGCCCGATTGAGCAAGCCCTGGAAGAGAACCATCCCTTAAGAAAATGCTTCCATTGCGATAAACCCAACAAGTGGTTCGACGAGACATCTCGTCCACCAAAATCTGGTCAGTTTCGATAATGACAAGGTATCTTGTCATCAAAATATTACCGATATTTTTTATGATGGCGAGATCAAGGTCTGGTCAGTTTTCTAATGACGAGATATCTCGTCAATCAAGATCTGGTCAGTTTCGATAATGACAAGGTATCTATTCATCAAAATATTACCGATATTTTTTATGATGGCGAGATCAAGGTCTGGTCAGTTTTCTAATGAGATATCTCGTCCATCAAGATCTGGTCAGTTTCGATAATAACAAGGTATCTTGTCATCAAAATATTACCGATATTTTTTATGATGGCGAGATCAAGGTCTGGTCAGTTTTCTAATGACAAGGTATCCCGTCCACCAAGATCTGGTCAGTTTCGCTAATGACGAGATACCTCGTAGAGACAACTACCAAGTGGGTTAAAGGGCCGCGGTAGCCCGGTTGGAAGAGTAGCGGATAAGCTTGTGTGACAAAATTGTCACCATAGTGTGACCAGTTGAAAAGCAACAAACGATTTACAGCGAAGTGAATCGGGATGGTGATGCAGCCAGTGATTGAATATGGGATGAGTGGATTTGCTGGCATTGGTCAGAGTTTGGGTATGAAGCTGGATTTTGTTGGAGGTGGAGCTACCGACAAAATGCAAAATTGGGGATTTCTCAGAGGAACACAAGACATCTGAAAAATGCTGAGAATGGATGACAGAGAATGAACAAGGTTCTCTACAAACCAAAGTGAAACCTTAAAAAGTGATTCTTAGCCTCGTCCTCATCTCAGCGTGGTGGGAGATGGTGCCGTAGGGGATGAGCATGTATGTGGTAAATGCCAATTGGAATTCATAAATCTGCCAGATTTCTTACACCGTAAAAGGTTCTGTACTAGGAAGGCTTTTTGTTCTTATTGGAGAAGACAACTGCGATGAACAAGAAGATGGCGGGGACATCGACAATTCACCTATGGACTTTAAGAATGAATCTCAAAAATACCCAGAAGATATTTTAGCGCCCCCATACCTCATGTTTAGGGATGCGGAAAATAGCAACCATTTCGTTTTCATCTGTTCTTCAGAAAGAACAGGAACAGCCTGTTCTTACTTTTCACAAAAACCTGTTCTTTTTGTTAAAAGAAACAGGGACATGAGTCATCTCCCTGTCACGTGTTAAATCTTATTTTCCCGAAAACACTTCCATGGCAAGCAAAAGATATGTGGAGAGCGAGGAACAGCCCATGGACCTCGAAAACTAGTCATAACTATTCGGACGAAAGCATTTCAAATGAAATTAAGAAAGGCGCTGTGAGCCCTGGTTTGCTTTACCAACTCACACACAATCCCTACTTCAACATCTTTTAACTTCAATCTGTTCCCGAAACACATGTCACTTTACAAGCTCTCCAGAATACTTGTGTCGCTGTCGCACTGCAAGGAGCTGAAAACACAAATATGTCACATCTTACTCCTGTACTCCCTGCAGCAGCAAATTATTCAGCTTCATACCCAATGCCAGCAAATCCACTCATCCCATATTCAATCCCTTGACCGACCCCTCCCAATTCACTATGCTGTAAATCGTTATTTGTTGCTTTTCAACTTGTCACCACTAGGTGGTGATACTTCTATTAAATAACTTTTATTAAACACGAACAAAAAGTTTTTTCAAAGCCTAAATAAGTTTGTACACTAATAATTTTTTCGTAAAAATTGTTATTCTTAGAAAGGAAATCAATTAGCCACTTTTTGAAATATCCCTCAGATTTTTTTTTCACCAAAGCAGGTAGTTGAACTAATGTCGCATTGGAACACACGGTCTAGTGGTGACGGTCCGGGATCAATCCCGACGGGAAGGATCCAAGGACACCTCGTATTTTTGAATCACGGTCAGATGTGGTCACGCCTGAGCTGGCACTCCAAACTTCCACACCACGCCAAAGTGAGGACATTTTAGACCACGACAGGTTTAACGTGTACCAGCCATATACAGGATGGTCTTTGGTTGGATTGATTTTCGCCTTGGAGAAAATATCTTGTCTTGCGGGAATCTTTCCTTTGAAATTAAAATTTTAAAAACTAGATCGATTCGTATTACAAGTGTGCTGCATAATTCAGATTGAGTTGATGAAAGTAGTTGGTGGTTTATTTTATAACGCAGAAAATGCTATTTCGCAAAATATTAATGTTATTCACCTTTGTATATTCTGCCCAATCCCTTGTAATCCATTTGATCGGAGCAATTGAAGACAACGACGTACTTCCCCAGCATTTTGCCCATGTCCTTCGTGGTTTCCGTTTTGCCGGTTCCGGCCGGTCCAGTTGGCGCACCGCCCATGTTCATCTGCAGTGCCTGTGCCAAAGTGATGTAGCACCTAAAACGAAACGCTAGATTAGAGCCTTTTTGGGCGAACAAATAGCAAATCTGGCGTCTGAAAATGTTATAAAAGAAGCTTATATTTCCAAGACAAAAGTTAATTCTGTATTCGATATAGGAATGAAAAAAATGACTACAGTATTTAAAAGACTAAAGCCATGGTTAATTAGAAAGCGCAAAGTGACATGCGCAGACCAATCAGAGGTACCGGCGCGAGCAGTGAAAACGCTGATTAACACTGGCTTTACGACTCATATTCCTGCACTCATCTCAGGGACGGATTTAGAGGGGGTGGAGTATTCCCTCTAAAATGTTATTGAAGCTACAAAATAAGTATTGAAGTTTGCTTATTCGATTAAATCAGTTTCAGTAGGCCCATTAAATAGAAAATTCGTGTTCCGGTCTGATAGGTAGGCAGTTGGATTTACATTGCACTGGAAGCAACACAATATATTGGCGATGGATCCATCCCGAAGAGAAAGATCCACGGATAACATCTCGTTATTTTAAGCTACTGTCAGATGAGGCCAATACCTGAGCTAGCACCTCACTCTCCAAATTTCCACACCACGCCCAGGACATTTGAGGTCACGACAGATTTAACGTGCCCCATCCCCCACATACACGACGGTATTGGGTTGGATCGAGTTTCAAACTCGCAGCCCTCCGGTTGCCTATCCGCAACTCTTCCAACCCAGCTACCGCGGCCCAGCATTCACATGAACCAGATGAGTTTTTCTCTCGCTTTAGCAATCGAAATACTAAATGCGAATTTCAGACCTGTCAACCATTTTCCTGCTCATGCGGTAGATTTTTATCTAAACCATGAGCAGAAAAATTCCTTTCTTCGATTTATATTCAACTAAATTAACTTCAGCATTTATTTCTGTAGCATCAATAACATTTCGTGGGGTGCTCTCCTGCCTAGTAGCGTCCAAAATTTTTACCTGTCAGTCAGTGGAGTGATGACAAGTCTTTCAGTACATCCTAGAAATTCATTCTGGTAGACGAATTTAACGTCTGTAATGCCGATCGCTGTTTCGTCGTCATCGGCCTCGAAATAGAAACGAAACTGTTTCATCCACTCGAAGTCCTTCGAGGATTTGATGCTGAAACGGCACTAAAAGGAACAAAAGAAAGAATTTATCCTATATTTTGTATGTACATAAAAGTTAATTGTCAACATGAGTGAAATACTATTCCCAGGAGTGAATGAAAAATAAATTTAACCAATCTCTTTGCACGTATGATCTAGATCTCAGGTTGGTTACACTAAACTACTACAGATAAAGTCGATATTTTTTCAACACACATTGTTAATTAAGAAATAATATTGAAAGGCTGATTTCCAGTACCAGCTGTGGTCATTTCCTCAATAACGTTTTAAGTATATTTTTTTAGAATTAATTAGCCTGTAAATGCTGGTATTCGCAGACAGGTATTCGAATATAATTTTCCTTTGGAAGGATTTCAGAAAGGGGTCATAACCAAGGTACTGATAGTCATTGGGAGGGCGACTGTCGCGAACGATCACCCGAATTGCGATTGTGGTTCACGTGTGGTGGCGCAACAATCGCACTGCTGAGTAGTCAGATTCGTTGTGGTGGTGTGCCGTGCTTTTCTGTTTTGTCATGTCAACCGTCCTGTATGTGGTGTTTTAAGAGAAGAATAAATATATGTTTTTCTCTAAAACATATGAATCGCCTTCATTTCGATTAGAATAAGCTTTTTAGGATGAAACCCTCAAGTTCATTCACCGTCCCGGACCTATTGGAAGAATCGAAATAAGATTGAGGTAAGTGATACCTCTTTCTTCCATATTGAAATCGAAACTCGAATTGGAATAAAGAATTTTTAATTAACAGAAAATTCTACAGTCCGTTTGGATATGGTGCTTACGTAATGGAATAGGGTGGGATTTTATCCTACCAGAACTGGAGGGTAATTCTAAGGTATATAAGTATTGTATCCTTTCCCCTGCAGCCAGACATCCAAAGAAAACGAAAAGAAACGGCTAGATACAAATTAACGTAGTTTCACTGGAACTCTATTGGTCAATTTCTAGTAATGGTGGAAATGGTGCTTCAATGGATTCCTAGTTATTGTGGGATTCATGGAAACGAAATAGCAAATGAAATGTTTTGAAAGATCTTATTTTCAAAGTGATTATTTTTAAACATAAAAGAATCCCTCGTGACCACCCCGAAAGGGACTGCCCGCTTTCGAGACACTTCGATTTGTCCACTTTGTGGGCATGTAAATATGAACAGCGACCACCGTTTAATTTTCCTTCATCTTGGTGACGTTGAATGTACAGCTCTGTCTGCTTTTGATTTTTCAGTTGTACTGGACTGCAAGGTATCGCAGTCTCGAAAGAGCTGTAGTGGGCGTAGGATAAAAAAAAAAGTGTAGCTTAAGTTTACTTTACTCATTAATCCAACCTTTCATTAGAGACGGGAATAGAACTTTTTAGAAAATCCTCTAAACACCAATTGATGTTTTCAAATCGATGAAAATTTGATAAACTGGATTTTTCTACTACTTTGGGGTGGATGATGGCCACTGTTTGAGATTCTTGATAATATTAGAATCATTGGGAACAGAATCTCTTTAAAAATTTGTAACATATTAATTTTTCGTGTTCTGCAACCCATTGAGCGTCACGAATTTTCTGAGCAGTGCTTTTACCCCACAACGCACATAATGGTTAAGTAACCACATTTATTGGTTGAAAGAATCGTAAGAAAGATTTAATTGGTCAAGAAAGTCAAAATTAGATAGAAGTCACGCGGAAAAAACTGCAGGTTGCAGAATGGATAAATGCGTGTGTACCCCTCAGAGATTAAATATAAAGCAAAGTAAAATGTATAACCAGCTATATATATATATATATATATATATATATATATACCAATGGTGGGATAAAGCTCGACACTTAACGCTTCCGCTGACAATTTCTTGTTTTCTTTTAGTGGCAAGCCAAGCAAACCTGCAGAGTAATTGGAACGGCAGGGGTTGCTCGAGAATTTCGATGAAGACACTATCGAGATTTTCGACAACGGAATCGAGAATTTGGAACCTGAGCTCCAGTTGCCCCTCCCAGACAGGGAGGGGTCGACTGTCTCAGTACAACCCCGCACTAAAACAGATGCTATAAATAAGTGGATTGACAACAGCCTAAAGGCCAGGTATGTCCAGGCGCATTATAGCATCCATTGGACTAGTGCCAGCAACTACGACCGCCATTCCAGACGACGAATTCTACGCCATCACAATGAGCTCGTCATGGGGGGGGGGGGTCTCTATAGAAAGGAATAACAACTTATGGACCTACTGACCTATTTTGACCTACCTACATGTGACGCACGATCTACGACACCGACGTGACTAACGACTTTGGACTCATGATATTTAACACTAAGCAATTGACTCTTACTTTTTTGCTACGTTTATACATGATTGAAGAAACGGATTGGATCACAAATTGTGGACACACTATCTTTTCCAACGCAAGCTTCTAACAAGAATCATACATTGAATCGAAACTCATTTACATCAAAGCAGCAATAGATTAAAAATAACAAGTTTTATTCACATGCATCCATTTTAATTCTGCAAAATAAATGTTTCCTACCTCAATTCTGTTTGTCTTCTTTCAATTAATAAACCAAACTGTTTTGTCTTGTATTCAATTAAGTGTGATGAAATCTTAAAATAGGGTTGAGAGAGATGGAGACAGTTCCATTCCAGGAGCGATGACTCTCCTGTACTGGTACAAGCTTAGGGAAGGGTTCGCGGTTCAATTGTGGAGCAGCTCCGTCACATGTAAAATCTGCATTGTCAATGACGAAGTTAAAAAAAAGAACGATTCGTAAATGCGACAACCAGCACCCTCTAGCATATAGAAGCAGCAGTTGTGGACACATTCTTCGAAAAATTTATATTTATGCATCCTACCACCCTTTAAAGTTTGTTTAAGTGTTTTCGTGGCACCTTGTAGATATCACCAAATTGCACTGCCCATAAAAATACAGGTAACCCCCGTATAACACGGCACTTCTATAGCACGGATTCACTCTAACACGGTTCGAGAATTGGGAACATCCCCGTATAACATGGTGCTTTTATAGCACGGATTCACTCTAACACGGTTCGAGAATTGGAAACATCCCCGTATAACACGGTGCTTTTATGGAATGATTGGAACAACGATGCGAAAAGGACGGCATTATGAAAGTTTAATTTAAACGGTGTAGCATGGGAATATCCTAAGAACGACACTCGCGGATATTATCTCGAGATAAATTAAATAAAAAGTAACTTAGCTTAGAAGAGACATGGCGTCTCTCGGGGATCCTCGCTCCTCATCAAAAAGAAAAAAATGGCAAAAACGCTTAACGCGTTTCTTTCTCACAAAACTGGAAAGTCGTAGGACTGAGGCGAAAAAAAAAGAGCGTATTCTTCCTCTCCACGCTTTTTATCAGTTTTTCAGGGGAGATGGTCTTGTCACTCAAGAGAGCTGGACTTCCTGATTCGCTGTTTTTAAACTAGCTCATCTGTAATTTGTTAGACGGACACACATGACATGGCATGACGTAACTTTCTGGAAGATTCTTAGCATAGTTAATGAGCGTCACTGGAGCGAGGGAGAAAACGGAATTGAGAAACAAAGGACTTAAAAAATAAATGGCATCATTGATCTCGTGGCTGTCACTCAGAGGATGAGGATATCTTATACCAAAAAGAAAACGCCCTCGGTTAATAGTGCTTAGTGATGACGAAGAAAACATTGTTTAATTCATATTAATATATATTACTTCTTAAGAAAATTTTAATAAAGATATTTATCTTAATTATGAAAATATAATAGCATGTTTTTTAATTTTTGGAACCTAACCCCTTTTCGTACTAGTTCTTTGTTTCGCATAACACGGCAATTTTTTGGAACATAACTCCCGTGTTATACGGGGGTTACCTGTAAATATATATGTGGGTTATGTTTTAAAGATCAGCATTCCATCTGCCACTTCCTGAGTAATACAGGAAATGAAGAAGCGCCGCCAAGTCTACACAGACTGGCTTAGGACGATTTTTCGAGAAATTCCAGAGACAGTTGCAGAACAATGACGAGAGAAGAGGATGGCGTACGGCAGGGGGGAGCCATCTGGCCGATAAGCGAGTTGTAGTATGACGTGTTTTACGTAGTATCGTGACGTACTGACGGGAAAGTCAGACCCTGGCGCCTAGACGTTTCCCATGCAACTGAATCGGATTTCGCCTTGAATTATTAAACTCGCAGAAGACGAATCCGACCTCACAAAACGACGATTTTTCTTTTATTCAATAACTGATAATATGAAGCATTTACACAAGGAGCCTCATGAATACCATTTTTGAGAAAAACGCTGCTGAAAAGTGTGAAAAACAGAAATTTCAAAAACCATTAACCATTTCCCCTGCTGTTTCATTGGCTTTGTGGATTGGACTCCCTGGGCCTCGTTTCGCAGTTTTACCAGACATCTATCCTCAAGGGATTTGCAGTGATCGGGGAAAGTTCTTGCGTTTAATTAGCGTAGCAAAGATGTTATTTATTTATGTTCACACATATTTGAGTAAGTATTCAATTCATTGAACGCGATTAACACTCAATTAAGTGCATCCTATTTTATTTAAAAATAACCGATCTGTAACTATTGATTGCGTAATGATTTGTTCTTTTGAAAATCAGGGTCTTCGGTAGTAAACCTTTGCTCATCATATGCAGATTCCTTGTGGAATAAGACACAATTATACAAAATTGGAAATTACTGTTCGAAAAGTGCCTGAGTACCGGGAACCAAATCTAGAACAACCAAACCGCAGGAAGACCTGAACGAAATATTCTACAATTAGTTTTAAGTATGAAAGGGTTTATCAATTTTCGAGAACACCTAATGTAGTCCAGTGGAAAGTATTTTACGAAAAACAAACTTGACAGCAATTTGAATAACGTAATCTCGTCAAAACATTCTATATTACAATTATTCTTAATTTTCAAATCAAAAGGAAGTTTTATCATGGAGCAACGGTTAGCACTTTTTACATATTAACAGAAGAATTAAGGAAGCGGTCAGTTTGACTGCAAAGTAATTTGAACGGTCTATAAATATATTATTTTCTCACCAAGGGCAGCGGTAGCCCGATTGGAAGAGCAACGCATTAGCAACCAGAAGGTTGTGAGTTTGAAACTCGATCCAATCAAAGACCGTCGTGTACGTGGGGATGGTGCACGTTAAATCTGTCTTGGTCTCAAATGTCCTCACGTTGGCGTGGACAGTCAGATATGAGAAAAGTAAGGTGTATCATAGTTATCGTCCATTCTATTAAAAGGATCGTGAGAAAGAGTGAAAACAAAAACACTACGCAAAATATATTGGCATTAGGACTATCTTTTTTTACCATCGAAGAATTTATTTGAAAGCTGGATCCATTTTGTTTGAAATAATTATATTCCAGTGTTCATACCTGTTGTTTCGAATTATGAAGAACATATTTTCCCAGACCGGGATTCGAACCCAGGGCCAAGAAGACGTGCGTGGATAAGGGATTATTCCGATGCGGCTGCGAGATCCTTCATTCGCCGACACTAGTTTAGTTTTTGGCAAAAAACTCACAAAGAATTGTGTAATTTTTCCAGAGCTAGAGCTATAAGTTGTTTTTGAGATTTTATTCCACGTTGAGTAGTGCTTAAAGATTCAGTGCATTTGCTTGAAATCCCCACTTCCGGTAAGTTTAGTTAACCTATACTATAAACATCATTTATTGATGTTTGTGATGTCTCTACCCGTAAAATAAAGCAGCACGAAATAATAAAGGCAAGGGAAACAAAACTGAAAAGTTTTACCAATTGTGATAAATCTGTATGTACCTCGTGCAGAAAATTTACAAAAGTAAATATTTGTGTGAACTAATAAAAGGAATAATGTAAGAGGAAGCGGTTGGTTTTGGGGTTTTATGGCGCAAGTGCCATATTTGGCCATGCTGCGCCAGACACGACATACAATATCAAGTAATAGACAGACCCACAATGAAAGCTTTACTGACACAGAACAGAGAAATACACCTGACAGGAATCGAACCTGCGCCGCCTAAACCTCGAAGGTTGCTAGCGCAGTGGGCATACCCACTGAGCCACGATGGCCTCAAAGTAATGAAGTGATTTCTTTTTCAATACATTAATTTCAACTTGAAAAATAACTGATTTAACTTGCTAAATGACTACTATAGATTAGAAACAATTAATCATGAAGTTATTTTGAATGATTTAATTCTTTAAAGTATGCTTGCATTTATGCTCATTATATTTTCGAAATGTGGTTCGTTTATTTTGAAAATTCGAAGAAACAAAATCTGAAATTACTTTTTTTTGTAGGATGAATCAGGTACGAAAGTGTTGGATGAAAGTATGGATACAAGATTAAATTTAAGCAATCAGTAGGGTTTTTTTTCATAATGTTTGGAAATTGAGCATTATTTCTTCTACTCCAAACAAGCGGACAAAATGACCTTCCACCCAAGAAAAAAGTGAACCCCGCAATGGAAATGTTTAAGCGAAAAAAGAAGACAAAAAGTTTTCCCAATTTGCGCTATTGAATGATCTACGATCCCCTTTCACTAAGCAAATCCCTAGAGCAGTGATTCTCAACCTTTTTTTTTGTAGGGGCACACTTTTAACGATTTCAAAATTTGGCGGCACACAAAGAAAAAGATAAGTTTAAAAGTTGTTTACTTACCTATAATACACTGTGTAAAATAGTTTATGTTAATAATTGTGAATGTAAAATAAAATAATATAATATGTACTACAAAAACAACAGTACGTTTATTAAGGGATTAATTACTAGGTAATAATAAGAATACTTTTAATGAGAAATTTGAGCTTGATGTTTTTTGATAATTTCATTTATATTTGGTCGTAAAAATGACAATGCTACTCTCATATCGTCTTCTACATTTAACAGTCTCGATCTTTTTTTCGTTTTTATGTTGGTTAATACTAAAAATCCAAATTCACACAAATAAGATGTAGAAAATTGTAATATTTTTAAAGCTTTTTTGGCTATCATGGGATAATCGCATCTAATGTTAATCCAAAATGAATTAATTGATTCTTCCGAATATTTTAAAATTAAATCTCGGATTATTAGAAAGCGAAATTAGTTCTTCCTCTTCATTCAAAGTTAATTCAAATACAGAAGTATTCGTTATCACAAATGGATTACGAACCCAATCAAATTTTTTTATATCTAAATTTGGGAAATAATGAATAATTCTCTCCTCTAATGTTGTCAAATGGTCAATAACAATTTTATGAATAGTTTTATTAAAATCTTTTGGGACTGACTCAAACTTTTCCAAATTGCCTTCCTGAGCTTTATTCTTCCATAAAGTTATTTGTTTTTGGAATCCCACCAGTTTATCTGTTGAGTTTAATATATTTTGTTTCGGCCCTAGTATATTTGAATTTATGTTATTAAAAATAACAAAAATGTCTGATAAGTAAGCTAGTTTAGCACACCATATTTCATCTTCCAACAAATGAACAAAATCATAATTTTTATTTTCTAAAATTTGGCGGCACACAAAAGTGCCGCGGCACAGTGGTTGAGAATCACTGCCCTAGAGCATAGGTTCTTAAACTGTGGTCCGCGGATCCCTGGGGGTCCGCGTAACCATTACCGGAGGTCCGCGAAATTATTAAAAATGGTTGCAAACAGTTCAAGAAGACGATGAAAAGGCAAGAAGCGCGAAGCAATAAAAAATATATTTTTAAGGCAATAAATAAAACATGAACATATTATTATGTTCTGTGATTTTTATATAATTTTCGTAATTTTTATGTACTTTTTATATTTTTATATCGTATTGCTTAAAAATTATTTAATATTTACATTATTATTTGTATATTTGTCAGAAGTTGACTTTTTTTCATGTTTCTATATTTTATATAACTAATAAACATTGTACGAAAAAAAAATTTTTTTAGTGTCCGGGTTTCGATCACTGACTAGGTGGCAACACTGTGCGCTTATCCCCTCCATGTTACTCCTGTGTGCTGTGTGTGCTACACGTCTTTCTCTCGTGCCTTCAGTTGTGATTGTTTGCTGTTTACTGCTTCCAGCTACATCGTGTTCAATCATCCTGGCTGCATCTGCTAAACCCCGCTTTCGCTGATTGATTTTGACATCTAAATATAAAACACCATTAAATCCTTTTAAAAAGTATTTTACCCAGCTCTGATTGTATATTATATATTTTACACAATAATAATTCGTTATTTTTTATATTATTGTAGTTCTACGTTAATTATTTGACCCATAAAATGGATCGTTGGCTAAAAACTGGATCTACACTGAAACAAAATATAGACGAAAGCGACTCAGATGATGGAGCATCAACCTTGAAATCCATCAAGAAACGTAAAATTAGAAAATATTGTGATGAGTATTTATCATTTGGATTCACTTATATATGCAATAAAGATGTGGAAAGACCTGTCTGTGTTCTATGTCGCGAAAGTTTATCAAACGAAAGTATGAAACCCGCCAAACTCCGACGTCATTTGCAAACAAAACACGGTGAACACATTAGTAAGTCTATTGATTTTTTTTAAATAAAAAAACGAGAACTTGCTTCAAGTCAAAATCTGATGCAAAAGACCGCAACTGGTGATATCAATAAAAAAAGCAGTAAAAGCATCATATGAAGTATCCCTACTAATAGCAAAAGCTGGAAACACCCATAATATAGCAGAGCAACTAATTCTTCCTGCTATAAAAGTAATAACGAATACAATGTTGAGCTAAAGCAACAAAAGATATTAATTTGATTTCATTATCGAACGATACGGTCAAGAATAGGATTGAAGACATGTTATGTAATATAAAAGAGCAGTTAATTTCAAGAGTGCTCAAAAGTCAATATTACTCACTACAATTGGATGAGAGTACCGACGTTTCTAATGCTAATTTGTTAGCATTTATTAGATATGAATTTAAATATAAAATACAAGAGGATTTGTTATTTTGTGATTCACTACCTTCGTGTACTACAGCTAAGGCTATATTTAATAGTTTGAATCATTTTATAACCAAAAATGAAATCGAGTGGTCAAAATGTGTTGGAATTTGCACTGATGGGGCTCGTGCAATGTCAGGAACAAGAACTGGATTGATTGCTCTTATTAAAGGTGTAGCACCTCAGGTCGTTTCGAACCATTGCTGCATACACAGGGAATCATTAGCATCCAAAAATATGTCAACAGATTTGAAAAAAACATTGGATGAAGTTGTTAAAGTTGTCAATTTCATTAAGGCTCGTCTACTTAATTCCAGAGTTTTTAAAGTTTTGTACGAGATGGGAAGTCAACATACACATCTATTATTACACACAGAAGTACGTTGGTTGTCACGTGGGAAAGTACTCAATCGCCTTTTAGAGCTTCGTGATGAAATACGATTATTTTTAATGGATACGCAATTTGAACTGAACGGATGTTTTAACGATTTTTCCAGGTTAGCTAAGGTTGCTTACTTGGCTGATATTTTTACTTATTTGAATGAACTTAATTTGAGCCTACAAGGTGCAGCTGCAAATATATTTAAAGTTGAAGATAAAATACAAGCGATTATAAAAAAATCGACTTGTGGTCGAAACGCATTCACAATTGTGTATGAGTCTTTTCCAACACTCAACGATTTAAGGGGGGGGGGGGGGTATGGTACTAAAAAAAATCCCGAAAAATCGCAATTTTTTTATTGTTTTTTAAAAAAATTCAGAATTTTCTGATTCCAATGACACCAAATTCGTCTTTCTACGTTAAATAGAACCGATTATATTGCAATTTTAAAAATTGAACTACTGATGTCACCTGCCACGCTCATTTTCGTCTGCTACTGTAACATAAACAAACGAAAGTTAAACCTCTACATGTCTATTTCTCTCAGTTGAAAATAGTGTTTCTTTTTATAAGATGAAAGAAGCGAAGTAAAATATATTAGCTAACACTTCTTTGAATTGATGTCAAGTAATAGTACCTTTTGGATTGCTTATTTTGAATGTAAATTGGATATTTGTTGTGAAAAATTTGACGTTAGTTTTAATTTCGAAAACGGCTATTGTTGTTGAATATGCTGTTAAATATATTTTGTTGTTAATATATATCTATATTTTATGTTATAATTAAATAATTTTAAGTGATTTGTTTATACAAGTTTGAGCTGTGATATTAAATATGGGACGAAAGCGGAAAGCTCAAAGTTGGTCAAAGATTATCGCAGAAAAGTGAACATGGCAAAAATAAAACTGAACCAGAATTCTGGTTACTTGGCTGGTGGACATTGAATTGTGTTAGTCAGCAATATTGCTTTTACATACATTTTAACATAATGTATTATCTTTGAATTTGTGTGTGCAACAGCTATTTATAATATATTATGTTCCAACAGCAGCAATTTTCATATTTTTCTCTGTATGTAAAAATTTTGATGAAATTTTTTATCTTTTTTCGATTTTAAAATTTATTTTTTGTACATATATTAACATTTTGTTAAAATTTAAACATGGAATATACTTCTTTTGTGTGAAAGATTACTGAAAAAAATTTCAGATGAATATTTTCATAAATAGCTATTTTGCATAATTTTAAAACTTTAGTGCCTTTTTTCTCAAAGAAGTGATTTTTGATATTTTTATAAATTTAAATTGATATAAGTCAAATTCTACTGCACGGATATGAATGAAATTTGGAACAATTGTTACACATATATATATATATACCTTTCTTTAATTTGTCTTCAGCAAGTGTTGAAATATGTGTTTGTTTTTTATTATGAGTTTTGAAAAAACAATATTTGTGGTGTAAAATCACGTTTTTTGCATTATTTTTTATTAAATTTTTTCTGATTCATATTTACAAAAACTGTGAAGACAATTTATTTCTAATATATTTTTATGTTAAAAAATGTTCAAATTGAAATTTTAGCCAAATTATTTTTCTACTTATATCAAAAAGAAAACTGTTAAAATTTTTGAAATTTTATTTTTTTAAATTAATTGTTTTAAATTTTTGAATTCACATTTTGCATACTATACTTAAAATCTACCTGAATACCAAAAATTACAACTATAACTTCAAAATTGCAGATTTCAGCAATTTGGGTACCATACCCCCTTAAAGAAACTTCGAATAAAGAGCTCCCTAATGAAACACGGCAGATTTTTGTTGAACATTTAATGGCTCTAAAAAGCAGCTTTAGGAATTATTTTCCCAGTCCTGATTCTGGCAACAACTGGATTAGAGATCCATTCAACATAGAAGTTATTAATGCTAAACATTTATCTATACTTGAACAAGATATTCTCGTGGAATTATCATGCGATACGTCTTTGAAACTACAATTCAACAAAACTGAACTCACAAACTTTTGGTTATTTCTCAGATCTGATTACCCTGCACTTGCAAATAAAGCACTCCAACATTTGATTCCGTTCTGCACAACATATTTATGTGAACAGGCTCTTTCGGTACTGTTATATATGAAATCAAAGTATAGAAACAAACTAAATGTAGAAGCGGACCTCAGAATAAAACTTTCCAACATAGAGCCTGACATTGCGGTTCTGGTTTCAAGAAAACAACTGCACCCATCTCATTAAGTAAAAATTATTTACAGAAAACATTATAAGATCTATTTTGATCAATATTTGACCAAGAAATGTTTGTATGAGTTTAATGTTATGATTTGTAACTTTTTAAATTCTTTTTACTACTATTTTTTATTCATTTTATGTTTTTTATTCTGTATCCTGATAAAAATGTTCATCTCTATAAATGCCCAAGACCATTTATTAAAATAACCAGCGATACATTTTTATCAATATTTATTATAACGTAGTGCCTATGAGATTATTGAGCCAGAAATTAAGTTTCAAGAACGACGTAAAATGCCTAGGATTGGTAAGGGGTCCGCAAAAAATATGTTGTTCAAGAGGGGGTCCTCGGACTACATAAGTTTAAGAACCCCTGCCCTAGAGGATAGATATCTAGTAAAACCGCGAAACGGGGCCCAGAGTCCAATCTACAAAGCCAATGAAACAATATGGGGGAGTTGTTAATGGAGATTTCTGTTTTTCACACTTTTCTGTAGCATTTTTCTTTAAAATGGTATTCATTTCATTAATGAGGCTCCTTGTGTAAATGCTTCATATTATCAGCTATTGAATAAAAGAAAAATCGTCGTTTTGTGGGGTCGGATTCGTTTTCTACGAGTTTAATAATTCAAGGCGAAATCCGGTTCAGTTGTGTGAGAAACGTCTAGGCGCCAGGGTCTGACTTTCCCGCCAGTACGTCACGGTCATTTCTCGGCTCAGAACGAGTTTCGCGTTATTGGAGCAAACCTATTCCCTTTCTAGAAACCTTGGGCGTACGGCCATGCCTAACGAATACCCGATGAAGTTAAATTGTTAACTATTTTTAATCTGTAAATATTGCCCCTTTATTTGTAAATAAACGTCTTTACTTGTTAATTATGTCGCTTTTATCCATTTTGCTAAAGTAGAGTTCTACATATTCTGCATGCACTCATCCTAAAGTATTCTAAGTATTATACATATATGACTAGGGCCACGGTGGCCCGGTTGGAAGAGTAACGGACTAGCAACCGAAGGGTTGCGAGTTCGAATCCAGCCAAACACCGTCGTGTACAAAGGGGGCTGGTGCACGTTAAATCTGTCGTGGCCTCAAATGTCCTCACGTTGGCGTGGTGTGGAAGTTTGGAGAGTGGGGTGCCAGCTCAGGTGTTGCCTCGTCATCTGACCGTGGTTCAAAATTACGTGGTGCTGTCCTCGGATCTTTCCCTCTGGGATTGATCCCGGACCGTCACCAATAGCCCGTTGTGTTGCTCCAGTGTGACGTTAATTGAAAATACCAAAAAATACCAAATATACCATATATGACTAACTAAATTAATAATGGTAATGTTAATTAATTAACGTCGTACTAGAGCAACGCAACGGGCTATTTTCGACGGTCCGGGAATCATCCCTAAGGGAAAGATCCGAGGACAACGCCTCGTAATTTTGAACCACGCTCAGATGCCGAGGCAACACCTGAGCTTTAAATTAATGAAGATAATTTTATAATGCAAAAGTATAAACAGATATTTCTTTTTATAAATATATCATCTTGCAATACATAAATTTTAAGGATTTTCAAGCAATTTCTTAAAATCCAATTTTTAAACAAAAAATTTAATAGCCCGTTGTGTTGCTCCACTGTGACGTTAATTAAAATACCTACCTTAAACAAAAAATTCAGAAATGCAATAACATTATGACATGACACGTTTATCAAGATTATTTTCAAAATTGACGAGATCCCCTAACGTCAAACTTTCTTTCCCGATTAAAAGTAACAGTCCTGTCCCGATTTGATTTGTACACTGTTGCTCGCAACCACGACATCAATACATTTTGAATATTATTTTTTGTCAGCTTTTACGAGTTAAATCAACGATATTATGAACATCATCTCGGTTTCGAAGTCATCAATATCTGAAAGGGTCACGAAATATAAGCGCTCCCGTTTTCATAAATTCTCAAAATACCCTTCCAAAAATAACGTACTGCAGCTTTTGATTCAAGATTTCAAAACTCAGCACTCCTTTTCACTGAGCAGTACACTATTCGGTACGAAAGTTCATAGGACTTTTGAAGAGTCACATAGCGTCGTCAATTAACTCCTTAAGCAAATCCGCACGTTTGACACTCCTGGTAGGTAGGTATTTCAATTAACGTCGCACTGGAGCAATGCAATGGGACACTGGTGACGGTCCGGAATCAATCCCGAGGACAGCACCAAGTCATTTGAACCACGGTCAGATGACGAGGTCACACCTGAGCTGGCACCTCACTCTCCAAACTTCCACACCACGCCAACGTGAGGACATTTGAGGCTTGAACGTGCGCCAGCCCACTTTGTACACGATGGTCATTGGGTGGATCGAGCTTCGAACTCGCGACAATCTGGTCGCTAATCCGATGCACTTACAACTGGACTACCGCGGCCCACAGAAGAAAGGAACGTGGTAGCCCGGTCGGAAGAGTTACAGATTGACAACCGGTGGATTACGAGTTCGAAACTCGATGCAACCCGATACCGTCGTGTATGTGGGGATTGGGGCACGTTAAATCTGTCGTGGCCTCAAATGTCCTCACGTTGGCGTGGTGTGGAAGTTTGGAGAGTGAGGTGCCATCTCAGGTGTGACCTCGTCATCTGAACGTGGATCAAAATGACTAGGTGTTGACTAGTTATCTTTCCCTTCGGGATGGCCCGCCAATATCCCGTTGTGTTGCTCCAGGGAGGCGACATTAGTTCAACTTCCTTTTGTATGATTAATTTTTAACATGAATTGGATCCTTATTGAAGCATTAATCAGGTCAAAACTGCTGAGTATCTCTTCGCAGTTTCAGATTGATAAGTTATTTATCAGTTATGTAAACAAAACTTCTGTTAAATTTGCCATTCTTCTCGATGTGATGACAAAGAAAAACTTATCTCATATTTTTCAAATTTAACCAGATTTAGTAAATGAAAGTGTATATTTGTTACCGTAACCTGGTTATGATCCTATCAATTCTTGTACTTCGCATTTCGGTGGTATATCGCACACTGGAATTCACATATCAGTGAAAAAGATAAAGAAACTAGCGATTCTGATAAATTAATTCAGCGGTAAGCTGACGTTCAATTGTTATTTTTAGTTGTTGTATTACATTATAAACACAATGGGGACGTATATATCTATGAGAGAGTGTTTAAATTTTCGACAATGTATCCTTCCACAAACCAATCACTGTATGTAAATGGATGTCTGAAGGGCACTGAATGTAAAAAAATGTATGTCCGAATTGCACTTCGTAAGATATAATTGTGGGTACATTTATTTGTGTGGTGTTATTAAAATAATATTTAAAATATAAATAATCCTGATAGAGGTGACCAATTTAACTGTAAATGTTATATTCAAATAAAAAAATTTTTAAATTAAGAAATTTCTTAAGTTTAAAATTAAAATACCAATTTTAAAAATCAACAGATCATCTAAATACTTCACAGGTGGCATTTATTCGTAAAGTATGATGCAAAAATGTTCACGGCTATTCTAACGATTCGTTTCCCAAGGCGAAATTTCACTTTTTTTTTTTCTTAATGAAGGTAGCTAGTTGAATTCACGTCAATATGATGCAACACAACGGGATTGGCGACGGTCTGGGATCGATCTCGAAGGGAAAGATCCGAGGACAACTTGTAATTTCGAATCGCAAAAAAGATGACGAAGCCAACACCTGAGCTGGCACACCCGCTCCAAACTTTCATACCACTCCAACATCAGGACATTTGAGATCACGATAGATTTAACGTGCACCAGCCTCCACGAGCACGACAATCTTTGGTTGGATCGAGTTTCGAACTCGCAACACTCCGGTTGCTAATCGGCTACTCTTCCAGCAGGGCTACCGGAGCCCAAAATGCTACTTTCCCTGGTAAAATCGAGCTCACAATCTCTCAAGCACTGCTTTATAAATACCACAAGATAACCAGTTGCGCTACTGGGGACAAAAATTTATTTAAAAAAAAGTGGTTTAAATGTATTCCTAATGTTACCAGTTCCAAATTGGAATCAAGCTACAGAATCCTGTTCGTATCTGACAAGATTCTCATCGTAAATACAGCCCAACAAGTTCGAGATACAAAATTGAAACTTCCTATCTGTGGCATGGACATGGAATATGATTTTTCAGTAACCTTGCTACTGGATATTTGATTGCGCAACTAACAAGAATAT
Organism: Meta bourneti; assembly: GCA_933210815.1. Taxonomy (NCBI): domain Eukaryota; kingdom Metazoa; phylum Arthropoda; class Arachnida; order Araneae; family Tetragnathidae; genus Meta; species Meta bourneti. Next base: position 108,189,557 of record OW119923.1, on the reverse strand, counting down.
CTCCTAGTATCTGAACAATATTTTGTCACGATCCTCTCTCTCAGTAAATGAATTCGCGGTCCGGGATCAGTCCCGAGGGGAAAGATTCGAGGACAATACCACGCAATTTTGAACCACGGTCAGATGTCGAGGTCACAGCTGAGTTGGCCCCCACTCTCTAAACACCAACACAACGTGAGGACATTTGAGACCACGACAGATTTAACGTGCACCAGCCCCTTTGTACACGACGGTCTTTGGTTTGATTCGAACTCGCAGCCCTCCGGTTTCTAATCCGCTACTCTTCCGATCGGGCTACCGCGGCCCCGACAATATTTAGAAGCGGGTACACAGGAGACATAACTGTCTGTTTGTAGGGATAGAAGTGGTCTCTCAACTACCCCCATTCACATTCCAGCTTTTTGAGCACTTGTTCGTCCACTCCAAGCGTCGCTGGAGGTGTATGTCAAAATTGTCTGTGCATATCAGCTCCTTGTAAAAGAAATTGATTGATTTTGTTTAAGTTTGCAAAATACTTGTCTGATTGTAAAAAACTTCAGGTCGTTCACATCTTGATCTCGAAGGTGCCTCCAAAATGCGGGCGACTTAGGTCCTCTAGAATAAGACAAGTATTTTAAGCTTATTATATAGTAGATCACTTCTATCCCTACACAAACTAACACTAGATTAGAAGTGACTATCGTGCTTGGTCATCGTGGTGTGTGCTGGGGATATCGCAGTAATATGCTTGGACAGTGACTTTTGTGAGAGGACTTTTCCAACTTGTCCATGCTCCACACCCTCAGTAACTCCTTCCTATGTATCAGATTTGTATTGGTGTCTGAAGGACAGCTTCTGGATGAAGAGGAGTTGGTCGCTGTGCGATTTGCACAACATGGCCTTTTGGACTTGGTCTAGATCAGAGGTGTCAAACTCAATTAAAACATGGGCCACTTAATGCAACTGGTAAGATTCACGCGGGCCACATCACATTTACAAATTTTCTTAAAATTATAGTTTGAAGTGAGGATTCAGGAATAGGGATAGGATAATTAAAACACATTATGTAATTAAGTGAATTTAGGGTAATAATTTATAATATTGCTATATAATTGCTTTTATTTAAACTTTTAATTTATTTATAAAACTAAAATTAATTTTTTTTACCGGAAACTTGCCAGCGCTTTCCTCCTACTAGTTTTCCAATATCTGGATTCAAAGACTGAGAACAGATAATCTTCTTTATGGCAGATACATGTTTATCAGTTAATCTTGATCTGTAGGCCGTTTTATTTAATTTCATGGACGAAAATAGTTGCACACATTTTTAACATGACGAAATTGTGTGTACGGTATTGCCTCGATCTCCCCTAAGTGTTATCTTCATAACATATTGCCATGTTTTCATTTTATTTCAGAGCATCGTGGGCCACAAAAAATTATCTCGGGGGCCACATGCGCCAGTTTGACACCCCTGGTCTAGATTACACCTTTACCAAGGGGATTAGTAACAAATGCACTGTAAGGGTTAATAAGTGTTATCTTCTGTAGTCTGGTATCAACAGCGATACATCGTGGACTCTACTAAAAGGTTGATGTACGAAAAAGATAACTGCGAAACTCCAACTTACCAGATCATTGAAGATGTCCCTCTGGTGCACGTGGATGGTGATGAGCGTCTCAAACTTCGTGCGTTCCACAACGCCGAGGTCCTTGGTCGTCTCTTCAATGAGGGTGTTCAGGAGTTCCAGGAACAGTTCATTCGTCTGTTGCATCACCTTCTTGTCCTGCGTGGAGTAGGCAAGGGCCACTTCGGATTCTCGAGTCCATATAATCTGCAGGCACAACAACCCAACCTGGAAGAGCGAGGCATGCGAATAAATTATTTTGCAGAATGCCATTCATTGAATTACAGTCCCAAATGGTCTCTAGAGCGCAAGGGCCTCTTTCGCGTACGGTTTCAGATTACGATCTCCTGTAGTAGATAATTGAAAGTTTTATGAAGAGTATATTAACTACGCCCAGATTACCCTTTTTAAACAAAATTACTGAAACAAATGAACATACTTTGGATTTTGTGAAGTATCCATTGTGGTTTATGTGAGATTAATTACGAAAGAGTATCCTAGACTAAAATCCTTTACCGGTTTATATGCATAGGTTTGTGAAGAAGCTAAATCAACATCTGTTTAAACTAAAATGTATATATGAAATCTTAACAGTTCTTTTCGCATCTCCATTTGAAATTTTGAAAGTTCCTTACATTAAGGCGTAGCAAAATTTATTCGCTACTGCTGTCGAAATTTATTTTGAAGTTTCGAAAAATAAATTTCGCAAATAATTTGTGATTAATGAAAAAATAATAAATTTATAAGCCTTAAAATTCACAATTCTAACTTACATTTTAATAAATTTATGTTTATTGATACATAAAATTAATAAATAATTCGAAGTTTTGAAAATTCTATGCATCTAGCGATAACACAATTTCTAAGCAGGTGAAATTTATTTTGATAAAAAAATACAAATTACTCTTTTAAATATTAAACAGATATTAAAGCAGGATGACTGCAGAAATTTGTATTTTTCCTTATTTATTGTATTCCTTTTATAAATTATATCATCTATTGCACGACCACGCATACGAAAGTATATCTATGATGTTAATATAGTTCTTAGTCTCGCGAAACTGGAAATCTATCAACTCGGGATAGCATCAGTCGAATTCATCCACTGCTACATTTTGGAAGGGGGAGTACTGTGGCCACCCCTATAAAAATTAACTTACAATACAATAGTATATATAGCAGTGCACCTCTCTACCATGAAGTACTGACTGACGTTGCAATGTCTTTGCACGTTCTGTTAAACTTTCAAAGATTAAACTAAATTGCTGCAGAAATTTACCTGTGCTGGGTATTCTCTGAGGAACTCCATGAGTGTGAATTTGGGACTCGTAGTGGAGAGAGCTGCTCTACGAATGACGGAATGAAGAGACTGATGGGACATCTTCATCAAGTTCATGAGCCAACTTTCTACATTACCTTCCGCTTTCACGGGCTTGTTCAACTGGAGGGAAGAAAGAACGCCTTTGAGCATGAAAAAGACACTTTCAATATCTCCTGAGCAAGGGATGATAAATCAAATAACAGAAAATACATTTATTGCTATTCTTTGTCGAGTCAATGAACCAGACCGTTCTTTTAATCGCTAGTTCATTACTGTCTGTCTACCATGAGAACTGCTCCAGACAAGTCCGTTACAGTAAAAAGGAGACTTAATACATTTTCTATAGGGTATTCTTGAATCATTCGAGTTTGTCACATTGACGCAGTTCGCGATAGTAACCTTTCCAGGTGTTTGTGAGATAAGATACTATCACCCATCGTCCTGTAGCCAAATCACCCATCGCCCAAACCTCATCCCCATTCAAAATGTACGAGACCTGTTTCTATATTGACCGTCAATACCTAGACTTTGTGTCTGAAGCAGAAAGCTATGTACTGACCCTGTAAAATTTGCCTGTGCTGGCCTAAAGCTCTGTACTGACTCTGTATCCCGATACATAGCTTTGTGCTTGGAGCAGTTTTCATGGTAGACAGACAGTGCATTTGTAGCAATTCCGCTTTTGAGGACAAAGTGACTAGAATTAAGTAATAATACTGTCTGTCAAAGATACACCGTACTGTCCACTGCTCATTGAAGATATTCAATCGTTCAATGTAGTGTACTTATTCAGGATTCAATTTAAAATCAGAAAAATGTCCAATGTCCCTTTGTGCATCCACAGGCCAGACACACATTCAGAAAATAATTTCGACTCAATCGCCTCCCCCGATTTTCTATTCCAACCCAAAGACCTTAATATCAAATGAACATTAAGTTTCTAGATTTGTTGACTGTTTTTAGACAATATCTACGTGCATTTTAACCGTGTGATAACCGAAACTTTGATTTACGTTGATTAAATTAACTTTAATGTGTATCTTTGATTGGTTTTTAACATTTAAAATATTTCTGGGAGGGGGCCGTAGACCCTTCCCCTGAAAATGTGCTTGCTCACTCATGTGTAGGTAAACGGAGAAAAGATTTTTCTTGTTTCATTCAGTCACCTATACGATAGATTCCGCTTTCTATAACAACCGAATATTAAATTATCATTTCGTTTGTAAAAAATATTTGACTCATTTTTAAGATTTTGCTGTGTGCTCATGGGGTTATTAAAACTTCAATTTATATCAATTGAGCGAACTCCGGTATTTATTTTTGTGGCATCAATAACATTTCTTGGGGTGCTCCCCCATCAGAATACGTCCCTGAAAGTTTTTGACCTAATTACATTTTTAGAGTCTCGTTAACGTCTGTGCTCGCGCCGTGCGTATCTGGATGACAGTTGTTGGCGCTACTCCTTAATTGGCGTAACTTTTCATGTACTTGGCGAGCGCTAAGAACGTTTTAGTGTCTGATTTCGTGAAACGATAAGACAATATCGCCAACGTTCCATTCCAGGAACCATTCTTTGTGTACTTAGGATAGTACAGCAGTTAATGTAAATAAACGTGATTACAGTCCACTGAAGTTTGTTTGAGTCCCAACAGTCTATTTATCTAACCTTTGGCTCAAAGTAAATTATTACTACTACAAACGTAAAAAGTGGTTTTATTATTTGAGGAAGAAAAAAGATTTTAGATCTGAATTCAGAAAACACTTTATAATGGTTGTGTTCGTTGTTAAACGTTTGACAACAAACAACATTACAGACAAGCATTCAAGTCTTATTCCCCGGAAATTTTCTTTGAATGTGTAAATCCCTCTCTGCCAATATTTTTTAAAATTCCAGGGTAGGATTTTAACTTCGAACACCGATGCGGTTTTGCTGAGGTTATTCTGCAGAGGACAACGTACCGTGATGCTTTCGCCTTCTGAAGACACGATGGCAAGAATTCTGTTGTAATCCTTGTCGTCAAAGATGAGCGACTTTGTGTTGTCGAATATACTCAGCAGATGGCTCTGGATGGAATGCGAGTCGCTCGCTTGACCCAGTATCTCCAGAAGAGCTGGATCGGACACGAAAAAGAAGCGGGGGAACATCAGACGTTTTTTCTCCAAGTACCTGAAATTCAACTTTGTGTCAGGAAACTTTTTTTTATCAGAGTAACACAATAAGAGACTACCTGACCGACTTTTCATTAATTCTTTCCCCAGAATACACGCTTTCAAAGTATTGCATTCAATATTCAACTCAACATCTCATTTTCTAATGGATTCTTAACTCTCCTGGTGGTTGTCTCGACGAGGCATCTCGTCATTTGAAGAAAACTGATCTGATGAATGAGATATCTCGTCGAAACCACATTGAGAGTCAAACTATTGATGCTTACTTTTTATTTGTAACCACTTTCCTTCAACTTTCTTGCTTCTGAATAATCATTATCGAGAGAGATCAGTCCTTTTAACCTCTCGCTTAAATTGCATGAGAAATCGTACTTCGATAGAAGTCCAAACGCATGCTATCCGGTTCATAATCGATACAATACCCATGATTGTCTATTATAGGCACGTCCAAGACATAAGGGTAATGCTATCCAAGATGAATCGCGTGCCAAGTACCTGCTCCATAGTGCCTCAAATGACAAATGAATATTCCGTAAGTTATGTGTAATAAAATACGAACATCCACGGTGCCTCGTGGCTCTACTGGAAACTAAAGGAAGGAAAAAATTTCTTTTGGTGAATGCTCATTGCAGGTCTAAGTTATTTCGAAAATTGTTTTTATTCGCTCTGTTAAAAGCAACCTAATAGGGAACGTACTGGCTTCTGACACTTATGTAGGGACACGTGCTGATCTGACGAAGAGTTCCTGTGACAAGGAATCCCATTCGCACACTAGAGTCTTTGCTCTTGTGTGGTCCTTGGTGACGGTGTGTAGGCTGCAATGCGACATCCGAGAGCATTTCAAGCATGCTCTATTGGATTGAGATCAGGTGACATTGCTTGATACGAATTCAGCTGTCCATCATTTTTGGACAAGTGTATACTTAATATATGTTATGAATATAAAATTAAATAACATGATTCTTATATTGAAATAATATTGTTTCTGTTCTCAGGCATTGAACAAGCTTTCTGTTGTTGAAATTAGTGAAACACTGCTAGCTTTATTAATAACCCAAAAAACTGAAGCACAAAATTAATATTTCCCATGAGACGTTACGGCATAAGTTAAGCCTACGATTTACATACTTGCATCCCATATTCTAAAATAAAATACTCCCTATAAGAATGTTTTCGTGAGATTTTCTTACCCTGCCAAAGACTTTTGACAAATTTCCAGTTGTTCCTGCAGATAAGGCAGCAGCTGCTTCAAAGTGTCGTCACCAACGCAGCATTCGACGACATTGCTCTTCTCGTGAGCTCTCATCATGATCTTCCCCCACGACTTATCTATCGTGTTGAAACGTTTCGCTTCCTGCAAGAAACATGCCATGTCTCGTTTCAGAAAATCCTAAGAAATGTGCTTTCCAAGGTGCACTAGCTCAACGAAGGAACAGTGAATCTGCTCACCTTGGGCAATTGTTTCGCGATGTCACCTCCCACGAAAACTGCTTCCAGGTATACCCACATGTTCTGTGTGAAGAGCCACCTCTCCAAGCATTCATTGGTGTTGGAGAGGTCTTGAACCCATTTCTGGATTTGGGTCTTGAAGGGAGCATTGTATCTGGAACGAGAAAAAGAGAATGGGTATAACCAATCATGAGTTATACGTCCGTCATCCGGAACAGAGACCTTGTCCCGATCCTTCCTGTGACCTTCGACCTTCTTTCCCCTTCTCCCTCCCCGTTTCTTCGCCCAGGTATAGGGCGACTCTGGTGGGAATGAGGATCACCATGGAGAGTCCATTCCACCAGAGGTGGCGAGCTTGCCAGGGGAAAGGGTATACGCAAAATGAAATTTAACGACTATACAGGTGATTATTTGTATCCCCAACTTGTAATTGAAGGCCGCGGTAGGCCGGTTGGAAGAATAGTGGATTAGCAACCAAAGGGTTGCGAGTTCGAAACTCGATCCAAACAAAGACCGTCGTGTACGTGGGGATAATGCACGTTAAATCTATCGTGGCCTCAAATGTCCTCACGTTGGTGTGGTGTGGAAGTTTGGAGAGTTCGGTACAGGCTAAGGTCTTGATCTCGTCATCTGAATGGTTCAAAATTACTCGTTGTCCACGGATCTTTCCCTTCGGAATTGATCTCTGACAGTCGCCAATAGCTCGCTTTGTTGCCTCAGTGCGACGTTAATTGAACTATCTACCTAACAGCTCGTAATCGCTGCTATCGCTTACTGCACCGAGAATTGCATTAGGAGCCAGAATCCACATCAGACATCAATAAGGGAAAGTATTTAAGTTTAACCTGTCCCGAAATTGAAACTAATTCAAAACCACGTGACTCAAATACGAATACACCGGGCTATGTTTCTTTCTCAGTTGACTTAGTCACAATGAAACCCTAATTATAAACTCTGGACCAGTGACATGTTCATTGTGGCATCTTGAATACTGAACGGATTGTGATTGGACAAGGACAATGGGAGGAGAGATCTGTTAGAGTGGATGATGTGGTGGAGTGAAAGAAAAAGGGGAACGAGGAGTGGAAAGTGAGATTCCAGATGTAATCAACTGGTTCTTGAGAATCACTTCAAAGTTGTATAGATATATAGCATCTAAAATTAATTCAGTGCATGCATATGTAATTGAATATTTTTGGATTCATCTACTAATGGGCTTATCAACTTTAGCTTATGGATTAATCTAACTTCGTTTATTTTTATAACATCAATAACATTTGGGCGGGGTGACCCCTTCCCGAGCCTCATCTCTGAATGCCTCCCTATCCTATTCTAGCAAACACAGAATATGAACTCATTATGTCAATATTTCATGTAATTTATTGGAGGACAAGTTTCTCTTTTGACATTTGCAGGACAAGACATTGAATTTGTTTACGATTTGCAATCACTTAAAACGTGTTTGCTAGACAACGGAGCTCACAACGTCATTCAAACGTGATCTCTCGATTCCAATGGGCTGTGCGTTAGAGACTCACCTGTTGCTCTGCAGTGATCCGAGGATCATCAGACTGTCCTCCAGAAGTGAGATAATTTCGGCCGTCGTGTCTCCTCGCAGTAAAAGCTCGCCCCGATTCTTGAAGACTGCAAAAGTCAAGTTCTGGTTGCTCCACTCGGATGTCACTTGCTTCAGCTTGCCTTCGATGTCACGCTCTTTCAGCGCTGATATGCAAATGTCCTGGTCGAATACGAAAATGTAACTAATTAAGTTTCTTGGCAGAGAAGTGATTTAAGAGATTAGTTCTATAATGGGTGTTTCAAAACTTCATATGCAAACTTTGAATAGAGGTAAGATAAGAACACAAAAGATAGGAACTCTAACGTAGGAAACACAAAATTAAACTGTTTTCTCATAGGGATGTACTATGTATACAAGAGCCATCCGGATGTGATAGAAGATATACTAAGAGCAAGTGAACATGTTTACTGGCTCTAATTGAATTCTTACAGTTTCGCAGTAAGTGCTCAAAATTGTTATCAGAAACAGTATGCCGTGCAACGTAAACATTTGATTGCTATGGAAACTTTCACGCTGTGCCCTCTAGCACATCTGGGAGGCGCGTATGAACATACATTTACAAAAGAAAACGGTTGAATTTTTTGTTCTTTATCTCCTCTTAAAATCTATACCGAAAGATTTGACATTCCATTGAATAGCCTAACTTTGCACTTTGAGCTTTCTGAATTTAATTTATGTGTTAGTGGTACGATGAATTTGTTCTCAAAGTAAAACATAAATCATTACACGATTTCTTTAAAATATTTTCATTTTGGCTGGCTAATTGCTCGTTCTTCGGGTTCGCTTTCGTGTGTTGCAAATTGTGACTGTCAGGCAACGAACGAAATCTTCGTCAGACTGATATTATCACTTGCCAGTATAACTTGAGGGAGATTTATATGAAATTTAAGTGCTCGATATCCTACTTTGGAGAACTGGTACGCTATAAGCGGTTGTTGACTTTTCTGGAAAGAAAAGGGAAACCAGAGACTGAAAATATAGTCCCCTCATGTACGAAATAGTGCAGCACAGAAGTTTTACTCTTCCCTTTCCACGTTTGGTATTGCAGGAATTTGTTTGTGGTCAATCTTAGATATCGATAAGAACAGACTTGGTCTAGTAATATCTCACAAAATGAATAAAAATAGCAGCGTAGTCCTATATACAAAATCACGTAAGCAACATATGCATCGTGTGGGTGTAAGTCTAACCTGAGATACGCAGGTTATATTAACCTTAAAAGTGGTATTCGAAAGCCAAGTTCTTTAAAAAATAAAACTTCAGGAATTCAAGTTCTCAATACCAAGCATTTTGATGCGATTTGAACGTACTTGTCCACTTTTGACAATATTGCTTATAAACATTCCCTGTTGATACAATTTAATCACTATATATATATATATATATATATATATATATATATATATATATATATATATATATATATATATATATATATATATATATATATATATATATATATATATATATATATATATATATATATATATATATGGTGATTAAATTGTAAAATATATATATATGTTGCATTTATCAAAAAATAGTCACTTTAATAACTATATTAACATTAGTAGATAGTTAAGATTTACATTCCTTTGTCTATACATTTTATAATATAAACTCATAGTTTTCTACAATTAACGGTTGTTTGTATTTGGCATTGCTTAGCCCCTGCGCCGTAAAATTCAATCACCCAACCTAAAATTCTAGGTCTGAAACGCTATTAAATCCCCAATTGCTAAAATGGTGTCAAGTGAAGTATACCTCGATGTCTTCCTTGTGGTTCAAGAGGGGAGCTTTCAGTATGTCCTTGAGACAGAAGTGCGGGCAGCTGGTGTCAAATTCTTCTCCGGTCAGTTCGATCAATCGTTTCCAGTGCCGGCTTTTCATCGCCTTGTTGGTCATCAAGTCTAGAAGAGGACAGAGCTCGTTGAAGTCGTCGATCGTCTTCTTCAGGGTCGTGAAGGCGGGCCACTCTTTCAGACCCTTAGGCAGTTTACGGCACCTGACAGGAAATAACCATGCTTAACAAAAAAAATTAATTTAAATAAATATGCTTTCATAAAATTGAAAAGTGAAGGCCATAGAGCTAAAGGGCCCGAGTAACTGAAATCACTATGGATATAGGGAAGACCCCGAAGAGTTTTGGCAGAGGTCTCGACGAATATGTACGAGAATAATGTTTCACAGGTATGAAAAGCAATCTTCGAATATCTTGTAGAGATTGGTGAAACTTCCTCACCTGTCTTCTTATGAGACAGGAGGTAGGTACCCTTCAAAGGTAGGTGCCATAGGATAAAGCCTATCTTTATTTATTCGTCCTACCATTTATAGCTTGCTCGGGCTAAGCGTGTAGGGATTAGGTGAATGTGATACGACGTTACAGGGCCCTATTTGGTGTTCGTGTATATTTTTCTCTTGATTTTTGGCCTTCATGCTGCTCGTACATTTCACCCTTGGCTTCGTAATTCGTAATCATGATGTTCTATCATCTTACGTAATTTTTTTTTCTAATTTTTAATTAGATGTTCTAATTATTTTGTGTCAAAAATAGTCACATAAGCATGGACAAAACTATTGCAAGGCCATCTCCTTTCACTAATTATAATTCAGGTGGTATAGTCCATAGAGCAAAAGAAAGTTGTATCGAGTCCTTATTTATGCATTATATTATGAATCTCTGTACTGTATTTACTTATAAGCAAATACAGTACCGAGATATAATGTAATGTATTTGCTTATAAGCAAATACAGTACAAATATTCATGATAAAGGAGTCGATTCAACTTTCTTTTGACTATATCGGCTGATTACCTGTTGACTCTGCCTGCTGCTTAGAATATACTTATACTCAACGTCTGACTTATGCTTTTTTCACGAGCTCCTACTTCGAAAAATACTCTCGAAATTCATATTATTCTTTAGAGAAACTGTATTAACTCTCCTGCTGATCGTTGTCTCGACGAGGCATCCCGTCATAAGCAAAACTGACCAGATCTTGATGGACGAGATATCTCGTCATTAGCAAAATTGATCAAATCTGGATGAATGAGATATCTCGTCGAAACCACTTGGAAGAATAACGTGGGCTACTTCAAAACTGTTGGAAATTGTGTATGTACTCTTAATTTCAACTATTACTGCTAGTTCTTAAGCTATTTACTTAAACTCACAATTCAAGATGTGATTTCGTTTTTTTGAATATAAAAATATTTCATTTCGTGATTATTTTTTAAATATTCTTCCTATAACAACTTTTTCAATTCTAGCATTGAAGCATGACCTGTTTTATAATTCTGAAAGATCGCTAGTGATCTGGTTGATGTCGAAATGTTGTACAGCATATATTATAGCCTAGTTCTAAACTAGTTAGCTTAAATTCAAATTCAACACGATATTTCGTTTTCAATGTAAGACTATTTTAATTGCCATTGTATTTCGTAAATATTTTTAAACAAATGTTCTTTCTGTAACAGCCCTTTTCATTAGTAACGTTGAAACACTACCTGTTTTGGAATTCTATGAGTTCATTCGTGATCTTGTCGATGTCGACATTGTTCCACAATATGTCCTGGTAGCCGTTCACCTTGTCCAGGACGTCGTTGTAAAGCTTATACAGTTTCTGCATCATTCCCAACTCTTTCCGAATGTAGTGCAGGCGAGGGAACTCTTTGCACTTGTAGCCAAAGAGTACGGCCCCATCTGTGTACGTCATGTACTTTTGCCACAAGGCGTCGAACCGATTCTGAAAATTAAGAAGTGAGCCTGTTTGAGAATTATGATTCGTCTACATTTTCTTTCGAACTAGATTACCACTGTTTGGCTACTTTTTGCTTGAAAAACACAAGCTTTTTGAACTAATCAGGAAAGAGATTTAACTTACTTGATATTCAGCAAGTCTGTTCGAGGCCTCCATGGCAGATAATCCAACAACTAGAGGTCCTTGCTGTTAATAAATTGAGAATAAGATTTGATGTTTTATATCAAATTTTATGAATTTATATTCAAAATTTTTAGCTTTCATCTATTCTACGCGCTATGCTACAGTAAACTTCCAAATTTAAAAAATAATTTTAATTTCCTTTAATATCATTTGGCACTGGTAGTGCTTGTCAACTAGGTTTCAGGACCCCAAAATATTGACTTTATTTTTTATACATACATAATATAATAATCTATACAATGCTTGGAATTGATAAAATTTCTTTCAGATGCATCCTTTCATCTCCTGATTTCAAGCCAGTTTGTAGAGTTACGATAATTAGCTTGGCTTATGTTTTATATGAGGTTTAACGAAACTTCCAACAGCATCTTTGGAAATTTTCAAGTGAAGAAAAACGCAGTGAATTAATTATAGTAGTATTAAATAATCAATATAAGTTTTTATTATTTAAAGTTTGAAGTTCATTTGTTATTCTAACCATTGAAGTTTGGGGAGTAAAGAATTTCCCACTTTGCACCAAAGCTTCATCTGAGCACTTTCTTTTCTGTATTGCAATTGCTGGGGAGGTTTTCTTAAAAAGTCTGATGCTGGCTCTCAATGAACTCAAGACTAACTGTCTTTTGAACCTGGTATATCTTAGACTAGGCCAAGCGTTATAAATAAGAACGTAAGTTATTGATTAAAAACAAAGCATTAAATTTTTTAATAGCCTTGTGTTCATCTTTATAGTCAGATGAGGATTATTGTACATTCCCTAACATTTAAAACTGTTATTTCAAAGTTAAAAATATTCATTATCAACGCTTGAAAGTGATTTTTCTTTTAATTTTATATTCGTTCTGTCTTCGTTTTATACCTGATACCAACTTTATTACACCCTACCTCCTGGTAATCGTGTTGAAACTTCTCGAATTCGGCGTTGAAGCTCGAAATGTTCTCTGTCATTTGCATCTGAAATTGTGTCTTCATGTCCAGGAGAGAGTTCTGCGTCTCCGTCGACAACTTCTGCGTCTGCTCCCACAGGTATCGAAGATTCTCGATGTTGTCCAAATCGTCCTTGTTCGGAACAAGCTTATACAGAGATAGAGTCGTGAAGCATTCCTGGAACAGATGAGAAAATATTACTTTAAATGCATACAGTTAATTGAACTGTACATGAAGTCAACTTGATTGTACAGAATATCTTACAGAGAAGTAAAAATTCTCAAGGGCATGAATGGACTGCTCTGATTTGTTGGTTTAGATTCATCCTTTTAGTACATCACGTGCAAGAGAGATTGCCTCGTATAGGATTAGATCTGGTGTTTGAAGGCGCAAGGGGGAACGAAAACGGAGAAGCTACGCCAGACGCAAGGTTATGGAAACTTAACTATAGAAAGCTACAGACTAATAATGAAACAATTTTCCACGTAAGAATCGAATCAAACGCACACATTTTACTTACATGCATAAGAATTTCGCAAATTTTCATAACAAATTTAGACGGAGATTTAAAAAACACCAAAAATTAAAATATAAAAATACAAAAAGATTTGCTAATATAAAAAATCTAAATGGGGATTTCCCTAAATCAAATCTTGCAAACTTAGGAAAAGAACTTTTGAAAAGTTAAGATAATAATGATCGAAAGGACTGATTGATTGACAGGTAATTAGAATGTGGTGAATAGTTAAGGAAGTTCAGCTTGACTGACAAAGGGAACACGAGCTCTCCCGACAAAAGATGACGATGAGTTGGGCATGTATGTCCAATACGAAGGTGGTCTCATAAACTGAAAAATTAAGTACAATGAAAGGTGGTGCTTATACCTCGACGGGTGTAATGGAGCAGTCGATGTCCACTTCTTTCTCTCGTATCTCTTCGAGGACTGAGATGAGCTCTTTGATCTCCTCCGTGGTGGTGAAGGGCTGGTTGATCCTCTGCATGAACCCCTTCACCTCCTGGCTGCACCTCTGCATCTCGGTCTTGTACTTGTTGCGGCACGCGGTCCCGAACGCCTCGCACCACTTCCACGTCTCCGACATCAGCAGCTTCTTCATCGGGGCTGTCGCGAAACAACCAAACGGAAATCAAACAACCGTACTCAGAACAAACACGCAAACATTTTAACCTCGGGAAAAACTTAGTCCTAAGCTGGGGAAAATTAGGTTGGTGTCGCCTATAGAGGGGAAATACACTACCTGACATTGAAAATGCAACACCCAGAAGGAGTGCGCAGAACTGGATGAAATTTACAGGGTAGACGCAGCTCACCGAGATATGTAAATGATGCAAACTGCGCAGCTGTCCCGAGCACGGCGAGTGAAAAACCAGGGAAGGAACCTGCAAAAGTGGTCAGTTTCGCGCCGCTCTGTTTGCCAGGTAAATCAAGTTGCAATTTGTTTTTGTGTCTCAGAGGAAGCGTCTAGTAGCGGAGAATGCCAGGACGCCGCCAATCAAGACAGTTTCAGCAAACAGACGACTTCACGAGGGGTATGGTGATTGGCCTCAGAAGGGCAGGTTGGTCCATACGTCAAATACCCACCTACACGCGTCCACGGTGCACCGGTTGTGGCACAGATGGTTGGACCAAGGGAATGTGGCACGTTTGAGGGGTTCCGGTGCAGCCAGATTGACGTCAGCACGCGTGGACCGACGTATCTGCCGGCAAGAATCGGCGGCCCCGCAAGCCACGTCTGTCGCCCTTTTGCAGCATGTGCAGGACACCCTTGATGCTCCCATATCGTCCAGGACCATTAGCCGCCGATTGATCGCTGGCGGCCTGCACTCATGGCGCCCGTTGAGACGACTACCATTGACCCAACAGCACAGACGTCTCCCTTTGCAATGGTATCGGGATAGAGCCACGTGGACGATGGAATGGCACAGGGTGGTGTTCTCAGACGAGTCACGCTTCTGTTTTAGCAATGACAGTCGCCGTGTACGAGTCTGGCGCCGAGGTGGTGACAGGGCCAATCCGGCCGCATCCGTGGAACGCCATACCGCGAGACAACGCGGTATAATGGTTTGGGGCTCCATCGCCTATGATAGCAGGTCACCTCTGGTCCGTATTCAGGTCACTATGACGGCCCAACGATACGTGGATGACGTGCTGCAGCCGGTGACACTACCTTTCCTTCAGGGGCGCCCAATACCATTTTCCAGCAGGATAACGCCCGGTCGCACACGGCACGCATCAGCCAACATGCCCTGCAAGGTACCCAGGTGCTTCCCTGGCCAGCTGTCTCCCCTGATCTCTCGCCTATCGAACATTTATGGGACGTCATTGGACGTCGCTTGCATGCGTTGCCACCGGCACGTTCAGAAGACGAACTCTGGCAAATGGTTGACAGGGAATGAGCAGCCATCCCTCAGGACACCATCCGCCCGCTCATTGCGTCTGTACCTAGACGTGTTGCTGCCTGTATCGCCGCTCGCGGTGGTCCTACAACCTACTGATCAGACGTTCTTGCAGCTCAGTGGAAAGGTGTATAATGTTGCAATAAAGATCACTTTTTGCTTGTTGCTGTCTCTCTCTGTTTGCCAAATTTCATCACTTTCTGCCAACTCCTTCTTGGTGTTGCATTTTCAATGTCAGGTAGTGTATAAAAGCAGAGTGAGCAACGGTAATCTTTTTAAGTGCACAGGATCATGTGAACACACCTAGTAGTAACGTGACCCTTCGACTACTTTCGTCTGCCTCGTGGAACCGAACATTCATGATTGGATTGGTCCACGGAACGGGAAAAAACGCCCCTCCGTTGATTCATCGTCTAATTGGTCCATGCGACATAGAAATAGACTGGTGATTTCGCTACTTTAGTCGCCACTCTACAGAAATACGTATTCGCACACATACACTGTCATAAGATGTTATATCATCAAACGAGGAATAGGATGCCAAAGCGGCCAACCAAGTTACTT
This sequence comes from Meta bourneti, assembly GCA_933210815.1. Taxonomy (NCBI): domain Eukaryota; kingdom Metazoa; phylum Arthropoda; class Arachnida; order Araneae; family Tetragnathidae; genus Meta; species Meta bourneti. The sequence continues at coordinate 108,173,589 of OW119923.1, read as the reverse complement.
TTCCACAGAGCAGGTGACTACTAGTCGACATGTTGGGCACACTTTTTGAAGCTCTTCTCAATAGTGCTCAGTCTACTTATATTTCACGTCTATGGTGCCGCCCCTGTCTAAAATAAAATGTAAGTATTTAAAACTATTGTAGAGTAATTATTCAAATAAGTAGGTTAAAACGTACTACTCTCTCTGTTTTCAAAATATGTGTCACATCTACACTTGTTTATTTCATAGAAATATTAATACTTTTTCAATTCTGAAGAGAACTGTACCACTGATGATGACATTTGTAAACGGAATAAGACAACCTAAGAATGCTACACGATCGTAATTTTTTATTGTAAAAAAAAAAGGCTGTCGTGACCTCAAATGTCCTCACGTTGGCGTGGTGTGGAAGTGTGGAGGGTGGTGTGCCAGCTCAGGTACTGACCTCGTCATCTGACCGTGGTTCAAAATAATTGAGTGTTGCGACGTTAGTTCAACTACCTACCTCGGAGAAAGGCAACATGTGTGCACGATATCCTCTGGTCCTTTCGTATGCTGTAACTACTTAAGTAGAGATCCAATCAATAATCAGGAATAAGCATTTTAATTGTACTGTCTGTCGTACTCTAACATGACTGTCCAGTAACACCTCGTTTTACGGGGATGTTACATGTACAATACATTTTAGAACAAGGTAGGTAGGTAGTTAATTAACGTCGCACTGGAGCAACACAATGGGCTATTGGCGTCGGTCTGAGATCAATCACGAAGGGAAAGATACAACACCTCGTCATTTTGAACCACTGTCAGATGACGAGGTCAACACCTGAGCAGGCACCCCACTTTCCAAACTTCCACACCACGGTGAGGACATTTGAAGCCCCGACAGATTTAACGTGCACCAGCCCCCGCGTACACGTCGGTCTTCGGCTGGATCGAGCATCGAACTCGCAACCCTCTGGTATTTTAGAACAAACTTTTGTTTTAAAATTTGAAGAACAAATTGGGATTAATTAGACATTAGCTAAAAAGCTTTAAGAAATCTGATGTCTCTTTCGTAGTTTTAAAGAACCATAGGAAATAAGGGATTGAGATCATACTAAAACATCATAAAGGTTATACATCATATTTACCCAGACACGTATACTAGTGTTAGTACTCTTGGATATATTAATATTTGTGTGTATCGCTATTTAATATACACATATGTCCAATAACAAAGGATAATTCTGAATTCATATCAAGCAAGGTCACCTGATCTAAATCGAATAGAGCATGCTTGGAAGGATATCAGACGTCGTATTCCAACCTACACGACATCACTAAGGTTACACAAGAGCAAGGACGTGCTCTAGTGTATGAATGGGACTTTTTGTAACAGGAACTCTTGGACAGCCTAGTGTAAAGCATGTCTACACGTTGTGGGGCCTGCAATAGGTTCAGAAATCAGCATATTCTCTACAAGGTTGCTTTTAAGAGAGCAAAATGTTTTTTCGTAATGCCAAAGGTCTACAATGTTTTCACCTAAACAATGTTTGTATTTTTTAGTTCCCAGTAGCATGTGGGTGCTCTTTTTTTATTCCACATAGCTTGTGGAATACTTGTTTGTCATTTGAGGTACTACTTTGCTTGATTGCTAACCATCGCCCACCCTTGGCGTTTGGGCCATTTGGTGGCGCCAGTAGAGACACGAAAGCTTCCTCGATTCGCCCTCCTCGGTGTCTGGTTCTTGGTCCAGGACCGGGCATTAATGCAGGTGGGTATCATCCATGACGCCCTGGCCGCACACCAGGAATTTTGGGAGGGCGTGTGCAGGTGGACAGCAAGGTAGTCGTGTCCAGTTGTCATGCAGGACAGCACCATACCGATTGCCTGAGGGTAGCCATGGCAGATCGGTTAACTGGTGACGAGTGTAGCCCATTTTTTCCCTTTGAAGCCGTCAGTCGTTGTCAGTGGCTAACAGCAGAGTTAATTTGGGCTTGCTGGAATTTAAAGTAGAGGCACATACCGACTGAGGCAAAGTCGCCCCATCTTTCCTTTGAGGTACCTCAGTGCAAGTACTTGGCATGAGATTAATCTCGGATTGCATTATCCTTAATTTAGGGGCATGTGTGTAGTTTACCCTTCACTGACATTTGGTTTTATCCTAGCAAAACTGATATTTTGAAATGGTAGGAAGACAACTTAAAATTCTCTCACCTAATGAAAGTCTGATGCACCCAATTGTCACCTCATTCGTCTCTGCCTCGACTTCTGTCTTGACTCGTAGGTAGTACTTGATCTTGTCTTCGAAATCGATCAGCTCCTTATTTGTGGACAAGAAGCTCTTGATCTCTTCGGTTCTCACTTTGTACCACAGATGCTTGTATTTTAAAAATAATTCCAAGTAGTTTTCCAGTTCCTGATATAAGTGAAGTCAAGATTCTTAATTTAGAATGCCAGTTCAGCAATTTCAAGTACCCAGAAAAATTATGATTCATGAATATTTCATTTGATAGTATTACATCGCCAGCATCCTTACAAAGACATGAATCTGTAAGACAGTTGCTCCGAGAAAATTGACATTGCATTAGTATCTACATCAATTTAGGTTACGAATAGAGTTCGTGGCGTTTTAATAATATTAAACATCGAAAAGCAGTCTGAAAATGCGTTTAAGTGAAAACAACTAAATATGCAATTACTATTACTTGATATCAATTTAAATTAGCCCTCCTGGTGATTGTCACCACGAGGTATCTCGTCATTAGAAAACTGACCAGATCTTGATGGACGAGATATCTCGTCATTAGAAAACTGACCAGATCGTGATCTCGTCAGAAAAAAAATCGGCAATGTCTTCATGACGTGATGTCTCGTCGTCTAGAGCAAAATTGATCGGATCTCAATGGATGAGATATCTCGTCGAAACTACTTGGAGTTAAGGCGACAAAAGACTTCCATAATCACCAAATTCTGTTCGAAAAATCAATTTTTTAATTTTAGCGTTAAAAATTAATTGATATCAAACTGTGACAATAGCAAAAAGAATTTCAATTACGTTCGTATTTGACGGATTTATATATCATAAAATATATAATAGATATAAGTATAGTAAGTCTACTACAAGAACACGTTTTTCTCCGATTGAGATTTTTCACATTTCACATTCACAAAATTTTTTGGATAATCCTTGCAATATGTTGTGTAATATATATATATATATATATATATATATATATATATATATATCTAAGTACAAATTAGAAATTAACCATGCTGCCAAATTTTGAAATTGTTATTTAAAATGTTAGTTAACCTATGCTTTTTTGCAACATTTCAGGTGTTTTAATACAATTTGTTTCGCTTTAAAAATCAGATACATTTATCAACTGGAGTTAATTTAATTTATATATGTATACAAGGTAAATTAAATTTGAATAAAATTTTGAGAATACATGCAATACAAACAATAGCAGAAAACAAGAAGTCTACAAATTTTCATAACAATAAGATAATAATTGCAAAAGTTTATTTTGAAAGTCCATGGTCCCCTTTAGAATCTAGAGTTCGTAATATTAAACAACGAAAAACAGTCTGCAAATGCGTTTTCGGGTAAACAGCTAAATATGCAGAATAGAATCTTTGGTATGATGCCCGACTATATCAATCTTTGAATATTGAATCTAAAGATTGAATATTCTAATCTTTAGAATATTCAGTATTCAATCTTTGGAATATTCAATCTTTAGAATATTCAGTATCCAATCTTCAGATTATTCAATATTCAATCTTCAGAATATTCAGCATCCAATCTTCAGAATATTCAGTATTCAATCAGAATATTCATTATTCAATCAGAATATTCAATACTCAATCTTTAGAACATTCAATATTCAATCTTTAGAATATTCAATATTCTAATCTTTAGAATATTCTAATCTTTAGAATATTCTAATCTTTAGAATATTCTAATCTTCAGAATATTCAGTATTCAATCTTTAGACTATTCAATACCTGTAATGAGAAAAGCATATTCATATGCGTTACGATACTTTATGGAATAATGCTGAACGGTAGAGTACAAGATACCTTAGTACAAGATACTAAACCTTGCCACACTAGCAGTGAAAATGTGAAAGCTCTAAAAAAATGACGATACGGATAAAACTGGTCTATTGCTATTTCAATAAAATAAAACGTCCGCCATCATCAGAAAGAAATAAACACGATGATATATATTATTTTTTAAACTATATGAATATCTTTGAGTTACAGATAACAATTAAACTCAAGTTTTCTTCAAGATGTTTATTTTGGTATAACGACCTGGAGCAAATTTCGACGTTCAAAAAGTGATTAGATAAATCCAAATCAAGGTTGAACAAAAGGTAAATAACAGTGATCTCTACCAAATTTCAAGGTTGAAACAATTGCTGATCCCAAGTGACATACCAACTTTGATATAACCAAAGCTAAAGAGCGTTTACACCCAAATTCCAAAGTTGAAAGCATGACTAAGGCAATACTATTTCAACACTAAGAAAAGAACATTCAAAAATCGTTTTCTTCTAACGTTCAATTAATCGTTAATTCCACGTGGAATTAGCGAAAGCTAATCAACGCATTTCAATGATTAATCAACCAAATTCCTCAACGACTTATCAATGTTTCTGCTCAATTTGAGAACTATTTTCAAAAGTTACGTGGAGGTAGGTAGGTAGTTAATTAACTTCACACTGGAGCAACACAACGGGCTATCAGCGACGGTCCGAGATCAATCCCCAAGGGAAGGATCCGAGGATAACACCACGTCATTTTGAATCACGGTTAGATGACGAGGTCACACCTGAGCTGGCACTCCAATCCCCAAACTTCCATACCACGCCAACAGGAGGACACTTGAGCCCACGACAGATTTAACGCGCACCAGCAACCGTATACACAATGATCTTTGGTTGGACCTAGTTTCGAACTCGCAACCTCCCGGTTGCTTAATCCGTTGCTCTTCCATCTGGGCTACCACGATCCCAAAGTTACTTGAAGATCAAACTCGTCTATTCTCCCTATATGTTTCTTCCTTTACTTAATCTCTATTGTTTTGTTTGCGCTGTCTATTTGTGTTTTCTTTGTACTTCGGGTTTGAACTTTTTGGTTCAAAGATAAATGTCCTTTAGGACGCCGCTGGATAAGAAATAAAAAATAATCATTGTCAGTTTCGAACATATCTAGTTACCTATTGCATATTTGGTTGTTTTGGGGCTTTATGGCGCAAGGGCCATATTTGGCCAAGCCGCGCAAAACACGAGACAGAGTCAAGTAAAAATGTGAACGGAAGAATAAGCAATTGGGGGAAGAACAGTGGGATGAAAGCAGAAAAAGATCCCGCGACTCCAAGACAGTAAACCCCATGGGAGAAGAAAAGATAACTAGAGTACCACTAATCCGTGAATCCAGTACGCACCTAAAGAGAGATGTATCCCTGAGGGCTGATCTTTGATTGTTTAGTGAACATATAGCTTACCAAATTTGTATTCTTCAGGCACGTTTGTATAGATCCGTATAGTTTCAGAATCTCCTTGTCTTCAGAGACCTGCCGGTATAACGTTAGACCAGCAGTGGAACAGTCTGATTTGCTGAAACTCCTGTGAAGGCCGCCCTCTTTTGATTTATCCTCGTCACGGACTGGTTCCTGAAAGAAAATATCGGGGTCATTCTTCAAATTTCCCGTACTAACTTAAAGGAAAGATAGGGGACACGAAATTAAACCGTATTAACACAGGAGACTATGTCCGTAAATTCCATCTGAATGTCCACTGTTCGGCCGCACGGTAGGTGGACAGTTTGTACAGTAACACAAGAGAGTGTTTAAGAGAAGTGTGTGATATATATACAGGTTATTTCGAAACTCTGTACAGAGGAGACAGGAAACACAGTTTTACCGTATTCACATAGGGGTGTCTGGTACTTTGAGGCTCACTGGATTCGCCGGGATGGAACCGTCTCTTGGTCACCACGATCACCCGATTTATTATGCATCGATTTCTTCCTCAAACGAATTGTGTACGATACTCCCATTGACTCCAAAACTGACCTCATCGAAAAAGTCGCTGTTGTAGCTTTAAGTGTCCGCGAAAGGTCAGGAATTTTTGAACATGTTCTGCAATCCAAGCGTCAACGCTGTCAGGCGTGTATACTGGGTGAGTAATACGACAAACTTCAGGGGGTGATAGAACACAACGGAACAAACACTTTTCCCCATAGAATGTAGGGTCGCAAGTGCAGCGGTTGGCCGCTACGGAGCGCAGTCAAACGCTTGTATAAAAGCGTTACGTCAGGGATGCGAGGTCTGCATCAGGTGTGGTGATCGACATTTTGAACAGCTTCTGTCATTGTGCATTTGCGTTGTACTTACCGACTGATGTCTGTACATGTCGTTTCATTTCCACGTGAAAAGTTTCTCATGTTTTGGTCATTTCTTTCTTACCCGTTGTTCCTTGTACTCATCTTTAATTTATGCAAATCTAATTGTATTATTTCGTTTTGTCAAGCAGTTATTGATGTTTATTTGACATTAAAGCGTTGTTTCCATATTTCATGCATCTTTCCAACTTGCGTCGGACCGTGTGTTTGTGCCGATATGGAGAGCGCCCTCTAGCGCCCCTACATTCTATGGTGAAAAGTGTTTGTTTCGTTGTGTCCTATCATCCCCTGAAGTTTGTATTATTAGTTTAGACTCACCCTGTATTACTGTTAGTGGTCGCAATTGTAAGCCCTTACTGTGAAATTGTGAAGTGTACGACGTCTGTCAATCAGTAAACTCAAAATGTTCATACATGCTGTCATTCATTTCTGCTCCTTAGTGTCCTCTATCACATCCGAGTGATCTTTGTGCGAGATAACCCCCCCCCCCTAACTGTAACCCAAGGACTGCAGTGGGGTGCACGGAGAACATAGTGCGGAGGGGAAGGAGAAGACTTCGTGATAGTGTTCGAAGCAGAGTGGATGTGCTGTCCCCAGCTGTCATGTTATCCTTACGTTTTATTTTGATGTTAATACTAATTGTACGTGTCATATTATCGTAATATTCTCGTCTTAAACGTGTTCGTCCTTACACAGATCTCTTTTTAATCCGACACCATACATCATTTACCATCCAAGTGGTTTACGAGACGAGATATCTCTGAGATATCAAGGTCTGACTTTTTGTTAATGACGAAATATCTCATCAAGATAAAACTGTACTATTACTCCAAGGGAATGAAGATCCAACAAATTGTCCCTTGACCAGAACTAGTGACAATTTGGTTTGTGTATCAGAAGCTGGTTGCTACAGGGCAGTTTTTGACGCGAAGATAAAATAAGCACGGTTTTAACATGTGTAAAATGTAACCTAATGTTTACGATACTTAATCTGTAATGCGAGATGAAAAGCTAATACAACTTGTGTCTCACTTTGTACTGCCATTGATAAATAAGCTTGGATGCCGATATGATCTCCATTGCTGCTTTATTAATAACTTCCTGAACTTCCTCTACGGAAGGTACTACGACCAGAGCGTTGTTCTTCAAGTGGACTTCAGCCTTGAACCAGGGATATTTCAGCAGGCTTTCTTCAGGGCTGACTTTTTCTGCAAATAAACACCGTTCAATAACATTACCTCCAATATATTTCAATAATAAAATGATTTTCGCAAATAAAATTAATTGTGAGCCAGAAATAACTAATTTCCCATCCAAATACCTATCTATGTATTTCACTGACGTGAGTGGCACAGAAATAAATCGACGTTATTTGTATACTAATAAATGAGAAAAGATTGGTAGGTAGAATGTGGTTAATCAACATCGCACTGGAGCAGCGCAACTGGTTGTTGGCGACGGTCCGGGTTCAATTCCGAAGGGAAAGATTCAACGACAACGCCCCGTAATTTTGAACCACGGTCAGACGACGAAAACAACACCTGAGCTGGCACCCCACTCTCAAAACTTCCACACCAAGCCAACGTGAAGACATCTGAAGGCACGGCAGATTTAAAGTGCACCAGCCCCGTGTACACGACGGTCTTTGGCTGGACCGAGATTCGAACTCAACCCTCCGGTTGTTAATCTGTTGCTCTTCCAACTGGGCTACCACCGCCCTGGTAAAAGATTGGAGATATAAACACTATAAAATCAATCTCGCTACGGTATTCATTCTCACGTTTGCCTCCTGGTACAAATAAGCTTGATATGAGCTATGGAACTGCATACTTCTAAAAGTATTCGGAAGAGTTCAAAATTCTTCAGCAGTTTATTTTCAGAGGGCAATGAGAAATCTGGAACATATAAATAAGGTAAGAAAAGAAAATGTGAGGGAACGCAAAATTAAGCTGAAATTGAACACGTCTGAAAAATACCGAATCGGCTTTCAAGTGAATGGGATGCAATTGAAGTGGACGTTCTTAAGCAAACTGTGGCAACAAGACTAAAGTGTGAACTTTTTTGCCATGCGCTTAATTAAAAATAAAAATTAACACCAGCAAAAAAAATACAATACAAAAATACAATATAAAAAATACAGCAATAAAAAATACATGAAATGCTGACTTATATTTTAGACTTATTACATTTCAATTGGATGTATGAGCATATAGATGTTTGTGTTACTCATAAAAGGACAAAGGTATCAAATATGAGTAATGTCTCTGATATCAAAGATACAAACCGTTAAAGTAGATAGGTAGTTGAATCTACGCCACACTGGAGCAACACAACGGTCTATTGATGACAGTGTTGGATCAACTCTAAAGGGAAAGATCCGAGGACAATACCTCGTCGTGTTGAACCACGGTCAGATGACGAGGTGAACACCTAAGCTGGCAACCCAGTCTCCAAACTTCCACATCCCGCCAACGTGAGGACATCTGAGGCTACGACAAATTTAATGCGTACCAGCCCCCGTGTACACAAGGACTTTGATTAGATCGAGACTCGAACTCGTAACCCTCTGGTTGCGAATCTGTGACACTTCAACAAAGCTCACCGCAGCCCACAAACCATTAAGGAAGAGAAACTTTAGAAGTAATAAGCGCTAATCTGTGGGCATATATGCATTCTATTTTAAAATATTAGAACTGTGATGGATACTGATTGGCGCGGACTTATATTGTACTAAAATCAATAAAAATTTAAACATTCGCGTTTTTGAATTTGTAATTTTAATACACGTGTTTCAGAAATTCTGAAAATTCACTTTCCCGAAATGCCATCTATGATATTACGTCAAATTCGGTTTCACTTCGTCTTCTGTTTAACTCTCCTGGTGGTTGTCTCGACAAGGTATCTCGTCAAACTATAGCAGATCGTCAACGTTAAAAAACTACCAGTCTTTTTTATCTGCTTCTTAATACTTGGAATTTGTTTCCTAGTTACTTTTTGGAGAGATTAAAGTATAGCTAATTATATCTAAAATAATTTAATAGTAGAAACTTACATATGGCTCCCGACATGTCAAACGAAAATGCATATAGTCCTCTAATTAGTTTTTAATGTTCTACACTTGAACCGATCTCACGAGCGTCTGCTTTCGCCTCCCGAAGAATGTATATATGTTACCGTTAAAGTATATAATGCAGTTATTTCATAGAATACCTAGTTATTCCATGGAATAACTGATCGTGTCAGTTAAAGTGTGTAATATGTTATTAATTTGACACTTTAACTAGTTATTCTATGAAATAACTAGGTATTCTATGAAATAACTAATGAGAGACGGTTGAAGTGTAAAATAAACAATTTGATTGAATTATACAGCATGCAAAATGTTATTTATACAAAGATACAATAAAATCATTTGTTACAACAGGGATTACTAAAATGGCATTTGGAATTGCATAGAACATTATTTCTAAAACAAATACATTTTTTGTTGACACACAGCGTTTTACATGAATATTACAGGACGGTCTACCAAACAAGTCCCCCTACGGTCTGGAAGAGTTCATAAATTCAGTTGTGGTGGAAGGTAAATGTGTTTCTCGTTGATGTTCTGAGAGTCTGGCGCAAAAAGATATTCGGCTACAGTAATCTCTATATATTAAGTTCAGCAAATTATCATTAATTACAAAAATATCTGACCAGTGGTTCTCACTTTACAGCCTTTTGAATTCAGAACTTTATTTATTCTGTTATTTTACACTTCAACGGGGTGTGGATCGTTATTCTATGAAATAACTAGTTAAACCATAAAATACAAGTGAGTTTTACACTTTAACTGACTTGATCGGTTATTTCATGAAATAAGTAGGTATTCTATGAAATAACGGATTTCATACTTTAACGATAACATATACATCTCGAAGCGCAACAGATTTGTGCGCCTCGCCGGCGCCGAATAATATAAACACAGTCCATTGGCAACGGTGTAGGATCAACTCCGAAAGGCTTCTCAGCAAAAAGTCTGGTCGGGTTGCGACACAAACTAACAAAACTGACCAAATTTTTATGACCGAGATATCCTGCCATTAGAAGGAAACTGACCAGATCTTGATCTTGTCATCATCGAAAACTTAGCAATCAATATCTTGATGTCGAGGTATCTCGTCATTAGCAAAATTGATCAGATCTTGATGGACGAGATATCTCGTCGAAACCACATTAATATAGTATATTATTCTTAGCCCAGCCACACACTGGAGCATGCGCGCTCCGTTTCTGTACAGAAAACATTTTGCTACACATGCGTATTGCTGGCAATTTATATCGCAGAACTGATGTTGGATCAATGACTGGCTCGTGGAACACAGCAAAGTGAAAATCGTCTGCCTTCGTGAGTGGTTGAGACATTTCCTATAGTATAGAATGAGAACCAATGGCAATGATTTCTCACCAACCTCTAGCTTGCCCACCTTGAATCTCCAAAGCATAGAACCTTTTTCTTAATTTCATTTGCCATCCGTATTCTTCCATAAGCTTCACTTCATTCATGCTCTGCGGATAACAAATGAAATTTTAAAAAATAGTGACTCTGGCGATTCAAGATTGGCAAACTAACGGTTGGCGAGAAATCACTGTCATTGGTTATCATTGGATACTATAAGAAATTTCTCAACCACTCACGACGCCGGACAGTTTTCACCTTGCTGCGTTCCATGAGCTAGTGGACCAACGTATGGCTTCAAAAAATCAGAGCAGTCGAATCACAAGGAAAGAAACTGAAAAACTAATTTGAGATTCTAACTTGGATAATATTCCTTACCGTTGTAGGAGGTGCTGTACAGAAGCGTTTCCAAGGAATCGCAGATAGACGTGATGACGCTTTCCAACAGTTTTTTGCTGCATTGCTGTTGCAAGCCCAAAGAAACGTCCGTGATTTTCTTTCTCTGTTGTTTCGCTGTAAGAAGAGGTGCTTAGTAAATGTAAATGTTTTAGACAGTGGAATTCCATTAAGTGGAAAAGATATTGAGCTTGTTACTTTTTTTAATTTTTAGGCATGTTTAAATAACCATTCGAATTCCTTGTGGACTAAACAAGAATCTATCAAATCTGATTATTCAGTCATGTGAATGCACTTAAAAATTTTAAAGGTTCTGAAAGTCTAAAAAAATAAATATCGAATGCCAAATGTCTAGCATTTGGAAGCATCACACCAATGATGGATTTTTGTTGTTCGGTGCTGGAAAAAAAAACTTTCGAGATACTTATCCTGTTCTTGATCATATGAAAATGGATATGAACATTAACCCTTTGTGGGTTTCACCCGCATAATTTAACTTAACAACCTGCAATCTTCCCTACATTACTTTTAACCAGTTTTTACCTTCTTGAACAGAATCTTTCTGAAGGATTCTATTCTACGGAAAGGAGCAATAAAACCTTATCAAAATATTATATCCTAAGGAAATGAGCAATAAAATATTTCCAAAGGTTTCTATTCTTCGAAAATGAGTAATGAATCTTTCAAAAGGATTCTATTTCAAGGAAATGACCAACGGAATCATTACAAAGGATTATATCCTAAGAAAATCACCAAGAGAATCATTGCAAAGGATTATATCCTAAGGAAAGGAGCAACAAAATATTTCCAGAGGATTCTATTCTGAGGAAAGGCCCAATATAATATTACCAAAGGTCGACAGAATCCATAGATTTTTCAACCAATAGATATGCTTATTTAGTCATTAAGTGTGTTGTGAGGTAAAAACAACACTACACTGCTCGGGAATCTCGCGACATTCAGATTTAAAGCAGCCGTAGCTCAAAATGCTTCAGCAGTCTGAAGACAGGAATCAGCGCTATAACACATGCAAACTGGTTCAGACATAAAAAAAACTGTCTAATAACCTTCGAACAAGAGAATGAAATGAAATTGAAATGAAAGTTCAGAAAGTAATTATGGCAACAGGACAGGTGTTTACTTTCTGCCGTATGTTTTATTATAAATAAGAATTAACGCTTAAGTAAAATACTGCTTTATATTTCTGATTAACTTTTTTTCGTTTTGGGGTATGAAATGGGCATATCGATGCTGATATTCATTGTAAATAGATTAAATAATGCATCAACTAAAGACACTGTCATCAATCACAAACAATTAAGAAACGAGCTGAGATGCTACGTACGGGTCTGCTCTAGTCTTTTCTAAAACCATTCAGTCAATAAAAGTCGGTTGTTTATGATTGCCCATCAACCCTATTAATCTCAATTTATAGAGCAGAATGCTAAACTGATCAACACATTTTAGAACTAAATTTATTACATTTCTCTTCCTCCTCGTTGAAGGTACTTTCTTTCACAAACACCTGTATGACTTCTTGTACTGCATCCTCCACCGCGTGGCTACGTTTCTCCAAGAAGTCGGCTCCTTCCGCTGCCGAGGACTAAAACAGAAAAACTATTATATAGTAAAAAGCAGCAAATAGACCAGCTTCAACACATCAGAGACATTATTTAACTCTGATCGATCATCCAAAAATGGGCAATATATCGATAGACGAGATATCTCGTCGAAACCACTTGGAGGGTCAAGATAGTCATTTAAGACACTGCCATATAGGATCACATTGGAATTCAGACAAATGACTTGAAATTGACAACATGAAATTTTTGTACCTGAAAGTGTAGAAACAAATCTAAAAAGTCAAGAGTTTTAGAGCATTAGAGAAGTGATTTTTCAATGTGTTTCATACCAAGCAACACATAAAGCATAGGATTTCACATGGAACGCCTGTTTCGGAACCGTCATTTGCAGGGTCGTTTCTGAAGCAGTGGCCACCTGCGTGAAAACCTCAGTAAATCCATTCCCTGTCTTCCAAAAAACCGGATATGCTAATTTACCTTTCATAAGTGCTGTTTGATAATTTGACGGAAAATGTAAAAAATGCATACAAATTTATAAGTATGCTTTGTTATCATTTCAAAGAAAAACAAAAAAAATGTTGATTCTAGTTGTAAGAAATATGATCAGTATGATTAATGAAATATAGTTGGTGGTAGTAAAACGGACGTCGCACTGGTGCAAAACAACGAGCAATTGGTGACGGTCCGGGATCCGGATCCATCCCGACTGGGAAAGAACCGAGGACAACACCTCGTGATTTTGAACCACGGTAAGATGACACACCTGAGCAGGTACCGCGCTCTCCTTCCTTCCGCACCACGCCAACGTGACGACACTTGAGGCCACTAGATTTAACGTGCACCAGCCCCACGTACACGACGGTCCTCGGTTGGATCGAGTTTCGAACTCACAACCCTCCTGTCGGTAATCCGTTTCTCTTCCAACCGAGCTACCGGGGCACTATAAAATGTAGGAAATACTAATATGAAAAGGATCTCCACCTCTGTTGTAGCACATCAGGTGGCCCCACACGCCTATGTGTAAATATGGTTCGACTTCCTTTATCTCCTAAAGAGGGCTGCGGTAGCCCGGTTGGAGGGGTAACGGATAATCAACCGGAGGGTTGCGAGTTCGAATCCAATCAAAGACCGTCGTGTACAAAGTGGGCTGGTGCTCGTTAAATCTGTCGTGACCTCAAATGTCCTCGTTGGCGTGGTGTGGAAGTTTGGAGAGTGGGGTGCCAACTCAGGTGTGACCACGTCATCTGACCTTTGTTCAAAATTACGTGGTGTTATCTTCGGGTTTGATCCCAGATCGACGTCAATACCCCGTTGTGTGGCGCTCCAGTGCGACATTAATTGAAAATAGCTACCTCATCTCTGAAATTTGTACAAGAAGTGTTGAAAGGACACTTTGTTTCGTGGCAAATTTCAGCGTGCGTTACTCACCAATAGTGTGCTTGTAAACACTTCGGTCGAGACGGGTTGGTCAGGGGGCAGAGGACACAACTCCACATCGGCCACCTGGGCAAGCGTTTCATCGACCCGTTGATTCAGAATCTTGCACAGTCTGGAAGGCAAAGCTGTTTCAGACTCGCATGAGTATGAAACGTGTATTGGGAAATCAGGAAATTCAACAAGGAAGTGGCTTATTGTTGATTACCTTTGGTTGGAAAGGCATTAAACAATTTAATCCAAATCTGCGGAGAATCCTTAAACCAATCAACTCACCTGTCGAAAACAGATTCGACATGGGCCACGGCATTTTTCAATCTCTCTAGGAATGATTCCACGTTAAGACTAGACCAGGTAAGTGTGGTCATTCCAGGTTTCAACACCCCTTCCAGCATCTCCAAGTGTATTTCCAGTAGAGGAATCAACTCTTCTCTCGACAAGTTCTTCAGTTCTCGGTACCTCTTCAGAAGTTTCTGCAATAGGGGTAAAACATCAGTTAAAAATCGGAGAAATAACTTGAAGCTGCTTGTTGAGGAATTCAGAGATCACTTTGTGCTTTTTGTTTTCGATTGATTTTCTGACGGAGATTCGTTGCATAATTTATATTGAAAGAAAAACAGAATTGTTGGAATTCAATCCCTGTTTAAGTTTCGCAATTTTGAGGGGATATTTGAATATAATAGAAAATAAAATCTTACGAAGGTCTATGATATAATCCAAAAGGTAGATACTTGAATTAACGTCGCACTGGAGAATATACAAAGGGCTATTGGCAACGGTCCGGGATCAGTCCCGAAGGAAAAGATCCGAGGATAATTCGTAATTTTGAACCACGGTCAGATTACGAGGTCACACCTGAACAGGCACTCCCCTCTCTTATAACCCAAAAGGATATGCAGTTCACCATAAAATATCTCTGCTCAGTTTTGTTACACTATGATAAATAAATTACACTCACTACGTTATATATTTCTGTGCTTCGCTGTTTTCAACACTACTTCCAAATAACTTTAAGTGAAGAGGTTATATACCAGTCATACTTTGAAAAAGTATAGAAACCTGAAATACTATCACTGCTTATACAATAACGATCAATAAAACCAAATTATGCATTTAACAAATTAACATATTTTACCGCTACTATATACCAGTGACACACCCAGGGAATAATTGATGGGCTGCTTCAGTCATTACACACAAAACAAATCTCTGTTCACATCTAAATACTATTCTAACTTAAAAAGGGCGGCGGTAGCCCGGTTGGAAGAGTAACGGATTAGCAACCGGAGGGTTGCGCGTTCGAATCCAACCAGAGACGTCGTGTACAAAAGGGGCTGGTGCACTTAAATCCACCGTGACCTCAAATCTCCTCACATTGGCGTGGTGTGGAAGTTTGGAGAGTGGGGTGCCAGCCCAGGTGTTGTCATCTGACCGTGGTTCAAAATTACGTGGTGTCCTCAGATTTTTTCCTCGGGGATTGATCCCGGACGATCGCCAATAGCCCGTTGTGTCGCCTCAGTGCGACGTTAATTAAAATACCATACCATCTAACTTGAAAAAATTGGGTAGGCTATGTAGGAGCATGGCTTCGAGGGTTAAAATGAATATTTCTCGTTAGCGCATAGTGTTTATTTGGGTGTAGTAAATGAAAGACAAATTCAGTAGTCAATTCAGTGTTTATATCGAAAGCTGGCGAGTTGCTCTTCCGCGTAGACTTCGCATACGAGGGAAAGTCAAAAATTGTCCACTTTCGCTATAACATCTTTAGATTCGTCACATTGCCTTCTGCGCATGCATGCTTAGAGTTGATATTACCGTGGTCATCTTACCGAAGTTTGACCTTGATAGCGCCATTTCTCTTGCTTCTGCTTCAGTTGTAAACATGACAGCTCCGCTAGCAGTGTGCACCAAGGAGAAATAAAGAGTAGTGATTCAATTTCTAGGGTCGGAAGGTGTGCCAGGGACTGAAATTCATTGAAGGCTTAAACACAATACGGGACAGTGTATAATGGAATCCACTCAACGATCGTGGCTAACGAGCACAAAAAAAAACATTTCTGCTCAGCTCGAGCTCTCCAAAAGTTCTCGTGCCGCCCAATTTCCCTGGGAATAGTTCAATCACAAGGGGACGTCGTTCATCCTAAGAACTATCTGGAAGGCAATTAGGCCACCATCGAAGACCACTTAGATAGATATTTCGGGGTTTTCGGCCGAAGGTCAGTACCGAGCTGTTGTTAAGGACGTTACACTAGGTCTGATTTTAAAGACTTATTCACGTCAAGAGATTCTACCTCCAAGCAGCTTTTGTGTTGCTTCAGCTTCTGTTCTTGGTAGAAGGCTGTTTTTGCCACTGGTGGGACGTCCAGTGGCATCTGTGACAGCAGGTCTGTCTCCCGGATGAGCACAAAAAGCTGTTCGTTGTTGTTCTGGACCATCTCATGGGTGTCCGGATCTTCTTCTAAGAGGTTCACCAATAGGCACTGACCTATCATAGATGCCTGAAAGAAAACCAAAAAGAATCTTGAAGGATCTCAAGGACTATCTTTAAAAATTGATATGGGGCATTTTAGTTCTGTAACGAATAGGTGAGTGGAGTGGAGTTTAGTGAAGTAATAATCTCGGGGTTAAAATTAACACAACTTATTTCACAATTGGACAAATTACGAGAAAACATTTAGTAGGTAATAAGACGAGGACCACAGTGCAGTCGCGCGCTTGGAAGGAAACAACAGAACTCTTTTTACAAAGAAAAGGGTTATCAATTCGATGACGCAATTGGCAACGTGCCAAGAAACGGTTTAAAGTTTACGGCGTAGTTGGCTTTCGACATGCCAATAGTTCAGTTTGCTTTCAACGCGCTGATAGTTCGATTTGCTAGTTTTTAATTTTTTTGCTCACGAAAATAGGTATTCTAAGAATTGCAGGGTCCTCAAATTTAGATGCCCAGAAAATTTCAGTAGAGCTTAGAAAATATGTTATTATGTACCAAGAATTTGTTTTTAATACCTAAGATCTTCTCTTCCAGGTTCTTTCAAGAAAATAATTTTAGTTTTTAACCCTCCAAGTGGCTTCAACGAGATAACTCGTCCATGATGATCCGACCAATTTTGCTAATGACGAGATATCTCTTCATCAAGATATTGACGATTTTTTTATGATGATTGAGATCAAGATCTGGTCAGCTTTTCTAATGACGAGATATCTTGTCCGCCAAGTTCTGGTCAGTTTTGTTAGTGGCGAGAGATACCTTGTCGAGACAACCACAAGGAAGGAAGTGTTTTAGTCAAATTATTAATTTTGATCCTCGAAGCATTCTTTAACACTCCTGGTGGTTATCTAGACGACGTATCTGGTCATTAACAAAACTGACCAGATCTTGATAGAAGAGATATCTAGTCATTAGAAGAAGACTGACTGTCTTGATCTTGTCATCATCAAAAACTCAGCAATATCTTGGTGACGAGATATCTCGTCATTAGCAATATTGGTTAGATCTTCATGGACCATATATCTTGTTGAAACCGCTTGGAGAGTTAGTATTAGTCTGTGCAATTACTGATTGAAATAGAGATATGAATTTACCTCTTGAAACCAATGGCGGTGAGCTTCAGTCTCATATTTCACTAAGGTTGCGTGGAATTTCTTGTATTTCTGAACCACTTTCTTGCCCAAATCAGTATCCAAAACGCTGAAGCGTTCCTTCAAGATTTTAAGAGGTTCTTCGATTCGATTTCGTAATTGCCTACACCAATTAATTTTTCCTGCAACGGAAAGTAAATTTAATTAGCATTTTTAGCTGTGCCCAAATTTTCATCCGAAATCAGTGTTACTTTATTCATGTTTTTATTTCATATTTGATTAATCTCATCACCTGCAACTGGAGAATAATTTCTCGGGAGTGGTACATCCAGTTTCAGCTTTTTGAAGAGCAAACGGATGTCTTCAAGTTCCCTTTTGTACTCTTTGAGCACCTGGAAATACTTTTCGTTCATGTTGGCTCCAGGCAAGTGAAGCATTTCCAGTTTATCCAGAAATTTCAAGGACAGTATGGTGGATTTGATTGAGCTGAATTCTTCGTTGAAGGCACTCATTATGCTTTTCTTTAGGAGAGAATAGAAATTGCTATAAGAGGTAAATAGTGGCAATTATAACAAGTAATTTTACAAATTGAAAGAAAACACGAATGTACTTGAATTTCTTCAGACACTTTCATGACATCAGCGAAGTCTTCATCGAAGTGAACATCTTTGTGGTCAAGAAAGTCGTAGTCTTTACCTTTCATCTTGTTTATCGAATCTTCAAGAGAATATGGGAGCTCGTCTAAAACTGGAAAAATCATTGCATTAGATTATTTGTAATTTAATAAGTCTTTGGTATGTTCTACGTTTAGTTGCCTTACTAAATTCTACATTATAACCACCCAAATAAAATCCCAAACGATGTAACATTAAATTATTTTTATTATTTTGTAATCAAGAGGTTGCAATTAACATTCGATTTTTAAATTCAGAAATCATTCCATTTCTTGAACATTCAATATAGCATAATATGCTTAAAACAAAAATATCTGACTATTTTTTTTCTAATAATTTTATAAGCTAGTATTACCCCATTTCAGCTGCATTAAAAAGTATCACTTCTGAAAAAATGAGTGGTTGGCATTTATATCAAGAAAAATATTCTGGAAAATGGCTCCAAAACATACTAACTATTAATAAGAGCATAAATTGTTTTGGTTGTTTACTTAAAACCGTTTATTAGACTTCATGAACGCATTCTACTCGACTTTGTAAACGTATGTCTAGATATCTTTTATGTTGAAACAAGTACGTGGTGGATGTTTTAAGTGTAACATTTTTTTCATTAATTAATATACAGTTGTAAAAAGAATAGCTGAGATTTGCAGATACATTAGCTTAAACTAATTGGTGTTAACGTGCTTATCTTACCAGTTGGAAGCACCTACTGAGTTGCGGATATTGCATTTTCATTTCGTGTACCTGATGAACCGTAGGATAACCTCTTAATTCAGTTGCTTGAAATCATGAAAAGTGGCGTTGTCAACCAAAATGCGATCAACTGAACCGAATGTGAATCGTTTTCACCTTCACGTCTACCTCAAGGCTTGCTATCCATTCGTTGTTTTTAAGTCTTTGTGTTACAATGTGAACACATGATAGACAATCTCATGTGATTTTTGTGGAAGAACATGGAAGTGACAACATTGAACTTTCCATCAGATTTGTACATATCATATTTCGATAGACATTCCATCAGATTCGATGTTTACTCAAAGCATGTATCAAAAACTAAGTGCATCCCATTGCCTGCGCTCGTGATACCCGAAATTAAACATTGCAAACATGATTCCTTTACTCATTGTGTACACTCTGTGTCACACTTTTCTGCTGGCAGTTTATGGTACACTTGCACAAACTAAAAAAGCTTCATCCGTTTCAGGTTTCCAGCTCTATATTGCCGAGTTTAGGGATACTGCCTCCAACTTAGAATCCAGTATTGCAATCAGGATTCCTTTACTTATTGTGCATAATCTGTCACATTTTCCAGATGGTAGCTTATGTTCATGTCATAAACTTGGACACCAGTCATCAGACCTTCAGCCATTTCAGACTCCCCGTTTCTCATTGCCGAGCTAAGGGATATTGCTTGCAATCTAAATTCCAACAAGGCAAACGTGATTCCTTTACCTGCAAAAGTGATTCCTTTACCTGCAAAAGTGATTCCTTTACCTGCAAAAGTGATTTCTTTACCCATTATGTACAGTCTGTGTCATACTTACTTTCCTGCTGGTAGCTTATGATGCTGTCATGAACTTGGACACACTGAAAGAGCTTCAGCAATTTCTTCAGCCTGTTGCAGAAGGCGTCGAATTTCCCGAAGACGAACACTTCGCAGAAGTGGAACTCTCTTGTTTGGGGAGATTCCACCTCGTCCTTGACCCTCTGAAAGCACACCTGGTACTCCTCGTTCAGCTGGATGCACGAAGAGATCTTCTTTTTGACAACGTCTTCGGGTTGGTCCCACACGGACTTGGAGCCGTCACACGAAAGGTACCGTTTGCAAGAGTTGATCATCTGGTTTGTTATCTGTGAGGGAATGGACGTTATTTGTTACATTGCTTTTGTAAATTAGTGGTGTGTTACTGTAAAGACAGTCAAATTGACGTATAAACTACTACAGATAGAGTTCTGTGAGGGGTTCACATATATAATTTCACCTTGCAATTTTCGGTTTTCTCTGTATGATTTCTAACCAATTTTGATCTAGTCGATCAATATGATCTTTTGAAAGGATTCTATTCTAAAGAAAGAATCAATAGAATCTTTCCGAAGGATTCTATTCCAAGGATGGTTGGCGTTGGATTTTATGGCGCAAGGGCCATATTTGGCCAAGATGCTCCAAACGAAAGGAATACAATGTCAAGTACTTGTGAAAATAAAGGAAAAGGGGAGGAGAGGAAGATCACTAGGGCATCCTGGGGTCGCGATCCCTATGTATATTCCAAGGAAAGAACCAGTGTCTTTCTAAAGAATTCCATTCTAAGGAAAGGAACAATAGAATTTTTCTAAAGGCTGAAAAATCTATGTATTTTTCAAACAATAGATGTAGTCATTTAATCATTAAATGTTTTATGTACAAGAAATATAACACTACTCAGAAATCTAGCGAAGCTCAAGGAGTTAAATTACTAAATGCGACTTCCAACTATTGATCACTTATGCTCCAAATGAATACATGAATATGTTAAATAAAGTCTAAATACTAATTCCTTGCTTTTTCATGTTATCTAATTCGAAACTTCCAAGAAAAATGTGAGTATACGTAGAAATGTAAAAGAAATATTTTCTGAACTACATAAGAACTGAATATATATAGTATATATTTTAGAACCTGAAGCAAAAGTTAATCTGCTCATGAAATAGTGGATCTTTGCTACATATTTTATTCATTTCATACTAGATCTACTAATTTATGAGAGTCAAATTAACATTGCATCATCACAAACTTTTTCTGACCGAGTTCTGAGAGTTGATTTCACTTAAATTAAACACGTATTCAAACATTAGACATTTATATAAAATAATTAAAAATCTAATAATATAATCAAAATCCCCCAATCTTTGTTACTTAGTGTTTCTATCAATTATGAAATAATGTTCTAAGAAATTCGTATAATGTATGCTTTGTATACATAAAATGTTGATTGTGCATATGAATTTTGAAATATTAATTTATATTTAGATCTCCTAAACATGCTAGTGCCATATGTTTATTGTACTTGCATATTGTATTTAGCATTAACACGATATGTTTCATATATCACGATTATGCCACAATAACTTTCTGAACCATATTCATATATCCCTAAGGAACTCGAAAATATAATGCAATAAAACTTTATTAGAGTTTAACATATTTAATACTTTATTAGAGGTAACATGAAACGTGAATGATCAATGCTGTTTAGTTTTTGGAAAATGCTAAACAATTTTTTAAATTATGGATACTATATACCAACAGATGCTCGATAAAAAATATAAGTTACTGATTTTTTAAATTTTTTTTTTAAATTCAATACGGGTTTTTAATTGTTACGCGTCAATCACTTGATGAATTTCGATTAATCGATGTTAGTGTCTGCAAGTGTCATTGCACCTGTATATGGATTGGTAAATAACTCGCATCAATTGTTAAAAGAAATTCTAGCGAACTAATACACTAAACAAGCTTTCACCAATTTCAAAACTCACAGCTACGGTGATGTCCTTACCTTTGTAAGCACAGCGGTCATTCTTTCTGTCGAATTGTAGTATTGAGAAACAGTGTTGATGGTGAAAAGGGTACGAATCAATCCAGGGAGACTTTTGGCTATTGTGTCCTAATGGATAAAGAATGCACAAATAAATAAACCTTTGCATTATTACCTGTTGCCTGGTATTACGAGCCCAAACACTTTAACTCTCCTGATGGTTTATCTTCGCTTTTTGAAAATTGACCAGATTCTGATGCAAAAACCTGTTACAAATTGTCACCAGTTCTAGGCAAGGAAGACTGTTTTTACCACTTGGATATCCATTCCCTTGGATTGATAGAGCAGTTTTATCTCGGCGAGACATCTCGTCATAAACCCTCCTGGTGCTTGTATCGACGAGGTGTTCCGTCATTAGCAAAACTGACCGGATCTTGATGGAAGAGATATCTCTTCATTAGAAGAAACCTGACCAGATCTTAATCCCTTCATCATAAAAAAGTCGGCAATATCTTGATGACTAGGTACCTCGTCATTAGCAAAATTGGTCAGATCTTGAAGGACGAGATATCTGGTGGAAACCACTTGGATGGTTAATGAAACGTCAAATCTTCATGGACGAGATATCTCGTCGAACCCATTTGAGTGTTAAGCGGAGAGCCACAATAAAAATTCAAAACACCAAGCATGCTGGTTAGAGAGAAAGACGTATATCACAATATTATAAAATAAACCCATAGGCTAATAAGGAACATTATAAATACCGTGATGGATATTTCTTCATTCTACTGTGAAATTTATTTCAGTCCAAATTTTGTGAGGGGGTCTGAAGTTCTAGTTTTTTCAATTACCAAATATTCAAAACTATTAAAAATGGCAACGGTCCCGTATAGGTGCAAATTAAGCGGCTTTCTACCTTAGATTATTCCGACAAATATCTCAACGAAAGGTTTTAAATTTCTAACTAGTTCCAATTCCCCGTGTGGGGTCGGGTAGTAGAATAGCCACACCGCAGCCCTGCGTGTCGTAAGGGGCGACTAATGGTGTACCTCCTCGTCACATCAGGGTTCGGTAAGTATACCGTACTAGTGGTCTCCCTACTCGTGGTCAACCCTTCGGGGAACTTCGGGCGGAAGGCGTCCCGATGTGTGGGACCGAACGAATCTTGTTGCCGCAGTTCACTTGTGTGTTCCTACGCATGACGTGGAGGGTACAAAAATGGGAGGGTCCCACTCTTCCTCTCACCATTGACACGATGTATGTTTTTCGTTTGCTTTGTAGCATTCGAAATATGTACGGTCTAATTTGGCGTCGTTGATGCCCTGAACATCGGGTTGAGCCGGGCCAGGACGGCGAGAGCTGCGTCCCCTGTGGGTGGGTGTTCGCACCTGAACTTTCGTAAGCAGCCAATTCAAACCACTCGCCACCTGATTAAGTTTGGGATATGAGGGGGCGGTGCGGCGGTGATTAACTAGTTCCAATTATTGATCTCTTTAGTATTAAAGAAATTTCAACTTTTTTTCACATCACTAAAAATAATTTTTCTTCTTTAAAATGGTATAAAATTGCTGAAATAACCTCTCCAAGTGTTTCGAGAAGAAATCTCATCCAAGATCTGATCAATTTTTGCTATATAAGACATATCTCAACGAGACAAAATTGCCCTTTTCCTCCAAGGGAAATAAAGATCCAAGTAGAAAATAGAAATTGTTCCTTACCCAGAAATTAGTGAGTTTGGTACAAGTTTTTGCACCAGAGGCTGGACACTACAGGCAGTTTTCGAGAAGCGAAGATAAACCACTAGGGTTAAATGCAACCTTATCTTTACGAAACTTATCTGTAATGAGATGAAAAGCAATGAAACTTGTGTTTTACTTTGTAACTTGTGTTTTATTTTGTGTGTAATAAACTTGGAAGCAGGGCAGTTTTCGACTCGAAGGTAAACCACCAGAAGGGTTAATTGTAAACTTTTTTCACACGCAGATCGAACTCAATGAAAACTGAATACTCAGGTTTAAAAATTTTAAAATATTATGCAGCAGCTCTTCCATCTACGACGTTATCTGGAGTGCTACTGATGGTGGATCCACGAAATTTTAACTGCATTGCGACAAAACATTGGGGTTGATCGTGTTTAACCTGCTAATTCTTGTTCTAACACGTTCGGGCCGGAAACCTTTGGATATATCGCACATCTTGGTGGACAGGAAAAAGGAGACCAATTTGACTAGGGTCAAGTAAGACTTGCTAATAAGAAAATACCTTCAATTACGTTTTATATAAAACCACAAGAATAATACGAAATGCATGCTAAGATTTTTCATATGAAAATTAATACGGTAGAATACTTTTAAAATACCCTCTCGTCCATGTTTTTGATCCCTCCAGATCTCTTATACTACTTCATTTTAGGTCAACCTTGAAAAGATAATCTTTGAACTCTCGATTCTAAAGAAATGAGATTGTCTGGCGTTTGTGAAGCGAAAATTCATCGGGTGACAGTCAAAAAAGAGCGATGTTATCGAATGCGCTATATCGAGGTGCGATATAGTGAGGGGTTGCTGTATCTGTAGTAGATAGTTTTGTGGGCATATGGCGCCTTATCTATCTACCTGCTTGTAGTATGCTATAAATCCCCTGAGGGGCTTACACGTATATTTCCACCCTGCAATCTGCAGTCTTCCCTGCATGACTTCTAACTAATTTGACCATCTTGACAAATAGAATCCTTTCAAAGGATTATATTCTAAAGAAAGGACCGATGGGATATTTCCAAAGGATTCTAATCTAAGAAAAGGAGCAATAAAATCTCTCCAAAGGATTCTGTTCTAAAGAAAGGACCGATGGGATATTTCCAAAGGATTCTAATCTAAGAAACGGAGCAATAAAATCTCTCCAAAG
Organism: Meta bourneti; assembly: GCA_933210815.1. Taxonomy (NCBI): domain Eukaryota; kingdom Metazoa; phylum Arthropoda; class Arachnida; order Araneae; family Tetragnathidae; genus Meta; species Meta bourneti. The sequence goes on along the minus strand of OW119923.1, from coordinate 108,148,685 downwards.
GATTCTATTCTAAAGAAAGGACCGATGGGATATTTCCAAAGGATTCTAATCTAAGAAACGGAGCAATAAAATCTCTCCAAAGGATTCTATTCTAAAGAAAGGACCGATGGGATATTTTCAAAGGATTCTAATCTAAGAAAAGGAGTTATGGAATCTTTCATAATGATTCCATTCTATAGAAAGGGCTGATGGAATCTTTCCCAAGAATTCCATTTTAAAGAAAGAAGCTATGTAATCCTTCCAAAGTATTATAATCTACAAAACGGGGCAATTTAATCTTTCCAAAGGTTGAAATATTCCATGGTAAGAAGGTATTTTAATTAACGTCACACTGGAGCAACACAACGGAAATATTCCATGGATTTTTTTTAGAAAGATGGGGTTGTTAAGGGTTAAAGAGAACACGTGTGAGATCGTGCTTTCTACCATTTATGCAAAATTCCATTACGGAGGGTATGAAACTAATTACCAACGAAAAATTCTAAAATTATTCTATAATATTTGCCTTACTTACAGGGTTGCAGCTGTATAGAGGTTGACAGTAGCGCTCTAAGCATTCTAGAAAAGCTGTACACTCCTTCGCTTCGCGCCAAGAGCTTCTTACTCGATTGTCAAGAACTGCCCACGACTGAAACACAAAAACAGTGAAGACTACTAAAATATGCGGTTCGTGCCTATAAAATATACACACGATAATACATTTATTGATGCATCGTAAGAAAGGTTTTATATCAGTTCGAAAAATATGTACTACGAGAAAGTGATGACGTTCTGAGTAAAAATCACCGAAGGACATTACGTCTAATCTCATAGGTATATACTCTTTTAGGCTAGTGACATCGATTTGTGAAGATCAACTCGGGTTGCGGTTCTCTTCGTCACGATTTGGCTTGTGGATCTTCCGAGCGGTTCATCCGGTCAGGAAGAAAAGGGGCGCTTCACAAGTCGCCTCGTGCGTCACGCACTAAAGAAAACGATAGTTTGGCGAGGTGGCGCTACTTGCAAATCGCGCTCGAATCGTCGAGCAGGATTGGAGGAGCAGCGGTATCCTGTGTGAAAGGCACAGTAGAAATCTATCCACCCACCTGATCACGTGACCTGAGCCTTAAAACGCCTCGTGCCACCCACTTTAAACCCTCTGAGGAGCTCACACGCATATGTACGTTCGGTGACTTGTATCTTCCCTCCATCACTTCGAATCAGCTTTGACCTTGGACCAACAGAACCTTTCTTAGTCTTCTTTCAGCCAATGGAAGTGATGTAGCGACTCGTCAACATTTTGGATATCTTGAACAGCAGGTTCGGTATCAAAAGTAGGAGTTGATTTCCTGTTTTCGACGTAGTGTTCCTGCACGTGTTCCAAGTTGTATGCAAATACCACTCAATCATGCTTCACTTGAGGATGTGGCGTGTAAAGGAACATACACACAAGGAAACATTCTTACTGACACAGAAAAGAGAAATGCAGAGATTAATCGAACCTGCAACCCACTGAGCCACGGCGGCGACCTCTTTGAGCACTGAAAACAAAACTAATGGCATCGGTGTAAAGCTGAAAGCGTTATTTACCTCTTGCAAATCAGGAGAAGACTGCAGTGGTTTCTGGAGAATCATTTTATTCTGATCCTGCTGAAACTGGTAGACGAGATAGCCAAACGAATCTCTCCTGCACTTCCAATATTCCAGTTCCGTCCTAGGGCCGTGCAACTCGGACTCTTTTCTCAAATAAGAGCTCTCAGTCAAGAGCTGGAAAACACAAAATCAGGCAAAGAAATAAATAATATTTAATCATCTTAAAAAGGCCATTCTGTCATCATTTAAAAAAACTCCAATGGCGAGTTTCAATATTACAAATGGTACAAAATTTGAGGCCATATTTAACGCGCACCATATATACTACTGTCTTTTGGATGGATGGAGCTTCGAACTCGCAACCCTCCGGTTGCTAATCCTTGACACTACCAACTGGTCTACCTCGGTCCCTTGTGTTTGGCAGTTTATTGAGAATGCGTTACTTGGCATTTCTCGATGGCAGCGACTTGTGCGGCAGCTGATACATTGATGACTTGAAGTGCAGCTTTAGAGTTTGAAAGGATTAGTTTCTGAGAATTACTGAAGTTATACTGCAGGTTTTTTTGTATCATTTTTGTGACTTAACTTTTGATATAGAACATGTAATGTGTTTCTGCAACAGATTCAACTGCAGGAACATACCTCGCAAAATATATAATACAAACAGGCTTGGTTGGTTGGGGTTTTATGGCGCAAGGGCCATCTTTGGCCATGCTGCGCCAGAAACAAGACATGCAATATCTAGTAATAGACAAGCTCACACAATGAAAAGGTTTACTGTGTCACAGAAGAGAGGAACACGCCCAGGGAGAAATGCACCTAGCGCAGTGGGCATACCCACTGAGCCACAATGGCCTCTAAAAACAATTTTGAATTAAATGTATTGCTGTACCTACTTCTTTCTTTGTAACAAGTTAAATTTTAAAAACTTTCGAGAGAGAGAGAGCCATTTAGTTTGCAGGTCTCAAAACAGATTTAGTGTTTCACAGGCTGCCAGAAAGTTGTCTGGGTTTACATGAGAAAAACCCCTAATTTTTTGTTTTATCGCAAGAAAAGCTCTTATGATTTACAAATAAAAATATTTGAAGAAAAATTCTTAAAAAATTCTCGATCTTTCTTGTACGACGAAACATTTTAGCATGGTATGGTTAAAAAAAGAAATAATGTCATGATTGTTGATTGCTATATGTACTATAAGGAACATTGTAACGAAATATCACTTTAAGTCAGTGGTCACCAAAGTGGTCGATATGGACCCCAGGGATCGATATAACATTGTTAGGGGTCGGTTGGGGTCAATAGAAAAATGTAATCATATTGAAAATATCTAATGTAACTTACAACATGAACTCATTGAATTGTCAGTTGATCTTGAAGCTAAGACGCTTTTTAAAAATACAGGTAGGACTTTGAATTACTTTTGGATGAATATAAATGTTGTAGAAAAATATACAAAACTTTCTGAAGTGTACTCTCCTTTTTGCTTGCATTTCCAAACTTGTACATGGATCTGGTTTCAGCCATGTTAATTCCATTTTAACAAAACAAAGAAATAAGCTAGATATAGAATTCCGTGGCGGTTTAAGGCTGAAACTTATTCATTTTGAACCCGACATTGCTAATCTTGTCAAGAGCACGCCCTTCACATTGACAACGTTAGTAAATTGTATACTAAGTTAATGAGACTTATTTTCATATAAATAAGGAAGATTGTATTTTATGTTTTTTATCCCTCGTATCCAATATGTAATGTTAAGGAAAACGAAGCGAAAACGTATCCCTTTGAAGCGTTAAGCCAATATAAAATATGTGCCACATTACACATACAATAAATACTGTAACTATAAAATAAACAATCTAATAACTCATAAACGTCTTTTTTGTTTGTCCTATTAAAATTACGCAATAGTAAAATAAAGGGGATCGATAAGAAGTCAAAAAAATCTCGAAGGGGTCAAAGGAGTTTGGCGACCCCTGCTTTAAGTAAAACATTGCACCAGAGCAAAATCAGAAAAAAATGAAGTACTTTGTGATACGTGACTTTCTCAACGAAGCAAAACCTGAACTTCAATTCTCAATGGAATTAGAGCAATATATTATCGATTTCCCCATTCCTCGGTACGTGTATTACTTTACCTGTTCTATCTGGTCCTTCCAGATACTTATCAGATTCTGAGCTTCTTTCATTTTCTCCTGCGACCTCATCGAATCTTCGTTCGCCGTCGCTTCCGCCAAAGCCACGGAGGAGCGGCGCAGAGTCAACCCCCTCGTGATGCCCAGATGGGCAACTGAAAGAAAATAAATAAGGAAGGGCTCATGTAAACAATGCGATTCATTCCCGTACATACTTTTGAATTACAGATAACACACACAAAATAGTGGTGACGGTTGGGGTTTGGTTTGTTGTTTTATCGCGCAAGGGCCATATTTGGTCATGCTGGGCCAGACACATGAATTACAGATAACACATACTTTTGAATTACAGATAACACACACAAAATAGTGGTGACGGTCGGGGTTTGATTTGCTGTTTTATCGCTCAAGGGCCATATTTGGTCATGCTGGGCCAGACACATGAATTACAGATAACACATAATTTTGAATTACAGATAACACACACAAAATAGTGGTGACGGTCCGGGTTTGGTTTGTTGTTTTATCGCGCAAGGGCCATATTTGGTCATGCTGGGCCAGACACATGAATTACAGATAACACATACTTTTGAATTACAGATAACACACACAAAATAGTGGTGACGGTCGGGGTTTGGTTTGTTGTTTTATCGCGCAAGGGCCATATTTGGTCATGCTGGGCCAGACACATGAATTACAGATAACACACACAAAATAGTGGTGACGGTCGGGGTTTGGTTTGTTGTTTTATCGCGCAAGGGCCATATTTGGTCATGCTGGGCCAGACACATGAATTACAGATAACACATACTTTTGAATTACAGATAACACACACAAAATAGTGGTGACGGTCGGGGTTTGGTTTGTTGTTTTATCGCGCAAGGGCCATATTTGGTCATGCTGGGCCAGACACATGAATTACAGATAACACATACTTTTGAATTACATAAAACACACAAAACAGTGGTGACGGTCGGGGTTTGATTTGCAGTTTTATCGCTCAAGGGCCATATTTGGTCATGCTGGGCCAGACACATGAATTACAGATAACACATAATTTTGAATTACAGATAACACATAATTTTGAATTACAAATAACACACACAAAATAGTGGTGACGGTCAGGGTTTGGTTTGTTGTTTTATCGCGCAAGGGCCATATTTGGTCATGCTGGGCCAGACACATGAATTACAGATAACACATACTTTTGAATTACAGATAACACACACAAAATAGTGGTGACGGTCGGGGTTTGGCTTGTTGTTTTATCGCGCAAGGGCCATATTTGGTCATGCTGGGCCAGACACATGAATTACAGATAAAACATACTTTTGAATTTCAGATAACACACACAAAATAGTGGTGACGATCGGGGTTTGGTTTGTTGTTTTATCGCGCAAGGGCCATATTTGGTCATGCTGGGCCAGACACATGAATTACAGATAACACATACTTTTGAATTACAGATAACACACACAAAATAGTGGTGACGGTCGGGGTTTGGTTTGTTGTTTTATCGCGCAAGGGCCATATTTGGTCATGCTGGGCCAGACACATGAATTACAGATAACACATACTTTTGAATTACATAAAACACACAAAATAGTGGTGACGGTCGGGGTTTGATTTGCTGTTTTATCGCTCAAGGGCCATATTTGGTCATGCTGGGCCAGACACATGAATTACAGATAACACATAATTTTGAATTACAGATAACACATACTTTTGAATTACAGATAACACACAAAATAGTGGTGACGGTCCGGGTTTGGTTTGTTGTTTTATCGCGCAAGGGCCATATTTGGTCATGCTGGGCCAGACACATGAATTACAGATAACACATACTTTTGAATTACAGATAACACACACAAAATAGTGGTGACGGTCGGGGTTTGGTTTGTTGTTTTATCGCGCAAGGGCCATATTTGGTCATGCTGGGCCAGACACATGAATTACAGATAACACATACTTTTGAATTACAGATAACACACACAAAATAGTGGTGACGGTCGGGGTTTGGTTTGTTGTTTTATCGCGCAAGGGCCATATTTGGTCATGCTGGGCCAGACACATGAATTACAGATAACACATACTTTTGAATTACAGATAACACACACAAAATAATGGTGACGGTCGGGGTTTGGTTTGTTGTTTTATTGCGCAAGGGCCATATTTGGTCATGCTGGGCCAGACACATGAATTACAGATAACACATACTTTTGAATTACAGATAACACACACAAAATAGTGGTGACGGACGGGGTTTGGTTTGTTGTTTTATCGCGCAAGGGCCATATTTGGTCATGCTGGGCCAGACACATGAATTACAGATAACACATACTTTTGAATTACAGATAACACACACAAAATAGTGGTGACGGTCGGGGTTTGGTTTGTTGTTTTATCGCGCAAGGGCCATATTTGGTCATGCTGGGCCAGACACATGAATTACAGATAACACATACTTTTGAATTACAGATAACACACACAAAATAGTGGTGACGGTCGGGGTTTGGTTTGTTGTTTTATCGCGCAAGGGCCATATTTGGTCATGCTGGGCCAGACACATGAATTACAGATAACACATACTTTTGAATTACAGATAACACACACAAAATAGTGGTGACGGTCGGGGTTTGGTTTGTTGTTTTATCGCGAAAGGGCCATATTTGGTCATGCTGGGCCAGACACATGAATTACAGATAACACATACTTTTGAATTACAGATAACACACAAAATAGTGGTGACGATCGGGGTTTGGTTTGTTGTTTTATCGCGCAAGGGCCATATTTGGTCATGCTGGGCCAGACACATGAATTACAGATAACACATACTTTTGAATTACAGATAACACACACAAAATAGTGGTGACGGACGGGGTTTGGTTTGTTGTTTTATCGCGAAAGGGCCATATTTGGTCATGCTGGGCCAGACACATGAATTACAGATAACACATACTTTTGAATTACAGATAACACACACAAAATAGTGGTGACGATCGGGGTTTGGTTTGTTGTTTTATCGCGCAAGGGCCATATTTGGTCATGCTGGGCCAGACACATGAATTACAGATAACACATACTTTTGAATTACAGATAACACACACAAAATAGTGGTGACGGTCGGGGTTTGGTTTGTTGTTTTATCGCGCAAGGGCCATATTTGGTCATGCTGGGCCAGACACATGAATTACAGATAACACATACTTTTGAATTACATAAAACACACAAAATAGTGGTGACGGTCGGGGTTTGATTTGCTGTTTTATCGCTCAAGGGCCATATTTGGTCATGCTGGGCCAGACACATGAATTACAGATAACACATAATTTTGAATTACAGATACCACATAATTTTGAATTACAGATAACACACACAAAATAGTGGTGACGGTCGGGGTTTGGCTTGTTGTTTTATCGCGCAAGGGCCATATTTGGTCATGCTGGGCCAGACACATGAATTACAGATAACACATACTTTTGAATTACAGATAACACACACAAAATAGTGGTGACGGTCGGGGTTTGGTTTGTTGTTTTATCGCGCAAGGGCCATATTTGGTCATGCTGGGCCAGACACATGAATTACAGATAACACATACTTTTGAATTACAGATAACACACACAAAATAGTGGTGACGGTCGGGGTTTGGTTTGTTGTTTTATCGCGCAAGGGCCATATTTGGTCATGCTGGGCCAGACACATGAATTACAGATAACACATACTTTTGAATTACAGATAACACACACAAAATAGTGGTGACGGACGGGGTTTGGTTTGTTGTTTTATCGCGAAAGGGCCATATTTGGTCATGCTGGGCCAGACACATGAATTACAGATAACACATACTTTTGAATTACAGATAACACACAAAATAGTGGTGACGATCGGGGTTTGGTTTGTTGTTTTATCGCGCAAGGGCCATATTTGGTCATGCTGGGCCAGACACATGAATTACGGATAACACATACTTTTGAATTACAGACAACACACACAAACTAGTGGTGACGGACGGGGTTTGGTTTGTTGTTTTATCGCGAAAGGGCCATATTTGGTCATGCTGGGCCAGACACATGAATTACAGATAACACACACTTTTGAATTACAGATAACACACACAAAATAGTGGTGACGATCGGGGTTTGGTTTGTTGTTTTATCGCGCAAGGGCCATATTTGGTCATGCTGGGCCAGACACATGAATTACAGTTAACACATACTTTTGAATTACAGATAACACACACAAAATAGTGGTGACGGTCGGGGTTTGGTTTGTTGTTTTATCGCGCAAGGGCCATATTTGGTCATGCTGGGCCAGACACATGAATTACAGATAACACATACTTTTGAATTACATAAAACACACAAAATAGTGGTGACGGTCGGGGTTTGATTTGCTGTTTTATCGCTCAAGGGCCATATTTGGTCATGCTGGGCCAGACACATGAATTACAGATAACACATAATTTTGAATTACAGATACCACATAATTTTGAATTACAGATAACACACACAAAATAGTGGTGACGGTCCGGGTTTGGTTTGTCGTTTTATCGCGCAAGGGCCATATTTGGTCATGCTGGGCCAGACACATGAATTACAGATAACACATACTTTTGAATTACAGATAACACACACAAAATAGTGGTGACGGTCGGGGTTTGGTTTGTTGTTTTATCGCGCAAGGGCCATATTTGGTCATGCTGGGCCAGACACATGAATTACAGATAACACATACTTTTGAATTACAGATAACACACACAAAATAGTGGTAACGTCGGGGTTTGATTTGCTGTTTTATCGCTCAAGGGCCATATTTGGTCATGCTGGGCCAGACACATGAATTACAGATAACACATAATTTTGAATTACAGATAACACATAATTTTGAATTACAGATAACACACACAAAATAGTGGTGACGGTCGGGGTTTGGTTTGTTGTTTTATCGCGCAAGGGCCATATTTGGTCATGCTGGGCCAGACACATGAATTACAGATAACACATACTTTTGAATTACAGATAACACACACAAAATAGTGGTGACGGTCGGGGTTTGGTTTGTTGTTTTATCGCGCAAGGGCCATATTTGGTCATGCTGGGCCAGACACATGAATTACAGATAACACATACTTTTGAATTACAGATAACACACACAAAATAATGGTGACGGTCGGGGTTTGGTTTGTTGTTTTATTGCGCAAGGGCCATATTTGGTCATGCTGGGCCAGACACATGAATTACAGATAACACATACTTTTGAATTACAGATAACACACACAAAATAGTGGTGACGGACGGGGTTTGGTTTGTTGTTTTATCGCGCAAGGGCCATATTTGGTCATGCTGGGCCAGACACATGAATTACAGATAACACATACTTTTGAATTACAGATAACACACACAAAATAGTGGTGACGGTCGGGGTTTGGTTTGTTGTTTTATCGCGCAAGGGCCATATTTGGTCATGCTGGGCCAGACACATGAATTACAGATAACACATACTTTTGAATTACAGATAACACACACAAAATAGTGGTGACGGTCGGGGTTTGGTTTGTTGTTTTATCGCGCAAGGGCCATATTTGGTCATGCTGGGCCAGACACATGAATTACAGATAACACATACTTTTGAATTACAGATAACACACACAAAATAGTGGTGACGGACGGGGTTTGGTTTGTTGTTTTATCGCGAAAGGGCCATATTTGGTCATGCTGGGCCAGACACATGAATTACAGATAACACATACTTTTGAATTACAGATAACACACAAAATAGTGGTGACGATCGGGGTTTGGTTTGTTGTTTTATCGCGCAAGGGCCATATTTGGTCATGCTGGGCCAGACACATGAATTACGGATAACACATACTTTTGAATTACAGATAACACACACAAAATAGTGGTGACGGACGGGGTTTGGTTTGTTGTTTTATCGCGAAAGGGCCATATTTGGTCATGCTGGGCCAGACACATGAATTACAGATAACACATACTTTTGAATTACAGATAACACACACAAAATAGTGGTGACGATCGGGGTTTGGTTTGTTGTTTTATCGCGCAAGGGCCATATTTGGTCATGCTGGGCCAGACACATGAATTACAGATAACACATACTTTTGAATTACAGATAACACACACAAAATAGTGGTGACGGTCGGGGTTTGGTTTGTTGTTTTATCGCGCAAGGGCCATATTTGGTCATGCTGGGCCAGACACATGAATTACAGATAACACATACTTTTGAATTACATAAAACACACAAAATAGTGGTGACGGTCGGGGTTTGATTTGCTGTTTTATCGCTCAAGGGCCATATTTGGTCATGCTGGGCCAGACACATGAATTACAGATAACACATAATTTTGAATTACAGATACCACATAATTTTGAATTACAGATAACACACACAAAATAGTGGTGACGGTCGGGGTTTGGCTTGTTGTTTTATCGCGCAAGGGCCATATTTGGTCATGCTGGGCCAGACACATGAATTACAGATAACACATACTTTTGAATTACAGATAACACACACAAAATAGTGGTGACGGTCGGGGTTTGGTTTGTTGTTTTATCGCGCAAGGGCCATATTTGGTCATGCTGGGCCAGACACATGAATTACAGATAACACATACTTTTGAATTACAGATAACACACACAAAATAGTGGTGACGGTCGGGGTTTGGTTTGTTGTTTTATCGCGCAAGGGCCATATTTGGTCATGCTGGGCCAGACACATGAATTACAGATAACACATACTTTTGAATTACAGATAACACACACAAAATAGTGGTGACGGTCGGGGTTTGGTTTGTTGTTTTATCGCGAAAGGGCCATATTTGGTCATGCTGGGCCAGACACATGAATTACAGATAACACATACTTTTGAATTACAGATAACACACAAAATAGTGGTGACGATCGGGGTTTGGTTTGTTGTTTTATCGCGCAAGGGCCATATTTGGTCATGCTGGGCCAGACACATGAATTACGGATAACACATACTTTTGAATTACAGACAACACACACAAACTAGTGGTGACGGACGGGGTTTGGTTTGTTGTTTTATCGCGAAAGGGCCATATTTGGTCATGCTGGGCCAGACACATGAATTACAGATAACACACACTTTTGAATTACAGATAACACACACAAAATAGTGGTGACGATCGGGGTTTGGTTTGTTGTTTTATCGCGCAAGGGCCATATTTGGTCATGCTGGGCCAGACACATGAATTACAGATAACACATACTTTTGAATTACAGATAACACACACAAAATAGTGGTGACGGTCGGGGTTTGGTTTGTTGTTTTATCGCGCAAGGGCCATATTTGGTCATGCTGGGCCAGACACATGAATTACAGATAACACATACTTTTGAATTACATAAAACACACAAAATAGTGGTGACGGTCGGGGTTTGATTTGCTGTTTTATCGCTCAAGGGCCATATTTGGTCATGCTGGGCCAGACACATGAATTACAGATAACACATAATTTTGAATTACAGATACCACATAATTTTGAATTACAGATAACACACACAAAATAGTGGTGACGGTCCGGGTTTGGTTTGTCGTTTTATCGCGCAAGGGCCATATTTGGTCATGCTGGGCCAGACACATGAATTACAGATAACACATACTTTTGAATTACAGATAACACACACAAAATAGTGGTGACGGTCGGGGTTTGGTTTGTTGTTTTATCGCGCAAGGGCCATATTTGGTCATGCTGGGCCAGACACATGAATTACAGATAACACATACTTTTGAATTACAGATAACACACACAAAATAGTGGTAACGTCGGGGTTTGATTTGCTGTTTTATCGCTCAAGGGCCATATTTGGTCATGCTGGGCCAGACACATGAATTACAGATAACACATAATTTTGAATTACAGATAACACATAATTTTGAATTACAGATAACACACACAAAATAGTGGTGACGGTCGGGGTTTGGTTTGTTGTTTTATCGCGCAAGGGCCATATTTGGTCATGCTGGGCCAGACACATGAATTACAGATAACACATACTTTTGAATTACATATAACACACACAAAATAGTGGTGACGGTCGGGGTTTGGTTTGTTGTTTTATCGCGCAAGGGCCATATTTGGTCATGCTGGGCCAGACACATGAATTACAGATAACACATACTTTTGAATTACAGATAACACACACAAAATAATGGTGACGGTCGGGGTTTGGTTTGTTGTTTTATTGCGCAAGGGCCATATTTGGTCATGCTGGGCCAGACACATGAATTACAGATAACACATACTTTTGAATTACAGATAACACACACAAAGTAGTGGTGACGGACGGGGTTTGGTTTGTTGTTTTATCGCGCAAGGGCCATATTTGGTCATGCTGGGCCAGACACATGAATTACAGATAACACATAATTTTGAATTACAGATAACACACACAAAATAGTGGTGACGGTCGGGGTTTGGTTTGTTGTTTTATCGCGCAAGGGCCATATTTGGTCATGCTGGGCCAGACACATGAATTACAGATAACACATACTTTTGAATTACAGATAACACACACAAAATAGTGGTGACGATCGGGGTTTGGTTTGTTGTTTTATCGCGCAAGGGCCATATTTGGTCATGCTGGGCCAGACACATGAATTACGGATAACACATACTTTTGAATTACAGATAACACACACAAAATAGTGGTGACGGACGGGGTTTGGTTTGTTGTTTTATCGCGAAAGGGCCATATTTGGTCATGCTGGGCCAGACACATGAATTACAGATAACACATACTTTTGAATTACAGATAACACACACAAAATAGTGGTGACGATCGGGGTTTGGTTTGTTGTTTTATCGCGCAAGGGCCATATTTGGTCATGCTGGGCCAGACACATGAATTACAGATAACACATACTTTTGAATTACAGATAACACACACAAAATAGTGGTGACGGTCGGGGTTTGGTTTGTTGTTTTATCGCGCAAGGGCCATATTTGGTCATGCTGGGCCAGACACATGAATTACAGATAACACATACTTTTGAATTACATAAAACACACAAAATAGTGGTGACGGTCGGGGTTTGATTTGCTGTTTTATCGCTCAAGGGCCATATTTGGTCATGCTGGGCCAGACACATGAATTACAGATAACACATAATTTTGAATTACAGATACCACATAATTTTGAATTACAGATAACACACACAAAATAGTGGTGACGGTCGGGGTTTGGTTTGTTGTTTTATCGCGCAAGGGCCATATTTGGTCATGCTGGGCCAGACACATGAATTACAGATAACACATACTTTTGAATTACAGATAACACACACAAAATAGTGGTGACGGACGGGGTTTGGTTTGTTGTTTTATCGCGAAAGGGCCATATTTGGTCATGCTGGGCCAGACACATGAATTACAGATAACACATACTTTTGAATTACAGATAACACACAAAATAGTGGTGACGATCGGGGTTTGGTTTGTTGTTTTATCGCGCAAGGGCCATATTTGGTCATGCAGGGCCAGACACATGAATTACGGATAACACATACTTTTGAATTACAGACAACACACACAAACTAGTGGTGACGGACGGGGTTTGGTTTGTTGTTTTATCGCGAAAGGGCCATATTTGGTCATGCTGGGCCAGACACATGAATTACAGATAACACACACTTTTGAATTACAGATAACACACACAAAATAGTGGTAACGGTCGGGGTTTGATTTGCTGTTTTATCGCGCAAGGGCCATATTTGGTCATGCTGGGCCAGACACATGAATTACAGATAACACATACTTTTGAATTACAGATAACACACACAAAATAGTGGTGACGGTCGGGGTTTGGTTTGTTGTTTTATCGCGCAAGGGCCATATTTGGTCATGCTGGGCCAGACACATGAATTACAGATAACACATACTTTTGAATTACATAAAACACACAAAATAGTGGTGACGGTCGGGGTTTGATTTGCTGTTTTATCGCTCAAGGGCCATATTTGGTCATGCTGGGCCAGACACATGAATTACAGATAACACATAATTTTGAATTACAGATACCACATAATTTTGAATTACAGATAACACACACAAAATAGTGGTGACGGTCCGGGTTTGGTTTGTTGTTTTATCGCGCAAGGGCCATATTTGGTCATGCAGGGCCAGACACATGAATTACAGATAACACATACTTTTGAATTACAGATAACACACACAAAATAGTGGTGACGGTCGGGGTTTGGTTTGTTGTTTTATCGCGCAAGGGCCATATTTGGTCATGCTGGGCCAGACACATGAATTACAGATAACACATACTTTTGAATTACAGATAACACACACAAAATAGTGGTGACGGTCGGGGTTTGGTTTGTTGTTTTATCGCGCAAGGGCCATATTTGGTCATGCTGGGCCAGACACATGAATTACAGATAACACATACTTTTGAATTACAGATAACACACACAAAATAGTGGTGACGGTCGGGGTTTGGTTTGTTGTTTTATCGCGCAAGGGCCATATTTGGTCATGCTGGGCCAGACACATGAATTACAGATAACACATACTTTTGAATTACAGATAACACACACAAAATAGTGGTGACGGACGGGGTTTGGTTTGTTGTTTTATCGCGAAAGGGCCATATTTGGTCATGCTGGGCCAGACACATGAATTACAGATAACTGTTGGGTTTTATCGATTGAAGACAGAGTTTTATACATTAAAAATAAATTTTTATTACGTAGCCAAGTCTTATGGTTTAAAAACATACAAGAAGTCTGATCAGCTCATGATCCCCAATTTCTTCACTTTTATACATTCAAAGATTTACATTCTTCAAATTTATGTGCCCCACACGGCACTATAAATGGAGGTTTGAGACCGATTCCAACATACGGCCCCATCGGTTGTAAAACCTCAGCAGATGTATTACAATTCAACATATATATATATATACATAAATCTAACAAAATATTTTTGTAATAATATTTTTAAATTTATTTAACAATAAAGGCTTTGTTAAAAAGTCAGCCAAATTATTTTCCGATGAAATATAATTTACGTTGAATAGTTCATCTTATTAATTTACGAATAAATTTGTACTTGATATCAATATGTTTAGTTTTCTGATTTTCCTGACTATTTTTTGAAAAATAGATAGCAGATTGATTATCACAATATACTTGGGGTCTTATGTAATCACACAAACTTAATTCATTTATAATTCTACTAAACCAAATAACTTCTTTAGTGCAATCGGTTAGTGCAATAAATTCAGATTCCATTGAGCTAAGAGCTATGCACTTTTGTTTAGAAGATTTCCATGATATTGGGATGTTACCAAAATAAATTAAATAGCCACTGCTTGAATGTCTGTTTGTGAGACCACATCCCCAATTTGCATCAGAAAAAGCAATCAAATTTGAACTTTTTACATTGGAAAGATTAATTTTAAAATCCTTTGTAAGAAAAACATAGTTCATAATATCAACAACGTAAGACCAGTGTTTGTAAGTATAACCATTACAAAACTGAGACATTATATTAACAGCAAATGCAATATCTGGTCTGGATCTATCTGACAAAAACGATAAACATCCTATTAAGGAACGATAGGGAAATTTCCTCATTAAATCATTTTCAATTATTTCTTCCTCTTTAACCTTATCAGGTAAGTTACAACCAATTTTAAAAGGTAAATTCACAAAACTTTTAGGAAGATCTTTGAATTTTGACATTAATTTTTCAATGTAGGTAATTTGATGTAAATAAATCGAATTTTCAATTTCTTGAAAGTTTACGCCTAACAAATATTTAGTTTTACCTAGATCCAATTTTTTTGTCCAATAATTCGATTACTTCATTTATCAAATGTTCCCTTTTTGAAAACAAAACCATATCATCTACATAAACAATTAAAATTACATCTTTAAATTTGTAGACACAATTACACCAATTTAACTGAGAAAATCCTAATTTAGTTAAAATACCGTCTGATTCCAAATTCCATTCTCTACCACTTTGATGCAGACCATATATAGCCTTTTCCAATAGACATACTTTGTTTTCGGATCCTTTCAGCACAAATCCTTTTGGCTGTTTCATGTATATAGTATCCTTAAGGTGTCCATATAAATATGCACTTTTCACGTCAACTTGACAGTGATACCAACCCAACATAGAAATCAATAGTACAAACAATAATTTAACAATAGAAAAATTCACAACTGGTGAAAAAATATCTTTAAAATCAATGCCGGGTTTTTGCTTAAAACCTTGAGCAACAAGACGAGCTTTATACCTTTTAGGTATATTGTTTTCGTCCATTTTTATGCTGTACACCCACTTACTTCCAATTATGGTTGTATTTGGGGGTGTGTCCACTAATTTCCATACTTGCCTATCCTTCATTATCTGAATTTCTTCATTCATGGCAGTATTCCATTTAATTTTATCCTTACTTGCTTGCGTTTCTTCATAACTTTTGGGGATTTCGACATTGTAACACTGATCATACATGTCGTACATCTGTTGGTCTAAAAAATTAGATTCATCACTAGAAGTAGATGGCACATTAGAAATATCCACATTAGGATGTTCAGTTTCTGGCTTAAAATTGAAATTTACAGGATCAAACCTAATCTTATTTTTAGTACAGTACTTTTTAATATCATTTAAAGATCTCATTCTCAAATTTTCAGGAGAATAATAGTATACATCTATCCTATTGCTTTTATTTCTAGGTTTTTCGATTCTTCGCCAATTTGAAATGTTAAGACTTTTTAAGTCCTCAGTTTTAACTAAATCTTTAGAATCTAAAACTTGAGTTTCACTTTCCGATTTTACTTTTATATTTTCATTTGATTGATAAATAGGAATATTAGAATTAAGATCGAAAGAAACGTACTCAAAGTTTTTACCAAATAGTACATCAACAGCTTTCTTACTTTCGTCGATATGAACATGGACTGTTTCAACTATTCTCTTCTCGTTTGGTACATATATTCTGTAACCTTTAGTTTTCAAACCATATCCTGTCAAAATACCAAGTTTAGCTCTGGGTTGTAATTTATTTCTCTGTATTTTAGGAATATGAACATATGCCAAAGAGCCAAAAATTCTAAAATGTTTTACTGATGGTTTGAAACCAGTCCATATTTCGTTAGGAGATATACCCTCAGTTAATTTGTGTTCGCATCTATTTTTAGTGTGAATAAATGCTAAAAGTGCTTCTGACCAAAATTGTGGTTGTAAACCACTGTCTTGAAGCATAGCTCTGACACAATCCATGGCTGTTCTATTGAACCTTTCTGCAATGCCATTTTGTTCAGGGGTATAAGTTGAAGTTCTTTCGATTTTTATTCCTAGATCATTTAAAAACTTTTTAAATTCTTTGTGACAAAATTCTAAACCATTGTCAGTTCGGACACATTTTAACTTAACATTTAGCTGTCTTTCAGCTCTAACCAAGTATTTTTTAAAGTAATCAAAAACTTCATTCGTATTTCGAATAATATAAACAGTTACTTTACGTGAAAAATCATCAATAATAGATAAAAAGTATTTGTTTCCACCTAGAGAGTTAACTGGAGCAGGACCCCACAAATCCATATGGATCCTTTCCAAAACATTTTTAGTCTTCCTTTCGTACATATAGTTTCTTTTTAAGGATATTCTAGTGGATTTAGCAATAGCACAAATCTTACAATTTTTATCTATATTTTTACAATTAAGTTTTTCAATTCCTTTTACACAATTAATTTTACTCATATTTTCAATTAAGGGCATGTTAACATGACAAAACCTACGGTGGGCTTTTTCTAGATCTAAACCAGTTACATATGTATAATTTTTAATCTTGGGATAACCTTTCAAGATATACAATTTTCCAATTCTGGGAACAGTAAACAAATATTTATTATAACTATTATAAATAATCATTTTGTTATTTCCCCATTTAATTTGGTTTCCCACAAGATCAATACGAGCACCACTAATTAAATTTCTTCTCATATTAGGTGAGTATAAAACATCTTTCAAAGTTAAATCAAAATTTCGGTTTCTATCTAAAACTGTAAATTGAATATCACCCATACCTAATACTTCCGAGGTGCTGTCCTTGTCTCCGACTAGGATCTTCTGTGGTGGTAGTTTTCTGAATGTCGTAAACATATCACGTTCTTTACAGAAGTGAGCAGTTGCAGCAGAATCAATGAGAAATTCCCTCGGTCTTTCATTTGGAAAATTTGAAACTGCATAGGCACGTTGAAGATCAGTTTTTGGATTGTCCTCCATATAAAATAATTCACCACCAGGTTTCTGCCGATTGCATTTCTTGAAGCACTTCGATTCGTAATGTCCCGACTTTTTGCAGTAGTTGCAGAATGGTCGCGGCCCCATACGACAAACTGTCGACTTTCTTGGGCTTGAAGGAATTAATTCAGGGTCCAGTACGCATCTGCTGTGATCAGGAGTAGACGCCCGTGTCTCCTTGTATCTAGATGACTTGTTTCTTGTAGCATAAGCATCGGCCACGATACTTAATTTTGTGCCTTCGTCTTTCCGCTTCAGGTCGATCCGGCTGGATTCTGTTATTAAATGTTTAGACAAATTGTCTAACGTGAACTCGTTGTCATCCATCCTGTATAGCAGTTGTACCAGATTATCGTATTCGTGAGGTAAATGTCTTATTAGTTGAAAGCAAACTAAGAGGTCTGGGATTTCGAATCCACCTTCTTTTATCTGTAACAGCTTCTCATGCACTCGTTTGCAGAAGAGTCCAATGGATTCGTCCTCCGGCTGGTAGCGGATTGAAAAGAACTCGTCCACAAGGCCTGCCAATCGTGCTCTAGATGCTGGTTCAAAGTTGGTCTTTAATATATCCCAGGCTTCCTTACCGTCCTCAGTAGATGAAATTAAGACTTGATATTTTCTGTCTATGCCCTGGTAGATAGTTGTGTATGTCCTCTGCTTCCTATAACGATAGTCTCTTTTTTCTTGTTCTGGAGCATCTTCCAATAATTGAGGTTCCGTTTTAGTGATAAATTCCCAGCAGTTCCGGTCAATTAGCAATATCTTCATGTCCGTCTTCCACGTGGCATAGTTGAAATCCGATAACTTCGGGAAGGAAAACATGGACATTTCTTGAATCCCCATCATACTGGATACCGGTAGTGGCAGAATTCAGGTTCAGCTTAAGGTCTGTGGCCCATAACCAATTGTTGGGTTTTATCGATTGAAGACAGAGTTTTATACATTAAAAATAAATTTTTATTACGTAGCCAAGTCTTATGGTTTAAAAACATACAAGAAGTCTGATCAGCTCATGATCCCCAATTTCTTCACTTTTATACATTCAAAGATTTACATTCTTCAAATTTATGTGCCCCACACGGCACTATAAATGGAGGTTTGAGACCGATTCCAACAATAACACATACTTTTGAATTACAGATAACACACACAAAATAGTGGTGACGATCGGGGTTTCGTTTGTTGTTTTATCGCGCAAGGGCCATATTTGGTCATGCTGGGCCAGACACATGAATTACAGATAACACATACTTTTGAATTACAGATAACACATAATTTTGAATTACAGATAACACACACAAAATAGTGGTGACGGTCGGGGTTTGGTTTGTTGTTTTATCGCGCAAGGGCCATATTTGGTCCTGCTGGGCCAGACACATGAATTACAGATAACACATACTTTTGAATTACAGATAACACACACAAAATAGTGGTGACGGTCGGGGTTTGGTTTGTTGTTTTATCGCGCAAGGGCCATATTTGGTCATGCTGGGCCAGACACATGAATTACAGATAACACATACTTTTGAATTACAGATAACACACACAAAATAGTGGTGACGGTCGGGGTTTGGTTTGTTGTTTTATCGCGCAAGGTCCATATTTGGTCATGCTGGGCCAGACACATGAATTACAGATAACACATACTTTTGAATTACAGATAACACACACAAAATAGTGGTGACGGTCGGGGTTTGGTTTGTTGTTTTATCGCGCAAGGGCCATATTTGGTCATGCTGGGCCAGACACATGAATTACAGATAACACATACTTTTGAATTACAGATAACACACACAAAATAGTGGTGACGGACGAGGTTTGGTTTGTTGTTTTATCGCGCAAGGGCCATATTTGGTCATGCTGGGCCAGACACATGAATTACAGATAACACACACAAAATAGTGGTGACGGTCGGGGTTTGGTTTGTTGTTTTATCGCGCAAGGGCCATATTTGGTCATGCTGGGCCAGACACATGAATTACAGATAACACATACTTTTGAATTACAGATAACACACACAAAATAGGGGTGACGGTCGGGGTTTGGTTTGTTGTTTTATCGCGCAAGGGCCATATTTGGTCATGCTGGGCCAGACACATGAATTACAGATAACACATACTTTTGAATTACAGATAACACACACAAAATAGTGGTGACGGACGGGGTTTGGTTTGTTGTTTTATCGCGCAAGG
Organism: Meta bourneti; assembly: GCA_933210815.1. Taxonomy (NCBI): domain Eukaryota; kingdom Metazoa; phylum Arthropoda; class Arachnida; order Araneae; family Tetragnathidae; genus Meta; species Meta bourneti. The sequence goes on along the minus strand of OW119923.1, from coordinate 108,128,471 downwards.
GCCATATTTGGTCATGCTGGGCCAGACACATGAATTACAGATAACACACACAAAATAGTGGTGACGGTCGGGGTTTGGTTTGTTGTTTTATCGCGAAAGGGCGATATTTGGTCATGCTGGGCCAGACACATGAATTACAGATAACACATACTTTTGAATTACAGATAACACACACAAAATAGTGGTGACGATCGGGGTTTGGTTTGTTGTTTTATCGCGCAAGGGCCATATTTGGTCATGCTGGGCCAGACACATGAATTACAGATAACACATACTTTTGAATTACAGATAACACACACAAAATAGTGGTGACGGTCGGGGTTTGGTTTGTTGTTTTATCGCGCAAGGGCCATATTTGGTCATGCTGGGCCAGACACATGAATTACAGATAACACATACTTTTGAATTACATAAAACACACAAAATTGTGGTGACGGTCGGGGTTTGGTTTGCTGTTTTATCGCGCAAGGGCCATATTTGGTCATGCTGGGCCAGACACATGAATTACATATAACACATAATTTTGAATTACAGATACCACATAATTTTGAATTACAGATAACACACACAAAATAGTGGTGACGGTCCGGGTTTGGTTTGTTGTTTTATCCCGCAAGGGCCATATTTGGTCATGCTGGGCCAGACACATGAATTACAGATAACACATACTTTTGAATTACAGATAACACACACAAAATAGTGGTGACGGACGGGGTTTGGTTTGTTGTTTTATCGCGCAAGGGCCATATTTGGTCATGCTGGGCCAGACACATGAATTACAGATAACACATACTTTTGAATTACAGATAACACACACAAAATAGTGGTGACGGTCGGGGTTTGGTTTGTTGTTTTATCGCGCAAGGGCCATATTTGGTCATGCTGGGCCAGACACATGAATTACAGATAACACATACTTTTGAATTACATATAACACACACAAAATAGTGGTGACGGTCGGGGTTTGGTTTGTTGTTTTATCGCGCAAGGGCCATATTTGGTTATGCTGGGCCAGACACATGAATTACAGATAACACATACTTTTGAATTACAGATAACACACACAAAATAGTGGTGACGGTCGGGGTTTGGTTTGTTGTTTTATCGCGCAAGGGCCATATTTGGTCATGCTGGGCCAGACACATGAATTACAGATAACACATACTTTTGAATTACAGATAACACACACAAAATAGTGGTGACGGACGGGGTTTGGTTTGTTGTTTTATCGCGAAAGGGCCATATTTGGTCATGCTGGGCCAGACACATGAATTACAGATAACACATACTTTTGAATTACAGATAACACACACAAAATAGTGGTGACGGACGAGGTTTGGTTTGTTGTTTTATCGCGCAAGGGCCATATTTGGTCATGCTGGGCCAGACACATGAATTACAGATAACACACACAAAATAGTGGTGACGGTCGGGGTTTGGTTTGTTGTTTTATCGCGCAAGGGCCATATTTGGTCATGCTGGGCCAGACATATGAATTACAGATAACACATACTTTTGAATTACAGATAACACACACAAAATAGTGGTGACGGTCGGGGTTTGGTTTGTTGTTTTATCGCGCAAGGGCCATATTTGGTCATGCTGGGCCAGACACATGAATTACAGATAACACATACTTTTGAATTACAGATAACACACACAAAATAGTGGTGACGGTCGGGGTTTGGTTTGTTGTTTTATCGCGCAAGGGCCATATTTGGTCATGCTGGGCCAGACACATGAATTACAGATAACACATACTTTTGAATTACAGATAACACACACAAAATAGTGGTGACGGACGGGGTTTGGTTTGTTGTTTTATCGCGAAAGGGCCATATTTGGTCATGCTGGGCCAGACACATGAATTACAGATAACACATACTTTTGAATTACAGATAACACACACAAAATAGTGGTGACGATCGGGGTTTGGTTTGTTGTTTTATCGCGCAAGGGCCATATTTGGTCATGCTGGGCCAGACACATGAATTACAGATAACACATACTTTTGAATTACAGATAACACACACAAAATAGTGGTGACGGTCGGGGTTTGGTTTGTTGTTTTATCGCGCAAGGGCCATATTTGGTCATGCTGGGCCAGACACATGAATTACAGATAACACATACTTTTGAATTACATAAAACACACAAAATAGTGGTGACGGTCGGGGTTTGATTTGCTGTTTTATCGCTCAAGGGCCATATTTGGTCATGCTGGGCCAGACACATGAATTACATATAACACATAATTTTGAATTACAGATACCACATAATTTTGAATTACAGATAACACACACAAAATAGTGGTGACGGTCCGGGTTTGGTTTGTTGTTTTATCCCGCAAGGGCCATATTTGGTCATGCTGGGCCAGACACATGAATTACAGATAACACATACTTTTGAATTACAGATAACACACACAAAATAGTGGTGACGGACGGGGTTTGGTTTGTTGTTTTATCGCGAAAGGGCCATATTTGGTCATGCTGGGCCAGACACATGAATTACAGATAACACATACTTTTGAATTACAGATAACACACACAAAATAGTGGTGACGATCGGGGTTTGGTTTGTTGTTTTATCGCGCAAGGGCCATATTTGGTCATGCTGGGCCAGACACATGAATTACAGATAACACATACTTTTGAATTACAGATAACACACACAAAATAGTGGTGACGGTCGGGGTTTGGTTTGTTGTTTTATCGCGCAAGGGCCATATTTGGTCATGCTGGGCCAGACACATGAATTACAGATAACACATACTTTTGAATTACATAAAACACACAAAATAGTGGTGACGGTCGGGGTTTGATTTGCTGTTTTATCGCTCAAGGGCCATATTTGGTCATGCTGGGCCAGACACATGAATTACAGATAACACATAATTTTGAATTACAGATACCACATAATTTTGAATTACAGATAACACACACAAAATAGTGGTGACGGTCCGGGTTTGGTTTGTTGTTTTATCGCGCAAGGGCCATATTTGGTCATGCTGGGCCAGACACATGAATTACAGATAACACATACTTTTGAATTACAGATAACACACACAAAATAGTGGTGACGGTCGGGGTTTGGTTTGTTGTTTTATCGCGCAAGGGCCATATTTGGTCATGCTGGGCCAGACACATGAATTACAGATAACACATACTTTTGAATTACAGATAACACACACAAAATAGTGGTGACGGTCGGGGTTTGGTTTGTTGTTTTATCGCGCAAGGTCCATATTTGGTCATGCTGGGCCAGACACATGAATTACAGATAACACATACTTTTGAATTACAGATAACACACACAAAATAGTGGTGACGGTCGGGGTTTGGTTTGTTGTTTTATCGCGCAAGGGCCATATTTGGTCATGCTGGGCCAGACACATGAATTACAGATAACACACACAAAATAGTGGTGACGGTCGGGGTTTGGTTTGTTGTTTTATCGCGCAAGGGCCATATTTGGTCATGCTGGGCCAGACACATGAATTACAGATAACACATACTTTTGAATTACAGATAACACACACAAAATAGTGGTGACGGACGAGGTTTGGTTTGTTGTTTTATCGCGCAAGGGCCATATTTGGTCATGCTGGGCCAGACACATGAATTACAGATAACACACACAAAATAGTGGTGACGGTCGGGGTTTGGTTTGTTGTTTTATCGCGCAAGGGCCATATTTGGTCATGCTGGGCCAGACATATGAATTACAGATAACACATACTTTTGAATTACAGATAACACACACAAAATAGTGGTGACGGTCGGGGTTTGGTTTGTTGTTTTATCGCGCAAGGGCCATATTTGGTCATGCTGGGCCAGACACATGAATTACAGATAACACATACTTTTGAATTACAGATAACACACACAAAATAGTGGTGACGGTAAGGGTTTGGTTTGTTGTTTTATCGCGCAAGGGCCATATTTGGTCATGCTGGGCCAGACACATGAATTACAGATAACACATACTTTTGAATTACAGATAACACACACAAAATAGTGGTGACGGACGGGGTTTGGTTTGTTGTTTTATCGCGAAAGGGCCATATTTGGTCATGCTGGGCCAGACACATGAATTACAGATAACACATACTTTTGAATTACAGATAACACACACAAAATAGTGGTGACGGTCGGGGTTTGGTTTGTTGTTTTATCGCGCAAGGGCCATATTTGGTCATGCTGGGCCAGACACATGAATTACAGATAACACATACTTTTGAATTACATAAAACACACAAAATAGTGGTGACGGTCGGGGTTTGATTTGCTGTTTTATCGCTCAAGGGCCATATTTGGTCATGCTGGGCCAGACACATGAATTACAGATAACACATACTTTTGAATTACAGATAACACACACAAAATAGTGGTGACGGTCGGGGTTTGGTTTGTTGTTTTATCGCGCAAGGGCCATATTTGGTCATGATGGGCCAGACACATGAATTACAGATAACACATACTTTTGAATTACAGATAACACACACAAAATAGTGGTGACGGTCGGGGTTTGGTTTGTTGTTTTATCGCGCAAGGGCCATATTTGGTCATGCTGGGCCAGACACATGAATTACAGATAACACATACTTTTGAATTACAGATAACACACACAAAATAGTGGTGACGGTCGGGGTTTGGTTTGTTGTTTTATCGCGCAAGGGCCATATTTGGTCATGCTGGGCCAGACACATGAATTACAGATAACACATACTTTTGAATTACAGATAACACACACAAAATAGTGGTGACGGACGGGGTTTGGTTTGTTGTTTTATCGCGAAAGGGCCATATTTGGTCATGCTGGGCCAGACACATGAATTACAGATAACACATACTTTTGAATTACAGATAACACACACAAAATAGTGGTGACGGACGAGGTTTGGTTTGTTGTTTTATCGCGCAAGGGCCATATTTGGTCATGCTGGGCCAGACACATGAATTACAGATAACACACACAAAATAGTGGTGACGGTCGGGGTTTGGTTTGTTGTTTTATCGCGCAAGGGCCATATTTGGTCATGCTGGGCCAGACACATGAATTACAGATAACACATACTTTTGAATTACAGATAACACACACAAAATAGTGGTGACGGACGGGGTTTGGTTTGTTGTTTTATCGCGAAAGGGCCATATTTGGTCATGCTGGGCCAGACACATGAATTACAGATAACACATACTTTTGAATTACAGATAACACACACAAAATAGTGGTGACGATCGGGGTTTGGTTTGTTGTTTTATCGCGCAAGGGCCATATTTGGTCATGCTGGGCCAGACACATGAATTACAGATAACACATACTTTTGAATTACAGATAACACACACAAAATAGTGGTGACGGTCGGGGTTTGGTTTGTTGTTTTATCGCGCAAGGGCCATATTTGGTCATGCTGGGCCAGACACATGAATTACAGATAACACATACTTTTGAATTACATAAAACACACAAAATAGTGGTGACGGTCGGGGTTTGATTTGCTGTTTTATCGCTCAAGGGCCATATTTGGTCATGCTGGGCCAGACACATGAATTACATATAACACATAATTTTGAATTACAGATACCACATAATTTTGAATTACAGATAACACACACAAAATAGTGGTGACGGTCCGGGTTTGGTTTGTTGTTTTATCCCGCAAGGGCCATATTTGGTCATGCTGGGCCAGACACATGAATTACAGATAACACATACTTTTGAATTACAGATAACACACAAAATAGTGGTGACGGACGGGGTTTGGTTTGTTGTTTTATCGCGAAAGGGCCATATTTGGTCATGCTGGGCCAGACACATGAATTACAGATAACACATACTTTTGAATTACAGATAACACACACAAAATAGTGGTGACGATCGGGGTTTGGTTTGTTGTTTTATCGCGCAAGGGCCATATTTGGTCATGCTGGGCCAGACACATGAATTACAGATAACACATACTTTTGAATTACAGATAACACACACAAAATAGTTGAGACGGTCGGGGTTTGGTTTGTTGTTTTATCGCGCAAGGGCCATATTTGGTCATGCTGGGCCAGACACATGAATTACAGATAACACATACTTTTGAATTACATAAAACACACAAAATAGTGGTGACGGTCGGGGTTTGATTTGCTGTTTTATCGCTCAAGGGCCATATTTGGTCATGCTGGGCCAGACACATGAATTACAGATAACACATAATTTTGAATTACAGATACCACATAATTTTGAATTACAGATAACACACACAAAATAGTGGTGACGGTCCGGGTTTGGTTTGTTGTTTTATCGCGCAAGGGCCATATTTGGTCATGCTGGGCCAGACACATGAATTACAGATAACACATACTTTTGAATTACAGATAACACACACAAAATAGTGGTGACGGTCGGGGTTTGGTTTGTTGTTTTATCGCGCAAGGGCCATATTTGGTCATGCTGGGCCAGACACATGAATTACAGATAACACATACTTTTGAATTACAGATAACACACACAAAATAGTGGTGACGGTCGGGGTTTGGTTTGTTGTTTTATCGCGCAAGGGCCATATTTGGTCATGCTGGGCCAGACACATGAATTACAGATAACACATACTTTTGAATTACAGATAACACACACAAAATAGTGGTGACGGACGGGGTTTGGTTTGTTGTTTTATCGCGAAAGGGCCATATTTGGTCATGCTGGGCCAGACACATGAATTACAGATAACACATACTTTTGAATTACAGATAACACACACAAAATAGTGGTGACGATCGGGGTTTCGTTTGTTGTTTTATCGCGCAAGGGCCATATTTGGTCATGCTGGGCCAGACACATGAATTACAGATAACACATACTTTTGAATTACATAAAACACACAAAATAGTGGTGACGGTCGGGGTTTGATTTGCTGTTTTATCGCTCAAGGGCCATATTTGGTCATGCTGGGCCAGACACATGAATTACAGATAACACATAATTTTGAATTACAGATAACACATAATTTTGAATTACAGATAACACACACAAAATAGTGGTGACGGTCGGGGTTTTTTTTGTTGTTTTATCGCGCAAGGGCCATATTTGGTCATGCTGGGCCAGACACATGAATTACAGATAACACATACTTTTGAATTACAGATAACACACACAAAATAGTGGTGACGGTCGGGGTTTGGTTTGTTGTTTTATCGCGCAAGGGCCATATTTGGTCATGCTGGGCCAGACACATGAATTACAGATAACACATACTTCTGAATTACAGATAACACACACAAAATAGTGGTGACGGTCGGGGTTTGGTTTGTTGTTTTATCGCGCAAGGGCCATATTTGGTCATGCTGGGCCAGACACATGAATTACAGATAACATATACTTTTGAATTACAGATAACACACACAAAATAGTGGTGACGGTCGGGGTTTGGTTTGTTGTTTTATCGCGCAAGGGCCATATTTGGTCATGCTGGGCCAGACACATGAATTACATATAACACATACTTTTGAATTACAGATAACCCACACAAAATAGTGGTGACGGACGGGGTTTGGTTTGTTGTTTTATCGCGCAAGGGCCATATTTGGTCATGCTGGGCCAGACACATGAATTACAGATAACACATACTTTTGAATTACAGATAACACACACAAAATAGTGGTGACGGTCGGGGTTTGGTTTGTTGTTTTATCGCGCAAGGGCCATATTTGGTCATGCTGGGCCAGACACATGAATTACAGATAACACATACTTTTGAATTACAGATAACACACACAAAATAGGGGTGACGGTCGGGGATTGGTTTGTTGTTTTATCGCGCAAGGGCCATATTTGGTCATGCTGGGCCAGACACATGAATTACAGATAACACATACTTTTGAATTACAGATAACACACACAAAATAGTGGTGACGGTCGGGGTTTGATTTGCTGTTTTATCGCTCAAGGGCCATATTTGGTCATGCTGGGCCAGACACATGAATTTCAGATAACACATACTTTTGAATTACTGATAACACACACAAAATAGTGGTGACGGTCGGGGTTTGGTTTGTTGTTTTATCGCGCAAGGGCCATATTTGGTCATGCTGGGCCAGACACATGAATTACAGATAACACATACTTTTGAATTACAGATAACACACACAAAATAGTGGTAACGGTCGGGGTTTGATTTGCTGTTTTATCGCTCAAGGGCCATATTTGGTCATGCTGGGCCAGACACATGAATTACAGATAACACATAATTTTGAATTACAGATAACACATAATTTTGAATTACTGATAACACACACAAAATAGTGGTGACGGTCGGGGTTTGGTTTGTTGTTTTATCGCGCAAGGGCCATATTTGGTCATGCTGGGCCAGACACATGAATTACAGATAACACATACTTTTGAATTACAGATAACACACACAAAATAGTGGTGACGGTCGGGGTTTGGTTTGTTGTTTTATCGCGCAAGGGCCATATTTGGTCATGCTGGGCCAGACACATGAATTACAGATAACACATACTTTTGAATTACAGATAACACACACAAAATAGTGGTGACGGTTGGGGTTTGGTTTGTTGTTTTATCGCGCAAGGTCCATATTTGGTCATGCTGGGCCAGACACATGAATTACAGATAACACATACTTTTGAATTACAGATAACACACACAAAATAGTGGTGACGGTCGGGGTTTGGTTTTTTTTTTTATCGCGCAAGGGCCATATTTGGTCATGCTGGGCCAGACACATGAATTACAGATAACACATACTTTTGAATTACAGATAACACACACAAAATAGTGGTGACGGTCGGGGTTTGGTTTGTTGTTTTATCGCGCAAGGGCCATATTTGGTCATGCTGGGCCAGACACATGAATTACAGATAACACATACTTTTGAATTACAGATAACACACACAAAATAGTGGTGACGGACGGGGTTTGGTTTGTTGTTTTATCGCGAAAGGGCCATATTTGGTCATGCTGGGCCAGACACATGAATTACAGATAACACATACTTTTGAATTACAGATAACACACACAAAATAGTGGTGACGGACGAGGTTTGGTTTGTTGTTTTATCGCGCAAGGGCCATATTTGGTCATGCTGGGCCAGACACATGAATTACAGATAACACACACAAAATAGTGGTGACGGTCGGGGTTTGGTTTGTTGTTTTATCGCGCAAGGGCCATATTTGGTCATGCTGGGCCAGACATATGAATTACAGATAACACATACTTTTGAATTACAGATAACACACACAAAATAGTGGTGACGGTCGGGGTTTGGTTTGTTGTTTTATCGCGCAAGGGCCATATTTGGTCATGCTGGGCCAGACACATGAATTACAGATAACACATACTTTTGAATTACAGATAACACACACAAAATAGTGGTGACGGACGGGGTTTGGTTTGTTGTTTTATCGCGAAAGGGCCATATTTGGTCATGCTGGGCCAGACACATGAATTACAGGTAACACATACTTTTGAATTACAGATAACACACACAAAATAGTGGTGACGATCGGGGTTTGGTTTGTTGTTTTATCGCGCAAGGGCCATATTTGGTCATGCTGGGCCAGACACATGAATTACAGATAACACATACTTTTGAATTACAGATAACACACACAAAATAGTGGTGACGGTCGGGGTTTGGTTTGTTGTTTTATCGCGCAAGGGCCATATTTGGTCATGCTGGGCCAGACACATGAATTACAGATAACACATACTTTTGAATTACATAAAACACACAAAATAGTGGTGACGGTCGGGGTTTGATTTGCTGTTTTATCGCTCAAGGGCCATATTTGGTCATGCTGGGCCAGACACATGAATTACATATAACACATAATTTTGAATTACAGATACCACATAATTTTGAATTACAGATAACACACACAAAATAGTGGTGACGGTCCGGGTTTGGTTTGTTGTTTTATCCCGCAAGGGCCATATTTGGTCATGCTGGGCCAGACACATGAATTACAGATAACACATACTTTTGAATTACAGATAACACACACAAAATAGTGGTGACGGACGGGGTTTGGTTTGTTGTTTTATCGCGAAAGGGCCATATTTGGTCATGCTGGGCCAGACACATGAATTACAGATAACATACTTTTGAATTACAGATAACACACACAAAATAGTGGTGACGGTCGGGGTTTGGTTTGTTGTTTTATCGCGCAAGGGCCATATTTGGTCATGCTGGGCCAGACACATGAATTACAGATAACACATACTTTTGAATTACATAAAACACACACAAAATAGTGGTGACGGTCGGGGTTTGGTTTGTTGTTTTATCGCGCAAGGGCCATATTTGGTCATGCTGGGCCAGACACATGAATTACAGATAACACATACTTTTGAATTACATAAAACACACAAAATAGTGGTGACGGTCGGGGTTTGATTTGCTGTTTTATCGCTCAAGGGCCATATTTGGTCATGCTGGGCCAGACACATGAATTACAGATAACACATAATTTTGAATTACAGATACCACATAATTTTGAATTACAGATAACACACACAAAATAGTGGTGACGGTCCGGGTTTGGTTTGTTGTTTTATCGCGCAAGGGCCATATTTGGTCATGCTGGGCCAGACACATGAATTACAGATAACACATACTTTTGAATTACAGATAACACACACAAAATAGTGGTGACGGTCGGGGTTTGGTTTGTTGTTTTATCGCGCAAGGGCCATATTTGGTCATGCTGGGCCAGACACATGAATTACAGATAACACATACTTTTGAATTACAGATAACACACACAAAATAGTGGTGACGGTCGGGGTTTGGTTTGTTGTTTTATCGCGCAAGGGCCATATTTGGTCATGCTGGGCCAGACACATGAATTACAGATAACACATACTTTTGAATTACAGATAACACACACAAAATAGTGGTGACGGACGGGGTTTGGTTTGTTGTTTTATCGCGAAAGGGCCATATTTGGTCATGCTGGGCCAGACACATGAATTACAGATAACACATACTTTTGAATTACAGATAACACACACAAAATAGTGGTGACGATCGGGGTTTCGTTTGTTGTTTTATCGCGCAAGGGCCATATTTGGTCATGCTGGGCCAGACACATGAATTACAGATAACACATACTTTTGAATTACATAAAACACACAAAATAGTGGTGACGGTCGGGGTTTGATTTGCTGTTTTATCGCTCAAGGGCCATATTTGGTCATGCTGGGCCAGACACATGAATTACAGATAACACATAATTTTGAATTACAGATAACACATAATTTTGAATTACAGATAACACACACAAAATAGTGGTGACGGTCGGGGTTTTTTTTGTTGTTTTATCGCGCAAGGGCCATATTTGGTCATGCTGGGCCAGACACATGAATTACAGATAACACATACTTTTGAATTACAGATAACACACACAAAATAGTGGTGACGGTCGGGGTTTGGTTTGTTGTTTTATCGCCCAAGGGCCATATTTGGTCATGCTGGGCAAGACACATGAATTACAGATAACACATACTTTTGAATTACAGATAACACACACAAAATAGTGGTGACGGTCGGGGTTTGGTTTGTTGTTTTATCGCGCAAGGGCCATATTTGGTCATGCTGGGCCAGACACATGAATTACAGATAACATATACTTTTGAATTACAGATAACACACACAAAATAGTGGTGACGGTCGGGGTTTGGTTTGTTGTTTTATCGCGCAAGGGCCATATTTGGTCATGCTGGGCCAGACACATGAATTACATATAACACATACTTTTGAATTACAGATAACCCACACAAAATAGTGGTGACGGACGGGGTTTGGTATGTTGTTTTATCGCGCAAGGGCCATATTTGGTCATGCTGGGCCAGACACATGAATTACAGATAACACATACTTTTGAATTACAGATAACACACACAAAATAGTGGTGACGGTCGGGGTTTGGTTTGTTGTTTTATCGCGCAAGGGCCATATTTGGTCATGCTGGGCCAGACACATGAATTACAGATAACACATACTTTTGAATTACAGATAACACACACAAAATAGGGGTGACGGTCGGGGTTTGGTTTGTTGTTTTATCGCGCAAGGGCCATATTTGGTCATGCTGGGCCAGACACATGAATTACAGATAACACATACTTTTGAATTACAGATAACACACACAAAATAGTGGTGACGGTCGGGGTTTGATTTGCTGTTTTATCGCTCAAGGGCCATATTTGGTCATGCTGGGCCAGACACATGAATTTCAGATAACGCATACTTTTGAATTACTGATAACACACACAAAATAGTGGTGACGGTCGGGGTTTGGTTTGTTGTTTTATCGCGCAAGGGCCATATTTGGTCATGCTGGGCCAGACACATGAATTACAGATAACACATACTTTTGAATTACAGATAACACACACAAAATAGTGGTAACGGTCGGGGTTTGATTTGCTGTTTTATCGCTCAAGGGCCATATTTGGTCATGCTGGGCCAGACACATGAATTACAGATAACACATAATTTTGAATTACAGATAACACACACAAAATAGTGGTGACGGTCGGGGTTTGGTTTGTTGTTTTATCGCGCAAGGGCCATATTTGGTCATGCTGGGCCAGACACATGAATTACAGATAACACATACTTTTGAATTACAGATAACACACACAAAATAGTGGTGACGGTCGGGGTTTGGTTTGTTGTTTTATCGCGCAAGGGCCATATTTGGTCATGCTGGGCCAGACACATGAATTACAGATAACACATACTTTTGAATTACAGATAACACACACAAAATAGTGGTGACGGTTGGGGTTTGGTTTGTTGTTTTATCGCGCAAGGTCCATATTTGGTCATGCTGGGCCAGACACATGAATTACAGATAACACATACTTTTGAATTACAGATAACACACACAAAATAGTGGTGACGGTCGGGGTTTGGTTTGTTGTTTTATCGCGCAAGGGCCATATTTGGTCATGCTGGGCCAGACACATGAATTACAGATAACACACACAAAATAGTGGTGACGGTCGGGGTTTGGTTTGTTGTTTTATCGCGCAAGGGCCATATTTGGTCATGCTGGGCCAGACACATGAATTACACATAACACATACTTTTGAATTACAGATAACACACACAAAATAGTGGTGACGGACGAGGTTTGGTTTGTTGTTTTATCGCGCAAGGGCCATATTTGGTCATGCTGGGCCAGACACATGAATTACAGGTAACACATACTTTGGAATTACAGATAACACACACAAAAAAGGGGTGACGGTCGGGGTTTGGTTTGTTGTTTTATCGCGCAAGGGCCATATTTGGTCATGCTGGGCCAGACACATGAATTACAGATAACACATACTTTTGAATTACAGATAACACACACAAAATAGTGGTGACGGTCGGGGTTTGATTTGCTGTTTTATCGCTCAAGGGCCATATTTGGTCATGCTGGGCCAGACACATGAATTACAGATAACACATACTTTTGAATTACTGATAACACACACAAAATAGTGGTGACGGTCGGGGTTTGGTTTGTTGTTTTATCGCGCAAGGGCCATATTTGGTCATGCTGGGCCAGACACATGAATTACAGATAACACATACTTTTGAATTACAGATAACACACACAAAATAGTGGTAACGGTCGGGGTTTGATTTGCTGTTTTATCGCTCAAGGGCCATATTTGGTCATGCTGGGCCAGACACATGAATTACAGATAACACATAATTTTGAATTACAGATAACACATAATTTTGAATTACAGATAACACACACAAAATAGTGGTGACGGTCGGGGTTTGGTTTGTTGTTTTATCGCGCAAGGGCCATATTTGGTCATGCTGGGCCAGACACATGAATTACAGATAACACATACTTTTGAATTACAGATAACACACACAAAATAGTGGTGACGGTCGGGGTTTGGTTTGTTGTTTTATCGCGCAAGGGCCATATTTGGTCATGCTGGGCCAGACACATGAATTACAGATAACACATACTTTTGAATTACAGATAACACACACAAAATAGTGGTGACGGTCGGGGTTTGTTTTGTTGTTTTATCGCGCAAGGTCCATATTTGGTCATGCTGGGCCAGACACATGAATTACAGATAACACATACTTTTGAATTACAGATAACACACACAAAATAGTGGTGACGGTCGGGGTTTGGTTTGTTGTTTTATCGCGCAAGGGCCATATTTGGTCATGCTGGGCCAGACACATGAATTACAGATAACACATACTTTTGAATTACAGATAACACACACAAAATAGTGGTGACGGTCGGGGTTTGGTTTGTTGTTTTATCGCGCAAGGTCCATATTTGGTCATGCTGGGCCAGACACATGAATTACAGATAACACATACTTTTGAATTACAGATAACACACACAAAATAGGGGTGACGGTCGGGGTTTGGTTTGTTGTTTTATCGCGCAAGGGCCATATTTGGTCATGCTGGGCCAGACACATGAATTACAGATAACACATACTTTTGAATTACAGATAACACACACAAAATAGTGGTGACGGTCGGGGTTTGATTTGCTGTTTTATCGCTCAAGGGCCATATTTGGTCATGCTGAGCCAGACACATGAATTACAGATAACACATAATTTTGAATTACAGATAACACATAATTTTGAATTACAGATAACACACACAAAATAGTGGTGACGGTCCGGGTTTGGTTTGTTGTTTTATCGCGAAAGGGCCATATTTGGTCATGCTGGGCCAGACACATGAATTACAGATAGCACATACTTTTGAATTACAGATAACACACACAAAATTGTGGTGACGGTCGCAGTTTGGTTTGTTGTTTTATCGCGCAAGGGCCATATTTGGTCATGCTGGGCCAGACACATGAATTACAGATAACGCATACTTTTGAATTACAGATAACACACAAAATAGTGGTGACGGTCGGGGTTTGGTTTGTTGTTTTATCGCGCAAGGGCCATATTTGGTCATGCTGGGCCAGACACATGAATTACAGATAACACATACTTTTGAATTACAGATAACACACACAAAATAGTGGTGACGGTCGGGGTTTGGTTTGTTGTTTTATCGCGCAAGGGCCATATTTGGTCATGCTGGGCCAGACACATGAATTACAGATAACACATACTTTTGAATTACAGATAACACACACAAAATAGTGGTGACGGTCGGGGTTTGATTTGCTGTTTTATCGCTCAAGGGCCATATTTGGTCATGCTGGGCCAGACACATGAATTACAGATAACACATACTTTTGAATTACAGATAACACACACAAAATAGTGGTGACGGTCGGGGTTTGGTTTGTTGTTTTATCGCGCAAGGGCCATATTTGGTCATGCTGGGCCAGACACATGAATTACAGATAACACATACTTTTGAATTACAGATAACACACACAAAATAGTGGTGACGGTCGGGGTTTGGTTTGTTGTTTTATCGCTCAAGGGCCATATTTGGTCATGCTGGGCCAGACACATGAATTACAGATAACACATAATTTTGAATTACAGATAACACATAATTTTGAATTACAGATAACACACACAAAATAGTGGTGACGGTCCGGGTTTGGTTTATTGTTTTATCGCGCAAGGGCCATATTTGGTCATGCTGGGCTAGACACATGAATTACAGATAACACATACTTTTGAATTACAGATAACACACACAAAATAGTGGTGACGGTCGGGGTTTGGTTTGTTGTTTTATCGCGCAAGGGCCATATTTGGTCATGCTGGGCCAGACACATGAATTACAGATAACACATACTTTTGAATTACAGATAACACACACAAAATAGTGGTGACGGTCGGGGTTTGATTTGCTGTTTTATCGCTCAAGGGCCATATTTGGTCATGCTGGGCCAGACACATGAATTACAGATAACACATAATTTTGAATTACAGATAACACATAATTTTGAATTACAGATAACACACACAAAATAGTGGTGACGGTCCGGGTTTGGTTTGTTGTTTTATCGCGCAAGGGCCATATTTGGTCATGCTGGGCCAGACACATGAATTACAGGTAACACATAATTTTGAATTACAGATAACACACACAAAATAGTGGTGACGGTCGGGGTTTGATTTGCTGTTTTATCACGCAAGGGTCATATTTGATCATTCTGGGCCAGACACATGAATTACAGATAACACATACTTTTGAATTACAGATAACACACACAAAATAGTGGTGACGGTCCGGGTTTCGTTTGTTGTTTTATCGCGCAAGGGCCATATTTGGTCATGCTGGGCCAGACACATGAATTACAGATAACACATACTTTTGAATTACAGATAACACACACAAAATAGTGGTGACGGTCCGGGTTTGGTTTGTTGTTTTATCGCGCATGGCCATATTTGGTCATGCTGGGCCAGACACAAGACATGCAATATCAAGTAATAGACAAACGCACATAATGGAAGTTTTACGGACACAGAAGAGAGAAATACACAAAGGGAGGAATACACCTGACAGGAATCGAAACTGCGCGTACAACTCGAAGGTTGCGAGCGCAGTTGGCATACCCACTTAACCACGACGGTCCGGGATCCATCATGAAGGGAAAGATAAGAGGACACCTTTTCGTTTTGAGTCGTGGTCTAATGATAAGGTAAACACCTGAACTGGCATCCCTCTCTCCAAACTACCACACCACGCCTACGAGACGACATTCGAGGCCACGACACATTTAACGTGCACCAGCTCCAACATACACGTCGGTTTTTGGTTGGGTCGAGTTTCGAACTCTCAACCCTCTGGTTGCTAATCCGTTACTCTTCCAACTGGGCTGCCGCGGCACGTTGAAACGGGAACAGTTACATTTCCTTTAAACATTTCCGAGGTCCAGTTTTTTCAGAATAACGTACTTCAAAAAAACAAAGCATTTTTCTTGCGTTTGCCTTAGGGTGTCACTAAAATTAAGGTCACACCACTCTCCAAACTACCACACCGCGCCAACGAGACGATATTCGAGGCCACGACATATTTAACGTGCACCAGATCCAACATACACGTCGGTCTTTGGTTGGGTTGAGTTTCGAACTCGCAACCCTCCGGTTGCTTAATCCGATACTCTTCCAACCGGGCTAATGCTGTCCCGATGTTTACATTCATGATGGTAAAACCCATTTCTAAAACTTGCTACATATTTCATAACTACAATCTTATATTTGATACTTTAAACCTACATTCCATCAATAAATACATTTATTATTGAAAAAGAATGAAATTATAAAGGAAGTGGTTAGATATAGGATTACACCTCATCATGTTGAACCACTATCAGATGACAAGGTCACGCCTGAGCTGGCACCCTGCTTTCCAAACTTCCACACCATGCCAACACAAATGGTAATACGTAAAAAATACTCTGAAATAAATTTCAGCAGGTAGTGTGAACCGTTACTCCGTGTTTATTCGTCTGATTTTTAAGTGTTTGAATGCTATTCTTTATATATTAATATTTTATTACATATTTCAAGTAACGTGACTATGTTTTTAAATCTACTTTTTATTGTAGGTTATGCAATTAATCTGAGTATTTTATCTATTTGTATTGGGCTGTATTTTGTCTTGCGTTTGGTCGCAGCTGGTCCGTTATCGGTCCTATCACCAAATAAGCCGAACCAATTAATCACAAAGAGTTAATGGTTCGTTCAGATTCAAATAGAATTGTGGGACCCGGTAGCCCAGTTGGGAGAGTAGCGAATTAGCAACTAGAGGGGTGCGAGTTCGAAACTCGATCCAGACAGACTGTCCCGTACGTGCTGCCACATTAAATCTGTTGTGGCCTCGAATGTCCTCACGCTGGCATAATGTTGGAAGTTCGGAGAGTGGGGTGCCAACTCCGTCATCTGACCGTGGTTCAAAATGAGGAGGCATTGTCCTCGGATCATTGCCAATAGCACTCAGTGTTGCTCCAGTGCGATGCTAATTCAAATAACCACCCTGCTTACCTTAATTTGTTTAATTTTCAATGTTTCAAAAAAAAACAAATTAAATACCAGTAGCCCATTAGAGTGCACTATCTGGCCATTCGTCACAGGACACCCCATACTATTAAGTTAAGGCGGACCCAGCACATCAGTATCGTGTAAGGCCACCTTTCGCCGCAATGACAACTCTTCGAGGAAGACTTTCCACCCTTTTTCGATACGTTTCTGAAAGAATCTTGCTCCATTCATCCTTCAAATTGGCAAACAACTCAGTGGTGGTTTTTGGCCTGGCTCTCAACCGGCGCTCTAACTCATCCCAAAGGCGTTCCAAGGGGTTGAGATCTGGACTTTGGGCTCGCCAATGAAGTTTTCCCACACCCATTTCCTCAAACCACGCGTTAATAACACCTGCTGTATGACATGAGCATTGTCTGCTGAAACAGGTATGGACCAAAGTGTTTCCCCAATGTCGGAAGCGCAGAATTGTCCAGAACTGTAGCTGCTATAAGAATATTCTAACCGTTCAACGTCTTTTATAAGTTGTATGACGTGTACGGATGATACTAAGCGCTTTTCGAGGGGTGTCGAATGGCAAGATAGTGTATTTCCAAACTTGTTCACGATTTTTCTGTTGATGAGTTTGACGAAAATAAGGTTTGAATGGATTTAAATTAATCTCAGCATTTATTTTCATAACATCCAAGATTTCGGGCGTGCCTGGTCCCCTCAAGCCCCTCTGACGTATAATAGCACAATGTAATTTTTGATGAGATTTTACTTAACCCCCCAAGTGGTGCGACGAGATATCTCGTCCATCAAGATCTGACCAATTTTGCAAATGACGAGATATCCCATCAAGGTGTTGCCGATTTTTTTATGACGAGATAAAAATCTGGTGAGTTTACCTCTAATGACGCAGCATGGCCAAATATGGCCCTTGTGCCATAAAACTCCAACAAACCAAACCTCTAATGACGAAATATCTCGTTCGTCAAGATCTGGTCAGTTTTCTGATGACCAGATTCCTCGTCAAGACAACCACGAGGAGGGTTAAAAGCATTTCTTCAGTCGATTGGGTACTAATGCTCGATTGCATATTTTATTTGTATTACCAATCTAAAGGGACTTTAAGCCGTATAAGTGGATAGAATTAGTATAAAATGAAACAAATGAGACTAACAAAGAAATATAATATTAACAATAATTCTAGCTTAATTTGGAATTTAATTACACCATAAACATTTAAATATCTAAGCAAATTATCTATTAAAATTGTAATTTCTTCGCCACATTAATTAGCAGCGAAATTTGTACATATCAAACGCAACAATGGAAATAAAAACACTTCTTTTTTATAAGAGAATGAATTGCTTCTAATTATATAACAATACATATTTTCCAGAAATTTTTTAAACAAATAGTCTTAAAAGCCTACCATTACTTTTCGATTGTTAATCAAGCATTGTTGTGGCTAAACAGTATAGATAACAAAAAGATTTCTTCATTCATGTTCTGTCTGTCAAACTGCTAACTGGCGATTTTTAAAGTTCTGATCAAGTGATATTATAAACGTTTGATTGAAGCTATTTTTGGTTGTAGAGGGATCTTCCGCTGCAACTTATCTGCAAACAGTACTTTTTGTGCTTTTTGCAAACCAAACAGTACTTTTTAGTACTATCTACAAACAGTACTTTTCAGTGCTACCTACAAACAGTACTTTTTGTGCTATTTACGTCATTATTACAGACGACTTATCTACCTTTCAAGATGCTGGACTGGTGCAGGAAACAAGTGTAAGTGTGCCTCGTATTCTTTTAGAATTTATAATTTTTTTATACATTTTAGTCTTTAAATATTATTTAATCTGTTTTACATAAATTTAACTTCTGTTTCCCTTTGCTGGGTCTTGCCAGGTAAAATAATTTATTCTAATTCGCTATTTCAGAAAGAAGTTTCGAGAGAAGCGTAGAGAAAAGAAGCAAGCCAAGAAAGAGGCAAAGAAACAGAAAGCAGAAGAAAAGCCATACGTCGAGCGCGACTACCTCGCAGAGTGGAATGCCGAACAT
The DNA here is from genome assembly GCA_933210815.1 of Meta bourneti. Lineage (NCBI taxonomy): Eukaryota > Metazoa > Arthropoda > Arachnida > Araneae > Tetragnathidae > Meta > Meta bourneti. The sequence goes on along the minus strand of OW119923.1, from coordinate 108,108,435 downwards.
CCCGAGGAATTCATGGACTTGCGTCTGCGAACCATCGAAGACGAAATGGCGGATAGGGCTCTACTCGAGGCACAAAAGAATTCCATCGACAAAACCAACGAAGCTGACGGTGAGGAATCAGCCGCAGATCTCAACAAATAGAGCAAAACAAGAATCAGCAAATAGAACTTAACGATGTTTCACCGAAATCCGTTTTCAGAACTTCAAACTGACTTTTCAAAATTTCATTTGGCTGAACGAGAACCTCATATAGTTATTGCCTTTTTATTTTCCTATGAAAAAAACCACATCCATGAAATTCTGAATTTTAAAATCAATAAAAATAGTTTGATCTCCCTCCAAATTATGTGCATTGCTTTTATCGTGATATCTTTAAGACATATTTGAACATCAGTATACATCTTTGTGTCTCAGTAGCCTTTTCAGGAAATAGTGAGAATATAATACCTTCCTGCATATATATATATGTATATATATATATATATATAATGGGTCGCGGTAGCTTGGTTCGTAGAATAACGGATTGGCAACCGGAGTTCGAATGCAACCAAAGACCGTAGTACAGAAGGGGCTGGTGCACGTTAAATCTGTCGTGGCCTCAAACGTCCTCACGTAGACGTGGTGTAGAAGTTAGGACAGTGGTGTGCCAGCTAAGATGTGACCTGGTCATCTGACCGTGGTACAAAATTACGTGGTGCTGTCCTCGGGTCTGTCCCTCCGGGTTTGATCCTGGATCGCCACGAATAGCCCGTCGCGTTGCTCCATTGCGACGTTAATTAAAATACCATCCAGACCCGAAGACCACCACGAGGAGGGTTAACGTACTACGAAATGCATTAGCCTGAAAGTTTGTCTCTTTCAGGTAAATTGCCCTGTCCACACAAAGCACATAAGTGCAACTTTCGCTTGCTTTAGAAACCAATCAAATTCCTATAGTACAGTAAAAAATGAGGTAGGTAGTCAATTAACGTCGCACTGGAGTAACCCAACGGGCTATTGGCGACGGTACGGGATCAATCCCCGATGGAAAGATCAGACAATACAGAATAAGTATTTAATTTGTAATTACTATGCCGAAGTACACTATCTGGCCATTCGTCACCGGACACCCCATACTATTCAGTTAAAACGGACCCAGCACGACATCAGTATCGTGTAGGGCCACCTTTCGCCGCAATCACAACTCTTCGAGGAAGACTTTCCACCCATTTTCGATACGTTTCTGAAAGAATCTTGCTCCATTCATCCTTCAAATTGGCAAACAACTCAGTGGTGGTTTTTGGCCTGGCTCTCAACCGGCGCTCTGACTCATCCCAAAGGTGTGCCAAGGGGTTGAGATCTGGACTTTGGGTTGGCCAATGAAGTTTTCCCACACCCATTTCCTCAAACCACGTGTTAATAACACCTGCTGTATGACATGGAGCATTGTCTGCTGAAACAGGTATGGACCAAATTGTTGCCACAATGTCGGTAGCGCGGAATTGTCCAGAACTGTAGCTGCTATAAGAATACTCTAACCGTTCAACGTCTTTTATAAGTTGTATGACGTGTACGGATGATAGTAAGCGCTTTTCGAGGGGTGTCGAATGGCAAGATAGTGTATATGAAAACACGTGGCAGTTGATGATGGTCACCTTTAAATGCGTCTCCCAGTGCTTCTAGGGCGTACAGCAGGTTGTCGTAAGCCACGGGCAGAGCAGATTGGAAGTCGTTGGAGCTGTCGCACCACACTTTCCTCAGTCTCATTAGGAAGATGAATTTGCAGGTCTGGTACAGCGTGCCGAAGATGTAGTCGCTGGCAGCGTTCAAGCTGAAGAAGAATACGCTCTGGGAAACATTTGAAAACGAAAAACATTTAAAAAATAAAAACATTTGAAAAAGAAAAACATTTACAAAATAAAAACATTTGAAAAAGAAAAATATTTGAAAAGAAAAATATAAATTCACGCATCAACAAAGTAGAATATACACTGTTCAGACTTCAGAAATATTTTTCAGCCTCCAGAACCAAATTTTATTGAATAAAATTCGTATAATTAACATATAACCACAAGTACATATTTGTATATTGAACCTACTATGCAGCACTCAGTGTCATATAATAGTCTTTCGGTTGATGATTGTTACACGTTGCGTAAATAAGTACCTGATGCTATATAATACTACAAGCGACATACCGGGCGTTGCTCGGGTTGAATTGTTTGTAACATAACTCAATGTTATTCCTATGGGCATTCGGATTTCATTTTAGCCCCCACTGCACACCCAGGACAAGGTAGGTGGTAATTAAAGTAGCACTGGAGCAACGCAACGGGCTATTGGCGACGGTCCGGGATCAATCCCAAAGGGAAAAATATGAGAACACCATTCAATTTTGAACCACGGTCAGATGACGAGGCAACACCTGAGCTGGCACCCCACTCTCCAAACTTGCACACCGTGCCAACTTGAGGACATTTGAAGCCACAACGGATTTAACGTGCACCATCCCTCCCCCTTACACGACGGTCTTTGGTTGGATCGAGTTTTGAACTTGCAACCCTCTGGCTGGTAATCCGATGTCTTCCAGCAGGGCTACCGCACCACCACCCCAAAATTATATAAATTTCCACATCAACATGTAATACCCTGTTACCTGCTGATTAAGATTCTGGATAAGTGTGAACAATGTAATACCCTGTTCACACTTATCCAGAATCTTAATCAGCCTCCAGAACCTAATAAAATTCTGGGAAATAAGCATGCAAGCAGGTAGGTAGTTGATTAACGTCATATTGGAGCAACACAACGGGCTATTGGCAAAGGTCCGGGATCAATCCCGAACAGAAAAAAAATCGAGGATAACACCTCGTAATTTTGAACCACGGTCAGGTGGCGAAGTCAACACCTGAGTTGGCACCAAACTTCCACACCACGCTAACGTGGGGGCATTTGATGCCACGGCAGATTTAACGTGCACCAGTTCCCGTGTACACCTTTGGTTGGACCGACTTGGGTTGGATGAAGTTTCGAACTCGCAACCCTTCGGTTGCTAATCCTCCAATACTCTTCAAATTGGGCTACCGAAGCTTCTTAAAAAATGTAATAAGGAATCAAAAATTAAAAGCAACCCCCCACCCCATACACGATGGTCCTTAGACAGAGTTTCGAACTCGCAACTCTTCGTTTGCAAATCCGTTACTCTTCCAACTGAGCTACCGCTTCTCCTAATGCATGTAAGCATAAGTACATGTGTGTATTGAACCTACTATGCAGCTTTCAGTGTCTAATTTTAGTCTTTCGGTTGAAGGTTGTTGCACGTTGCGTAAATAAGTATCTGATGCTGTATAATACTACTAGCAGAATTACCCCTCGTCGTTGGATTTGAATCGCTTGTAACTGATTGTTAATACTATTCGATATTATTCCTATGGGGATTTCGATTTCATTTTAGCTCCCTCTGCACACCCAGGACAAATCAAACGGGGTTATTATGTAGACTACGTTTCGCGAAGGGTTCTATATAGAAGAAGTCTATCAAATTCAGTGTGAATTGATCAGCGTGTGTGATCGTAATAACACTCAGTTATTCCTATGGATATTTAGAAGTGGTTATTGCCCACCCAGGACAAATCGAATGGAGTTTTACATGTAGCCCATGTTTCCCAGAATTCTAAAGGATGGGTATACCAAATTTGGTACAATGATTGGCAAATTTATATGCGCATGGACTTGACGGAGCCGAGGAACTCTAGTGATCTTTTTCCCCTTGGGGTTTAGTCTTTAGTAAACACGGGAGTAGTGCTCCCCTGATACCCAAACGATCCTTTCTGCTTTCATCCTACTACTCTATTTCCCAATCCTTTTTCCTTTTACATTTTTTTTACTTCACGTTGTCTTGTGTTTGCCAAAAATATGGCCTTTGTGCCATAAAACCTAAAAACAACCAGCCAAATTTGGTGTGGATTGATCAAATGGTGCAGATTTGTAGAGTAGACAGAAGCTAACTCTGCACTCCATACGTATATTGATATATTCTGCAACCAATTGTTTGGCTGAGTGTGCTCTAGCGTTATGAGGCATCAGCTTATTTTATGTGCAACATTTCAGCAACCGTTTCCCTTAACGACCACATATGAGGATACTGGTATCGTGATTAGCAATGATGACAAAGGTACTTACCGTATTTATGACATTTTGTGGCAAAGGCTCGTTCGAGATATCTTTTATAAAGAACGTGCACAACCCTCGTAAAAGAAAAGGCTCTCCTGTGTGTAGAAGAGCCGATGCTGGACTCAGACGAGAACCTGAAAGAAATAAAATACATTAATTCAAAGTTCCACCAAAAATAATAGTAGCATAGCCTTTTCAGAATAATGTGTTTCGATTCTTCAATGAGAGGAATAAGGTTTATCTTTTGATTTCTCATTACATTTTCTTACATTATTTTTATATGTGCCTTGTTTTTATTTCATTTTCTATCCACTTTTATTTGTCTGAAAAGCACGAGGTAATTCCTGACATCCTTAAATGGTTACGGAAACTATGGCTAGGATGAAACGGATGGCTAGGTAGGTATTTTAATAAACATCGCACTGGACAACACAAAGGGGTATTGGCGACGGTCCGGATCAACCCCCTAAGGTAAAGATCCGAGGACAACACCACGTAATTTTGAACCATGGTCAGATGACGAGATCACACATGAGCTGGCACCCCACTCTCCAAACTTCCGCACCACGGCAACGTGAGGGCGTTTGAGGCCACAACAGATTTAACAAGCACCAGCCCTTCATACACGAAGGTCTTTTGGTTGGATTCGAACTCGCAACCCTCCGGTTGCTAATCCGTTACTCTTCCAACCCCGGAAACATGAGATGTAGAGGATACAGACGGATTTATGCGTATCCTTTTTAATGCGGTTTTAAAGTTATGCGGTTCATATTTTATTCGGTGTTTCCCTGTTGAACATATATGAATAGCACGTTGAACAGTGTCATAATCGCAATCTAGGTGGAAAATATTCAATTTTCGAAGTATCAGATTACGAAAAACACATCGTATTATAACAGTATATCCCCTTAGGCCCCATTCACATGAGGCGTTTTCCAACGCGCGTTTTACGTCTAAACAAAACGCGGGTAGCCAAAGTACATAGCATTCTACTGGAGTGTTCACATGCAGAAATCGCGAGAATCCAAGCGCTAGATTGCTTCGGCGCTTCAACAATCTCCGGTCGTTCTCGCGATTTGAAGGCGTTTTGAGAAGCATAGGTTTCTTCTACAGCGTTCACATGACACGCGTTTTGACGGGCGTTAGGCTTTTTAATTCCTCTAATCCAAGTTTCTATCTTCGCGATCGTTAAAGATAGAGTGAAAATTTCAACGGATTTGAAATCTGCGGAAAATTTTACACCAGATCGATACCTGAAATGTGATTTTCTTTATATAAATAATTTTTCAACTGTAACTTTAATATTTTCGCGATACTCATTTGACGAATATATCCATTACGAACACAAAAGGGAGTATTAATCTCGTTTTTATAGAAAAGATATAACTTGATTGGAGTACTTTGTCTTAACCACTGATTTATATTTATGGCCATTAAAAATAGGATGAGAAAATTGAATCGTATTCGATTTATTGAAGAAATTTACCCTGCTTTCACACAAAACTTGCAAAAATTTGATAGTTTATAACTAAAGAGGATAGTGGGTAATTTTATTTCTGAGAATAACGTATACCGACAACTGTCCGTTCTAGTTTTCATGTGCGGCAAACGTCTTTAAAATAAATATTACATAAAATATTCAGCTTAAAAGAGCTAAACTTTAGTTATTTTTTTTTATTTTTCCTCAACGGGTGAAATGCGTAAGATAAGTTTCAATTTTCATTCATTTTTCACATCCTCGTGTTACATTGAACTCGATATCACTTTTGAAAATCAACTTAATTTACTGTGAGCTTATTTTTCATAGAATTTATATTTTAATCTTGCAGTTAGTGTTATTACTACTTTAATCAAAATTTTTATATTATATATACGTGTAGACGCAAATTCTATTAGCAATCTCCTGATTTTCGATATATACTGCTTTTTGGTTTTTCTTTGAGATTTTTTTAGTTTTAACAAAATTTTCTCGTTTCATCGCGGGGTTTAATCAAATTTTAGTTAAAATATTTCCCAGTCATTATTCCATTCGTGGTTCCATTTGTGCTACAAAACCCCTGAAAGAGGGTAGGTTGGAGGGTTAATATTCGTTTCGGATAGTTGGAACTCTGGGAAAATTGTGTTTAAAAATTAAAAAACTAATTATTGTTATATGTGTTATTTGTGCTGATACATTAAAATGTTTAGAGATAGGTTTTAAAGAAGTATAGAGATTTATTTGAAGGAAAATTAAATAAAAATTAGCTATAGATCGTAGGAAACACGATAAAACCTGCAAAAATAGCATAAAAAAAAGAAAGGTTATCACCAGTGCCGGATTTTGTTTGCGTGTCATCTTTTGATAGTATTTCGTAGACAATGCCATATAAACATAAATTCCGTTTCCAATTTCCTGGTTCTAGAAATAACGTTTTTTGGGGATGTATTTTTACTTTACACTGTCAATTTTAAAATTTTAAGGAAATTCTTTGGTCATTTTCTAATTAGTTTAGTTTTTTATCAAAGTTTTACAGAAATATTCCAATTTTTCATACGCAGTTTCGCTTTTACGATAAAACGCATTACAAATGACTCATCTGCTAGCTTCTTGAGCCCAAAAAATCCGTGATCACCCCTTAACACAAAACAAATCCTACTTTTTTTGGTGGGCGAATCATCGACACTGGAGAGTGAAGATTATAGGGTTTCTTACTCTAGTCTTGACAGTAAAAAACGAATACTTTAAGATTTTAGAGTTAATGAAAATGTTTAATAATGCCACAATTTGAACTACATAAAGCACTGCTTCTCCGTGATCAGCTGGCTCTTACCGGTTTCTAGGTCCAAAATATCCCGTCATTCGAAAATTTTTGAAAAACGTACGAAAAGCTAACGTTCAAAAATTTACAACCGAGGTTGATGGCATTCGAATCGTATACAACACGTTACGAAAGATTTACCTGTTTAGGTTGTCATTTCTGGTCAGCAAGTCGATTATATTGCATTTATTTATGTATAAAGGTTGAAGTTCAAAAACACTATTCACAGGCAATTAGGGAACGGATGTTTTACAAATCGAAAGAATATCAAATTTTTACGTCGTTTTGAATATTTTTTAGATTATTTTAGGCATTTTATTGCTCATTATACATTTCTAAGTTAACCAAATACAGGCTCTTGTGAATACAGAGAAATTAATTTTAGGTTGGGAAAGAAAGATTTTCATCCTACTTTTAAAGGCTGTAAAATTAAAACAGTTGATAAGGGGCAACAAAATATCGTATTAAAGTGGCATTCCCTTTAAAAATAAGGCAATACTTCCGCTTACGCTTAGTATAAGAGGAATATCTGAAAAAAGGTTAGTTGCGACTATTGACAAAAAAATAGTTTTTTCAAAGAAAAGCATAATTTTGGTATCGATCTAACGTAAAATTTTACGCTGATTTGAAATCCGTTGAAATTTTGGCTCTATCTTTAACCATTCAAAAGATAGAAAGTTGGATTAAGGGAATAAAAAAACATTTTAATGCATAAAGGAAACTGACCTTGAAGAGCGCCCAAGTGCTGTTCACATGGTAACGCTCGAAAATTCTTATAAAACGCGCGTTGCAAAAAGTCCATGTGAACGGGGCCTTAACAAAACCACGTGGTTATTTTTCAAAACAATTTCGCCTAACAGGAAGTACAGGGGTTCAAAGTCTTACTTTTATTTTGACTGCAAAACCATCCCGACGAATTCATATCACTACTTCGAGTTTAATTGTAAAGTAGCGATTCTCTATTTTCTTTAGCACTATATCGCAAGGATATAATTATCTTCCTTTCCGTTTATCAAGGTATATTTGAGAAAACGCTTTCGACGTGAAAACGTCTTTAAAATCGATGCCGGGTTTGGGGAGGCAATCGCGCCCAAATGAGCGAAAGTTTCTGTCTAAGTAATTTCAAACTTCAATAACTCGGCTAAAAATAAACATAGCGCCGCCATCTTAGTCTCGTTTTAAAGAGGAAGGATGAAAGTTTGTTCCACAGTACCGTTACGTCATTCGTGGCTGCCTGACGTCGCGAACTGCTCAAAGTGAACCCACGATTTTTGACTTTCCGGATTCCAACACGTGTCCATAAACGGGATTTCTCAGAGACTAATTATCCGATCCGAGTAAACCAGGTGTTGTTTTGAAGAGTGTATATGTTACAATTCATCCTGGGCACGAAGTGTGTATCTCATAAACCCAAAAAAATACGAGGCTTGAATTTGAAAGTTTGAAATTTTCCGATTTTCTTAAAATGTCGCGATATGAGGGCAGAGTACAACCAGAATTACGAAAATCGGGCACTAATGCGTAGAGCACAAAATTCCAAAGAGTATGACACCGAAATCGACGGGCCCGGACCTGAAACTAACGCGCAGTACTGCCGCGAACAAAGGTAATGTAAGCGCGCTCTGACAACTCATGCGACATCTGACGAACCTGGGTCAAGTATGGATGTGGATTTCGTTGCTGATGAGATGGGAGTGTAATGGAGGTCGATACAGACCCACTTGGCACACCCAATATGGCGACGGGGTCCCAAAATTGGACTTGTACCGGGGCCGACAACTACTTTTAAAAAATAAAGGCAGTGTCGGACACTGCCGCAGTTATTTTCGTGAAAACGTCAATCGTGTATAGTATATTGAAATTAAACAAAACATTTGTTTTGAATCATTTAATTCATTTGCAACTTACGTTTATTGAATACAGGGTAGTGGTATGGAGAAGTAGGATACATATGGCTTTCAAATTATTTGAATACCTCTTGCAAATTGCCTCCATCATAAGCCAATTGATACAATACAGTGAATATGCAGACATTCGAACTAGAATATAATAGTGACATACCGCTCGTATTGATGGGCGATTTCAACACTAGTGATGAAAATTTAGAACTCTTTACGTGCATACCTTCAGAAATTCTTTAAACTTGAACTAGTGAATGATTTAGACAAACCAACCACGCAAGGGAAAACTTGTATGGATTTGACATTTGCAAGAGGTATTCAAATAATTTCAGTCATATGTATCTTACTTCTCCATACCACTACCCTGTATTCAATAAACGTAAGTTGCAAATGAATTAAACGATTCGAAACAAAAATTTTGTTTAGTTTCAATATACTATACACGATTGACGCTTACACGAAAATAACTCGGCAGTGTCCGACACTGCCTTTATTATTTTTTTTTGTACTGTTCAAATCATGCTGCATCTGCTATCGCTGAAATAAGAACAAACTGTAAATGCCTGTTATAAAGCAGATCGTCTTAGATGTGTTGCAAGCAATATCGACATTATCAGATGAAATCATTACTTTGGCACATGAAAAATTGGTGGAGAAGGTTTTGATATCTTTAGCCAGGATGATATCGATGAATTACTTGTGGATGTCTTAAGTGATCATGATATTATTGGTAGAACTTTAGATATCATCGAAGATCCAGAAGCGATAGTGATGCGTAAGAAAACCTGTTCCGCTCACAGCAAATATAATTCGAGAGATTTATTCAACATTTAAATAAATCAATTGGAAAATCATTTTCTAATTGATTAAGACAAGTAATTGAACGAGCCTTCAAATTACGTGAGCTGAAGAATTGTACAAAACATTAGAAAAATCATCGTCGCTAAATTAAATCACTCATTACATTGCCAGAGGAAAAAATCAGATCGGAACGAGAATGTTGACGTTAATTCTGTTTATGAAGAACCATTACCTTTACCAGTTCGCAAAAGGTGCCGAACATTGTCAGATAGCGACGATATTTCTAAAAAAAATGCAAAAGAACTGTCGTATTTCATTGACATTTGCATTTTGAAAAACGGTCAGATGACGACGTCAACATCTGAGCTGGTGGCACCCCACTCTTCAAACTTTCACACCAAACTAATGAGAGGAAATTTGAGGTCACGACTGATTTAACCTGATCCATCCCCTACTTACACGACAGTCTGGTTGAGTCGAGTTTCGAAATCGCAAATCCGCGGCCCAACTTTTTCAGAATAACGTGCTTAAAAAAACAACGAATTTTTCTTGCGCGTTTGCCTTTTAATCTTACATTAAGGTGCCCCTCAAAAGCTCGCTTATTGTTTCTATATAGTGAACAGTTGCAATTTACAGAGTACAAAATTACTTTTATTAGGCATTTAAATATATATTTAACTTCGCTCACCCTTGAAATAAACTATTCAAAGTTAAATAAAAATCTCCTCAACGTTCATTTTTGTAGGTATTTATATAATTTATAACATTCATCCATATATATATAAACAATCTATATATATAAAATAGGATGTGTGTATCTTTTCTATACAAATCTACACCGTTTGACCAATCCACACCAAATTTGGTACACTTATACTTTAGAACACTGCGGTCAGCATAGGCTAACTCTTAACCCCCGTTCTATTGGCTCTAGGTGGTTAAAAACTATTCGAAATCGCCATAGAAATAACATTAAACATAGATTGATTGCTTTAGGCAGCTATGGTTGCTTTACCAGTGTTGATCGAAAAACAATATTTATGTTTGAACTGACTTTTTAGTTCTTCCCATGATGTAAATAAATTATGGATATTTTATTGGTGACGAAAGAATATGTTAAAATATTTATTTTTGGCAAGGAAATTCAAGGAAAGGTTTTCAGGAGTTCAAGGATGATTTTCGTACTCAACGATCTGGTTGGATCGAGTTCGAATTCGCAACCCTCCGGTTGTTAATCCGCTACTCTTACACCATGCAACAGCGGTCTCGATATTTACAAGGTAAAACTCACTTCGGAAATTTACTGCACATTTTTAAACTACAATTTTACATTTTATGCTTTAAAATTATATTGGATTAAGAATTACATTTGTGTAATACAAGATTGTTATTGTACAAGAATGAAATTATATAGTAAATAGTACGATTTATAATTTTTAAAATATTAGTTTTTCTGATTTGCTTAATATTGATAATAACGTATCTAATTTAATAAAATAAAATCGAGGTAGGTAGGTATTTCAATTAACGTCACACTAGAGTAACACAACGGGCTATTAGTGACGGTCCGGGATCAATCCCATAGGGAAAGATCCGATAACACCCCGTAATTTTGAACCACGGTCAGATGACGAGGCAACACCTGAGCTGGCACCCCACTCTCCAAACTTCCACACCACGCCAAAAATAAAATCGAGAGTAGGTTTCTAAATTTCACTGCCTATGGATTCTTAACTTAATACTCATAACTTAATAATAAATCATAATTATAACAACTAAATCTAAAATATAACTTACTTGCGTCAGTAATAGAATCCGCACTTAAGAACAGAAGTTTTCGTAACTTGATCTCTGTGAAATAACTGTTGGCTATGTCCACCTATAAAGGAACCAGCAAAATAAAATGCAACTTGATTGTATTTCACTCGGAAATAATAAACTTTAGATCACTTAGGGAAATTCCAAGTGATTAAGCTCCACCGAATAGAAATGTGTGGATCGAAAGTTATTTTCGAGTTTACGATTTCGAACTATCTCGATAAAAATTCAGTGAAAAAGAAATAATTATTAATTCGCAAATCAAAACCGTTACTCACACATCAAGAATAACATATCTAATAATCTCGCATTACCAAAACTTGGTGATATAATAACTTAATCTCGCAGCACAAAACACATCTCCGTAATAATTCTAATTGGAACTAAAAATGTAAACTTATTACTGGAGATGCCAGATGCAATTGCAAAATTTCATGCTTATTATTTGTCTGATTATATTATCGTTTGCGTCTTTTTTTCACTATGTTTAAATCTAAATATCGCTTGAGATTTTCGATTATCTTTTCATAAATAAATAGAGATATTATAGCTTGCTTACTTATTACCTTACGGTAATATGTTTGTAGATAACACATTTTAATACACTGCTGGCCACCGTAAATGCAACACCCTGAAGGAAGCATGCAAATAATATGAAATTTACAACATGCATTAGCGGAGGTGAGATATGCAAATGATTAGAATTTCAGCGCAGACGCACATCACGCGCGCTTGTGGCGCCACTTCAAAGCGCTATTTAAGGCTTGGAGATTTCGACGATTTCAAGTACGGCAATTGTGTTTTTCTTGTGGTGTTTTCAAAAAAACGATCAATTATGCCTCGTAGAAAACAGCGATCATCTTTTGATCAAGTATCCGAGTTCGACAGAGGAAGGATAGTGGCCTACCGAGATTGTGGATTATCTTTCAGGGAAATCGGTAGTCGTGTTGGACGAAACCAAACAACTGTAATGCGGATATGTGATCGTTGGATGCAGGAGGGTACGACGGACCGACGTGTTCGATCGCATCCACCTCAGTGCACCACTTCACGTGATGACAGGCATATTGTGCGTATGGCAGTGACGGATCGCTCAGCCACATCACGAACCATAGCACAGCACATTCAGTCTGTACCGCATCATCCAGTGTCTGCGCGTACCATTCGACGCAGTTTACAGCAGAGTGGTCTGTCCGCAAGACGTCCATTGCTTCGTCTACCCTTGACGCAGAACCACAGACGTTTCCGCCGCCAATGGTGCGATGAAAGAAGGATGTGGACGGCAGAATGGAATGAAATTGTCTTTACTGACGAGTCACGCTTCTGTCTGCAACACCACGATGGTCGGATTCGAGTCTGGAGACACCGTGGAGAGAGGATGCTGAACAGCTGCGTTATGCACCGCCACACTGGTCCTGCACCGGGTATTATGGTATGGGGCGGTATTGGATATCACTCTCGCACTCCTCTAGTACGCATTGCCGGTACTTTAAACAGCCAGCGCTACATCTCCGAGGTGTTGGAGCCAGTTGTCCTTCCTTACCTTCAGGGCTTGCCCACAGCCATATTTCAACAGGATAATGCGCGACAACACGTGGCACGCATTGTCCAAGGGTTCTTCGTCAATCGCCAGATTGAATTGCTTCCCTGGCCAGCTCGCTCTCCGGATCTTTCGCCGATAGAAAACATGTGGTCCATGGTTGCTCAACGATTGACCCAGAATACATCCCCAGCTGCCACACCAGATCAACTTTGGCAACGTGTGGAAGCTGCTTGGTCTGCTGTACCCCAAGAACACATCCAAAGTCTCTTTGAATCAATGCCGAGGCGTGTGGCAGCGGTGATCTCCAACAATGGCGGCTACTCTGGCTACTGATTTTGGCAGGAACCACACTTCACAGAAGTCTATAAATTTAATCATTTGATACTTGGTCAACATGTTATCTACAAAATAAATTTTGTTGTGATATCTCTTGTCTTTCTTGGTGTTGCAATTTGGGTGGCCAGCAGTGTATAAAAATGAACGCTTGTAGTAGTCGTGTGGAAAAATCAAAATAAATTGGGTTGCATGAAATGGATCGTTTTGCAATTGCGTTAAAATTTTTTTTATTTTTTATTTTCAGTCGATAGGAGTACTGGTTATAAGTGATAATAAATAGTGAAATAGAATATTGATAAGAAATCAGTACTGTACTGTTAAAAGTGATGATAAATAGCGAAATAGTAGATTGATAAGAAATTAATACTTCTATTGTTATGTGTGTGATGATAAATATTGATATAGATTGATAAGAAATTAAAAATCTTTGCTGTTATAAGTGATAAATACTGAGAAAGATCTTTACGATATTAATACTGCAACTGTTAGAATTGATGGCAAATATCGAAATAGTAGATTGATAACTGTTATAAGTGATGAAAAAAAGTGAAATGGTAGATTGATAAGAAATTAATACTGCTACTGTTATGTGATGAAAAATAGTGAAATGGTAGATTGATAAGAAATTAATACTGTTACTAGTGATGATAAATAGCAAAATAGTACATTGATAAGAAATTAATACTGCTACTGTTATGTGATGAAAAATAGCGAAATAGTTGATTGATAAGAAATTAATACTGCTACTGTTGTAGGTGATGATAAATATTGAAAAAGATTTTTACAAAAAATAATACTGCTACTGTTATAATTGATGATAAATAGTAGATAGATAAGAAATTAATACTGTTCTTTATAAGTGATGATAAACAAATAGATTGATAAGAAATTAATACTGCAATTGTTATAAGTGATGATAAATATGACATAGATTTATAAGAAATTAATTCTGTTACTGTTGTCAGTAATAAATATTGAAAAAGATTTTTACGAAATTAATGCTGGCTACTGTTATAAGTGATGATAAATATTGAAATAGATTGGTAAGAAATTAATACTGCTGCTTTTATAAATGATGATAAATATAAAATAGATTGGTAAGAAATTAATACTGTTACTGTTGTAAGTGATAAATATTGAATAAGATTTTTACGAAATTAATGCTGGCTACTGTTATAAGTGATGATAAATATTGAAATAGATTTATAAAAAATTAATACTGTTATTGTTGTAAGTAATAAATATTGAAAAAGATTTTTACGAAATTAATACTGCTGCTGTTATAAGTGATGATAAATATGAAATAGATGGGCAAGAAATCAATACTGTTACTGTTGTAAGTAATAAATATTTAAAAAAAAAAAATTACGAAATTAATGCTGGCTACTGTTATAAGTGATGATAAATATTGAAATAGATTGGTAAGAAATCAATACTGTTACTGTTGTAAGTGATAAATATCGAAAAAGATTTTTACGAAATGAATAGTGTTGCTGTTATAAGTGATAAGTATTGAAATAGATTGGCAAGAAATTAATAGGTAACGCGAATAATATTTCATGTTCAAACCCAAACGTACTCTGCTCTTTTGCGCATTCTCCTCTTGGAGGTCTTCCTTTGAACTCCCACTGGCCAAAGAGACCAGAGACACCATATAGTCATATCGACTGTCGACATGTGGTGTCTCTACAACAAACTTCTTGCCTTTCTTCTGAAACATACAAAAGCAGAATATCAGTAAATGGGATTCCTTCTCTAAGCAACTAGGATACCAAACTAAAGAGTACAAAGGAAAATGCCTTCATCGGAAAACCTAAATTCTAACAATCTGGTGGTTATAGTAATGGTAATTAATTAATGTCGCACTAGAGCAACACAACGGGCAATTGACAACGGTCCGGGATCAATCCCGAAGGGAAAGATCGAGGACAACACCACGTAATTTTGAAACACGGTCAGATGACGACGCAACACCTGACCTGGCACTCCACTCTCCGAACTTCCACACCATGCCAACGTGGACATTTGAGGCCACGACAAATTAAACCTGCACCAGCCCTCTATGTATACGACTGTCTTTCGGTTGGATTCGAACTCCCAACCCTCCGGTTGCTAATCCTCTAACAATCTGGATTTCCTAAAGGTAGCTGGGCCGCGGTGTCCCTGTTGGAAGAGCAACGGATTAGCTACCGGAGGGTTGCGAGTTTGAATCCAACCGAAGACCGTCGTGTACAAAGGGGGGCTGGTGCACGTTAAATCTGCTGTGGCCTCAAATTTCCTCACGTTGGCGTGGTGTGGAAGTTTGGAGAGTGGGGTGCCAGCTCAGGTGTTGCCTCGTCATCTGACCGTGATTCAAAATTACGTAGTGTTGTCCTCGAATATTTCCTTTTGGGATTGATCCTCGACCAATAGATCGTTGTGTTGCTCCAGTACGACGTTAATTGAATTACCTACTTATATACCTAAAGGTAGCTGGGCCACGGTACCCCAGTTGGTAGAGTAGCCTATTAGCAACCGGAAGGTTACGAGTTCGAAACTCTATCCAACCAAAGACCGTCGTGTACGTGAGAGGCACGTTAAATCTGCCGTGGGCTCAAATGTCCTAACGATGGCGTGGTTTGAAAGGAAAGTTGGAGTTTGGAGAGTGGGATGCCAGCTCAAGCGTCGATCTCGTCATCCGACCGTGGTTCAAAATGATGAGGTGTCCTCGGTTCTTTCCATTCTTGATGGATCCCTGACCGCTGCCAATGGCCCCTCCTGTTGCTCCAGTGCCACGTTAATTCATCTACCTACCTTAATTATGAAATTTGATTTCTGATTACATAGAATGAAGTGAAAGTACCACATGAGATACCGATTGGACACTTAAGGTGTGTGTACACTAGTACACTTTTTTATAATTTTGATTTTAAAATTAAAAATTCAGTTTTTTCACAATAGGTCATTGGTTTGTGCTTAAACTCATTTTAGTGTGAAAAATCCTGATTAAGCTACTCATTAATTATCTAATTTAGGTATAATTAGCATGTTTTTGGAACAGTGATATCTCACATTCTAATGTGTTCAGAAGGACAATTTCTGTCGGAAATCATTCCTAATATTATTCTTCATGTTTCGACCCTCCATTAAGTTGCTAGAGGGAATACGTTCTTTTTTACAATTTTTTTTCACAAAGGAAGTCTAAAAAAATCAAGATTTTTTCAGGAATTTCAACATTTAAAAATGAACTAAAAATTCATTTCTTAACCAATAACTCTGACTGAGGGTCAAAACATCCACTGTATTATATAGATTATAATGACACAAAAGTAATTATAATAGATCAATTCATTGTTGAGTTATCACTGTTCCAAAGAAGCATCCTATTGCAAAAACACAGTTATTCAAAAATCGAGTTTAAAGTTTTGGAAACCTGTTTGTCTATGGTGACAGTACCTAACCCAAACTCTTGTAACTTGAAAACTATTTCGAATATTTACAAGATCTTGGTATTGTCTGAAAGCTAAGGGGTTGGACAATATTTTGAATTATTAAAAAATCGATCGATATTTTGGTCAATTTTCGTGATTTCTAGTGTATACATACACCTTAACTTGAATGTGATATTAAATTACTTTCACTGTTAATGGATAACATAACACAATGGATAACATAAGTGTACTATTTTATCATCTTTCTAGATCTTAGAAAGAAACAGAGTTAAAACAGGTTGCCAGAAAGTTGTCCAATAAAGCGCCAAGAATTGGCACCATACAGATATCAATAATGATAGTGTGTTGACCACGGTTGCGGTGTATGCAAAAGCTCGTTACGTATGAACCCAATGGAATCTTAAGATAAAACATAGTTAAAATAGGTTGCCAGAAAGTTGTCCAATAAAGCGCCAAGAATTGGCACCATACAGATATCAATAATGATAGTGTGTTGACCACGGTTGCGGTGTATGCAAAAGCTCGTTACGTATGAACCCAATGGAATCTTAAGATAAAACATAGTTAAAATAGGTTGCCAGAAAGTTGTCCAATAAAGCGCCAAGAATTGGCACCATACAGATATCAATAATGATAGTGTGTTGACCACGGTTGCGGTGTATGCAAAAGCTCGTTACGTATGAACCCAATGGAATCTTAAGATAAAACATAGTTAAAATAGGTTGCCAGAAAGTTGTCCAATAAAGCGCCAAGAATTGGCACCATACAGATATCAATAATGATAGTGTGTTGACCACGGTTGCGGTGTATGCAAAAGCTCGTTACGTATGAACCCAATGGAATCTTAAGATAAAACATAGTTAAAATAGGTTGCCAGAAAGTTGTCCAATAAAGCGCCAAGAATTGGCACCATACAGATATCAATAATGATAGTGTGTTGACCACGGTTGCGGTGTATGCAAAAGCTCGTTACGTATGAACCCAATGGAATCTTAAGATAAAACATAGTTAAAAT
Source organism: Meta bourneti (assembly GCA_933210815.1). Classification (NCBI taxonomy): domain Eukaryota; kingdom Metazoa; phylum Arthropoda; class Arachnida; order Araneae; family Tetragnathidae; genus Meta; species Meta bourneti. Next base: position 108,090,640 of record OW119923.1, on the reverse strand, counting down.
AGGTTGCCAGAAAGTTGTCCAATAAAGCGCCAAGAATTGGCACCATACAGATATCAATAATGATAGTGTGTTGACCACGGTTGCGGTGTATGCAAAAGCTCGTTACGTATGAACCCAATGGAATCTTAAGATAAAACATAGTTAAAATAGGTTGCCAGAAAGTTGTCCAATAAAGCGCCAAGAATTGGCACCATACAGATATCAATAATGATAGTGTGTTGACCACGGTTGCGGTGTATGCAAAAGCTCGTTACGTATGAACCCAATGGAATCTTAAGATAAAACATAGTTAAAATAGGTTGCCAGAAAGTTGTCCAATAAAGCGCCAAGAATTGGCACCATACAGATATCAATAATGATAGTGTGTTGACCACGGTTGCGGTGTATGCAAAAGCTCGTTACGTATGAACCCAATGGAATCTTAAGATAAAACATAGTTAAAATAGGTTGCCAGAAAGTTGTCCAATAAAGCGCCAAGAGAATTGAAACCATAATGTAATATTGATAGTGTATACAGACTCGTTATTTACGAACCCTATGCTAGGTAGGCAGTTAATTAACGTCGTACTGGAGCAACACAACGTACTATTGGCAACTGTCCGGGATCAATCCAGAAGAGAAAAGATCGAGGATAACACCTCGTAATTTTGAACCGCGGTCAGATGACGAGAGAAAGACCTGACCCACTCTTCAAACTTCCATACCACGCGAACGGGAGGACATTTGAGGTCTCGATAGATTTAACGTGCTTCAGCCCCCGTGTACACGACGGTCTTTGGATGGACCTAGTTGCGAACTTGCAACCCTCCGGTTGCTCTAGCAACTGGGTTACTGCGGCCCATGAACCCAATGGAATCTTCTTAAGATGAAATAGAGTATAGATTTGCATAACAGCTATAATAGGACTGAAATCCCGTAAAGTGCCTTACCTTTAAGGACTTAAGGTAATCGTCTCCAACGTTCAAGAACTTGTTTTTGGCCTTGCTCAAGTTCTGCACGGCCCCCCAAGAGACGCCGGACGACTTAAACGGCCACCGTCCCTCGAAGTTCATGGCTCAAGTGATGTGAAATCCCAAGCAAAACATGATGGCTCCTCAGAGATTCTCTCAGTTCATCCAAGCGTCGTACGGAATGTCCACCATACATGTGTCTGAGTCCGCAAGACAAGTATCTGAAGTGGTTACTTCTGGTTGCCATGCGACGCCATATTGATTGCATGAGCTTTCTTAGCAACCAGAGAGGGTCGGATGTCATTGCAACTTTCTGTTGATCGTCACTAGGAGAAAGATAGATGATTGGGAGGTTGTTCCGGGGAGGATAAAAAAAAAAGAAAAGAAAAATACAACCTGATTTGTAAAAGTATGTGGGTCGTGATATGTTCTTCGTTCACGGTAGATTCCGATTCAATGTCAAATGCCAAGAAACGAGAGACTGGAATTGCGTTTCAATGTTTTTCAAAGCAGTGCTTGGCCAAATATGGCCCTTGCGCCATAAGAAACCAACCAAAAGAGATAGATATGGAGTTATTCACGATAGCTTATATATACACATCAGATTTCTTTATTCGTACGTTCATTTCATGTGCGTCGATTTCTTGGATTCCACTAGCAATACCTTATCTGTTTAATCCTCTTTGTGGTTGTCTTCGACGAGGTATCTCGTCATTAGAAGAAAACTGACCAAATCTTGATCTCGGCATCGTAAAAGAAGACCTGTAATATTTTGATGACGAGATATCTCGTCATAGCGAAATCGGTCAGATCTTGATGGAAGAGATATCGCGTCGAAACCACTTGGAGGGTTAAGAAGACAGGGATACGGAGTAACATAGTAGTGTTCACGACATCTTGTACACATCGAATTTGTTTATCTGTACGTTCATATTTTATGTCCTTATATAGCAATACTTAAGACAAAAAGGAAGTACACCTGTTTTTTTTATATTCTCACCTGTGGTGACTGGTCGAGAGTTCATGACCCTACTTAACCCCTCCTGGTGGTTGTCTCGACGAGATATCTCGTCATTGGCAAAACTGACCAGATCTAGGTAAACGAGATATCTCGTCATTAGAAGAAAACTGACCAGATCTTGATCAAGTCATCATAAAAAAATCGGCAATATCTTAATGACGAGGTATCTCGTCATTAGCAAAATTGGTCAGGTTTTGATGGACGAGATATCTCGTCGAAATCAGTTGGAGGGCGAAGAGTTTCGCTTTCCCCGTACGGTTCGGTGGGTACACCAGCTAAGTGTGGCATCTAAAATTTTAAACTCCTATAGAGCCAGCTGTTCATCAAAACGCTATAGGATGAGTCGTCAGCATATATCCCAAGCTTCGTAGTGGGAAATAAAATGAAAAGGGATACGCGCTTTTAATTTGTTGCTTTTACCACGGAAAATGTGTGCACAAACATTTTAAACAAAAATAATTAGAGTTAAAATGTTTAATAAGATTAGGTGTTATTTCTTCAATTTTATAAAATTCAAGGAATGCTCGTGCTTTTGTTCTCATGTGTACCAATCGACACACTGGTCCCAACTTCAATAAAACGTTACCTATAAATTTTCTATTTAGTAAATTAAGGGAAATATTTCATGTTGAAAGAGATTGAAAGCCTTTAAACTCAGCTATTTTTAAATGATCAACTTAATTAAGTGCTAACTAATTTTCTGGTTCATTCGCTCTTGTTACAGAATTGAACACATCTGAATCATTTTTCTGGAAGAAGTGGAATAAATGTTTCCTACTTTTAAAAATTTCGTGCGTCTTGTTGATAACAAGTAAGCTAAACAGTTCTATGCTAAGTAATTCATACTTTTTTGATGGAATAAATTGTTTAACTTTTAGTTTAACAGTTCATCGCTTTTCTGCATCTGAGAAAAGCGTCAAACAATAAAATGATCTTGTATTCATTCGTAATGCAGAAATTTTAACCATAATATACGAAACTAGTTCATAATGAATTGATTTATTTTCCTTTTCTACAAAAAGTAAATCCTTAAATTTCCTTATTCATGTGATCGAGATCTAAAAAGAAAGTATAAAAACAATTTTTACACCTTTCAAATGTGTGAGACACACAACTTTTTAAACGTTTTTTATTTTACCAACAAAATTTTACATTCTATTTAAAATAATGAAGAATCATTTCAGTTATTAGCAATAGAACAATGATATTTTAATTTCAAGTTACACATCGATGTTTATATTTTATGTTGAAATATTGAATTAAACGCTAAACACGGAGAAAATAACGGAAACAATACACTACTTTAACATTTCTAAATTAAAAATACGTTTTGTAACGAATGAGCTATGAACCTCAGAATTGTTTTCGAATTAAAAGGGAGAACAGAAACAGTTTCACGCCGGCTGTAATCATGAGCACACTCCTGTAACCTTCTTCCCCAGAATATATCAATGTTTGTGTCTGTTCGTTTTATATTTTAACTTCTAAATTAAACTATTGTAAATAGTTAGAGCGACTATGTTTATTCCATTACAGTTTTACTAAATAATTTGAGTATATGTACATATGTTTTGACACAAATTCATTCAAATTTCGCTGTTTACAGTATATTTTTTTAATTCATTTGAAATGTTGTATTGTATGTTTAAATATAATATAGGATGTTCAATCAGAGAACTTACAGTGAATGACCCTTACGTAGTATGGTGAAAGGAAAACAAGACACAAAGCGAAATTATACACAAAAATATACTTTATTTTCACAAGATTTCATCGAAACTAATAAATAATAAATAAATAAAAGTGCTGTTTCTCTTCTCTCAGTCTGTGTAAAACCTCGCCTTCCGTATAGTTGCGAGGGCATCCATATCCGAGTGTTTCTTCTTGGTCTCTTCTTGGTATGGAATCGGCGGCCGCAGGCAACTTTGGTTGGCGAAAATGGTTTTGATCTTGTGCGGAATGAGAGCTTCATCTTTCCCGCAAAACACAACCCTGAAAAGGTTAACACGGTATTTTCATAAACGCAATGTAGAAGATTCAATCTAGTACGATAGAAATCTATATACCGTTGGCTTAGAACAGAAACTCATTAACTAAAAATAATAGCATTATACTGTACAGCTGTTTAAAAACTAACTATTAATTTTTAAGTCTAAAGTAAAAATTATAAGTATTTTGATAGTGTTATATATGGTGGGTCATATTTTAAAGATCAGCATTCCATCTGCCACTCCCTGTGTGTAATACAGGAAATGAAGCGCCGCCAAGTCTAGACAGACTGGCTTAGGACGATTTTCCTAAAAGTCCAGAGACACTTGCAGAACGATGACGCGAGAAGAGGATGACGTACGGTCATGTCTAACGATAAAATGAAATGTTAACTATTTTTAATCTGTAAATATTCCCCCTTTATTTGTAAATAAACTCTTTAATTGTTAATTATGTCGCTTTTATCCCTTTTGCTAAAGTAGAGATTCTGGATGCAAACTCATCCTAAAGTGGTTAGAGCCATTCCACATGGGGGCTCGGCCCGTGCTTTTCCGAGCAGAACCCCTCCCTAGACACACCCGCCGCAAAGAATACCAGAAGTGACAGAAAACAGAAGTGACCACGACGTTAATGCAGACTTCGAGTGATGAATTATCTTACAGAATTATTGTGTGTTTGAAACCGGAAGCAACCTGATTGAATTACATCGTTGTAAAATCATCTACACTGTGACAAAACTCGATTGGATTACCTAGCTGCAAGACCGTCTAAACTGTGAGTACGAAATTTCTTTTTTGAGAAAATTATTTTGTTATCCTTGATCATGGCAAAAAAACTTGGTGATATCCCCAGGATGCGCGAAAGCATAAAATCTCCAGCCTCTACCAAAATATCAAACTTTTTCATTCTTTTATATTTGAAACAGACAATGGAAGACTTAACAGATCAGATTTGAGAAAATTTTCTGGCCTTCCATCCGATTGTGATCTAAAGTTGAAAAAGAAACAGTTCTTGAAAAATTATCTTTGCCCGATTTTACTTCAATTGCCAACATTCTACGCCTTGAAGTAACAGCTGATATTGACGAATTAATTGATTGAATCTTGTTTGGATTATCTAATTTAGAGCAAATTTCGCAATCCAATTCTGACGCTGACGAAAGTGAAGACGAAACAAATTCTTGTCCCAACACAACGACTGAAATAGTTTCTCATGATGATTCATTCAAAAACGGAACTATTATGTATGAACCCGTTTATTTATTTATTTATGACCCACGCCCTACCCGGCTCACCACAAGGTTTTGAGCCCAGGCAAGGGAAGGGATACGAACCCGTTAATCAAAACAGAATTCAGGCTTACCCCATCCCATGCTTATCGAAAGGAAGTCTTTTTCTTCAAACGAACTTACGATTCACGCTCCGCCAAAAAGTATTGCATTTCCTGTTGCAACAAATTCTTTTCAAGAGTGTTTGACTATGCCTACTCAAGGTGGAGTGTTTTTTTTTCATTGAAAGATGTTATTGAAACTGTTCGCGTATTTAACGGAAGAGATACATATTCTATTGATTTATTTTTGGATGAGATAGAAGAAATGCTTTCTTTTTATAATATCACCTCTGATCAACAAAAAATTTTGTTTATTAAGAAAGCATTAAGGCCCCGTTCACATGGACTTTTTGCAACGCGCGTTTTATAAGAATTTTCGAGCGTTAGGCCCCGTTCACATGGACTTTTTGCAACGCGCGTTTGAAAAGAACTTTCGAGTGTTACCATGTGAACAGCACTTGGGCGCTTTTCAAGGTCAGTTTCCGTTATGCATTAAATTGTTTTTTTTATTCCCTTAATCCAAGTTTCTATCTTTTGAATGGTTAAAGATAGAGTCAAAATTTCAACGGATTTCAAATCAGCGTAAAATTTTACGTTAGATCCATACCAAAATCATGATTTTCTTTGAAAAACTTATTTTTTTGTCAATAGTCGCAACTAATCTTTTTTCAGATATTCCTTTTATACTTAGCGTAAGCGGAAGTATTGCCTTGTTTTTAAAGGGAATGTCACTTTAATACGATATTTTGTTGCCTCTTATCAACTGTTTTAATTTTACAGCCATTAAAAGTAGGATGAAAATCTTTCTTTCCCAACCTAAAAAATTGATTACTCTGTATTCACAAGAGCCTTTATTTGGTTAACTTAGAAATGTATAATGACCAATAAAATGCCTAAAATAATCTAAAAATATTGAAAATGATGTAAAAATTTGATATTTTTCGATTTGTAAAACATCCGTTCCCTGATTGCCTGTGAATAAAGTGTTTTTGAACTTCAACCTTTATACATAAATAAATGCAATATAATCGACTTGCTGACTAGAAGTGACAACCTAAACAGGTAAATCTTTCGTAACGTATAGTATACGATTCCAATGCTATCAACTTCGGTTGTAAATTTTTGAACGTTAGCTTTTCGTACATTTTTAAAAAATTTTCGAATGACGGGATATTTTGGACCTAGGAACCGGTAAGAGACAGCGGATCACAGAGAAGCAGTGCTTTATGTAGTTCAAATTGTGGCATTATTAAACATTTTCATTAACTCTAAAATCTTAAAGTATTCGTTTTTTACTGTCAAGACTAGAGGAAGAAACCCTATAACCTTCACACTCCAGTGTCAATGATTCACCCACCAATAAAAATAGTAGGATTTGTTTTGTGTTAAGGGGTGATCACGAATTTTTTGGGCTCAAGAAGCTAGCAGATGAGTCATTTGTAATGCGTTTTATCGTAAAAGCGAAACTGCGTATGAAAAATTGGAATATTTCTGTAAAACTTTGATTAAAAACGAAACTAACTGGAAAATGACCAAACAAGTTCCTTAAAATTTTAAAATTGAGTGTAAAGTAAAAATATATCCCCACAAAATTTTATTTCTAGGACCAGGAAATTGGAAACGGAATTTCTGTTTATATGGCATTGTCTACGAAGTACTATCAAAAGATGACACGCAAACAAAATCCGGCACTGGTGATAACCTTTCTTTTTTATGGTAGTTTTGCAGGTTTTATCGTGTTTCCTACGATCTATAGCTAATTTTTATTTAATTTTTCTTCAAATAAATCTCTATACTTCTTTAAAACCTATCTCTTAACATTTTAATGTATCAGCACAAATAACACATATATAACAATAATTAGTTTTTTAATTTTTAAACACAATTTTCCCTGAGTTCCAACTATCCGAAACGAATACTAAATGGAAATATTTCAACTAAAATTTGATTAAACCCCACGATGAAACGAGAAAATTTTGTTAAAACTAAAAAAATCTCAAAGAAAAACCAAAAAACAGTATATATCGAAAACCAGGAGATTGCTAATAGAATTTGCGTTTGCACGTATATATAATATAAAAATTTTGATTAAAGTAGTAATAACACTAACTGCAAGATTAAAATATAAATTCTATGAAAAATAAGCGCACAGTAAATTAAGTTCATTTTCAAAAGTGATATAAACTGTCACATTTTTACAAGTTTTGTGTGAAAGCAGGGTAAATTTCTTCAATAAATCGAATACGATTCAATTTTCTCATCCTATTTTTAATGGCCATAAGTATAAAGCAGTGGATTAAGACAAAATACTCCAATCAAGTTATATCTTTTCTATAAAAACGAGAAGAATACTCCCTTTTGTGTTCGTAATGAATATATTCGTCAAATCCGTTTCGCGAAAATAGTAAAATTACAGTTGAAAATTTATTTTTATGTAAAGAAAATCAAATTTAATGTATCTATCTGATGTAAAATTTTCCGCAGATTTGAAATCCGTTGAAATTTTCACTCTATCTTTAACGATCGCGAAGATAGAAACTTGGACTAGAGGAATAAAAAAGCCCTAACGCCCGTCAAAACGCGTGTCATGTGAACGCAGTAGAAGAAACCTATGCTTCTTCAAACGCGTTCAAATCGCGAGAACGACCGGAGATTGTTGAAGCGCCGAAGCTGTCTAGCGCTTGGATTCTCGCGATTTCTGCATGTGAACACTCCAGTAGAACTCTATGTACTTTGGCTACCCGCGTTTTGTTTAGACGTAAAACGCGCGTTGGAAAACGCCTCATGTGAACGGGGCCTTACCATGTGAACAGCACTTGGGCGCTTTTCAAGGTCAGTTTCCGTTATGCATTAAAATGTTTTTTTATTCCCTTAATCCAACTTTCTATCTTTTGAATGGTTAAAGATAGAGCCAAAATTTCAACGGATTTCAAATCAGCGTAAAATTTTACGTTAGATCGATACCAAAATCATGTTTTTTGAAAAAATTATTTTTTTGTCAATAGTCGCAACTAATCTTTTTTCAGATATTCCTGTTATACTAAGCGTAAGCGGAAGTATTGCCTTATTTTTTTAAAGGGAATGTCACTTTAATACGATATTTTGTTACCCCTTATCAACTGTTTTAATTTTACAGCCTTTAAAAGTAGGATGAAAGTCTTTCTTTCCCAACCTAAAATTGATTTCTCTCTCTGTATTCACAAGAGCCTGTATTTGGTTAACTTAGAAATGTATAATGAGCAATAAAATGCCTAAAATAATCTAAAAAATATTCAAAACGGCGTAAAAATTTGATATTCTTTCGATTTGTAAAACATCCGTTCCCTAATTGCCTGTGAATAAAGTGTTTTTGAACTTCAACCTTTATACATAAATAAATGCAATATAATCGACTTGCTGACCAGAAATGACAACCTAAACAGGTAAATCTTTCGTAACGTGTAGTATACGATTCCAATGCCATCAACCTCGGTTATAAATTTTTGAACGTTAGCTTTTCGTACGTTTTTCAAAAGTTTTCGAATAACGGGATATTTTGGACCTAGGAACCGGTAAGAGACAGCGGATCACGGAGAAGCAGTGCTTTATGTAGTTCAAATTGTGGCATTATTAAACATTTTCATTAACTCTAAAATCTTAAAGTATTCGTTTTTTACTGTCAAGACTAGAGGAAGAAACCCTATAATCTTCACTCTCCAGTGTCGATGATTCACCCACCAAAAAAAAATAGGATTTGTTTTGTGTTAAGGGGTGATCACGGATTTTTTGGGCTCAAGAAGCTAGCAGATGAGTCATTTGTAATGCGTTTTATCGTAAAAGCGAAACTGCGTAAGAAAAATTGGAATATTTCTGTAAAACTTTGATAAAAAACGAAACTAATTAGAAAATGACCAAAGAATTTCCTTAAAATTTTAAAATTGACAGAGTAAAGTAAAAATATATCCCCCAAAAAACGTTATTTCTAGAACCAGGAAATTGGAAACGGAATTTCTGTTTATATGGCATTGTCTACGAAGTACTATCAAAAGATGACACGCAAACAAAATCCGGCACTGGTGATAACCTTTCTTTTTTTTATGCTATTTTTGCAGGTTTTATCGTGTTTCCTACGATCTATAGCTAATTTTTATTTAATTTTCCTTCAAATAAATCTCTATACTTCTTTAAAACCTATCTCTAAACATTTTAATGTATCAGCACAAATAACACATATAACAATAATTAGTTTTGTAGCGCATCAGCCCCTTAACGTGTGTCTCAGCGATATGCGCCTTGATTGGCGATGGCGGACCACGTGACACACTCTCCGCGAAAGAGAATGAACCATTTTTCTCTAGTTGTTTCCCAAGGCGAGCGTAGAACTGACGCGCTGAAGTTTTGTTCCCCCGAGATGTTACTTTTTATGTTTGTTTATTCTTGTAATTGTTTTGTCTTGTGCTTAGTGTTAATTAAAATTGCTCTTTTGGCTAATTCTTGCATTAGTCATTGGAGTCAGCTCTAAAATTGACGCCCAATCTTGTGGCCCGAATTAAAGCCTTTGGGAACAACTCGTTTTTTGTTCAGGAATCTAGGTCCAATACTGTTGGTATTGAAAGAAAAACACACCCTGTGTTTCATTGATGTTTAGAAACTCATCCCGAGTTAGCATACTGGTAGGAAAAGCCATGGTTTTAGTGTTCTGCAGCGGCGTCGAACTCACTATTTTAGGAAGCCTCATCCCAGGTGTATCCTATTGAATATAGGTGGAAATCCCTTCCACGGATCATCCTTATGCTCGTATCCCCAAGTGGTGATGAAGAATGAGATAAGTTTATTTTAATTTGTTTAAAATCATTCTTGTCTAGCAGTACTTTCGATTTGGCCAACCCGTGTCCAGCAACAGAATTTTGAAGTTTCGTTTTGTGTTCAAACAGTATTCTTGTTTAAAATATAGTGTGAAATCACTTTAAATGTTATTATTCCTTTGGTTCACAAGTGCAAAGTATTTGTGTTTTGTGAAAAGTATTTGTGTTTTATGAAAAGTTTTGTTCTTAAAGTAAAAGTGCAAAGTAGTATTGTTTTGATTAAGTGTACTGCTAGAATAAGTTTTTTTGAAAATACGTTATGTGTATTCATTTTGTAATAAGCTACTTTGTAAAAATAATAAGTGGTGTGAATTAATTGTGTTCAAAAACGAAAGCTACAGCGTTATTTCGTTTCAAAAGTGCAAGAACCGATCGCATTCTGATTCGGTCATGTTCATGAGTCATAACTCAATAGATTCAAGGTCTGTTTTCTGCCAGCTGCATTAAAAAAAAACCTTTCTAGATGTTTAAAGCGATTTTTTTTTCTTTATTTTGTGTTTGAGCTACATTGGGATTTCCTTTTGAGTGTTATTGGTTTTTTTAATATATGTATGAATCAAGTGCAATGTGCGCAGAAATGTGTTTATATTATGCCTTTAAGGATTAGATATTAGGAAATATGGATTTCATTCTGTTTAAGCATTGATGTTTCTTTTTGAATTTTGAAATATTACGAGAATTTGTCATTTTTTTTGAAGTATTATTGAAATAAGACTAACTCACGAGTGGAATGTTATCTAATGTTTTGGTTTTGAATATTTAAAAGTGTTTTGGAATTTAATGTTCATAAATAACATGTGTTTAAGTGTTATTGGACAAATGTTAATGTTTTAAAAGTAATTTGTTTAACAATGCTGAACAAGTGGTACCTATAAGAAGTGGTCATTATTAATTTAATTTAATTTTTTTTCTTGAAAACAAACTGTGTGAGATATATTTAAAAAATTTTTTACTGAACTTGTTTACTTTCGTATTCAAAATTATTTGTGCACTTCGTAACCTAAAGATGTCTTATTTGGCAAGAGCTCTTAAATGTGACCTGATAGAGTTGGCGAATGAACTCGGCATCGAAATACCTGCTGATGCTAGAGTAGTTGATATAAAAAGATTTATCACTGGAGATGAAAGTTATGATGAAGACTTCACGAAAAATCTGCTTCTGTCTATAAGCGAAAACCGTGCAAAAGAGAAAGCAGAAGAAAAAGAAAGAATAGCACGTGAAAATGAAAGAATAGAACGGGAAAAGGCTGAGGAAAAGGAAAGAATAGAACGGGAAAAGTCTGAGGAAAAGGAAAGAATAGAACGGGAAAATGAAAGAATAGAACGGGAAAATGAAAGAATAGAACGGGAAAATGAAAGAATAGAACGGGAAAGAGCGTACGAGTTGGAAAGACTCCGTCTGCAGGTAGAATCTCAGAAATTGGAGCAGGTCTCTGGTTTTAATCATCTGTCTGCAGACCATCAACCCAACTTTAACTTGAAAAAGTTGCTACCTGATTTTGATCCGAATGATGGTGATATGACATTGTTTCTTCAGTTATTCGAACGACAGATGAAAGTTCTTAAAGTAGGGAGACATAACTGGGTTGCCTATCTCCTGGGCCTATTACCTAATAGCGTGGCACAACTCATCGCCAGAGAACCAGAACAGAAGGCTCATGATTTTGATCACATTAGAACAATGCTGCTTCAGAGATTTAAATTAAGTGCTGAGAGAATGCGACAGCTCTTCGCAACTCACAAGAAAAGTCCTGAGAGCACTTGGAAGGACTTCCATTTTGAACTGCGTAGCTATTTTGAAGCATGGCTAGCAGAATTGAACATAACGGATTTTGAGAAATTGAAAGACCTCATGATCCTGGATCAAATGAAGAGACGTGTTCCTTCAGAGGTTAAAAACCATTTCTTGGACGTATGGAGCGAATGGGTCACCCCAAGTGACCTAGTGGAGAAGATGGACAGTTACGACAACTTACGTACTGTCAAACCGAAGCTTCCACCGAAGCAACATGAAACAAAACCAGTGTTCCAAAAAAGAAATTACTATAGAACCCAACAATCACAATTGGAACAAAGAGATAATAGACAAAGTCTGCCAGGGATTCCCAGTAACAGTAGGCGGGATCCCGGGGTCCTCAGTCAAAGTAGGAGGGACTCCTTTTCACAAGGCAGAATTACACCAAGGGGTATGGAAGAGAAGAAAGAAATATCGTGCTACGGATGTGGAGCACCAGGAACCATCAAATCAAAATGCAAAAACTGTTCGTCATCGACAAGAAGGGAGCCATTCCAAGCGAACTCTATCCGCATGTATACCTGTCACACCGATGCATCCCCGTTAGCGCTAATAGATATCTGTATATCGGGAGTAAGAGCCAGGGTTTGTGTTGATAGTGGTGCCAGCAGAACAGTCGCTGGAGAGATCATGTACCACCAATTAAAAAAGAGAGGAGTAGAGTTCCAAAGAGAAGTAGTAACAATGACTTTGGCAAATGGCTGTCAAACAACTGAAGAGGCTTGCACCGCCATGGTGACAATACAGATTGAAGGAAAATCAGTCTCGCTGAATTTACTGGCATTACCAAATGCAAAAAAGAATCGTACTCTACTAGGAACCGACTTTTTGGAAAAGTCCGGAATTGTTCTAGACATGAAGAACAAAAATTGGCATTTCTCTGACAATCCCTGTCGGAAGATTGGTTTCAAGAAAGATATCCCTGTAAGATATCTGCTATCTGTTGAAGACCCACCAGTAAAGAGTCAACAGCCTGTCGACAACTGTAGCAACAAAGGAAATTTTCATGAAGAAGATGAACGTTCAAGTTGCGACCAGCAACTCTCATACAGCCAAGCTATATCACCAAGCTCACTGCGTTCTGATGAAGAACATTTAACGTCCGATCAGCGCAGAAAGATGAATGGTTTGTTAGAAAAATTTGAGTCTACCTTCAAGCTAGGGGGAGAGCCTACCCCTTTTATAGAACATCGGATCAATACTGGTGATCACGTTTGGGTCACCATGCACCCTGTGAGTAACGCAGAAAAGAAAAGGACTGCCAAATTCATGCCTCGACGTGACGGACCTTACGTGGTGCTCACACAACGGTCACCTACAACTTATGAAATTGCAGATCCCAAAAATCCAACCACACCTATAGGAGTTTATCACTCTTCAGCTCTCAAGGCATGTAAAGCTACTGACAGTACTCCTGTGGTCCCATTAAGAAAGAGAGGACGCCCTCCTAAAGCACGTAATGCTGACTCCTCGTCGGGACGTCGTCGGAGCCAGAGGGGGAGGTTGTAGCGCATCAGCCCCTTAACGTGTGTCTCAGCGATATGCGCCTTGATTGGCGATGGCGGACCACGTGACACACTCCCCGCGAAAGAGAATGAACCATTTTTCTCTAGTTGTTTCCCAAGGCGAGCGTAGAACTGACGCGCTGAAGTTTTGTTCCCCCGAGATGTTACTTTTTATGTTTGTTTATTCTTGTAATTGTTTTGTCTTGTGCTTAGTGTTAATTAAAATTGCTCTTTTGGCCAATTCTTGCATTAGTCATTGGATTCAGCTCTAAAGTTTTTTAATTTTTAAACACAATTTTCCCAGAGTTCCAACTATCCGAAACGAATATTAACCCTCCAACCTACCCTCTTTCAGGGGTTTTGTAGCACAAATGGAACCACGAATGGAATAATGACTGGGAAATATTTTAACTAAAATTTGATTAAACCCCGCGATGAAACGAGAAAATTTTGTTAAAACTAAAAAAATCTCAAAGAAAAACCAAAAAGCAGTATATATCGAAAATCAGGAGATTGCTAATAGAATTTGCGTCCTCACGTATATATAATATAAACATTTTGATTAAAGTAGTAATAACACTAACTGCAAGATTAAAATATAAATTCTATGAAAAATAAGCTCACAGTAAATTAATTAAATTGATTTTCAAAAGTGAGATATCGAGTTCAATGTAACACGAGGATGTGAAAAATGAATGAAAATTGAAACTTATCTTAAGCATTTCACTCGTTGAGGAAAAATAAAAAAAATAACTAAAGTTTAGCTCTTTTAAACTGAATATTTTATTTAATATTTATTTTAAAGACGTTTGCCGCACATGAAAACTAGAACGGACAGTTGTCGGTATACGTTATTCTCAGAAATAAAATTACCCACTATCCTCTTTAGTTATAAACTATGAAATTTTTGCAAGTTTTGTGTGAAAGCAGGGTAAATTTCTTCAATAAATCGAATACGATTCAATTTTCTCATCCTATTTTTAATGGCCATAAGTATAAATCAGTGGATTAAGACAAAATACTCCAATCAAGCTATATCTTTTCTATAGAAACGAGATTAATACTACCTTTTGTGTTCGTAATGGATATATTCGTCAAATGAGTATCGCGAAAATATTAAAGTTACAGTTGAAAAAATATTTATTTAAAGAAAATCACATTTCAGGTATCGATCTGGTGTAAAATTTTCCGCAGATTTCAAATCCATTGAAATTTTCACTCTATCTTTAACGATCGCGAAGATAGAAACTTGGATTAGAGGAATTAAAAAGCCTAACGCCCGTCAAAACGCGTGTCATGTGAACGCTGCAGAAGAAACCTATGCTTCTCAAAACGCCTTCAAATCGCGAGAACGACCGGAGATTGTTGAAGCGCCGAAGCAATCTAGCGCTTGGATTCTCGCGATTTCTGCATGTGAACACTCCAGTAGAATTCTATGTACTTTGGCTACCCGCGTTTTGTTTAGACGTAAAACGCGCGTTGGAAAACGCCTCATGTGAACGGGGCCTAACTCATCCTGCCAAACTATACGTATCAACTTTGGAACAAATTTTTACTTTTGATAAATTGAAAGAACAATTACTTTTGGAATTTGTTCTCGGGTATCGTCGATTGACACATAAAATTTTTTAATTTCCCGTAAACTTAAAATTACTGAGTCACTTTCTGAATATTTAATTGCAATGAGACAAATTGCTAGTCGTTCAAATATTGAAGCCTCCCTCATCGAATATGTAATTGCCGGTATTCCTGAAAATCATGACAAATTGGCTTTTGTATGGTGCCAAAAATCTTTTGGAATTTAAAGAAAAATTAAAGATATATGAGAAAATTTCTGTTCATGGAAAACGACCAAACACCTTTCAAAACAATCAACCACGATATTTTGATACTCCGAAGCCTCGTTTTAACGAACCAAAAAATAATTCGTGGAAACGTCTATGACCTACGACAAATGAAAATAGATGTTACAATTGTGGGAAAACGGAACACAAATCTTGATTGTCCCGATAAGTTAAAAGGCAAGAAATGTTTTAAATGTAATTTTTTTAATGGGACACATTGCAAGAGACTGTCCCAAAATACGTGAAGTAAAGACTATTGTAGTTGCGGATTCCCTAAAACTTCAAAAGAATGTTATCCTCAACGATTCAGAACACATTGCCTTAATTGACACAGGTAGCGAGGTGACAATGGTCAACAAAGAATTATACGACACACTCGAAAACACTACATTGATTACGGACAATATATCATTAATGGATATAAGCGGTGATAAAATTACTCCTATTGGATATTTCAATGCCTAAATTCGTATTGATGATGTAATTACATCGACAAATGTTTACGTTCTTACAGACATGCAATAATTTTGTGATTGGAATGGACATTATCGATCAAGTAAATTTTAATTTTACAAACGGTACCATAAGAGTACATAACAAAATATTATGTGCAAAACTTATTCCAATTTGCAGAAACGAAACAAAACCTAGAGAAAACACCGATTCAGATTCCAACACTATGATGTACATGGCCCATGCAGTTAATTTTGGACCCAATAGAGGTCTCCCACATCAAAGATCAAGAACACAGACGCCATATCGTAGAATTAGTTAATAATTACAAACAAAACAGAAACGACAGATTTAAAAATGAACACAATTTTAAACGATGAAATTCCTAAATCAACTTGAGCAAATGATGCTCTCTACAAGCTCAAACTTCAGCAAATCATTTTCGGAAACCCTAGTCGAATAATTTCTGACAAGAGGTAATTCTTTTACCTCCAAAGAATTCGAAACTCATTGTAAAGAAGATATCGAACATTTGCTAATAACAACCGGAGTACCCAGAGGCAACGGCCAAGTTGAACATTATCACAAAACTCTTATCCCAGTTTTGACAAAATTGTCCATAAATGAACCCACTAAATGGTTCAAACACGTCGCAACATTACAACGCATAATTAACAGTGCCACATCCAGAAGCACTAAATTTACACCTTTCGAATTCTTAGTTGGCGTAGAAATAAAAACTAAAGATGATATCCAAATCAAACAAATATTAGAAGATGAATATCTTCAAGCCACGATGAACGATAAACTCATTCTTCACGATGAAGCCAAACATAACATCTTAAAAATTCAAGCAGAAAATACACGACAGTACAACAAACGAAGAAAACCAGCACATTCATACAACTTCGGCGACAAAGTAGCCATTCAACGAACACAGTTTGGAACTGTCCTTAAACTCCGTCCAAAATTTTATAGTCCATACCAAATTGTTAAAGCTCTCCCAAACGACCGGTATGAAGTCAAGAAAATTGGTCAACGCGATGGACCCAACCAAACTTCAACTGCAGCCGACCACATGAAAGCCTGGTTCAATTAAAAACATTGCATAACATTCACAAAACTGAACTGTACAATTTATATATTTTTTTTTCAAACTTTTGTACCGACTTTTACGATGCAAAACTCCACGACGTACATGATTGAAGACAACGACGAATGCAGCTTCTACTCAAGACGGCCACACGACGAAAACTCGCAGTAACGATGTTTGCCACTGCACACGACGAAACGATGCTTTTCAACAGAACGCTGCACGAAGACGCTGAAATCAACCCACCGTTGTACACAAGTGCTGCATTGTGAAAAATTGTGCAAGAGCATCCCAAACAGCTCAACTCTGACATTTTTCTTTCGCTTTCTTTCTCTTTTCCTTTTATGTTTTCCAGGTAGTGATGATGTCCTATTCTCATTTCGTACATAGCCGGAGGTCCTATGTCAAGATGGACGAGTGTGAGTCATATTTTAAAGATCAAGCATGCCATCTGCCACTCCCTGTGTGTATTATAGGAAATGAAGAAGCGCCGCCAAGTCTAGAGTCTATTGAGGACGATTTTCCCAGAGTCCAGAGACACTTGCAGAACGATGACGCTAGAAGAGGATGGCGTACGGCCATGTCTAACAATGAAGTGAAATTGTTAACTATTTTTAATCTGTAAATATTTCCCCTGTATTTGTAATTAAACTCTTTAATTGTTAATTATGTCGCTTTTATCCCTTTTGCTAAAGTAGAGATTCTGGATGCAAACTCATCCGAAAGTGGTTACAGCCATCGCACGTATATGATTATGTACTTCTCATCATGAAAATAAGGATTTAGTGTCTTCTAAAAAATGTTAGTAAACGAGTTTCTGCTCTAAGCAAAAGCTATATTGATTTTCAGCATTCACAAAGAAACCAGACTGAAGACGGGAGTTCTTACGTCGTTTACACAAATGCTCTCGCACGAAACTTATCGGGGTTACTTTAAAATATAGTTTATCGCCGCTTGGCGTTTAATCTAATTGGCATTGACGAATCAACTGTCATACATCAATTCGGAATTTTTTCTGGAGAAAACTTGTGAGATCGTATCCGAAAAACAAGCCAAGTGACGTCGGAATGCGTATAGGAAACTCGTTCCTCCGCAGAAACTTTTAAAGTAACTAGACGGACACTGTGGTCGGAGGGAATATCAACATTTCTTCAGATTTGGAGATTCAAAGATAATTTGTTTGAAGCAGCTTTCTGGAAGTGAATAGGTAAAAATATTTGTATGTCTTGAAAGTGTTGAATAGTCTGTTTTTTAAATATCTTGCCGTATTTTCGAAATATTTTAAGAGATGTAACCATTAATTTCGGGTTTTATGTTCTTACCTTTCGCCCGTCTCTAGGTGCGTGACGATGACGTCATGGACGAATATGTGCGGGACGTTGAACAGCCTCCAGGTGAGGGGGTTGAGGAGGGAGGCAGTCGACTTCCACTCGAGGTCCAGCCTCAACAGTCGACCCATCTCGGTGGTCGACACCAAGAACTCCACCGCACCGCCCGGCACGAACTGCACGTAGCTGCAACGGTCAAAGAAGATAGGCGATCTAAATCATTTCTATGAAGAATCATGGGACAGTTTATTGATACGTTATGTATTGCTTAATATGACCTTAATGTTTAACTCGATTCATTGTATCGAAAATCATTTATTTGACGCATTTCTTTTTAGTAAACAGGGTCATGGGACAAACTTCAGGGGGTGATGGAACACAACGAAGCAAACACTTTTCCCCAAAGAATGTAGGGTCGCAAGTGCACCGGTTTGTCGCTAGAGAGCGCACTCAAACGCTTGTATAAAAGCGATGCGAGGCCTGCATCAGGTGTGGTGGTCGACATTTTGAACAGCTTCTGTAATGGTGCATTTGCGTTGTACTTACCGACTGATGTCTGTACATGTCGTTTCATTTCCATGTCAAAAGTTTATCATGTTTTGTACATGTCTTCTTTCTTACCCGTTGTTCCTTGTACTTATCTTTAATTTATGCAAATCTAATTGTATTATTTCGTTTTGTCAAGCAGTTATTGACGTTTATTTGACATTAAAGCGTTGTTTCCATATTTCATGCATCTTCTCCTTTCCAACTTGCGTCGGACGTGTGTTTGTGCCGAAATGGAAAGCGCCCTCTTGCGACCCTACATTCTATGGTGAAAAGTGTTTGTTTCGTTGTCTTCTATCACCCCCTGAAGTGTGTCGTATTGGTTTAGACTCACCCAATAGACCTTCTATGGGCTTTTATACAAGGGTTTGACTGCGCTCTCTAGCGGCCAACCGCTGCACTTGCGACCCTACATTCTATGGTGAAAAGTGTTTGTTTCGTTGTGTTCTACCACCCCCTGAAGTTTGTCGTATTAGTTTAGACTCACCCAATAAACATTCTATGGGCTTTTATACAAGCGTTTGACTGCGCTCTCTAGCGACCAACCGCTGCATTTGCGACCCTACATTCTATGGTGAAAAGTGTTTGTTTCGTTGTGTTCTACCACCCCCTGAAGTTTGTCGTATTAGTTTAGACTCACCCAATAAACATTCTATGGGCTTTTATACAAGCGTTTGACTGCGCTCTCTAGCGACCAACCGCTGCATTTGCGACCCTACATTCTATGGTGAAAAGTGTTTGTTTCGTTGTGTTCTACCACCCCCTGAAGTTTGTCGTATTAGTTTAGACTCACCCAATAAACATTCTATGGGCTTTTATACAAGCGTTTGACTGCGCTCTCTAGCGACCAACCGCTGCATTTGCGACCCTACATTCTATGGGGAAAAGTGTTTGTTTCGTTGTGTTCTATCACACCCTGAAGTTTGTCCCATGACCGTAGAATCACCCTGTATATTCGCATTTCTTGCATTTGCATTTCTGTTCTCTGTACCTAAGGACATTTGTCCATTGGAGTCTGCATTGGAAATGAAAAGTAATGTCTAAAGTGCAAATTTTTCTCAACAAAATTTTAAAAATTGGAATAAGTAATAGGTGGATATTAAGTACTAAGTCGAATCCTTCGATAATATGGGACAACGGTAGTCCGGTCGGAAGATTAGCAACAGGAGGGTTAACTCGATCCAAACAAAGGCCGCACGTTGGCGTGATGTGGAAGTTCGGATAGTGGGATCCCACCGGCTCAGGTATTGACCTCATCACCTGACTGTGGTTCAAAACGACGAGATATTGCCCTCGGTTCTTTCCCTTCGGGATGGATCCGGGACTGTCGTCAATAACCCGTTGTGTTGCTCCAGTGCGACATTGATGCTACTACACTCAAGGTCATCTGCTTTCTCACCGGAACAGCAATGTATTTCCAATTATATTTCCGTTGCATCTTGAGTCTCGCACTTCATATTATGTTCAATTATTCGTTCGTATTTAGCTGCTATAAGTGCAGTGTTTTACAGCTATCTTTGTTATTTTAGAAATGCATTGCAGAAAAGTATATTATCTTACTCTTTTCTTGCCTCCAGAACTGGAGACTGGGCTTTTTTTCCGGTAAGTCTCACGAAGAGTCTCCCTTTTTCGGTGGAGTGCATTCTCGCTTCTTCGCCGTAAGAGCAGCGCAGGTTGATGATGTAGTGGTGCCCTTGAAATAGAGAATAAATAACATCATGTATTTTTTAAGAAATGGCTCCCATAACTAACATGCATTAATTTTGAGTAAAACAATAAATAAAAATGTTTTCCAAAATTAAAAAAAAATCTTCTCTATAATGAAATATAGTATTGTGTTCCAAAAGGTATAAATTACACTGCAAAGTATAAATAACAATGAGTATTGTGTTGGTGTTTTCTCACTATTCTAAGGGGGTCACGGTAGCCCGGTTGGAAGAGTAACGGATCAACAACCACAGGGTTGCGAGTACGGTCCAACCAAAGACAGTCGTGTGCAAAGCGGGCTGGTGCACGTTAAATCTGTCAAATGTCCTCACGTTGTCGTGGTATGGAAGTTTGCTCCAGTGCGACGTTAATTAAAATATCTACCTACTTTAATTAATATTCATTAGATAATGCATAGGGGTTTCGAAAATATCTGTCCAAATTGTAAAGGGTGATAGAGGGGCCCAAAATAAACAGCTATAGAGAGGACACATTCATTCAGGACGGACAAACATCCACGATTACCCCGGATGCGAAATATGTCTGGTCGGACTTATGCCTAGAGGAAGACAAAAACTTTGATGGATAGGCTATGTTGAAAGATTTTCAAAAATATGAACTTGAGAACTATTTCCAATAACAGGTCAAGATGGAACAGAATCATCCAGAAGGTCAAGGCCCACACTGGGCTGACGAGTCAATGAAGAAGTAGTATTGCTTTCCCTTTCAACACACGTAATGACTAATTGATCCCATTTAATGAAATTGAAGGTTGAAAGAATCCCAGGAGAAATTCTAGTGGATGAAAGAATTCCAGGAGAGATTCTATTGGTTGAAAGAATTCCAGGAGAGATTCTATTGGTTGAAAGATTGTAGAAGATATTTTATTGGTTGGAGGAATTCCAGGAGAGATTATATTGGTTGAAATAATTACAGGAAAGATTCTATTGGTCGAAGGAATTCCAGGTCAGATTCAATTGGTCGAAAGAATTCCAGGAAACATTCAATAGGTTGAAGGAATTCCAGGAAACATACAATAGGTTGAAGGAATTCCAGGAAACATACAATAGGTTGAAGGAATTCCAGGAAACATACAATAGGTTGAAGGAATTCCAGGGAAGATATTGGTTGAAAGAATTCCAGGAGAGATTCTATTGTTGAAAGATTGTAGAAGAGATTTTATTGGTTGAAGGAATTCCAGGAGAGATTCTATCGGTTAAAAGAATTCCAGGAGAGTTTATATTGGTTGAAATAATTGCAGGAAGGATTCTATTGGTCGAAGGAATTCCAGGTCAGATTCAATTGGTCGAAGGAATTCCAGGAAACATTAAATAGGTTGAAGGAATTCCAGGAGAGATTCTATTGGTTGAAGGAATTCCAGGAGAGATTCTATTGGTTGAAAGATTGTAGAAGAGATTTTATTGTTTGAAGGAATTCCAGGAGAGATTCTATCGGTTAAAAGAATTCCAGGAGAATTTATATTGGTTGAAATAATTGCAGGAAAGATTCTATTGGTCGAAGGAATTCCAGGTCATTTTCAATTGGTCGAAGGAATTCCAGGAAACATTCAATAGGTTTAAGGAATTCCAGGAAACATTCAATAGGTTGAAGGAATTCCAGGAAAGATTGTATTGGTTGAAAGAATTTCAGGAGATTCTATTGGCTGAAGTAATTCTTTTGGTCAAGGTCAAAACCGGATAGAAGTCAAGTAGGATGCCGAGCGGATATATGCGTGTGCGCCCTTCAGAGGGTTTAGTTCGTAAGTTACAGTGATCAATGCAATTACTTACGACAGAACGGTTCCGTATTGCTCGTGTGGAGGAACATCTTGACAGGCTCCTCGCGGGCGAACCTTGCCCACTTGTCCGCCTTCAGCCCCATGGGGGCGCACATGGATCCGTCCTGCCCGCAGCCCCACGGGCACTTGCCCATGGAGAAGTTGTCGTAAGTGTCGCATACGTATCCGTAGAAGGGGCAGTCCGTATTGACGGACTCCGTGAAGAACTCGTAAGCCCGGATGTGGTTGCAGCCAATGAAACGTCTGATACCTGTTGAGAGAGAGCATTAATTAGTCATAACAAGGTTATTTGTATTGATTCTATGGTTATGCGAGAAAAGGAATACTATTCTAGAGTTGGAAAATAATTTTAGGTTTTTTACGATTTCAATTCAACTAAGCAATGAATTGATGAAATGCGGATAATTCATGCATTACTGATTCTTCTGATTATTCATTCGCATACTCACCATAGAGTAAGTCTCCTTCCTTTTCGATAGCCCCGACAACATTCTGATTACATCCGGGTTGCCGCTTGCCTCCGTTGGGGTAGAAGTCTACGTGTCCACAGTCCTGAATCATGCCCAGTCCTGTAGAGGGATAAATATTCGGTCAATTCTCACGATACATTGTTACAAGAATGTGTGCTCCTATTTCGCCTGTCTTGGGTGTTTTCAAGAACTTTTTCATAATGTGCTTGAAATACATTCCAAGGTAAGCCGAACGCTGCTTTTTGCTAAACTATGTATGTACTGAATAGTCTAGTGCCATCATACATCTTGAGCGTTGTACCGTTTCGGTCTGGCATTCCCACATCTGGAATTCAGATCTCCCCCGACTGCAGAACAAGTTGTCAACTAAATTATCTTGGGCCCTCCATGAGAGGAATGCAGACGGCCACCCCCAGGAAAACACGTGTTTACAGTTCTGTGGAAGTCCAGGCCAGAGACATTAAATCTGTCCTTGGGTCGGGAAGTTGTCGAGGTTCTCATGACCTTCCGATGCAGGGGCGTGGAAACTCAGGGATTAACATTCCAAGACGGAGACGAACTCCCCCGCAAGAGAACAGAGTGGATTGAAACCACGAAGGGAGTAGTCGCATCCTTCAGACTCTCAGATTTTGGCGAGCCTCCGGGCTCCTTGGAAAATGTTAAATGCTGTACCCACCTACCTTTCAATTAGTCTAATATGTAAATAATCTTTAAATTTCACTATTCTAAATAAATATTTTATTGTGCTGTAAACAGTCTTATGCTTAATTAAGACAGGAAACGTTACAGCGTGCTCCATTTTGAAACTGCTGTATAAAGTAACCGCCCATAGAAGTCTGCACCTTTCTTTGTGCTACTAGAGCTGAGTCATTCATTACAGGCAGCATGTGTGAATGTTCTATAGCTTTCTTGGACGTCCGTTCAATTTAATGAATCCCATTGGTTAGTGCTGCAATCCCATCCAATGTGTATATACAGGGTGAGTCTAAATTGTTTTTACAAAATAAGAGGGGTGATAGTACCCATCCAGACGAGCAATAATTACCATGGAATATAGGGTCGCATTCCACTCTGAGAGGCAGAAAAGAGTAAAGTCGAAACGCGTCGAGCATGAACAAGTCATCGCCTCTGACGTCGTTTTGTACCTGCCTACGTAGCATATCTCCTAAGCAAGATGACCTGGACCCCACTGGACTTTTTCTTCTGGGGTCACATGAAATCTTTAGTGTACCTGTGGACTCGGCTGAAGATCTCGTAGCGAGAATCGGTGCAGACAAAATGAACACAACACCAGGAATCTTGGAGAGCCAGTCATTCCTTCGCCGGTGCGAACTGTGCAACGACACGCGTGGCCGCCACTGAGTTTTTCTCTGATCAATCAATCAGATACTTTTGGTATCGTTCATTCGCTTTCCCAACACTGCTGTAAGTTCATGTTGAAATTCTAATTTGACTCTTTTCTGCCTCTCAGAGTGGAATGCGACCCTATGTTCCATGGTAATTTATTGCTCGTCTGGATGGTACTATCACCCCTCTTATTTTGTAAAAACAATTTAGACTCACCCTGTATATATATGTGTTATGTCTTCAATAAATACTCTCTTTTTCCCTTTTGCGATCCACATGGCCTGTGTCATCCCTTTCCTCTGACGGAATCGTATTTAACAGAAACTAATCTCTGTATTCATTTTATCGACTAGTCTCGTGTAATGGAATGATCAATTTTGAAACTAAACTGTGTATTCACTCTTTACCGAATAGTCTACAGCTATGAGCATATCAGCATGCCCTATTTTAATAAACTAGGGCAGCGGTAGCCGAGTTTGTAGAGTCGCGGCTCACCAACAGGATGGTTGTGAGTTCGAAACTCGATCCAACCGAACATCGTCGTGTCTGTGGATGCACCTTCAATCTGTCGTGACCTCCATGTCCTCACGTTGGCGTGGTGTGGAAGTTTGGAGAGTGGGATGCCAGCTCATGACCTCGTCATCTGACCGTGGTTCAAAAGGACGAGGTCTTGTCTTCGGATCTTTTCCTTCTGGATTGATCCCTCACCGACTCCAATAGTCCGTTGTGTTGCTCCAATGTGACGCAAATTCAACTACCTATTTTTAGCAAAATTCTGTATAATCTTTTTACTGACGGGTCCCGTGGTACCAGCCACCACGAGTAGTTTCAATGGCGAGATAAACAAAGAAACGAAAAGAAGTTTCAAATATTTTAGTTCTGGGCTGCGGTAGCCCGGTTGGAGGAGTAACGGATTAGCAACCGGAGGGCCGCGGTGGCCCGGTTGGAAGAGTAACGGACTAGCAACCGAAGGGTTGCGAGTTCGAATCCAGCCAAACACCGTCGTGTACAAAGGGGGCTGGTGCACGTTAAATCTGTCGTGGCCTCAAATGTCCTCACGTTGGCGTGGTGTGGAAGTTTGGAGAGTGGGGTGCCAGCTCAGGTGTTGCCTCGTCATCTGACCGTGGTTCAAAATTACGTGGTGTTGTCCTCGGATCTTTCCCTTTGGGATTGATCCCGGACCGTCACCAATAGCCCGTTGTGTTGCTCCAGTGTGACGTTAATTGAAATAAATAAATAAATAAATAAATAGCAACCGGAGGGTTGCGAGTTCAAATCCGACCAAAGACCGTCGTGTACAAAGGGGGCTGGTGCACGTGAAATCTGTCGTGGCCTCACGTTGACGTGGTGTGGAAGTTTGGAGAGTGGGGTGCTTGTTCAGGTGTGACCTCGTCATCTGAGCGTGGTTCAAAATTACGTGGTGTTCTCGGATTTTTCCCTTCGGGTTTGATATAGCCCGTCAATAGCCCGTCGTGTTGCTCCAGTGCGACGTTAATTAAAATACCTACCTACTATAACACGAATCTTTTTTGTTATGTGAATGGAACCGAAATCGGATTTCGTTCACCATTGAATGTTGTGTGTACCCATTACATAATATTAGTGTATAGTTCGCTAGTATTATGTAATCAATGTTCTGAGATTAGTAAGATATACTGATCTCCAAAGAACAATGGGGGAGGGTATCTACACCGAATGGAAAAATAAGATTGTAAATATACAAATCATTAAAATAAAGATTTAAAAGTCTGACAAAATTATTTAAAATAATGATTTATAAAAGAATTATTACATAATGATAAAATAATAATTTAAAAATCTTTATCACTCTTCAGACAAACAAAACAGATAAGTTGACGGTAAAAGAATTGATAAACATCATCCAACCAATTAAAAAACAATGTAACCCAATTAAAGACAACTGTGATCTGACACATGACTCATAGATAAGTTTTAAATAATAAAAATGCTATTCCTGACACTCTTGTCAAACTCGAAATTTATATAGGTCACTCTTGAAAAAGGAATTTGCAATGACATCCGCTTTTAGTAAGCCCAGAAAGATTCTTATTTCTTCGAGCGTGCGACATCGCGATGTTTCCGAACATTGGTGTCACATAAGGAGAGAAACAACTTGACTCGTCACTTGAGAAAGTGCTAGGCTTACCTCCTGTTATGAAGCTTCCACCGTCCGTGTGGATCACGTCCACGAAGTGAGCGTCGCTAGGATCCAGCCTCACGCCCTCCAAAGTGTACTGGAAATACGGCTCGGCTGGGTCGAGACCTGAAGTGAAGTAAAAGACTAGTTTTGAATAATTGTAGTCCATAAACCAGAGGTTTTCAAATTATTTGTCGAGTCTCTCGTTAGAGTTACGGTAGGTAGGTATTTTAATTAACGTCGCAATGGAACAACACAACGGACTATTGACGGTATATGGGGGCTGGTGAACGTTAAACCTCTCGTGGCTTAAAATGTCCTCACGTTGGCGAGGTGTGGAAGTTTGGAGAGTTGGGTGCCAGCTCAGTTGTGACCTCGTCATCTGATTGTTCAAAGTTACGTGGTGTTGTCCTCGATCTTTCCCTTCGGGGGTTGATCCCTGACCATCGCCAATAGCCCGTCGTATTGCTCCAGTGCGACGTTAATTAACATACCTACCGAAAGAGTTCGATTTGCATTTCTTCAAAAGTTAAGGGCACAGTAGCTATAAAAATTAATTCATATCAAATAGCAAAAATTGATCAATTACGATAATTACAACAGCTACCTTTACAATATAAAACATATAGTACTTCAATATAGTAAGTCTTACAAAAATGCATTTCTATTTGGTTAAAAATTTTTTACATTCTGATTTCGAAATGTCCCGGAGCATCAGGTTTCAATTAATTTCCTTGAAAAGGTTTTTGGATAATCGTTGCAATCTGTTGCATATATCTAAGTGTAAATGAAAAATTCCATCATGCTTGCGAATTTGGAAATTTTGGTTTAAATGTTGCTTAAACTATGCTTTCTTTGCAAAATTTTAGGTTTTATAAAACAAATGTTATTTTGCTTTACAATTAAGCGAAGCACTTACCAAATAGAGTTAATTTTATTGCATACAAGCTAATGTGCAATTAAAGTTTTGACAATACATGGAGAATTAATGCGCATGGGACTTATTAAGTTTTGCAAATTTATCAAAATTTGTGACTATGATTTTTGTAATATAACTTCGTACAATTTAATATTTTTGATTCAAACTTTGTATATAAGCATTTTATAATAAGAAGCAAGTAGTACAAAAGTTTTTATAACAATTTTTAACAACTAGGGATGGGCAGAATCGAGTACTTTTGAGAATCGAATGCTTGGTATTCAAGTTCTTCTAAGTATCAAGTATTCAAATACATAAACAAAAACGATTAATCGATAGTAAGAATCAATACTTTGGTATTCGACTTCATAGGGCGAGTACTTTTGTATCCAAATACTCTTGAATCCGATTACTTTGGAATCAGAATACTTACTTATTCGAGTACTTTGGTATCTGAATACTTGTATCCAAATATTTTGGTATCCGAATACTTTGGAAAAGAATCGAGTGCAACGAATACTTTTAAGTATCGATAAAAGAGTACTTTGTATTCGAATACTCCCATCATTAATAATAACTACAAAAGTTTTGAAAGTCCTCTACTCTTAAATGAGTCTGAGCGGAGGACTGCAACCCCTCGTGAAGAAGTGATGAATCAAACGAACCACTTTTAGTTTTTAAAGAAATATGCCTGGGATAGAATCCATGGGTTTTGTTCTAGACTGTAACTACATGCAACTTCCAGAAAAGCAATATTTAAATTTCAGTGAATGATAATTGAATGTGATTGTGTTTTAGTACGAAATGGCTTTTTTTAGTACAAAATTTTGCTTTTCAAGTTGAATGATACACTTAACCGAATAGAATTAATTTGATTTATGTATACAGACTATTATGTCCATTAAAATATTGACAATACATGCAAAATAGATGCGCATGGGATCTATTAAGTTTTGCTAATTTATCAAACTTTTTGACAACATTTTTGGTCCAAACTTTATATATAATCCTTTTAGTAGAAAAGAGTCTGTGCAAATTGTTATGATTAATTATTTATTAGTTTATTTGTGGAAGATGTTCCTTGTATTCTAATAATCTGCTAAATGCCTGCGTTACTCGTTCGTATATGTTTTTCTACTGGGTCGTTTGTACATAGTTCTATGCGATCCATCTAGAATATTCTATCTGAATTATTCCATCCAGAATATTCCATGTAGAAATTCCATCTCGAATATTCCATGTAGAATATTTCATGTAGAACATTTCATGTAGAACATTGCATGTAAAATTGAATATGATTGTTAAATAAACACACTACAACACAAATTTTATAACAGTGGGATAAAAACTGCAAAAGTGAAAAGTTTTTAAAATAAGTAATCGAATTGAAAGTTTGAAGAAGCGTGACTGAAGGAAAGCTTATGGAAGATTAATCACAGCTGCAACATTATTCTAAAATAACACGGCAAAAACTAATAAATCCCACATTTAGCTGTGAAACGACCTTATTTCTCCGATGCATGGCAAAGCACGCCGATTTAAATCACGAGAAAATGACACATCGCTAGGTGATTACAACTCGTCTCACTTGTTCTGAAACAGTAATTAGAGTTGCGTGAAGAGGAGTTGAGTTAGTACATTCCTTTTTATTCACTTTTTCTGCTCTTCGTTTAGAAATCCAAACAGGAAGAATATTTCGGACAAAAAGAAGACATTGCCAACTGAGCGTAACGTAATTTTCTCGGGAGACTTATTTGCAAAGGAACCAAATTATCGTCTTCACGGTGGCTGTGACGTTTTGTGTATGAGTATTATCTTTGTGCGTTCAGAACCGCTGTGAGACGAGTTTTAGGAAGTGTTCCACAATGGCGCCCGCGTTTCGTTTTATTATGAAGCAGAGGTCAACAGAGGCTAAATTCTTTCTGTGGAATAACTCTTACTTCAAGTAGCTCCGATATTCTTCCGTGTTATTTCTTCCTGTGAGAGACTTTTTCTGTCAAGCTCAATGTAGATGGCGTTAGCGTTGATGTAGCGGAACGTATTCCGAACGTGACGTCACGGCTTGTTTTCCGAATACGGTTTCAGCAAGTCGCCGATAAAAATACCAAAGAATGAATTCCAAATTGATTGGTTAATGCAAATTACATCAAACGCCAAACGTCGCCAAAACGGCGATAAACTACCTAGAAAGAACGAGAGAGGCTTTCGTCAACTAAACACATTGCGATGGAATGTCCGAACTACTTGCCGCACACGTTCATTTGGTATTCCTCATTCCACTTTGAAAGGACTGTTGGCTCTGATCCTTATAATCCATATTTATTTTTTATTTGCTTCGGACATTGATTTAACCCTCTGAGGGGTTCATGCTGTAACCTGCAATCTTCCCTGCATTTGCTCGAATCAGTTCCGACCTTCTTAAAAATTATAACATTTCCTACGATTCAAGAGATGTGGTTAAGATGTGGTACAGGCAAGACATTTGGTTATTTAGTAATTAAATGTGACGTAAAAGTAATGTTACATTATTCCAAAATCACGTAACGCTCATAGGGTTAATCAACTTCATCTGTCAAGAACAGAAGAAGCTTTGAAATTCTGGCTAAGCTCAAAAGTATGTCGAAATATGCTGATCTCCACTTTTAATGGATTCCTTCTCATATTAACATTAAGGGAAATGATATAGAAGATGGACTGACTAAAGAAGGTTTCTTGGAGACTAACGTCATTCAATCAATTAACGCCCCAGGAAATTTTCACTAGTTCAAGATCCGCATTAATGTTCTATGGAGAACTCCTACTCATGATTGTGATAGGGGAACTCGTCCAGGCTATGCTTTGGAGGTGTTATGCGATCGAATATCAGACGGCTTCGTCGAGATTAAGAATGGCCATACCAACACTTAAATTTCAAAATGGACACAAAATTTTCCTGCTTGCCCTATACGCACGAACTCACAGGCTTCCTCAGCTCACATGCTTTCGTATATCGGTTTGGATTTCTGCGACTTTCATGGATCTGGTCTAGGTGTTAGACCTAGAGGAATTAGAAACTACAACTTGTTGAGATTTTAACACCTTGACTAAATTTAGCGGGTAATAGCAAATTACTGAATCTAATATTTAATATATTATTAACGTTGTTTTGAGATTTTTAAAAAATTGCTTAATTATTATAAACGATGTTTGGAAATCTTGTACAGATCTGGCAATTGAGACATTAACATCCAGGCGGCTATTAACTCTCGAAGAGGCATCTCGTCTTTAGCAAAACTGACCAGATCTGGCAATTCAGCCATTAACTCTCCAGGCGGCTATTCACCCTTGAAGAGGAATCTCGTCTTTAGCAAAACTGACCAGATCTGGCAATTGAGCCATTAACCCTCCAGGCGGCTATTCACACTCTAAGAGGCATATCGTCATTAGCAAAATTGACCAAATCTGGCAATTCAGCCATTAACCCTCCAGGCGGCTATGAACCCTTGAAGAGGCATCTCGTCATTAGCAAAACTGACCAGATCTGGCAATTGAGCCATTAACACTCCAGACGACTATTCACCCTCGAAGAGGTATCTCGTCATTAGCAAAACTGACCAGATTTGGCAATTGAGCCATTAACCCTCCAGGCGGTTATTAACCCTTGAAGAGGAATCTCGTCTTTAGCAAAACTGACCAAATCTTGATAGACGAGATACATCGTCCATCAAGATCTCGTCATTAGAAGAAAACTGACCAGATCTTTATCTTGTCATAAAAAAATCGTCAATATCTTGATGAGGAGATGTCTCGTCGCAACAAAATTGGTCAGACCTTGATGGACATCTAGTCGAAAGCACTTGGAGGG
This sequence comes from Meta bourneti, assembly GCA_933210815.1. Lineage (NCBI taxonomy): Eukaryota > Metazoa > Arthropoda > Arachnida > Araneae > Tetragnathidae > Meta > Meta bourneti. The sequence continues at coordinate 108,059,700 of OW119923.1, read as the reverse complement.
TTAAAGTCCCCAACATCCAATCCAATCCTATGAATATACGCATGGATAAATCTTATTCACGCACCTGTGATCCTGCCCAGTTTGTTCAGTCTGTCCCCGGCGTATCCGGCGACATGGGCTCCCAGACTGTGCCCGATGACATGCATGGACGCCAGCGGGATGGAGTACACGTCCTGCAACAGAAGACAGTATGAAAACAACATCATTCATGTTTACAAAAACTCAGCACTTCGAATTCGGGTCTCCCCTTCCATCGAGTTTTTCTCTGACATCAAGGTCAGATACAATTTTGTGGGTTAGTTTATGAAATGTCAACAGTGCACTCTGAAGGTAGGTAGTTGGATAATTTAATTTACGGTCGCACTGGAGCTAACAAAGGGCTATTGTCGACGGTTCGGGATCAATCCCGAAGGAACCACGGTCAGATGACAGGGTCAACACTTGAGCTGGCACCAACCCACTCTCCAAACTCCCACACCCAACTTGAGGACATTTGAGGCCACGACAGACTTAAAGTGCCCAAGTTTCTATATGACGGTCTTTGGTTGCATCGAGTCTCGAACTCGCAACCCTTCCGTTGCAAATCCTTTCTTTTCGATTGGGCTACCGCGGAACTTAACGGCAATTTGGATAGACCTATGAGGGGTTACCATATTCCAAAACTACCGACAATTGGCGAAAATTTTCTTCCGCCAATTGGCGATGGTATCATGTTTATGATCCTAACCAAACCAAATATAAGGTTTGTCGCTCTACGTTTTGTTTTGCTACACGAGGGCTAATGAGAGATGACATGTGCGCAACACTGTCACATATACGACAATAACCCGTTGTGTTGCTCCACTGCGACATTAATTAAAATACCTACCATTGAGTTGAAATTGTTGTAACCCTGTACCAGGGCATCTCAAAACATGATTTGTGTTCTAATTTTATTTTGTCTTTTAACCGTTCTACGCGAAGCTTTTAGAATGATCAATAGGTAGTAGAAATAAAAATAAATCAAACTATTAATAGTTCCGCGAGGATTTGTTCGTAAATTGGACATAACACACAAGGTCAGTCAGCTGTGCAAATGATAAATCGCTTTTTATACTTTATTCAGGTGCAAAGATATAGCGTCTTAAAAGGGTTTTTTTGGGAAAAAATTCAACAGGAAACTTTAAAACTCCAATCAGGAAATGGGGAATACCAGATATTTTTGCTAGAGAATCGTGAAACAGGGTCATAACTCAAAATAAACAGAAGTGTTCCAAATATTGCTCCTCAGAAAGCCATTTGAATTGTTTTTCTTTACGGATGTGGATTTCAAAGCAGCATGAAAAAGTAATTGATCATCCTTGCAAACTACAATAAAACCGGTAATTCGACCACCGTTTGACTGCATCCAGGACAATAAACATTCACTATATCTTGCGTTTATTTTCAATTCTAAGGATGTTAAACCCAACACAAACTGATGGGTAGGTAGTTGATTAACGTCGCACTGGAGCAACTCTAGTGCGACGGCCCGGAACACAACGGGCGACGGTCCGGGATCAATCCCAAAGGACAACACCACGTAATTTTGAACCACGGTCAGATGACGAGGTTACTTCACTCTCAAAACTTCCACACCACGCCAACGTGAGGACATTGGAGGCCACGGGAGATTTAACGTGCACCAGCCCCCTTTGTATACGACGGTCTTTGGTTGGATTCGAACTCGCAACCCTCCGGTTGCTAATGCGTTACTCTTCCAACCTGGCAACCGCGGCCCGATGAAAAATAGCGATCGCTATGGTGCAAAGCAGTTCTACATATGTCCCATTTAATTTTATGATCTCAAGGATCCGCGAACATTTTTAATTTTTAAATGGGTCCATGAACTGAAAAGTCAGAGAACCACTGCTTTAAACAACTTAAAAAAATACACTTTTCCCGCAAGTAAACGTCCGAAAAGTTAAATAATGGACGCTACATCTAAGCGTCATTTTCGGCGAATATTCGTGCCTTGAGTTATGGAAGGAACAACACAGACAAGGAAGTATGGGGTTGAAACTGTCCGGAAAAAAAGAAGGGATGATTTCCCGCATGACTTCATTTTTCTTTAAATTTTCTACCAACTGAACTTTTCAACTGAATGAACTCGAAAAGTGGGACTGCTTTTCATTACGCTTCCGATACTATCATTTTCCGAAAACGCTACCTTGGGGACATTGTAGTGAAATGGATAATCAAATAAACATTAAAAGATTCTTCAATTTTAGTCATTATATTTCACCAACTCCGAATGAAAGTTTGGGACCGCGGTGGCCCGGTGAAAGAGTAACGGATTAGCAACCGGAAATTGCGAGTTCGAAACTCATCCAACCAAAGTTTGTCGTGTTCATGGGGGCTGATGTACGTTAAATCCGTCGTGGCCTCAAATGTCCTCACGTTGACTTGGTGTGGAAGTTTGAAGTGTGGGATGCCAGCTCAGGTATTGGATTAGTCCAGGGGTCTCCAAACTACGGCCATCGGGCCAGACTCGGCCCGCGGAAACCCGGCCGATGCAGCATGTGTGTGTGTGTGTTGTTGGCCCGCCTGACTTCCAGGATCTTTCAATCTGGCCCTCAAGTGAAAAAGTTTGGACCCCACTGGATTAGTCGACTGACCGTGGTTTGGTAGGTGTTGTCTTCGGATTTTTCCCTTCGGAGTGGAAACACAGCCAATGTGTTTCCACTCCGACAGCCAATGTGTTGCTCCAACAGCCAATGTGTCACCAACAACCAATGTGTTGCTCCAGTGCGACGTTAATTCAACTACCTACCTAACAGAATTAAAATTCGATACAAAATTACTTTAATGGGTTGTATTTTCATTTTTTGCGACAGAAAAATTTTTAGAATTAAAAGAATTCTTAAAATACTTTCTATGTAGTGAAAATGCTTTATCGCGATTGAGGAGTTCACACGCATATATCCGTTCTCTCTTCTGCATAACGTCTAACGAGTTTTGACCTTGATCAATGAAATCTTTCCTAGGATTCTGGTAACCAATAGATGTGGTTATTCAGTCGTTACGTAAGTTGTGGGCAATACTAAACTCCTCCGAAATCCCGTGATTCTCAGAGGCTTAAATATTATGTTAAAACACTTTTTTTTAGGTTTATATATGAGGACACATCTGAAAGACTTAAGGTAGGTAGTTGAATTTACGTCGCACAGGAGCAACACACCGGGCTATAGGCGAAAGTCCGGGAGTCACTCCGAAGGGAAAGACCGAGGACAACACATACATGGGCACACGGGGATCACCAGTACCATACCGGAGATGTAGGAAGGCCCAGGAAAAGTGAAAAAAAATTTCCGTAGTACATTTGTAAGTTTAAACAGCAATAAATATTTTCATTGTATTTAAAACAATAAAATTGTATAAGTATACAAAGGACTATACTTCAAGATGTAAAGATCTTTTTAAACATTTGAAAAATAATTAAAATCATACAAGTTGAACATTTTATTTGTTGTTATACAAATAAAATGGTCATACAATTAGAAGTCGAATATAAAATACGTTGGTGTTGGTTTCATACGGAATCAGTCAAGCTTAGTGATGTAGGAAGTGAAAGAATTCTTAATTACGAGGTATTAAGAATTCTTTCACTTCAAGAGAGAAATGGTAGGTAGGTATTTTAATTAACGTCACACTGGAGCAACACAACGGGCTATTTCTTAATTCCGAAGAAGCGAACTTGTACATGAATTAACTCAAGTCGTAAACAAGTACTCACCCTCAAAATCTCAATGAACTCGGCCAGAACAACACCAACCATCCTCGCATTGGCTACGGCTTGTGTGTATGGGGGTGCAGCTCCAAACACCCAGTCCACAGATATCACGTTGAAATTGTCCTTGGTCAGAAGCTCTCGAATCATATCCTGCATATATATTAAAAAGAGAAAATACAATAGAATCAAGCAATAGTCACAAGACCAAAATCATCTAGCACATTTTTAAAACACCCAGACCACCTGTTTGATTTGTTTGTCATCTTTCATTTCCGCACATTTGCGTGCCTTCTGCACATCCGGGGGGCGTTTGGGACACACATCCCCATGTTAAAACGGTTTAATAGTGTCCAAGTCGCCACGAAGTTTGTGCAGCAAGTTCTGAAACACCCCCTGCATGTGACTGGTGTAAATTCATTATGTTTCATCACATGGAATCAAAATCATTGCATAAGAGATAACTAGTTAACCACCTCCTAGTTAAGTGTCACTAACTAGTTAAGTGCCTTCAAGCATGCCCTTTTGAGGAACTTATCAATGTAATGGGCACTCCTGAGTATTTTATTAACCGTCCTGGTCTTTGTCTCGAAGCGGAATCTTGTCATTAGCAAAACTGACCAAATCTTGATTCCGTCATAAAAAGGTAGGCAATATTTTGATGACGAGATATCTCGTCAATAGCAAAATTGTTTATATTTTTATGAGCGTCAAAACCACTTAGCGTCAAAGTCAGTGCTGACAAAATATTTGTGAAATAGCAGCATAAATTCTTTAAAATAGTAGCAAAAAAGTATCCTCTTAAACCCTATTTTATTGCAATTTTAGTTGCTCAGATACCCCAAAATGAATCGTCTAAAACACCAAATGTACTGATTAAGTACAAAACACACAAGTGAAGATCTCGCCAAGAAATTTAAATTTTAAAATTAATGAGCTAAATATTTTCCTAAGGTTTTCACAATCTAGCAACCAAATTCCGAAGTTTTCCTTCCATGGTTGCTATGGCTTGGCGGCAAAACTTCGAAATTGGCGTCCCTTGGAAAATTTCCGTAAGAAAAATCCGAAACATATTTGTAAGTCCGCTAATAAATAACTAAATTTTCGTTGAACTTTGATGAATTTTCAAAAGTGGCGAAAATAATATTGAAAATAGGAGCTTTTGAGACGATTTTGCTTTAAAAGATAACCCTGGTCGCCAAGGTTTAAAAATAGTAGAATAAAGTCGCCTGTGGCAGCCCTGACCTCGCACACTGCAGTCTTTCCTGCATGACTTCTAATCAGTTTTGACCTTCTTGACCAATAGTATCTTTCCTAGGTTTCTTTCAACCACCAATAGACGAAGTCATTTAGTTGTGGGTGTTGTGGGCATCGACTTTCTAATGAAATAGACGGATCATGTGGACGGAATCGCTGTCGTAAGATCTCTGAAGGATAAACATAAATCGACAACCGATTGGCTATGGAAGCGCAGACTAGTGTTTCTGATCACGGTGAATAATCACTTTAACCAATCAATAATTTAGGATTCATTAGGACCCACAACCACGTGACAGATCTTTAAACCAAGCAACTGGAAGAAATAATATGAAACTGCGGGTACATGCTCCGTCTATTTCATTTGAAGGTCGAATGGTTGTTTTTATTGCGCAAGAGCCATATTTGGCCAAGCTGTGCCAAACACAAGGCAATGTCAAGTGAAAAATGTTGTGAAAGGGGGGAAAAGGATGTGGTAAATTTTCAAAGAAAAAGTCGCCATAATTTTCGAAAAATCCCCAGAATTTTGAAACTAGCAGCTTAAAAGATACCTCTAGTTCCCACAAGGTTGAAAAATAGTATCAAAAAGTCGCCTGTGGCAGCCCTTAGTAGTGGAAGGAGGATCCCACCAAGCCACAAGCCGAGATTTGCTAACAACAGAGTATGTTACCATGCCTTCAAACAATTCAAGACACCGCGTCGCAAGTAACATTACCTGAATCCATTTCTGATGTCCATGTTCAAGGTACCCGTGCACAATGAACTTGACCTCCTGCTTCAGATCTAGGTTCTGCAGCGTGAAGCTATCGTTGTTCTCAGGACGAAGTCTGTTGAACAAGTCCGGATTGGTCCTGGTCTTGAGGAAGAACTTGACGTCCAGGACGTCGGGGTGAAGGGGGAAGAGATTGACGGGCCGGTAGATGGACAGAAATGGTTCGCCGATGGAAAAGCATCCCCATCTGCCATAACAGCGCTGAAGTAGCAGATCTGAAAATTTGAGTTTGCAGCATTTGTTGTGTGTTTTTCTCAATCTCACATGAGCAAGTTGGGTTTTCCAAAATTTGAACGCATTATGGAAAAAGGTAGGTAGTTGAATTCACGTCGTACTGGAGTTACAAACACTACGGGTATTTTTGGTGGCCCAAGATCAACCATCAAGAGTAGGTTGGTTTGTGGTTTTAATGTCTCAAGGGCCATATTTGGCCAAGCTGCGCCAAACACAGACAACTTCAAGTAAAAACTGTCGTAAAAGGAGGGGAAAAGAAAGATGGTTGGTTGAAAGCAGATTCAACTCAGCTGGCACCCTACTCTCCAAACTTTCACACCAAGGCCACATGAGGCCAGGATGGATTTAACACGCACAAGCTCCCACGTACACGACGGTCTTTGTTTGGACCGAGTAACCCTACGGTTGCTAATCGGCAACTCTACCAACTGGACAATCACGTCCCTTTGAGATAAGGTGGGAAGTATTGTAAATTGAAAGGCGAAATTCGCTTTTAACCTCCAAGTGGTTTCAACGAGATATCTCGTCAAAGATCTGGTCAATTTTGCTAATGACGAGATATCTCGTTGAGACAAAAGGGCCCTATTACTCCAAGGGTAATGACGAAACACGGTTCCTTGCCTAGAACTGATGACAGTTTGGAACGAGTTTTTGCATCAGAGGTTGGCCATTAGAGGGTTGTTTTCGATGCAAAGATAAACCACCAGGCGGGTTAGAAATGTGTGTAGCTGCTAAACGAAAATTATTAAGAGCTCTTTAAGCAGTTAATGACTCCGTACTTAGAGTCGACTTAGTGCAATGGCGTGCGTTTGCTGTCCTCAATGCACTTCTTATGGGGGCACTCTATTATTAGATTGGAGTAATGCGTAATCTCCATAAATGGGTCGAGCAATTGAATCAACAGTGAAAGGCAATCGACGTCTATTCTATTAACAAATTTAGTATGGATTTAAGTTAGTGGGGTTTTATAGGAAATAAGTAGGAAACTTCATGAGTCTGCCTATGTGTAAACCTCAACACACCACTCTTTTCAAAAGCATTTGATTTTCCGAATAAATCACCTTGAAAAATAAATTTTGATATTTAAATGAAATTTAAGAGGGAAATACTCAGATTCATAGGTATCATTAATTGCAACAGACTTCTTAAAAATAGTGGTTTGCATAACTACCTATTTATTTGGTAATGGCATGCAGAAATATTTTAATTTATTCCATTTTATTTCTTTAGTAAATCATGATGTCACGGTGGTACTGTTGGTGGCTTGGCAACCGGAGTGTTGCAAGCTCGAGTCTCGATCTGACCTAAGACCGTCGTGTACGTCGATGCAGGTGCGCAAGTTTGGAGAGTGGGGTGCCAGTTCAGGCGTTGCTCTCCTCATTTGATCGTGGATAAAAATTACTAGGTGTTGTCCAAAAACTTTCTCTTCGAAATTGATGCCGTACCGTCACCGATAGCCTGTTGTGTTGCTCCAATGTGACGTAAATTCAAGTACATAGTATATATAGCAACAACTAACTTTAGTTAATCCCCACAAATAATTTCTTCAGTAAATCTCATTGTATTATTAGGTATTTGATTTACTTTAATTAATCACATTTTATTTATCTTTGTCAGTATCTACTGATTTTTTTTTAAAAGTTGGCCACTCTTATTTGTCCTGTCAGTGTGCAAGTGAACGCCCAGTACACCTCTTAAGAACGGTCTTGGAACTCGAAAACACCCTTTAAGCACTTCTTACTTGTCAAACAACAAATTTCTTAGACAAGAGAATGAGTTTTCTCAATTTTCATTACGAATTCAATAAAATAAAAGCAATGAAGCAGGGCTCAATCTTTCGTTTCCTGGTTTGAGAAAATACTGTGTTAAAATGAGTCAAACTAAACAAACATGAATGATCAGACATTAACCTACGGTTTGGATGGACAGACATCGACATGGTTCTTATCAGACTTGTCAGATCCAGTTTCTAAACGAACGGCCTTGACCCAGTCAATTCACGGTCACTTCCGTGGCATGGAACAATAATATCCCCTCCCGTAACTCCTCAGTCATTAACCCCTTTCTATAAACAGGAAATCGTCTTACCTGGCTCCGGGGGCCCAAGGAGCGGAGGGGGCCCCACCTTCACGGGAGACTCGGTCACATCGTCTTCCGGTTTGCAGAGGACAGTTCGCAGAATGACTAAGAAGAGAGCCCAGAAGAGCTGCAAGTCCATCGAAGCTTATGTTTGGTTACTCATCTACTTTGGCTGGGCGGAAAACCTCTTTTTTACCTCTAGGGCCGGACGAGACGCATCGCTTCTGCAGGTGGTTGGGTTGTTTTGGCAGTTTCGTTTTTGTTTCGCTTCGAGTAACGGCGGTTCAGTCGCCAAGGTTGGAGATCGCCAAGTTCTTATCGCCTCTGTCCCTCCTCGATGCGAAAATGGAACTTTGCAATGTCAAGCTCTGAATAATTTCGGTAACGAAGCTCCTTTTCTCATGGTGGAATGGAATGATTCGGCTGTTCGAAACCACTTTCGTATCGGGGATGGAAATAGGTTAAAATTCGATTACCTTTTTTTTCCTTTTCGTTTCGTTCTGGGTTAGAAAATGAAATCATGAGCGAAGAATTTTTCAAAAGAAAGGTGTTCGCCTCTTCAGTTTGACAGTGTTTGAATTTCAGATTGGTGCCAGCTCAGGTGTGACCTCGTCATCTGACCGCGGTGTTGTCCTCGGGTCTTTCCCTTGGGGATTGACCAATACCCCGCTCCAGCGTGAAGTTCATTCAAATACCTACCTTCTCGTTCTTAATCATTTGCTGCGAGCTCCCGATAACCAATTGCAAAGTATCGATACAGCCCATAGTTTCTAAGAACACGACGCCTTTCATTCTTCGTTTTCCTTTGAACCAAACTCTTACGAACAAATTTTTGAATTCCATAAAAGTCTATAGAGAAAAACGAAATTTCGTTTCTAGAGAAAACGAGCTCTGATTCCTTAAAGAAGTTCTATAGAAAAGTAAAGTCGTGAAACAAGAAATGAGCTTCTACAAATTTCTATAGAGGTTGCTTACAGAGCTTAGAAAAACGGGTCATAATTCTATAGACCGCATTCTATAGAAATTTTTAGAATTCCAGAATTGTTTTCTCGTAAGGGAAATCTTAAGAACTGCATGGATCACTGTTCTGGAAAAGCAATGACGTAAGTGGACTCATTCAGAAAAAGAAATATAAGAATACCGTTTATGATTTACATTAAATTACAATACGAGAGAAATTTTGAAGGTAATGAAAGAAGGGTTTAATAATAGCATATTATGTTACTTTTAAATAATGCCTCTCATGCAGGTATATATCGAAAATTCATTCCAATGTTACAGTTGCGACGCTATTCTAGGTAGGTATTTTAATTAACGTCGCACTAGAGCAACACAACGGGCTATTGGCGACGGTCCGGGATCCATCCCGAAGGGAAAGATCAGAGTACAACACATCGGCATTTTGAATCACTGTCAGATGACGATGTCACACCTAACTGGCGCACTACTCTCCAAACTTCCGCGCTTCACGAACATGAGAGGTCACGACAAATTTAACCTGCACTAGCCCCCCCCCCCAGGTACACAACGGTCGTTGGCTGGACCGAGTTTCGAACTCGCAATCCTCTGGTCACTAATCCGTTACTCTTCCAACCGGGCTACCGCGGCCCTATTGGCCTTGAGAGATAGTTTGCCAAATGTGGGAATTCTGCGCCTTGCTCTTGTGAATCGTATCTCTGCAAAGGAACCTCTGAGCTGCAACGAGTCGAAACGAAAACACGCAGGATCGCAGTTTGACCCTTTCTTCCGAAGTTGTCAACCCCTCCTTCCGAAGTTGTCAACCCCAAAAGAAAATGCAGACGAAAGGAAAACTTCAGTTCCATGTATCGCTTCTCAGCCTCTTCCCGTAGCATATTCAGAGATTCCAAATATTACCATTATTGCTGCTTACCTTATTCAGTAGGTCAAATGCAGGGGGTATTTGAGGGTACTTTCGAGGGCGGGGTATTTAGGTCTCCGCAGGGTCAGGTAGAGGGCTAAGGGAACCATTTCGAGCGACCTTGTTCTTTTTCCCTAGAAACGTATTATTTTAAGGCTCTTTTTCGTTTAGGAATTCGAGCAAAAAAAAAATTCGATGTAGCTCAGAACTCGACGAACCGTGACATTTTCTCAGGTCCCAGTTCCAGGTTAAATTATGGCTACTAATACCAGCCCTTCGGTAGGTATTTTAATTAACGTCGTAATGGAGCAACACATCGGACTACTGGCGACGGTCCGGGATCAATCCCGAAGGGAAAGCCCGAGGAAAACACCAAGTAACCTTGAACCACGGTCAGATGACGAGGTCACACCTGAGTTGGCACCCCGCTCTCCAAACTTCCACACCACGTCAACGTAAGGATATTAGTGGCCACGATAGATTTAACGTGCACCAGCCCCCTTTGTACGACGGTCTCTTGTTGGATTCTTTCGTGAAATGTACATGAGTATTCCAAGCACTCAATGTTTGATTTAACAAATATAGAAATCTTCCACTTTTAATTGACCTCCATCCAACGAAAGATCGTTGTGTAGGTGGGGGCTGGTGCACGTTAAACCTGTCATGGCCTCAGTCCTTGAGTTAGCGTGGAAGTATGGGGTGGGGTGGCAACTCGGGTGTTGACCTCGTCACCTGACCATGGTTCAAAATAACCGAGGTGTTGTCCTCGCATCTTAATCGAACTACCAACCGTTTTTAATTGACATACTTGTAGTCACGAGAAAAAAAACCGAACTACCCCTCTTCATTAGAGCAATTTTAAAAGAAATTCAAAGATGGCATTCGACAGCAACTAACGTCTTCTATAAGTTCAAATGCTAAAATTTACATAAGGGGCATTTTTCATATTAAATTGAGCACCAACTTCATAATTTCCAATGGAAATCCATTATGCCGACACACCCAATTTTGAATCCATATAAAAATTTAACTTCGGATACCAAATTTTATATTAGGTCTTATCGTTTGTACAGAAAGATTGGAGCTCCTAATGTTAAATCAGTTTTTCAGACTTTTATGGATATCTTCCTCAATATTTCTACAGCGGTAATGTTTGGTACCATGTTACTGTTAAAGAACCCAAACAAAATCCACCTAATATTTTATTCAAAAAATAGTTTGTAGTATCCAATTAAATTAATGTCAATAAAAATCATTAAAATTGGAACCTTACAATATTTTGATAGGAATCGATTCAGGACTTCTAATATGACAATGCAAAATTCAGCTCATTCCAATGGTTAATTTTTCCGAGTTACATTAAATTTTCCTCATTATGGAGATTTTAGGAGGCAACCACAAAAGTTTAAAAAACACGTCGTTTTCACTTGCATAATAAATAATTCTCGGATCGTTTGCACTCGCTGACAAATACGTTTGAAAGTGTTTAAATTTGAAATTCGAATAGCTATAACTACAACTAATCTCGATCTACGAATAACTATTTTCAATGTGGATATGATTCCCGAATTTACAGCAACTTTAACATTCTATATCTCCGAATATATAGTCACGAAATTTCATATTTAGACTAATTTAACGATGCAAAATCTGATTAAGGCATAAAAACACGGTGTTGCCATTCGAAATTTTGTTTCTTCAAAATTTGATATGGGGGGGGGGGTATTTCAATTAACGTCACACTGGAGCTACACAATGGGCTATTGGTGACGGTCCGGGATCAATCCCAAAGGGAAAGATCCGAGGACAACACCACGTAATTTTGAACCACGGTCAGATGACGAGGCAACACCTGAGCTGGCACCCCACTCTCCAAACTTCCACACCACGCCAACGTGAGGACATTTGAGGCCACGACAGATTTAACGTGCACCAGCCCCCTTTGTACACGACGGTGTTTGGTTGGATTCGAACTCGCAACCCTTCGGTTGCTAGTCCGTTACTCTTCCAACCGGGCCACCGCGGCCCCAAAATTTGATATGAAGACGTCCCTTGATGAAATGTTTTTGCATTTGAATTTGTAGGGGACGTTATTCCCTATTGAATTTGCTTTATGAATAGTGCTCGAAATAAAGGGGTGGTTCGTTTTTTTCCCGCGACTGTACATCTTAATTACAAACTGATTGAAGATTTCATTTTTTTTAACAGTACGCAAATTACGTTAGAGTACAAAATACTCTTCACATCTTAGGGACTTCCCTCTTTAGGGCTGTGGCTCAGTGGGCATACCCACTGAGCCCCTCAAAGCCTAATTCTTTAGCTTCATAATATGCCAGCTCAGTTATTGCCCTCGTCATTAGACCGTGGCTGAAAATTCCGAAGTATTGTCATCGGTTCTGATCCTGAACTGCAGCCAATAGCCGGTTGTATTGCTCCAGTGCTAGGTAAATTCAACTACTTATCTAGTATGCAAGTATTTTCCTTAAAAATAGGTCCAACCAGACCGTTGGGTACACGGGTGCAAGTTAAATCTGTCGTGGCCTCAAATTGGCGTAGTGTGGAAGTTAGGAGAGGGGTGTGACCTCGTCATCTGACCATGGTTCAAAATTACGTGGGTTCCTTGGATCATTCCCTTCGGGTTTGATCCCGGATTGTCGCCAATAGCCCTTTGTGTTGCTCTAGTGGACTCCTTAAAATAGATAGGTGTTTGACAGCTGCTTTTCTAGCATGTGAGCTTGTTTTAAACTTTTTTTCGAGATGCATTCGTTTCCAGAGCCCTCACATTGAGGTTGAAATGAAAATTTTATAGCTTATTTTGGCTCTTAAATTGAATTTCTAAAATTTTAAGTCTTCTTTTTAAACGTTTTCCTCATATGGAAACTAAAACAGGTAGTTGTCGGTTATGCATTAGCTCAGAAAATTAGACTACACCCCTCTGTGGGGTCGCCATGGTTTTGCCCACTTCACTGGCAAGCTGTGAGTTGTAGCTGGCTCAGGATCGATTCCTGTAATGTACCACATGTGCATTTCTCGTCTTTGGCTCTTGCATCATAAAATCCAACTCACATACCCATTTGTTGTGAATCACCCTATTTTTTAGAACAGGTTTTATCTTATTGGGGTAGAATTTCCTCCAAATATCGAACCCGATTCAAGTTTCATCCTATCTTTTCATCAGTAATTTACCTGTATGAGTGACGATAATTTTGAAGCCCTTAACTGATACGCACCCAGTTTAGTTTTTACAGATAAAAATGGAGCACTTAAGGTAGTTCCAACATTGCCAATGGCTAGCTTGAACAGATACACATAGCCATAAAATGTGATACATTTTTGTTGGCAAGGATGGACTAACATTTCATTAAAAGGTGACATTAAATGTATAATGTACCATTAGGGTTCCCATATTCTGGTAGATATTAATGAACATCACACTGGAGCAACACAAGACTATTGGCGGCAGTCCAGAATGAAAGATCCAACGTAATTTTGAATCACGTCAGATGGCAAGAACACTTGAGCTGGCAGCCCTCTCCAAACTTCCACACCATGCCAACATGAGGACATTTGAGGCCACAACAGATTTAACATGCACCAGCCCCCTTTTACACAACGGTCTTTGGCTGGACAAATTTTCAAACTCACAACCCCCAAATATTCAGGCTTTTGATCTCAAAACTATCAGCATTGGAATAGACACTGCAACTACACTGCTGGCCACCCAAATTGCAACACCAAGAAAGACAAGAGATATCACAACAAAATTTGTTTTGTAGATAACATGTTGACCAAGTATCAAATGATTAAATTTATAGACTTCTGTGAAGTGTGGTTCCTGCCAAAATCAGTAGCCAGAGTAGCCGCCATTGTTGGAGATCACCGCTGCCACACGCCTCGGCATTGATTCAAAGAGACTTTGGATGTGTTCTTGGGGTACAGCAGACCAAGCAGCTTCCACACGTTGCCAAAGTTGATCTGGTGTGGTAGCTGGGGATGTATTCTAGGTCAATCGTTGAGCAACCATGGACCACATGTTTTCTATCGGCGAAAGATCCGGAGAGCGAACTGGCCAGGGAAGCAATTCAATCTGGCGATTGACGAAGAACCCTTGGACAATGCGTGCCACGTGTGGTCGCGCATTATCCTGTTGAAATATGGCTGTGGGCAAGCCCTGAAGGTAAGGAAGGACAACTGACTCCAACACCTCGGAGATGTAGCGCTGGCTGTTTAAAGTACCGGCAATGCGTACTAGAGGAGTGCGAGAGTGATATCCAATACCGCCCCATACCATAATACCCGGTGCAGGACCAGTGTGGCGGTGCATAACGCAGCTGTTCAGCATCCTCTCTCCACGGTGTCTCCAGACTCGAATCCGACCATCGTGGTGTTGCAGACAGAAGCGTGACTCGTCAGTAAAGACAATTTCATTCCATTCTGCCGTCCACATCCTTCTTTCATCGCACCATTGGCGGCGGAAACGTCTGTGGTTCTGCGTCAAGGGTAGACGAAGCAATGGACGTCTTGCGGACAGACCACTCTGCTGTAAACGGCGTCGAATGGTACGTGCAGACACTGGATGATGCGGTACAGACTGAATGTGCTGTGCTATGGTTCGTGATGTGGCTGAGCGATCCGTCACTGCCATACGCACAATATGCCTGTCATCACGTGAAGTAGTGCACTGAGGTGGATGCGATCGAACACGTCGGTCCGTCGTACCCTTCTGCATCCAACGATCACATATCCGCATTACAGTTGTTTGGTTTCGTCCAACACGACTACCGATTTCCCTGAAAGATAATCCACAATCTCGGTAGGCCACTATCCTTCCTTTGTCGAACTCGGATACTTGATCAAAAGATGATCGCTGTTTTCTACGAGGCATAATTGATCGTTTTTTTTTAAACCACAAGAAAAACACAATTGCCGTACTTGAAATCGTCGAAATCTCCAAGCCTTAAATAGCGCTTTGAAGTGGCGCCACAGGCGCGCGTGATGTGCGTCTGCGCTGAAATTCTAATCATTTGCATATCTCACCTCCGCTAATGCATGTTGTAAATTTCATATTATTTGCATGCTTCCTTCAGGGTGTTGCATTTACGGTGGCCAGCAGTGTATTAGTCTGTTTCCAAGACTGGAGTTCAGAAGTTTCATGAGAACACCTACACACTTCAAGTCCATTTTACCGTCTACATTAACAAAAAGAACTGCTGAGAAGGAATTTAGCAATGCTGTTAAGTTTCACTAGCTTGCAATATGGTATATTTTCAGTCATTTTTGACATGAATACGTCCTCAAAAT
This sequence comes from Meta bourneti, assembly GCA_933210815.1. Taxonomy (NCBI): domain Eukaryota; kingdom Metazoa; phylum Arthropoda; class Arachnida; order Araneae; family Tetragnathidae; genus Meta; species Meta bourneti. Next base: position 108,044,430 of record OW119923.1, on the reverse strand, counting down.
CCGAACAGTACTGTGGCACGTCGAGCATTACAATTGCTTTGTCTCATGATTTTAGAACTAGAAGAAACATGTTGCTTATCTCCACGTCTAGCTCCAGCTAGACCAAATCCACAAGTCCATTCACCTGCAAAGTCATACACCAAAAGAGATTCAGAAAACAGGTCGTCTCGGGACAATTCTAGGTACTCGAAAATGAAAATGTGTGCTGGGAAGGCCTGGCCAGACTGGCACTTAAGGCAAACAGGATGAATCTTGCGACCACAGCAAAATGTGACTCCTCAGATGGCCACTGAAAAACCGTGAGAGTGCTGTCTGAATAGGTCTGTCGCAACTGAGAGCAAGCGATCTTCCGGGGTGATCCCCACGATACCAAAATTGTACCGGGGGAACGATCCATGCCTTCTTATCGAGATTTTTTCTAATAGAATAAAGATCAAGAAACGGCAATGAGTGGGTATCGGACAATGGTTCATCACTCCTCTGATGTCCACGTGCGAAGGGATCAACTGTTGGTGCGCCTCACAAAAGGATGAGACATGCTTAAGTTTGTTAAGGGTTGCTATGCCAGTTCTATCTCCCACACTGCGCCAATTAGATAGATGTTGGATGGAGCTGCGACTGTCGGACAAAATCCAAACGACCTTTGGATTCCTCGTACCAAGAAACATGCAGAATATAAATAGATGTCATTAAGCTAAAGTTAGCAAAGTTTTTGATTTTATGCCAAAATATTTCATTATTTTTTTGGATACTTTCAGAAGGTGGTAGATTACGCAATGAATCCTAAAATGACAGAATAAACCAAAGCAAATACAACTCTTTTTTAAAGTCAACTTTTATTTCAGATAGAAATTTAACTTTCTTACAAAGTAGCTGAACAGTTTATTCCAGCTGCATGAATAAAGACATGTTTTCTAAATGTAAGCTATTTTTTTTATATATAATTAGCTGAGATAGATTTTCGGTGTTTGAATATAAAGAGAATAGAAATAAAATACTTTGTGAAGATATTAATAAAAATAAGCTTAAAACTTCATACGAATATATATACTAATAACATAGGTATATTGAAAAATACAGCTTTGAAGTACAAATTTGAATCATTCAAAGCAGCGGTAAAAAATACTCATTTTCACACAAGATAATTTACGATGCAAAACAAGCAGTTCCAATAAATATATCATGCAAATTGGTGTAGAGTTTTTTTGGGTTTGGTAGTATAGTTGCAGGAAAAGACTGATAAACAATGAAATATTTCAACAAAGAGGCTTTTTTTGCAGAGATCGGTGCATTCGAAAAGGAGTTGAGGTTTATACCACAATATGTGTGCAACAGTTGTCTATAAATTTGGAAGTATATAATCCAGTCAACAGTTAGCAATCTTGAAGTAAACATTAAATATTACTAGTGCTTGAAAATAAAATACAAAAAATATAACACTGTAAATCTAGATCAAAAGTTAAAAAACTAGAGCATATGTACATATGATATATATATTTATAAAAAAAGAACAGTTTGTGTAGAGAACTGTACACAGCTCATTTCTCAAAATATTCACAGCATCCATATCGTTTCTTTTAATAGCAACTGGACATGCACCTTAGTTCCAGGTTTTATTCCCATTCGAAAGATCCACCAAATTTTAAAAATCAACAATCATTCCTTCTCACTACTTCAACAAAAAATAAGTCATTGACGACACCAGTGAATCAAAGTTGCTAAATGCAGGGCTGCGACAGAAAAAACACTAGTTAAATAGTAGAATAAATTCTTAAAAATAGCAGCAGCCTCATTTCAAACCTTATTTTAGAAGCCGTTTTAGTTGCTCTCATACAAAACAAATTGGCTCAAGCACAAAATGTGCTCTTCAAGTATGAAACAGATGTTGAAGATATGACAAAGAAATTGAAATTTCAAAACAGAATATTTTCAAAATAAGGTTTTCATGACAATCCAGCAACCAGACCATCATCTATCTTTCATGGTTGCCACTGTGATTGGCACCAAAATTTCGAAATCGCATCCCTAGATTTTCTCCCTGAAGGAAAATATTTTTCCCAGTCTGCTATTAATTTTTTAAAAAAGGGACTAAATTTTAGAAATGTCACCAAAATTTTGACAGTGGGAGATTTTGATTAAAGATACCCCTAGTTGCCAGTGTTAAAAAATAGTAGCAAAAGTTCACCTGTAGCAGCCCTGTAAATGCTATATTTTATTGCATAAAACCATTCTTAATAAGTTCACATTGAAGCCGTGAATAAATACAAATACCGATACTTGAATACATAAATATTGCAATGAGTGACTAGGACAACCAAAAATGAAAGATGTCTGAAAAATATTACTACAATAATGTTTAGGTTGAGTGAAAAACTCCAGTTTTTTTTGTTCAAAGATCACACCTTTTCCGATCATTAACTGTGATTTTATATGGAGGGCTTTGAAGAAACAGTAAAATCAACTCTCTCCAATTACTGAGGACATCAAAACTAATTCACGAGTCCTCATTACCTAGCATCTGAAAACTCGCGATAACAATGGCTGGATCAAAGCAAGCCGAGTTACAACAATCAAAATATACTTAAGTCCATGAAGCAAATGATTTTTCTAGGCTTATAGGGTAGCCTTAACTGACACGTTTTTCGGATTGATGGAGGCTCTGCACTGAATAACTGTGGTCATAACCTCTGTGAAACAGGATGATCGTGGACATCAAGTTCAATGCATCAGATTAATTTGCCACGTAATAAGGAAAATATGAACCTATCTTCTCCAGAACATGATTTAGATCTAAGTTTCATTCAAGTAAATACCAGTAATAGGATGCGTTCTGGAATTTTTTTTATTTAGAAGTACAGCCCCCACACATTATGGTTTCCAAATAAAACCCCAACTTGAATTAATTCATTATAGCATTTAACCCAGATACTAATGCATCCAGTACCACAGTACTGAATGCTGGAACTCGTAAGGTATAAAATAAAGATCAAGGGATGGTTTTTCTAATGAAAACTAAGATATCTTGGCCATATTTTTTCAAGAACCTGAATTAGTTTTAAAAGATTCAAGTTGTCCTTAACAGTATAACTGTCCACTTTTTATGCACTCTTATCTTTGACAAGGTTGCGCATGTTTAAATTATTGTTATAATCAGAACACCCAGCACAACAAGACACCATAACAAAAGCCATAAATATTATTTTTTTCACCTAGAAATATAATCCTCAGGAAGCCCAATATCAGACCACCAGATAGGAAAAGCTGCACAGAGAAGAGAGAAAATGCACAGCAAGGTGTTGCACGAGTCTAGAAGGAGGTGCATGTCGCAGTGCAATGTGTTAGTCAGCGCTTGCTTGGTAAATATGGAAATACTTGACCCAAATACTAGATGTTTCCAGCTTGCAGGAGTGTGTACAGTAGGGGCAGTGTACTTACAGAATGGGAATGGCATATTTACACTTGTTTTGGCCATGCTTCTTTGTAGCTCGTTCAGTCCTGCAAAGACTATTATAGCATGGAGCAGAACAGTATATTCGTTTTTCTCATTACATATATCACTAATGGAATGATTTTACAGATGAGGGCAAATTGCAACGATTACGCTGAGCTGTTAGCCACAGAATCAGATTCACACAGGTACTTCCCTGAAACAGAGTACACGAAATCAGTAAAGTTGAAATTTATAAATAAAAGCAATATCATAATCAACTACTGTAAGCCTGTAAAATATTGCACTTACTGGGGAACAATAAAAGAATGCAAGGTACAGGAGTTGGGAAAGTTTATTAGAAATAAAGGCATGAATTATGCATTAAATTAAATTTACCTTAATATTAAAACTGCAAGGGGGATACAAAATCAATAAAATATTTACAATACTAAATTTGGAAAAATATTTTTGTGAAAATGGAAATTCCTTTTTGTTCATACCTGAGACCCCATAACCAAGGGATCAGGTACTTGGGTAGTTTAATTTATGTCGCACTGGAGCAACACAACGGGCTGTTGGCGAAGGTACAGGATCAAACCTGGAGGGAAAGATCCTAGGACAACACCTCGTCATTTTGAGCCAGTCAGATGCAGAGGTCGATACCTGAACTGGAACCCCATTGTCCGAACTTCCACACTATAACAACGTGAGGACATTTAAAGCTATGACAAATCTGCACCAGCGTCGACCATCTTTGGCTGGATCCAGTTCCGAACTCGCAGCCCTCTGGTTGCTAATTCGTGATTCTACCAACAGGGCTGTCGCAGCCCTTCAGGCACCCATGTTAAATATGGTACGGTTTGGTTTTTGTGGTGGAAGGGCCAGATCTGGCCAAGCTGTGCCAAACACCATATATATAAATCCAAAAGTTAGTAAAATATGGTAAATAGTAGTAATTAAAAATTAGTTTAACTGTTAGCAAAATGAGCTAACAATCTAGAAGAATAAGGTATGCAATTGAGAATGTGAGATTTAGCCAGATCAAAATGAACACAGCACGGTGAGACTTGAAATGTTTATAAGTAGAATCAATATACATAAAAATATACTTGCAAGCTGATCCCGAAGCTACGGTTTAAAAAGTAAAGATATTCTTAATATATGACTAGAAACGGGAGTCAACATGGCTCAAACATCAAAAGGACATGACTAGTACATTGTAGAATATAACTAGGAGAAAAACCAACTCCACTTACACAGGGTGATTCAAAACTCAACATATAAACTTTTAGGGGAAGTAGAAAACACAAAAACAAAACAGAATCACATAGGAATGTGTGACCGGAAACCCCAACCTGATCAGCTGGAGGATAAACGAAGATGCAGAAATGACAAGCCAATAATGGGTGGAAAAACTCTTTATTTAGCGATACTTTACACTAGGACAGTACGTGTACACGTTAAATTCCACAACAAGTGCTCTAAGTTCTTACCATCCACAGTTATGCAAGTTTGAGGGCTATGTTATTCGCTGGAGGGTGCTGTAGTTGGAATGCAGTGATAGTCATTTAAAGTTCCGATTGCGTACGGAGAGCATGCAACAATTTACGAATGCTGAAATGGCAGACGTGCACCTTGTGTATGGTGCAGTTGATGGCAATGGAAGAGCTACGGCACTGTTGTATGCCGAACAGTACCCAAACAGATGTGTACCACATCACCAAATGTTTGGGACTTTGCACTGTAACCTGTGTGAATACCGGACATTCTGCAGCAGCAGGCATGATATAGGGTGGCCACGAACGACACGCACACCTGCCTTCAAAGATGAGACATTGTGTCGAGTGGAAGTAACTCCTGGTACAAGCACACGAACCATTGCCTGTGATATTGCAGCATCTCAAACCAAATAATGTGTGTGGCACACATTACACAGGGAGCATTTACATCCATATCATTTGCAACAGGGTCCAGTCATTGCAGCCTGAGGATTATCCTCGATGTGTGGAATTCGCGTGCTGGTACTTGGGCAAATTCAACGTGAACCCGGCATTTCCAACCTTCGTTCTGTTCACAGATGAAGCCAATTTCTCTCGTGAAGGGATCTTTAATCAACACAATGTTCATGAGTGGAGTCACGACGTATGTGCCCAACAAAGGTTCTCAGTGAATGTATGGGCGACATTATTGGTGATTATTTAACCGGGCCATACCTCTTACCACCCCGACTGGATGGCCGGAAATATCGCATTTTTCTGGAGGAGGTACTGTCGGAATTACTTGACATTGTTCCTGTGTCTGTTCGGCGTGCAATGTGGTTCTAGAACAATGGGGCTAAAGCTCATTTTTCCAGTGCCGTATGTGATTAATTGAACAGAACATTTGCGCCTCGATGGATTGGGCGTGGTGGACCCGACCCTGGTCTGAGACCACCGTTGACTGACCTCGTTGCAAGAATCTCCATCGTAGCAGCAAATGTCAGCGAAATGCCTGGTATTTTTGAAAGGGTCCGACATTCAATGCGTCACTGTTGTGAAGCGTGCATAACTGGATGGTAAGAACTTTGATCACTTGTTGTGAAACTTAACGTGTACACGCATACTGCCCTAGTGTAAAGTATCGCTAATAAAGTTTTTCCACCCATTATTGGCTTGTCATTTCTGCATCTTCGTTTATCCTCCAGCTGATCAGGTCGGGGTTTCCAGTCAAACATTCCTACGTGATTCTGTTTTGGTTTTGTGTTTTACAACCTCTCCTAAAAGTTTGTACGTTGAGTTTTGAATCACCCTGCATATCAGTCTCTGACCAATCAGAATATAGGGGCGTTTCACATGCAAAACTGGCCCAATTTACACATTCATTGAAAGATCCGATCGATCAAGAGCGACACGATCTGAAGTGAACTCAGACTGTTTACAAACACAGAAACAGTTAAGAGAAAAGGAGAATGTCCAACATACAATCACTAACCAAGTATCAAGAATCGGAATCAAAGTTGAGGCAACAAAAGAGCCTACTTACCAGCAACCACTTGTTTCTTGACTAATGAGACGCGGTACCCCGTGCCACACAGCTCGAAGTCTGCCCCAGACAGAGATGAATTATTGCATAGAAACTGGGCAGCCATCGCGCACACTGTGGAGGGCCCCGCACTCAGATCAAAGTGAGCTCTCAGAGAACCAAGACCCCCGCTCTCAGATGAGTGAGAGAGCTCGGGGATCTTCCACACCGCACGGCTCGTGTCGCTGTTCCTGAAAGGGATTTCAGCATTAGGGGATGATGCAACACAGAATAAGAATCAAAGCTAAAAATAGAGACAAAACAGAAATTATATCCTGAGCAGACATGGCAGCTTCCAATTGGATGTTTCAGGTAAGTAGGTTGTTAAGCAACACAATGGGCTATTGGCAACGGTTTGGGATCAATCTGACATCTTGCCATTTTAAACCACGATTGGATGACCAGGTCGACACCCGAGCTGGCAACCCATTCTACAAACTTCCACATTACGCAAACGTGAGAACAATTCAGCATGAAACACTGAATGTGCACCAGCCCCATGTACATGATGGTCTTTGGTTGGACTGAGTTTTGAACTCACAACCCTCTAGTTGCTAATCTGTTACTTATGGCTCTAGCAAGTTGGCATCTGAATGACGTTTTGAACGAGTCTATTGGTTCATTAGACATCAATTTTAGCTCTATTAGGTAATTTCGTAACATAATTTGAATTTTATCTAATAAAATTTCTATAGTTTTCCCCTCTAGCAAGGTGTTCTTGAATCGGGTTTTCCTGATGTAGGTCTTTCAAGGTATCTGACTGTTCAGTCCTTGTTCAAATACAATCAAATTAATAAAATGTCCAACTCTATTGTTTTTCATTTTGCAAAAACTTTGAATCAATGTCATCTGTAAAATGTTCTCCCAAAAGAAAAATCTGTTCCGACCGAAAAGTTTTTCTCTCCGCTTTTAGTTAAAAAAGGAGCTAAATTTTCATTGACCCATGAATTTTCAAAAACTTCGAAATTGACGTCATTTGGTAAATGTTCTCTGAACGAAATTTTTTCTTTCAGCTATTTACAAAAGGAACTAAATTTTTGTTGACCTATGGTGAATTTTAAAAAAAAAGGACGCCAAAATTTTGAAAATGGAAGCTTTTTGCGTAAAAAGATACTCCTGGTCATCAAGGTTGAAAAATAGTAGCAAAAAGTTGGCTTTTAGTTGCCTGAGAAACCCATTACACAAAGTTATCATAGGTAGGAAGGAATTTTAATTAAAATCTCACTGGAGCAACGTAACAGGCTATTGACAACGGCCCGGGATCAACCCCCAACGGAAAGAACTGAGGACAACACCATGTAATTTTGAACCACGGTCAGATGACAAAGTCCCACCACAGCTGGCACTCCACTCTCCAAATTTCCACACCACGCCATCGTGAGGCCATGACAGATTTAACATGCACCAGCCCCCTTTGTACACGAGTCTGGCCGGATTGGGACTCGCAACCCTTCTGGTGTTAGTCCGGTACTCTTCCAATCGGGCTACCAGGGCCCAGAAGTTATCAAAGAGAAGAGGCTCACCAAAGCACTTTGGGTTTCGACTGCACCTCCGTGACGCCACCATTCACAGGAACAATGATGTTGACATTCGTGAGCGGAGAGGACGTCGACAAGGAAGAAGAGTTGTATTTGTAGTCTATTCTCAGATCTGTCGATGATGGCTCACATTTCCAGTAAGCAACCAGATGAAGTGGAGTGCTTTTGGCTCCCGGAAGAGCTCTGATCTGTAATGTAGACAGAGAACGGTTAATGTAAAGGTTGCAAGGGCAGTATAAGCAAATAAAATGATGGGTTTAGTCAGTGGCACAATCATTAAACTATACTAGGGGAACCTGGAGTGATAACTACAAATAACTAATGTGAAATACGAGATGATAGTTGCAAAGTTCTGAAAATTGTGTTATAAATTTTTATTTTATTAATGTTTATATTACATTGTAATTTTTGAAAATAATTTTTGCCTCTATTTTAGACTGGGCTTGGAAATCTGCCCTCAATAACTAGAAAGTAATCTTCATTTTAATAATTACCTATGGAGGTATAAAATATTACTAATTATTGATAATGTATTCAATGCAGTGCTCTTTTTATCTAAACATGAAATTAATAATAGCCATATGTATCATACCTGCAGTGGTAGTATCATATTCAATTATTTAATATGCCCTCCCACATCATTAATTTAAAATTTTTCCTATTATTAAAAATATAATTGGGATGTACTTTTCGTAGTAAATACAGATTCATTTTAGTAAAACTTTCTTCTCCCCTTATATTTCACAGTAAAAAAAAAATCGAAATAGCATGACTTAATCCCCAAACAATTCAACAAACTTGTATCTATTTAGCGTTAGAAAAACTATGCAGTGAAATAGCACTAATAGAAATAATTTAATGACAACGAAAAAAAAGTTGAACAATTCAATTGTTAAAACTTCTTTTGATACATCAAAACAGTTTTAGCTATCATTTCAATTTGAAAATATATTTCATAAAAGACAAGGATGAAGGTTGGTTTGAGGGTTTTATGGCAAAAGGGCCATATTAACGAAGATGAAGAAAAAAATCCACATTACATGATACTTTAGAATATCTATGATGAAGTATGAAGCAGTTGGTGTCGTCTCAAATTGCTTCCTCAGCAAGGCAGTTAGAGCTGGCATGTTGAATTCATATACGTAATTTTCCTTGGTGCTTTGACTAGGATCCCTATTAAGAGAACAAAAACATCATGCAACTATTACTTTTTTTCAAGTCTATAAAAGCAAAATAATTTTGCAGTTCGGCAATTTACGATAGCACTCACAAGGATATCAGTTGTTTATTTGGCAGTATGTTCTCCAGCTTACTGGCTTTGGATAGACGAAACATAAGATGAGCAGGGGAAGGATTGTTTGCTAAAACTTGGACAATGCCAGCTGGAAAAGATACTTTCATATCACCCATTAGACGGACCTGACATCTGAAAAACACATGAGAAATTAAGTTAATATATTTTAACTTTAATTAAGCTAACTTATTTTAATTCACAAAATTCTTAATGTATTTTTCCACAATATAAATTCTAGATATTTCATTGAGGTTGTTCAAAGTTCGATTGCCCTTTGAACCAGTCGTATACCGAGTTTGTACGATATTATCCATCGTAGTCTGGCAAATTGCATGGTTTTGAACAAGTTTATTTGCTATACTAGGGGACATAAACAAACAAGGACATTTCAATATTCGTACAGGACGCTCTTTGGTTGGATTCAAACCTACCTGTTAGTCCGTTACTCTTCCAACAGGGCTACAGCGGACCTTCAAGTAATTAGAAATCAAGCATTACAATAAAGACATGCAATTAAACTATTTCTCACCTTGTTTCATCTGTCCCTTTGAAGCATGCATTGACCACCTCATTGAAAGCCACCGCTAGAGGTATGGTGTCACTCAAGCCAATTGTGAGAGGTGAAGGGCCTCTGGAAGACCCTACAGGCATGGAGGTGGTTTTGAAATCACTAGTCAAGCTACCAATACTTTCTGTCCTGGTCATTGCATATGGAAGAGGAGACATTCGGCCTCGGGTTGCCTTGAAAATAACAACCAAGCTTTAAAATATTTGTCCCAATTGCGCAAATGATTCTTGGTACTTTTCCATTATAGCCATACCAATAAACTTCAATGCCAATTTTAGCACGTATTTGCTTATTTCTTGGTACTATTTGTTTCCATACCAGCTTTTAATTTTTTGGCACCATTTTAGCTTATTCCTGTTAGTGCAATGGATTTCATGATTTATCGAGACAAAACAAGCATCAACAAGATGAACAAGCGGTAATACTATTTCTTCAAGAAATATTCTTCGAAGAAAGATTGCGTTCGAATAACCACCTAATAAAATTTAAATGCGACTTGAAGCCGAAATGGTTCTGCAGCCTTCTTTCATGCCGAGAAGAAAAAGGTGATCGAACAAACGCGTGGTTTAATGGATCATGCATTCCTTTTGTTACTGAAGTACGATTCACTTATGGTGTCAAGATTTAACATCTATTGAATTTTGTAAATTACAGGCACAAAAGTTATAAAGTAATTTAAGATGCAATAATTAAAATACCTTTTTCTGTATTTGTTTATTGTTAGTTGGGCAAGAAAGAAATGGAAATAAGTGGTATGGCTACAACGGAAGAGTACCCGATTCTTTTTAGTACAAATCAAGTCATTTCTGATCTTCATTGCACAAAATAATAACACGAACAGCAAATGAATAGTACCTCGAAAGCTCTTCTCGAAGGGGGACGTGGAAGCACGTGTGGCAAGATTGACCCAGTTGGCGTCCCACCTCGGCTCGTAGACAAAGGTTTCAACATTTCGTTATTTGCCAATTCTGGTTCCACTTCCGAAGACGTCTCACCTAAAACTGTAAATATGGAACAAAAAAGTCAGCCTCCACAGTAATTTTAGATACTGTGATGCATAAAATTAAAAGCAAATGGAACAGAAATCATTCAGAAGTTACTTCAGAAACCAGTCGCACAATTTTACAAGAATGAAATTTTTTGCATACGCTAATACTTTTTTAATAGAATTTCAAATGCTAATTGAGTCTATTAAAAGTATAGGTTTATTTAAAGGTCTGGTTGTTTAAATTAAGTATTACTAACAACCATTCAAAACTAAAAACAAAATTGTAATTGTAATTAGAAAAAAAGGATTACATACCAGAGTATTTAGACTCTAAGTTCTGCATCGCTTCCCCAGAAGTTGCTTTGGTGATGGATATGCTGGTGGGGCTTGGGAACCCACCACCAGCAGGGCCTGTGGGTGTAGAGGCACTGGATGCACTTGGACTGAAAATGCTGAAGATGTCCCCGTCTGTTTTACTGGAAATAAACAGCAGTTAGTCGAGATAGTATCTAATTTGAATGGAATGTATACAGTAAAGTGCTCAATACAGCCATACTTGTGCAATAGAAGCATAAATTAAAAAAAAAATAGTAGCAAAAAGTCTCCTCTCAAACCCTATTTTAGTTGCTCAGATACATAATGAATCGGCTAAAACACAAAATGTGCAAATTACGTATGAAACAGACATTGAAGATCTCACCAAGAAATTAAAATTTTAAAATTAAAGAACTAAATATTTTTTTAATAAAGTTCTAATGACAATCTAGCAACCACAGCTTTGGATAATTTTTTCGTGGTTGCCACAGCTTGGCACCAAAACTATTCCATTAAGTGGTGGCACGGTAATAATCAAATATGAAATTTTAAAAGAGCGAAAATTACTTTAGCGGATTAGACATGGATATGGAACGCTTTAAGGGACCTTCATCTGGAGTGGAAGCTGCACTGCTTGCTGGCCTGGTTGCCTGTAAGATAAACAATTATCCTTTTATCGACAGAACTCAAATTTAATTCATACAAGGATAGAATGAAGATTAAAAAACTTGTAGTTGCCTGAACAAATATCAGACTTCTGGCAATCACCAAAATTTGGCTCGATTATAGCTCCATTCTTCTCAATACTTACATTATATTCTATTTAAAAATGGAATTTTATGATGCACTGTCATGTGATTGTAACGAGAAAAAAATGTTTTGCTAATGAGGGACAACATACGTGTTATGAGGTTGGTTGGATGTTTATAGGTTTAACGGCACACATGTCAAGCAGTGCCAAACACAAGACAACATCAAACAAAAAATGTTGTGAAAGGAGAAAGAAGGATTGGGAATAGGATAATGAGATGAAAGCAGAGAGAAAAAGATTACTTGGGTATCCTGGGACCCCAGTGTTTACTAAAGACAGTTAACCCCATGGGAGAAGAATATATCACTAAGGTAACTTGGGTCTTTGAAACCCATACACACCTAAAAGGTGTGCCCCCAAGGGCTGGGTTGTGAGATTGGTTTTATGGCACTAAGGCCATATTTGGCCATGCTAAGCCAGACATAAGACGTATGTACAATATCAAGTAACAGACACACAAAAATGAAGGTTTAACTGACACAGAAGAGAAATACACCCAAGGAGGAAGGTGTTGTGAGGACTGAAGTGTATTAAAATTTAGCTTCATCAATTGTCTGTCACATTAAACTTATGATTCCTCAGTACTAGTTTATTAACCATCATTTTTAGGGTGAAAAGATTTGTATTGTTCACAAAAGTTAAAAGTAAAACACATGATGCATCGGAAGATTGTTGCGGTAAAAGCTCTGGTTGCTCAAAAATTATTCTAAGGAAGATATTTCTTGAATAAGGGATGCATCTGAATTGTCTTTGAGGCAAGAGAAGAAGTGTGATTTAGGTATGCCTTTTATTAAGCTTGTAAAAATTAAATAAATAGCATTTTTCCACTCATGAATTTTATTTTTAAAAAATTGAAGAGCAACTGGAAGGGCCATATGCGGCCAAGCTGCACGAAACAAGACAGATAACGTCAAATAATTGTGGAAGGAAAAGGGGAGGGAGAGGAGAAAGATCACTTGGGTATCCTGGGGTCACAACCCCATGTTTACTAGAGGCAGTAAACCATATGGAAAAAGAATAGGGTTCGCGAAGCCCTTAACACCTAAAGATGTGCCCCTGAGGGTCACAAAATAAAGGTAGGTAGGTATTTTAATTAGCATCTCACTGGAGCAACACAACGATCCAAGAACACCATGCAATTTTAAACCAGTCAGATGATGAGGTCACACCTGAGCTGGCATCCCACTCTCCAAACTTCCACACCACGCCAACACAAAGAAAAGGGTTGGCAATTACCTCATTTAGATCCCTAGAGGGGTCTCTACCTGAAATTAAATGCTCTCCCTTAGAAGAGGCGTGTCAGTGACGATCGGACTACGAAGTACCAAAATAGAATTTGTAGCTAAAAGTACATATAAAAATATTTGGTTTTTAAGATAAATAAAAGATAACACTCATGCTACTCACGTTCCTCTGAGGATCCGGGAACAAGGAAAAGGTACCAATTGTAGCTTTAAGCTCATCAATGCTAGCACTCATGCCAGTGCTATTGCTCAGAGGCTTAATTTCTATGTGAATCTTCCCAACACCGGTCTCCTCATCTGCAAAACGAAACGATTGAATTTAGTGGCGATGCATATAGTTAAGATGAACAATACTAGGGTTCAGACAGTTTTTAAAAATGAAGCACTTTTAAACATCCTTTAACCCTTTCAGGAGATGCAAAATTTAGCTTCCCACCACTCCTGAAGGAATTAAATAATGCCTAATTAAAAAATGCTTTTCCGAGTCAAAAAAACAATTTTTTTACAAACGGAACAAAGGACTTCTACATTCAGGTCTGTCACAGCCAAAAGCACTTGTCAAATAGTTGCAAATCTCCTCTTAAACACTATTTTAGTTGCTCAGATACAAAATGCGTTAATTAAGTATGAAACACATATTGAAGACCTTGCCAAGAAATTTAAATTTTAAACTAAATATTTTCTTAATACGGTTTTCATGACAATCCAATCACAAATTCTGATAGTTTGAAAATCTTAGAGCAAACTAAATTTTTACATAACCTGGTTACTTAAGTTTCAGACGGAAATAGAATGCACAATAATCTTCCAAATGGTACATAACAACTCAAAACTGAATTTGCACTCACCAGAATCGTTGTCTGAGCTTGAATAGTTGTTCTCTCGTGTATCTTTTTAAAAATTAAGGACATAACTTTCAAAAATAAAAAACAAACAAGTACATAAAATTCAAATATTTAAGTCCTATATTGCTAAAAAAGCAATAACTAAAAATAAACAGGCTGTGTAATCCTTTGTGTGTGTATTTAGGGTAGTTCATAAGTAAACTACTTAGTTGGATACAAAAAAAATACTTTGTTACATTATCAAAAGGTATTTTTCCCTCAAATGTACATATTAAATTATAAGCATGACTTTCTGTAAATTCATTCTATTTTATAGATCAGAAATGGCAGACTTGCTGAAGATGTCCCAGAAGTAGTTGGACTGACCCTTTCTAAAACATGTGTAAAAATTGCCTTCCAAATGTCAGTGTACCGGTCTCTCTCGCGTTCCAACTCGTGGGATTCAGACCTCCCTCGACTACCAAAGTTGTCAACACTTAATCCGGCCCAGAAAGACATTAAATCTGTACTTTGGTCAGAATGTAATCCAACTTCTTGCTTTCCCGTTCCGTCATCCAGAAGAGGATGGGTAACTGTCAAACACGTCTTTCTTAATGATTCTGAGATCAAAAGAAATGGTCTCGCAGCTGTGGAGTTTTTTCATCACCTTCCATTGCAGGTGGCGTCGAGACCACATTCCAATACTGAGACATACTCCCACCAAAGATCAGGGTGGGAGAGTTGAAATCGCGAAAGGAGCAGACGCATCCTGGAGACTGAAAATTTAGGTAGTCAATAGCTGTGCCCTCTTCCCTTTAAATGACTCTTTGTAATTTGTAAAAATAATCTATACTACTTCAAATTCTTTATTTTAAATAAATGTTTAATTGTTCTGTAACCAGTGTTAGGTCTAAATAAAGACAGAAACGTAACAACAGTAATAAGGGGATGTACCTAGTATCGACATTTCTTTTTGCCTCTCCATAGCCCAAGGAGACAATGTCTGTTGACAGCAGCAATATTTCTTTCATCGGTCAAAAGCAAACTAGTAACAGGTGAAAGACGCTAACTGTACAAGCCAGTGGCGGCTCTGGCATGTGTGAAAACGTCTTAACAGTGTAGAAGCCACACCAAAAGCAAGATAAAACGAATAGTGGCAAAATCAGTTACAAAACATGAAAGCGAAACAAAAATACTTTAACCAAAAGTATGAAAACAACAATAATTATATTATAAAGTCATGAGCATAAAGAAAGTTACATGTGGTGTTAAAATACATTGATTCACTTATTAAAGTCCAAAAGTTTCTGGATCAAGCATTCTCCAGAAATGGCATGTTAAGACGAGAGTTGGCAGGTCTAACTTGTCATCTCCGTCTTTTTTAGCACTGCAATTAAAATTTAGAGAAAAGTGCCATTGCCCAATAACTTTAACCCTTTTAACTAAAATATTTAAACTTGAGTATCAGCAGTCAAATTTTCAAAATGTTCTGATTCAATAAAAGTAGTATTGCATGTAAATTAGGGGAATGAATGCATATATATTTCAAATATGATAAAGGATACAGTCAGTATTTCTTTCTTCAGGTCTGATTGTAAAACCTTCATCATCAATTTGAGGACTAGTCTGGAAAAATACGAAATAGGGTATAAGTTACGAAACAGTAAAATAAGGGAGAAAATCAAATGTTTCATAGAAACCATAAAAAATTCATATTTTTACTTACCGGTACTCTATCTTGAGAATCCCTGAAATAGAGAAATGTAAGATAAGATAAATTAAAGTTCATTAAAAATGTTTCAACGTGAAAATTAATTCCAAAGAAATTTTCAGAACATGCCGACAATTTTTGGATGTCTTCATTAATAATGTTTCTCTTTTACATCATCATTTACATCTAATTGTATCATTTTACATTGTTATTATTTCTTTTACATTTCCATAATTACAAAAAGAATATGTATGCAAGCTTACAAGCAAATGAAAAATGTAAGTGACTTTTCAAAACAAGTATATCAATATTTTAAAGGGCACTAAAATTATTTTTAACCAAATATTGAGTAAAAGTTTCAAAACAAATAAGTACACAAAATTCATATATTTAAGTCCTAATATTGTCAAAAAAAATTACTAAACATTAGAACTAAAAATATATTCCATAAACAGGCTGTATAATCTTTATCACATTTAAGATGACACTCACATAGAATAACATTTTTAATGATTCTGAATTGACATTTGATTAACTGACACCAAAAAATAAATTCAACAAATAGAAATTTCATCCAATGTTTCAATTATTACAAGTAGAAAAATTTCTACAGCACTTAAAACACTATCAAATAAAGTATCTTCACAGTAAAAGTGAAGACTTGTTTTGGGGTTTTACGGTGCAAGGGCCATATTTGGCCAAGCTGTGCCAAACACAAGATAACGTCAAGTAAAAAAATGTCACGAAAGAGGAAAAAAAGGATTGGGGAAAAGAGTAGTGGGATGAAAGCAAAAGATTCCTTTGGTATCACAGGAGCGTGACCCCATTATTTACTAAAGTCAGTCAACTCCATGGGAAAAGAAAGACCACTAGAGTACACACCTAGTGCCCTTGAGGGTGGAAAAGTGAAAAACTATCTCCATCAAAACAGAAAATTTATATTTTCAAAAGCATTCTTAATACTGACACAATAGGGATATTTTTAAAGGTGCTGTTGCTTGAAAGGTTCCTTTTAAAGATATGCAGAAGCAAAGAAAACAATAAGGATAAAACAAAAATTACGTGTCTCCACTTGTAACTGACGTGTCTTCTTTGGTTCCATTCATCTTTTTCTTCTTTTTTTCCTTTCTCTTGTCTCTTTTGCTTTTTAGAAACCCTAACAAGCAAGGAAGATTAAAGCATATATATAACGAATGCATACTCAGACATGAAAATTTCAAAAAGAATTCAGTAAAACTCTTAAAAGTGTACATAGATGTTTAAATACAAATCTATTTAACAGGAAAATTTTGTTTCTGAAGTGGTCCAATTCTAGATGATTATTGATATTCACATTGATACCGCATGGCATAGATTATACTGCTTACTTTCACTTACCTTATATAATTTGTTCATTTTTTATCAAACATGATTAGTAATTTTATTTCAATATTATATAATAGTAATAATTTTGATAGAAAATTAGAATTCAACTATAATACATTTGTGTTCTAACTAAATTTCTGTGTGATCTTGTTAGAATGGAGAATAACTAATAACATCTGAAAAAAATTTAGTAATATACAACAAAATGTGCTCCTGGGACCTTTAGCACACATCATATTTTATTACCATGCATAAAAAAACTTTACATTCTGTTTCAGTTACTACTGTAATTTGGAAAAGAATAAAAACTGATTAATTTTTGTTCTAAAAAGCCCCTAGTCTTTAACGTTGTTTTATTGCGTCAGACTACCACGTAGCCACCGGCTGACTAAACTGAAACCTATTTATTCACATATTTTCAAGCTGATTACAACGAAGATGTGTCAGGTTAGTAAATTATTCTGTTAACTTGTGCAGGTGCTAACTACTTGCTGTGAAGACATCATTGCAATAAACTAATTCTTAATTTTACAGTTCACTTTTAAAATCTTGAGTAATAATTAGCCTGTTTTGCAGCAGAAAAATGTATGTAAAATGTATAAGCCTGTCAGCATAAGATATACAGCACAGGTCCATACCATACAGAAAGTATCCCTAATTACAGTTAACATAATAGCAAACAGTTCAAATTTAAGGGGGTATGGTACTCAATAAATCCCAAAAAATCGCAATTTAAAAAAAAATTCAGAATTTTCTGTTTCCAATGACACCAAATTCATCTTGCTATGTTAAATAGAACCGATTATATTACAATGTTAAAAATTGAAGTACTGAAGTTGTCACCAGCCACGCCCATTTTCGTCTGCTACTGTAACATAAACAAACGAAAGTTAAACCTCTACATATCTATTTCTCTCAGTTGAAAATAATGTTTCTTTTGTAGGAGGAAAGAAGCGAACTAAAATATATTAGCCAACACTTGTTAGTATCTTTTGAATTGCTTATTTTGAATGTAAATTGGATATTTGATGTGAAAAATTTGACATTAGTTTTGATTTCGAAAACGGCTATTTTGTTGAATATGCTGTTAAATATATTTTGTTAATAGATCTATAATTTATGTTATAATATATTATGGTCCAACAGCAGCAATTTTAGTATTTTTCTCTGTATGTAAAAATTTTGATGAATTTTTTTCTTTTTCCAAATTTATTTTTTGTACATATATTAACATTTTGTTAAAATTAAAACTTGGAACATACTTCTTGTGTGTGAAAGATTACTGAAACAAATTTCAGATGAATATCTTCATAAACAGCTATTTTGCATAATTTTAAAACTTTAATGCTTTTTTTCTCATAGAAGTGATTTTTGACATTTTTATAAATTTAAATTGATATAAGTCAAATTCTACTGCACGGATATGAATGAAATTTGGAACAATTGTGTTATATATATCTTTCTTTAATTTGTCTTCAGCAATTGCTGAAATATGTGTTTGTTTGTTATTATGATTTTTGAAAACAATATTTGGTAAAATCACGTTTTTTTTACATTTTTTATTGATTTTTTCTAATTCATATTTACAAAAACTGTGAAGACAATTTATTTCTTACATATTTTATGCTAATAAAATGTTCAAATTAAAATTTTAGCCAAATTATTTTTCTGCTTATATCAAAAAGAAAACTTCAAATTTTTGAAATTTCAATTTTTTAAAATTAATCGTTTTCAATTTTTAAAATTTTGAATTCACATTTTGTATACTATACTTAAAATCTACCTGAATACCAAAAATTACAACTATAACTTCAAAATTGCAGATTTCAGCAATTTGGGTACCATACCCCCTTAAAAGAAAAATTTAAAGTTACAATAACTATTTTAGATTAGAGAATTAAAAAGTACACTATGCCAATTGCTCTGTTTCTCGTGAGAAATACAACTCAAAATTAAACGAAAAGCTGAGAAATTAATGACTAATATTATGGGCCGTGAAGTATTGAAAACTACCTCCGAAGCCCCAAAGGAAAAACATTAAAATGTTAAGAAATCAGTTAGAAAGCAAAAGCAAGTTTAAAATTCTACAGGTGAGAAAAATGTTACAAAATAGAGTAAGTAAATAAACAAAGTAGACTGTAGCCACCTGAACTCCAGGAGTTCCAATACGACTGCCAGTCTGCATTCCATGCGTGCCATAGCATAGGGAAAGACAGGAAGAGTTAGTTCATTAATACATGAGAAAGTAATAGCTTACACATCAAATGTTAACACCTTAACAGGAAGGTAGAAGACATTCAGCAACACTTGACAATACTTATCTGTTAGAAGCAATAGCATTCAACTCATGCAAGGAAACCTCTTAAATGTGCATTCTAGATTAATGCAATAGACGTATTTTGTAACATAAATCAATACCTATGAAATATATTTTTAAAAATTAGATTTTCAATTAATAAAATAAAATGTTTAACCATTTACCTTCAAAGTAATTTAAAGGCAAAAGTTTTTGTGAAATGCCTTTGATTTAAAGTATATTCATGGTAAAGTCTTCTAAGAATTAGGATTAGGTACATGACTGATCTATAGAACTGCAACACAAATAACTAGTCTAGGAATATTTTTCTCTTTTAACAAGTTAAAATTATCTCAAATTGTGTAAATATAATTAACTTTTATTCATATCAATACTGTATTTATTCAGGTGTGGGATGTAAAATTAAGTCAAAGAAAAAAATTAATTATATATTCTCCAATTCATAAAAAAATAACACGAGATCATTTGGAAGGTATGATTCAAGCAATCAAAATTAAAAGTTGCTTGCTTAAATTTATAATAGTATACATTAGTTCAACGAATTCAGATTGTACAATATACATACCATTTTAGAACTGAAACTTTTAAAAATAAGAATTAAATTCATAATTATGAGATTACCTTTAAAACAGATTAAAACTTTAAATTGTGTTATTTTGAGTAAGTTAAATTGACAAAAAAGACATTCTATGTATTTAAATAACTCCAATACTTTTTTGAATATTCAAATAACTTGTCAGATAAAAGAATTAAAAAGTATTAAGTAAAAAGTAAAAGTTAAAACGTTTTTAAGTATATTCTTTCTAAAATGTATTTACAAAAGAAAAATTTAAAGGATAAAATATTCAAATTAATCAAGCTGGTTTAAAAGAAACAGTATCAACCAGTTCCATTTTAAGAGATAGACTTCTAAAGATTGGAGAATAAAATTAATAAATCAATATATACCTAAAAGCCTTAACTAACGATTCCCTCAGTGTATCACATTCAGCTAAAAAAATTTTCTGGTTCTTACTCTCCAATGAATTTTAAAATTTCTAAATCAAATTTCAAAATTTGCAAATTCTTAGTTTTAATGGTTCTTCATGGGATTTCAGAAAATCTCAATCTGTCTTTAGAATTCAGGGCTCAAAGGTTCCAAGCAGTTATTCTAAATCAAATGGGTAAAAAAAAAAGAGATTTGTGCGTCTCAAAAGGTTAAATGAGAAGGAATTTTCTGTTCACAAACATATAGTAACTCAGAAAGGTTACACTATTGGTGTTGTGCTAACTCGTCACTCTAAATAACTTGAAATAAAAAATGCATTATTTAATAGATTTTGGTCTTTTTATTTCTAATGAGGTTTTCCTTGGCACTCCCTCCTCTATGAGGGTTACTGTATCATGATATAAACTCATATTTTATTGATATGCTATTTTGAAACAAACAGAATGAAGATTAATAAGTACTTTTGAAAAGTCATTTCATTAAACTGATAATTTCAATTTGAATTAAACATGAAGCAAAAGATCCTATTCCATCTAGTTAATGTATCATTCCTTATTGTAAAATAATGTAGCTCACATCAGTAATTTGATTTGTTAGTAAAACAGTAGAAAATATTTAGCTGAACTGTCACATACCATACTACTCTGCTCCATAAAGAAACACCTTTCATTGGTACAAGAGATAAAAAGCATATTAAAAGTAAGTTCCACACGCGTGGAAGCTGCGTGAGGAACCAATTCAAATCATAGCAACATTTACAGCAATAATAAACACAGATAAGCATAACAGATGGCAGTATAGTATGGAAACAGAAAACAAAGACACTTCAAAATACGTCGTAATACAAATGTACATGCAAAACATGTGTGGATCTGAGCAAACCATCACCGCCGGAGAAACACTGAAGTTAGTAGAGAGAGTTTTGGTGGCATTATTAGAACATGAGGATGAAATGAAGTGAGAAAACAATGAGATTAGGGAATGTGGAGGTTTACATGGTGGGTACACAAGATCTATGCAGGGAACATCTAATTTGTGACTTTAGCCCATAGTGTATTTCAAAATTATAAAAACATACAATATCAAAAACACTCTTAAAAATCACTGATAAAGATCGTTTCAATCCAAATAACAAAAAGTAACACATATAAAATGTACAATTCATGCACATCAAAATATAATACTTTAAATTGTATCTTACAATATATTACTTTCATTGAACCTTGATAATGCAGGCCAAATTTCACCCAACTTAAGGCCTGTACCTTTTCTCATATTTATACTCTCAAAATGAAAGGCAAAAACAAAAATCATCATGATTGTAAGGGACTTGATGCATTGTGAATATAAAATGTTAGGGATTCATTGTTTGTAACGTTCCACATAAATGTACCAAAACATGTCCATTTAAATATATACTGATCCTTCATCAAGAAACATTTTTCATCAAAATTGGTTTCTTAAATATAAGAGCTTGTAAAAATTAATGTTAATATTTTTAACCAAGCATCCACTCGTACAATAAATGTTATTTTCAATATGATTTGAACACTTTTCTGATCGGAAGTATGTTTCTATGACTAACAGATGAGGTACTCAGTCACACTTATTTCAAATCACTATATACAGTACTGAACAATAGTAAGTTTAAAGCAACCCAATATCTCACAAAATTCCCCCAATTTCAGTCACTTCCTAAATGAAAAATATCGAGACAAGTATGTAAAAAAAAACTAACACGAAACTAATAACTATGTAGTTAAAGCTTGAAAATGACAAATTAAGATTTTAAAAACAAAAATAGTCAATGGCTATTTTGGCTGATCTACATGTCCAGCATCGTGGCTAGTGGGAAATTCAAGTTTAAATGCTATCTTTCATCAATATCGCTTTCACTTTTTCAACTAAACCCTTCCCCAGGTCCCCCCCACCCCACAGAAATCAAAATTTACCTAATAGAACACACTAGTTAATGATACTAGTGCTTCTCTGCCTTGAAGAACTAGTTAATGATACTAGGAGGGATGCCAGTCAAAGCATCTGTGAAATAGTAGCATAAATTTTTTAAAATATTCACAAGTCTCCCCTTAAACCCTAATTTAGTAACAATATTAGTTGCTCAGATATAAAATGAATCGGCTAAAGCACAAAATGTGCTACTTAATAAATATAACAGATATTGAAGATCTAACCAAGAAATTTGAATTTTGAAATTAAAAACTAAATATTTTCTTAATAAGACTTTCATGACAGTAGCAACCAGTGCGATGTTTTTCTTTCATGGTTGCCACGGCTTGCCGCAAAAATTTTGAATTTAGCGACACTTTGGAAAATTTTCTCTAAAGAAAAATATCTTTTCTCCGCAATTAGTTGAAAAAAAGGGACTTACTTCTCATTGAGCTTAAATGAATTTCCAAAAGTAGCCAGATTTTTAAATTAGTAGCTTATGAGACGATTTTGTTTAAAAGATATCCCTAGTTGAAAAATAATAGCAAAAAGTCACCTGTGGCAGCACTGTACTAGTCCTGAATACACAAGTTAATGATACTAGTGGTCTGGAAGGGCTCAATTGAAAAGTGACTGGTGGCAACACAGGAAGGATGACTTATTTAAGTTTAGAATTTCAACTTAATTTCGTTTTGGTCCTGACAATTTTTGTTTTCAACATCTTAATGACACTTTCTTGAAGCTTTAATACTATCACCTACCATTTTAACTTAAAATTTTTACTTTGTTCTAATAGCTACGCATTTATGAACTAAAGAAGTACAGGTACTCCTCACTTGATGACCAAATTCTCTTTCCTCATTTAGGTCATTAAAGAGAAGAGAGTAATTGCTTTTATTTATTCTGAATAAAGAAAAGATTTTCACACACACTGGCATTAGCTTGTGGATAACAAGTTTATTTTAGGGGACTATCTGGAACATTGGTACAGCTGAGAAATAACAGAAACTGACAGGTGCGAGGTATGGCAATTACTGACAAAACATACTGGCCTTCGATTGGTCGAATTCAACAGCTGCCACACTTGCCAGCCATGTGTGGTTGTTTTGGTTTTATGGCAGAAGGGCCATATTTAGACAAGCTATGCCAAACACAAGACAATGTCAAGTGAAAAATGTCGTGAAAGGGGAAAAGGACTAGGAAACAGAGAAGGGGATGAAAGCAGAAAAAGAAAAACTGTCCAAGAGAATTTAGAGCTAGTCATAAGTCGGTCATTAAAGAGCTAGGTCGATAAGTGAGGAGTACCTGTACAGTTTTGCATTTATAAATCTAAAAATATATTTATAAATGGTATCATTGAAAACAAAGTAGGCCAATAAAAGCCCATTATGAAAGAAAATTAAACCTAATTACATTTTGAAGCTCGGAAGTTAGTCCTATTCAGAGCGTTACTGTGAGGGGGCGGAGACTTAGAAGAGGCCGAGTCGTCGATGACGTTCTGACCATTCGTTGATGCCATTTTTGACTCTCCGCTGGGATCAGAGTTACCTAGAAAAATGTTCATGGAAAAGACTACAACACACACTGAAGCTTATACTTAAGGTCAGACAACCGGAGGCAGGAGGGTTTCCACGCCTTTTCTCCGAAATCTACTGAAGCGAAGCTGTGCACCATGCTGGGATAGGCAGATTCAGATTCAAACTACGAAGACGAAAACTTTCTTGTTTCGCCATCGTAAAGAATGAGTAAAGTAAAAGCCAAGCTGTAGTACTGCAGACTACTAAGAACCCAATCCAAATCTACATTTTATCCTTTTAATCAAAGATTGGTAAAACTGAAAAGCATGGCCACAGTAAAACAGCAGTGTAGGATGTTGGAAAAGGTGTATAAAGTAGCATGCAAATTGCAATACCTATCTACATGGATCCGTAGTCATTCAAATGTGCACATTTGCAGCTACAATACTTTCTAAAACTCGAATACATAGATTACAAGTTACTCTCTTAACTATTAAGAACTATGCAACTCAATTTCAGGCTTGCTATAAAATTCAAAGCTAATAAATAGCAACACTTTCATAAATTCTATGAAGGAAAACTGAAAAGGATAGACAAAAATGTGTGAAGAACTAAAACTATTTACTTTTTGACAAAAAGGTATTCAACTAACAAAAATTAATTTCGAACATAAATGAAAAAATGCACTCATTCACATATTCGTATCCATTCATAATTATTTACCTTGTCATCCTCTAGATGAGAAAACAAAATATATAATTACACATGTAAATTAAAACTAAATATTTTTAATTTATTGCATGTTAGTGATAAGATTAAGGTAATATTTTGTAGCTTATTGTTTACTAATTGGGAAAAGGGAAACTTTGTTTCTACACAATTCAATGAAAAAGAAGGACTTAATGATTTTAAGCAATTTAATTAACACTGAATACAGACACTATTTTAAAGGATCCAGCATTAAAATGCTGTCGTAGCACAATTAATTTAAGAAGCTCACATAAATGAGAACTGAATATTTCAGATTAATGAAGTTATTCGTCCTGCCAAAAAGCTGTATATTTGCTTATAGCAACAAGAAGCGAGTGAAGCCATCTTTCGATTAGTCTGAACACAAAATGCAGTTGTCTGTCAATGTTTAAAACTAAATTGAATAGGGCCAAATTGATTATATTTATTGCAACACTTCAAAAAATGTTTTATCTGCCCCAACAGCAATCTCAACAGATTTTAAAACAATAAGCTACATTATGACAAAGTAACCAATGTCATAAACATAAATTATAATATTTAATAAAATTATAATACCAATTAAATTACCACATAAAAATTCAGTTACCCACTCTCCAAAGAACCATATATAAATATTGTTCAAGAATGCATAATGCCCACACTCATGGAAATCCACTAAATACAAAACATTTCCATAATACAATACCATTTTTGTGCTAACATAAATAAATTCGACAAATCATTGATATTTTCACTCTAAAAATCACTAGAAATTTAATATGTATTGCATGTAATACAGCGAACCCAATGTGAATAATGAACTAATGCCAATCTACTAAGTACAAAAACATGAAACTAGACTTAAAAAACAAGGTGAAGCATCAGTTAAGAGGAAGAAAAAGTGCAAAGGTATGTGTGCAAATGATGCAGGGAGGTGACAAAACATACCAAGGGATGATGAAAAAAACAAGTCCAGTAAGGAGGTAGTTCGGCGGGATGGTTTGCTTTTGGGACGTAGTGACATTTTTTTACCTTCTTTCTTGTACGTTTTCTCCTCCGCATGGATCTCGGTAGCGTCGGGAGAATTGCATTGGCCCAGAGGGGACAGATCAGCTTCCTCGAAGACGACAGCCCCTGCGGAAACAAAACCAAATGATGAACTTGCAGAGGTGTTGAAAGAGATGGGCATTGCGGTAGGGTACGAAAGCAAACCTATATTACCTGGTCTATCAGGCCCAGTGCCTCTTTCTTTGACCATGTATTCGAGCAGCTTGTCTACGTCCATTTCATTACATTGCTGTACAAACTCGACATGCACCTGAATAATTGAAAATTGAATTGAATACATTGATTTTATTTGTGAATAAAATTTAACCTTTTGAGGGTTATGCCTGCCGTATTCCATCCCGTAATCTGACGTTTTCCTTTCTTGGTTTCTATAGCCTAGCTCAGTGGTTGCCAAAGTGGTCAATATTGACCCCCAGGGGTCGACAGAAAAATATAAGACATTATTTTGTAAAAGTAATATTTAATTTGTTAACTTGGATTACCTCCATCTTGAACACAATGAAGAGTGAATATAGAATTCCGAGGAGATTTAAGCTTGAAATTTTTGAATTTTGAACCCAACATTGCTAATCTTGTCAAGAGCACACCCTTCACATTGACAACATTAGTAAATTGTATACTAAGTTAATAAGTCTTATTTTTATATATATACAAGGAAGATTGTATTATTGTTATAAATATTTTTATTTATCCCTCCTATCAAATATGTAATTTTAAGAATGTCAAAAACAAAAACGTATCCCTTGACGCTAAGCCAATATAATATATTATACATACAATAAACACTGTAAATTTAAATAAACAATCTAAAAACTCACATAAGCGTCTCATTTGCTTGTCCTATTATAATTAAGTAATAGTAAAATAGGGGGGGTCGATAAAAAGTCAAGAAACTATTGAAGGGGTCATGGTCAAAGAAGTTTGGCAACCCCTGGCCTAACTCAAGAGAGTTGATGTTAAAGTCAAGCAAGTGTAGTATGTCAATCAGGGTGAAGATAAAAATGAATGCCTACAATTGGCATTTTTATCGAGGATTCTAGTTCATCATTTAGTGTTAGAAACGATAAGCCGTTTTCACACATGCCGGCAAAACCTGTACTGGCATCGGCTCATTCTGTTGCTGTCTTTCACACGCAGGCATTGCATGTGGCTGTAATTTGTGCCTAATTTAAAACAACGCAAGTAATTTGAAAATCTGATGTGTGCCGTCCGTACAATGCGGACTAGTGTGCACTTATCTTTAGGAAGTACAGAAAAGGTAGAAACGAGACAACAGTGAGTACTTCCTCTTTTAACTACAAGATACTTGGAAGGAAGTTTTCACACTAAAATTGGAAAACTTCAAACACATATGCTTCCTTTCTGTTTTGTGATCTTGTCTTTGAAACTATCTGCTGTGACGCCTACAAACGAGGTTTACCTCTGCAAGTTCAATTAAGGTGACACCAGTTGTACTTAAACAGTATTCATTTTCAGAAATACAAAAAGTTACGAAAATAAAAAAAGAAAATCTTGGATCGCTATAACACAAAACTGAAGCAAAGAAAGATGCAAAGCAAGCCAATCACCAATGAGAACATTCTGGCATCGGACTTGAGATCAACACCAGGCTATGTGTGAAATATCCCATTTGATAATATTGCATCTCGCATTGGTTTTGCCGGAATGTGTGAAAACAGCCTAAATAATCCATAGGGCAATCACCACACATGATTTTGAGTATGACAGCCATTTCCCCTTCTGAGCTCACTGACTTTTTCTATATGGACTCCCCCAAATTATCTGCCTTTATACAAGAATTGTGATAAAACAGTTTTAGCCTTCTCGACCAATTGAAAATTTCTTAATGTTCTTTTAACCAATAGATGCGGTTGCACAGAAAAATTAGTTAATACCCTTTAATTTCCAGAAAATCAGATTTTATTGAATAAAGTAGATTTATATGTTCCATTTTTATCATCAAAACTTTACTTTGATTTAAAATTTCAAAAAATTCAGAGCACGAAAAATTGAGATAATACCAATTTTATTTTATTCTTATAAACTTTTTAGGAGCAAATTTTATTTTATCCATTAAAATGTTACTTTTAAAATCCCGAAGTATGACAAATCGAAGAGAATGTGCAATTATATTTTTATATTATTCTTTCTGTATATCACCCTTTTCATATATGTCAAACACAATTTGATTAAGGAAGTCTAAATTTGAAAGGCACGTTTAAAAAATTACAATGCTTAGTTTTTATAATATAACAATCATGAATCCTTAAAATTAACAATTAATACAGATGATTCCATTTGTGCATAGAATCAAGGTAGGTATTTAGTGCACAGTATCAAAAAGAAAGATACAGAAAAGCATTTTCTTAAGTAGTCATGTAAAACAGTGGTATAAAATTATTTTGTATCCAAAAATCCATTTTTAAGAAACAGTGAATTTTGTTTTACTTACCTGTCCAATTAAGGCATGGCCACTCTCTAAGACATGAGCATAATTTGATAAGAATATTTTAATTTGTTTGATATGAGCTTCTTCTATGCTTTGGAAATGCTATGTGAAATTGAAAACAAGAATTAATAATTAATATGCCAATTAACTAAAATATAAATATACAGTTACTATAGGGTTATAAACACATTTACAGCAGTATTCAGTCTTTAATTTATCAGTGGATTAACAAATCCTCAGGTCAGGTTTAAACCAGATTATCCAAGAACCATATTCACAAACCATGAATTAAGTGATAAACCGATTAAAGCAATAAGCTCACTGATTGGCAACTACCGTCTCCTGATATTGGTTACATTTCTTACAAAGTCGGAATCTAAAACAGATCACGTATTCCATATTGAACGGATATTTTGACAACAGATTTGATTCCAAATTTTGATTTTAATAAAATGCATACAGGATAGTTTTAATAACACATTTTACGTATTGTTAGTATTTAATTCCAAATTGGATTCTTATGGAAATTAAAGATAAGCAGGAAAGAATTATACTCAATCCCTTGACAAATCAATGTAATTTGATTACTTTTATTGTCATCACTTCGCCAGTGTTAATGCAAAGCGAAGTAACACACTTGTCACTTTTATATATATATATAATAAATCAACAAAAGCATTTTTATTCTACAATGAATTTGCATTTGCCGTGATCGATGCAGCCATACATTTATGAATCAACTATAATCCCAAAGCTGATAATATCAGTTAATGGCTACATTTAGCAATATAGACTTGCCTCATCTGCAGCAACAAGTTTCATCACACAAAAGATACATTTTATAAATTCAATACCAATCTCAGATATCATACCTAATATTTGAGAATTTTGGTACTTACATGTATTATCTGTACCAGGGAGATAAACTACCAGTAATAATGTGAATTACAGCAACCCCTTTTTCTGTGGGAAAACCGTAATAACAGCGTAGTTAGCTATCTTGTGAACACATGTGGTGCGTTTGAATTATTTTCTTTCTACATCTGTTAGATTTGCCGAATTATATGTCTGTTAATAAGTTAAGGTTTATGTGATGCAATTATTTTTAGGCCATGTTGAAGGCAATTTCAAAGCAGTTCCCGCTGGAAATCAAAATATCGTCAGAAATATTTTTTGTCATAAAAAATGCCGGATAATACGTAAGTACCAGTAATCTTAGTTAGAATACTGTAGTTTTACACAGAATGAAATGTCACATATTTAGTTATGTTAATGATCTGCTACATTTCCACAAAAAGCTAGAACTGTACAGGCCTTAACTCTCAGTTGAGTGTAAAACCTTGGATTTGAGAATCAAAATTTAGTACTGAAACAGTAATTGAAACCTTGGATTGGGTATTGTGAATAGTTTCTTCAATATTTGGGGCACAATCGTTGATCCACGGTTTAACTTGGACTTACAGCATTATATAATGAAATGTACATATTTCAATGCAAAAACATTGTTTCTACAAAAATAAAGTAATATTCAAAAAGAAACTAAACTTGTAATAAAAATATGTTGTGATAGATCAGAGTAAACTCACCTCACAAGAAATCACCATTTTCTTTTCAAAATCTTCTCTAACTGTGCTATATTTATCAATATAGGACTTATAATCCTCACCTGCAATGACAATTTAATCATGATTCCCTTTAAAAATAAACCAAAAATTTCCATTTAAACAAAGAATTCCACCGAAAATAAATGCCTGAAAAACTTTATTTGAATTCTTGATGAATTCTAGAAAACAGACCTTGAAAGAAAATTCATATATGAATGAAAGCATACACTGTTTTTGGACTGTTTACACATCTGCTAGCCGTTTTTGGATTTTTGTGAGGCAATAGACGAGTCATTTTGGTTGGCTGGGTTTAATGGCACAAGGGCCAAATTTGGCCAAGCTGCACCAAACACAAAATGGACACAAGTGCATGGAAAGTTTTATGGATAGAGTATACCCAGGTAAGCTATAGGAATTGAACCTGCAACACCTACCACTCGTAAGTCGCAGTGGGCAAACACCCTGGATCACAACAGTTCCATATGCATTTAGATCAGAATAATTAAGTCCTTCTTGGTCAGTAATTGATGTAAGAGAAGAGCCTAATGCGAAGTTGCATCCACCATGATTAGTATGAGTGAGGACTAAACAATATCAACCACAAAAGTGAAATTGCAAGAACGTACTTAACACAGTAACCCCTCATAATGCTCATCAATGTATTGTTCATTTTAACTTGTCCCTGATCAATTTGAATTTTACAAACAGCAGATTTCAATCTGGTTCTATAGAATTCAGAGTTCACCTGTTTCAGTTATTGAGTTTCAAACTCGCAACCCTCCGTTATAATCAGTGACTCTACCAAATGGACTACTGTGGCCCTGGGGGCAAGTACAAGTTGAGGGTGAAAATGACTTACTGTGAAAGTTGTATTTTCGGAATAAAAGATAAGAGGTTTTACTCAATTAAAGGTAAAAATAAATTTCTCAAGAAAAAGGTCAGAAAAGTCAATTTACTTACAAGCTTTTTTGCACTTCTGTTCCGCCTGCAGGACATAAAAAAATATTATGTTAAACATTCAGAATATACAAGAAAAAATATGCAGGCAGGTAAAAATGCCATGCTAGAATAGTACGAATTAAAATAATAAAACCTGAATAAATAACTTTTCTGATTCATCAATGTTATGCACTGGGAAAACTTAATTGGACTAACACTTTAAAAATACACAAGATTAAGGCTTCAAACTTTTATGGAATCATAAATTCATTTTTAATTTGAAAATTTATATTTTACAATACCTTTTCCAATTCTTTTAAAGATGCGTTGTCCCTTTTCAATTTTTCATATTCTATAGATCTTGCATTAAATGCTTCTTTAGCCTGAAATACATACATATTGCATAGTTATAAATCTTATTCGAAGATAGAGAAAACAATTAACTATAGATCATGCATTAAATGCTTCTTAGATTTAAACACAATGATACTGTCCATTTATAAATTTTATTTTAAAATAAGATAAAACTGTAGGAAATGCACATTTTAAATACTGTGCTTTAAAATATATATTAAGTTGTTTGAAGATAACAAAAGAAATACCTTTTGCAGGGAAACAGAAGTTTGTTGTATATTTTGCACAACATCACACGTTACAGATTCTTCCTCCTTGCACTGAAAGTATACATACATATCAAGCTTAAACATATAAGACCTGGATAAATTTTAAATACATCATTTCATTAAAGAAATTAGTTTTGGTGTTATGGGTAGAACATTGAAATTGTGAATGTACAACTAACTGATGCATAAATGATTCTTATAATTTTTTCTATACAAAGTTTTAATGTTATGCACAAAAAATCTGTATGTATTGTATTGAAGATTTTAATTGTTCAATAAGCCAATATATATATATACACACATTAAAAATATTCGACTAAAACACAAAAATAACTACAGCTGAAGCACAGTTCTTAAAACAGTATGGAAAGATAAGTTCTAAGACTTGTAAAATTCAGGGTTTTTCTTACTCGGTCATTTGTTTGGGTGGTGTAATTTCTGAAACAGATGTGTGCGACCAATAAATCACTTAGAATTATATACTACAAAACTTAAATAACATGTATGCCAAAGATTTAACATATTTGTAAATATATTCCAAGTCAAGAAATTTGTGGATACTACAAAAAAATTTCTGCAAAACCATTTGGGAAAACAAGAAAAAATTAGCTATAAAAACACAAAGTATGCTTACCAGTTTATGCCTCTTATGCTGATCTTCAGAATATTTAATAACATCTTTGATAAGCTCTTGGAATCTTTGAACCATTTGCATGTGCAAAGTTGCTAATTTTTCTGTAGAGGTCTTGAGGATTGACCACAGGGGAATAAAACTCCTGCAATAAATAGAAATGTAGTTAGAATGAGAAAATGAAAACTGCAATTACAGATAGAAGAGTTGGCTAATCTAAAACAGTTTTAGATGTTAACAAATAAGATAAATTAATAGTTCTTTACAAAAAATGGGCATAAAATAAAATATCAAACTTGAAAACTTTTTACACAATAAAAAATACCAAGTAATATGAAACAAGCATAAAAAACACTAGCAGAATTATGGTCTTACTCAGGTTAAATTGATTAACTGTAGATTGAAAAAGTAGCAACAAACTTTCGTGGAAGCAATTTGCCTTTGAAATAAAAGGGCAATGCATAAAGAAATGGGCTAATGAAATAGATATAAAATTTAAACTTCATAAAATACATACCCCTGTGAACAGCAATTGCTAGCATGCTTGGCTAAGTTGGATAATAATTTAGAGTTTTTCTCTTCTATTACAGACCTAAAAATAAATTATACAATTTAATTGGTACTAAAAGCATTGTAAGGAATAGTAAGTTACTATAACCTAATTAAAATCCTTTTCCTACTTTGAATAACACTATTACAACCCAAAGTTAGTGACAATACCAAATCTTGAAAATTCATTATAGCACTTCTATTTCATGCACAGTAAAAACTGGTAGGTAAGTATTTTAATTAACGTCACACTGGAGCAACACAACGGGCTATTAGTGATGGTCCAGGATCAATCCCGAAGGGAAAGACCCGAGGAAGATACCATGTAATTTTGACATCTTATACTTAGAAAAAGCATCAGCATCCAAAAGTCGATAATACACTGATGTACCTCATCTTTATGTTTTTGATACTCAAATGAATGTTAAAGTTTAACTAAAAAAATTCACCAAACTGAATAGTAAATTATGAGTTTACTTTTGCCTAGTGTTTAACAATAAATAATTACTTAATTTAAACAATAGTTTAGAGATACTGAATATAATTTAAAAGTACCTAATCCCCTTACATCCATACATCAAAACCTGAAAATGTGTTATCAGAAAATGGGGAAAATATTCAATCGCTACGATTGCTAATGTGTTCTTTCATGCTGATAATAGACTATTTTAACAGTATAATGAAATTCCAAAAATTTACCTTCCATAAACTAATTATTAATATTCTAATATCAAACCATCACATATAAATGATGTAGTGTTTGATGAAATATGCAGAAAAAATTTAATTCTCTGAAAATAATTTTGCAGATTGAAGAAAAATAATTAGAAAAGTTTTGAAATTTTAGTTCAGATAAAATATTTACTCTAAATTTAATCAATAAATGTTTATTGCCAGAGTCAAGCAAAAAATAATGGTCCCTACCGAAATTTAATCTATTCTTAATAAAATTTTGCATAAAATATTGTGGTTGTTTTCTAACATACATGCTTCATTATTGACAATTTTTTCGAGACACAAATATAGAACCTTTTGTTTTAAAATTAGCAAGGGAATAAGATTTAATTTTTTTTTTCAAATGCACTTATATAACACAATGAAATGTTTGCTTTCACATTCCAGAGCAAGATAAGTTGATTGATAAGACTAAAAGCAAAACAAGGTTTCAGCACATAATGACAGATTGAAACAATGACAATCAATGCTATTGTCTTGAAACTGTCCTCAATTACTCTCAATTGGTTTTATTGTCTCTATTTCTTTGGAGCAAATGAGATGAATCCTTACTTTAAAGGAGTTTTGCAAAGGGAGGTACAGAAACTATTAATTCAATGAAAACTGAAGCACATTGCTTTACCTTTAGTCACTTAAGAATTATACAGGAAATTTCCAGAACAAAAGTGAAAACTTACCTTTCCTTAAAAAATTCTGCTAAGTCTTTTGTGACTACATAACCATATTTCATGTTACGGTACAGTACGTCAAAACCATTATTCCCTTCGCCCTTAAAAGATAATATGTAAAATACAAGCAATAAGTACTCTAGGATATTTTATGACAAAATATTTGAAGTAATAAATATAAGCTGTTATAGAGTTGTTGCAGCTAATCTATTTAAAGTACAAAAAATACCAATACACAAAATGATATAGACTAAACAATTTTGTATATGCAGTGGGTAATATTTTTCAATGCAATGGTTCAAGTTCAAAGACAAATTTTTAACGTAGTTAAAAAAGATATTTTGATTAAAATTAATCCATATTGGCCACACAATAAATATTTGAAAACCAAACATACCTTTTGTACAAGACATGAGTAAAAGTGTACATTTAGAGAACTTAAATTTCTCTAATTCATTTTTATCAGAAATAATCAAAACAAAGTATGGTAATGTAGATGCAGAAATAACAAGTACACAAGAAGCGATAGAAAGTAAACAGCTGCACTTGATTAGTTTGTTTCAATACACAAAAATTTGACATGCTTGATGTTTCGTTGCTATGAACTAGTTATTGGTAAACTTTCCACTTAATGCACTTGAGTCTTTTAAATTATGCTTTTAATATTTTCAATCAAACTAGCATGTTAGACGTTCAGGTATTGTAATAATAAATTTACAATTCTGTTCAATTTGCTCTACTTGCTGAACAGACAAATGATTATAAAAGGCACATGGTTAAGTCATGTCAAAATTAAATGGAAGCTCCCTAAATCAGTAGAATTAAGAAAATTTTAAAAGTAATTGTTTAATAGCATATTTTGTATGCTCTTAAACGATCCAGCTCTAACGAAATTGTAAAACATTTTAAACATAGTACAAAACGCTCATAAGAGTTTGTTTTCATGAGAAGACATGTCAATAAAATGCTTGACAAAGTACAAACAATTAAAAATAAATATGAATTAAATGCTTAAAAGTTGCAATACGTCCAGCATATGAATATTAGCTGAAGGGACGTTTAATAACCTGCTATACCTTCATTCCATCGAAATGTTTTTCCTTTTGAAACATCATTAAAGATGGTTAATTTTCCAATTGACAAAAGTATTTATAGAGTTAAAAATGCCACTTTACTCAACGCGGATGATTGGTTAATTTATGAAGCTATTTAAATGGGCTGAACATCCTACTCAGCTGAAACGATAAACAAATTTAACACAGCAGTAACACAAAATTTTATACGATTGCTTCGAAGTTAATGTTGGAAACTTACCCAAAAATAGTCCCGAAAATCAACTGGCATTTTATAAACATTAGTGCTATGTGCTTACAATTACCAACAAATTATTAGTCCATGGTAGAAACAAATAAAAAAATTAAGTTTAATCAGTTAAGACTCAGACAAGTTCAACTGTACACGGAACAACCACTGATGATTACGTAACGCCTACCTCGCTATCAAAATTTTGTCCTTATCCAATAGGGCCTGGTGAGTAGCTCAGTTATAAAAATAGTTTTCGTTTCTTAGAAAAAATATTTTTTTATTTTAATAAGGACTTATTAAATTTGGAAAACAATTTATAAATGCATGAAACGGATGATTATCAAATTTTTCCTCATCATTGCAAACAACTAAAAATAAATATTTGTTTTCAGGGGGGGGGGGAGGGGGGAATTTCAATTAACGTCACACTGGAGCAACACAATGGGCTATTGGTGACGGTCCGGGATCAATCCCAAAGGGAAAGATCCGAGGACAACACCACGTAATTTTGAACCACGGTCAGATGACGAGGCAACACCTGAGCTGGCACCCCACTCTCCAAACTTCCACACCACGCCAACGTGAGGACATTTGAGGCCACGACAGATTTAACGTGCACCAGCCCCCTTTGTACACGACGGTGTTTGGCTGGATTCGAACTCGCAACCCTTCGGTTGCAAGTCCGTTACTCTTCCAACCGGGCCACCGCGGCCCTATTGTTTTCAGGAGACAAACTAAGAAACCAAAACAAAGAATTGGAATTATTAGATTTTATACTATCTAGTATCAGACATAAATCTATTGCAGAAAAATAGGGAGATAAATCATACTAACATGTACAAATAAATATAGAGTTTGCAACGCTTATGATTTAGTCGATTTTCGTTAGTATTCTAAGCGAAGAAGAGCTACCGAAGGCCTTTTAAGTTAAAAGGTTAAAATAGCTGTTACTAGTTCGTATTCACGAACGCGTCCAACATTGAATTGTTTTCATTGCAAGATGACCAAGGGAAAATCGAAAGTGTGGTGGGAGATGTGAACAGTTGAAAAAGCATTTTTTGTTCGGCTTTTGGAAAACAAAATTGAGTTACTTTCATTTTCTAATCGTGAAATTAAGTTATTATTATTGTAATCTGAAACTTCTCCGAAAGTATGTCGTTTCTTTTCTGGAATCAAAAGGAAATTTGTTTGGAGAATTATACTTTGATATTGGTTAGTACTCAGTTTTCATTTTTAAAAAAATCTTTGTGATCTGTATGCAATTCTTTTTCTAAATTGTAGATCTTAAATTGAATGTTTGTCACTCAGTTTTAATAAAAATCTTTATATTTTAGCCGTCAATATCTGTTGGTAATGTAGGACAATTGGCTGTAGATTTGTTGTTAAACAATCTCAATGCACAAAACGTTGCTTATATCCATCATCCATGTTTCTTACCCATTGTTGGTGCTGATTCATTTAATTTGGATAATGCGAGATTAACTACAAGTTGCCAACGTAAGTATAACTTCACAAGTATAATATTATATTAGAAGTGTCTCAGGAGTTTCCCTGTTGCGCTAGAAACCTGCGAGTTGTAGGCCACGCAGTTTCGATTCCTGTAACTTATCCGGGTGAATAATCTTTCGTCTGTGCCAGTGAAACTTTCCTTGTGTGCAGGATATGCCGATTTTAATCCACTTGATTTAAATCGTGATTTTTATTAAAAAAATAATTTAAATTAAAATTTTCATTTCTTTATTAAGTTTATTAATATTGAAAATGGAGTGATTGAACACAAGATGCATGTTATTTTGTTCAAATAAGTTAAGAACTATATCAAATAAGTTACGTAGTCTGTTTATGAAACAGACACTTAGTCACAATGAAAAGCATTCCAATTTTGCACATAAATCTTTAAAATTGGTGATTTTAATGTTTTCATTTTGTTTTGTTTTTTGGTGGTTAAATTTTATTTAAATTTAATAGGGAAATCTTATGCATTGATCTCTAGGAATTCTTAACACACCTAGCATAACTTTTCTGTATTTATGGAATTGAAATTTAGAATGTAAAAAAGAGTTAATTTGCCCATCAGATAATTGAGTGTGTTAACAAAATGTTTTTTCTGTCCAAATATATATCCATAATATAGTGTTGGACTTCAGAATTTGTGTTCTTATTATTCAGAATTGTTTGTATCAAGAATTCTTTGATTTTATTGTTGGACTTCAGGTAAATCAATCGTTATCGCATTCGGTATTTGTGCCGTAAGAGAGTAGAGATTTAGGTATATATTTCAAGTTAGCAAAGAAGCTAATATATGAAAATTTTGTCCTCCCTGAAAAGTAATATATATATATATATGTGCATTTTAAAAGTTTAGATTTGTGCATCAGATATCCCTATCGAGTTGTATGTATGTTATGTGTTCATAAAAACTCGAGTTGCTCTTCAATGTTCTGGAGTTATTCGGTATTTGCGATATATGAACATGTAGTCTGTTTAGAGTTCCTGCGCCTTCTGAACAACTTCAAATTCTATGAGAGAATGAAATGAATGAGATTCTTAGATATGTCAAATGTGCCAATATTTGGAAAAACTCTGGAAATTTCATTTTAAATCAAATAATTTGAAACATTTTGTATCAACTTAAGGATGCTTCCAAAGTTTTCATGAAAGATGTCATTTTTTCGAATTTAGTGGAAGTACTAAAATATTTAGTTCTTTAATTTGGCAGTCATAATTGTAATATTTCAGTGAAAAATTAAGAATTCCAATTTATTGGGGGTTTATTTTTCAATGTATAGAATCTATTTCCACTGAATTGCTATTGAAAAATGTTTTTAATTAAATATTTTTTGTTAAGGTACAAACGCTATATTATGTGATGATTTTTAACTTTATCTTATTGACATAATATATTTTTTTAGTATTTGAATGCAAAGAGAAGAAATTGGCTATAATCCAGCACAGATCTCCTATAATAATTGTAAGAAATTATTGATTCCTTTACTACAAGATACTTGAAGTATACCATACTGGGGGTCAACTTAACTTGATTATATGTGGATATTTCTGTCATAAAAGTGTAGTTTTTGAGAACACTACATGTTGATCTTAAAATAAATGAATTTTGAATACAAGTTGGGACTTAAAAATGTTTATCTGAAAATTAAAATCTTTGTTTAAATTTTTATTTTACTGAATATTACATCATGTAATTTCGTCAACAAGTAAAAGAATAATTTCGTAAGGAATATCAACTCATTTACTTCTCTTTTAAAACAAAGCAAAATGGAAAGAGAAAAAAATGTTGCAGTGGCAAATAATTTTCGTTATTTTTCCATCATAAATTTCAGATGACTGAATGTTTTAAGAGTGCAGGGCTGTTAGACCAGAGTGACTTTTCGTGGAGAGTTCCAAGCTGCAATAATGTCTTTTAAATAACAAGCGAAAAGAAACTAAAGAATTAATTGGAATTCTGACTAAAATTAAAAATTT
The DNA here is from genome assembly GCA_933210815.1 of Meta bourneti. Lineage (NCBI taxonomy): Eukaryota > Metazoa > Arthropoda > Arachnida > Araneae > Tetragnathidae > Meta > Meta bourneti. Next base: position 108,005,727 of record OW119923.1, on the reverse strand, counting down.
ACAAATTGATGGGTTTTTTTGGTTACAATATGTAAAAATGGTATGGTTTATTTTCTTGAAATTCAGAGTTCTTAATTGGATTATTCCATGAAACTATCTCATCTCATACCAATTTTCTCAAACCTGCGAGTTGTAGGAAGCACAGGTTCAATTATTGTAATTTATCCTACATGTTTAAAAATCTTCCAACAGTGACAAGTTATTTGGGGTAGCATTTGAATTTGCGATGAACAAGCAAGGGTTTAGTTAGTGCAGTCGACAGGTAGGCGTGACTGCTTAGTATATTTCTCCTGGCACTAAAATTTTCCCTGTGTGTATAGATTGTTTGACATCTTCTGTAGTGTTGGTGCAGCCTTGCCCTTGTGCCATAAAGCCTAACTAATTATCTTAGGCTAGCACAAAATTCTAATTTCTATATTTAAGAGCTTGCTCCTCTCGCAATAATATGAAATCTAGAGTCTACGAGCATAGAAGCTTCGTGTAATTAATGCAAATCCGAGTTTAGCATTTAAGCTATAATTATGTCAAATATGAGTCCTGATAGCTATACTCTCTAGTAACATACACAGTCAATGAATACAAACAGCATTTCATTTTTGTTCATGAGATCTTTTCTTCCTGTATAATTAAGTTAAGGTGACCTCAAGTATAATAGAATTCAATTATCATTGTTTTCATCATAATGCGTTATTGAAACTTGTTGATGCATGGTTTTCTTTTTCAGGGTAGACATGCAGAGTATCGAGCATTGCTGATTAGTTTCATCAAAGAGCATAAAATTAAAAAGACTGTCATGTTATGCAGTACCTTCTCACAGTTTTTCACCTTAAACGATCTGGAAGGGTATTGTTATTTCATTATCGTGTCGTTTTTGTGGATTGTTTAGGTGCTTGGTAGTTCGAAAAGAGTGGCAGATTAGCAACTGGAGGGTGTGAAAAATTAATCCTAACTTTTTTGGACATTAAAAATATATTTATTTTTACACAGACTATTTATAAGGGTTTAGCATTGGAAGCGCGCAAAGCAAAGCAAAGCAAAATGCTTAATTGCAAAAAAATATTTGGTTGTCTCGAAGACATCGCAACAAGACAGAGTCCGAATGCTAACTGTTTTCTAATCTTATTCGCAAGCGCAGTAGTCAAGGAGACTTGGGAGACAGGAAACTTCCGGGTCTGCAGCCTGCCATCTAGACTTTCAGGCGCTATAAGATGTTACAAGGATTGCAAAATTCATTCCAACCACTGTGTGAGATAATAATGTTAAATCTGTCATGGCCTGAAATGTCCTCACATTGGTGTGGTGTTTAAATTTGGAGAGTGGGCTGCCAGCTCAGGTGTGACCTCGTCATCTGACCATGGTTCAAAATGACGAGGTGTTGTACTCTGATCTTTCCCTTTGGGGTGGATCCCAGACCATGACCATTAGCCTGTTGTGTTGCTCTAGTGCAATGTGGATTTCCTAATTACATACCTTTGTGGATTGTTTACTCTTAAAGTTCTTGATTTCAGAAATATAAGTTCCATTTATCAGCAAATTAGCTTTACCCTTAAATTTAGAATATGAACTTTAGTTTATAACAGTATTTCTTATATATCTTAAAACACATGTGCTAGTCATACTTAAAATCATATCCATTCCAGTTAGTGTACAATGGTTGAAATTTTCAGCTTATCTGCAGTTTGGGCTCTTTAAAGACATCAAATGCCTAACTTGTGTGGCATATAACAAAAACTCGGCACTTTTCAAGTTTAGCAACACAAGCTAAATATTTTGTCTTTGAAAGACTTACAATTGCAAATAAGCTCAAAATTGCATCCATTGTACACTTAGCTGGAAGAGTAATACCATAGTAAATGTTCCACTAGTTGAAATGGGTTGTGCTAAGCTTAAAAGCATGTTTAACAAAGATTGAATTAAGTGAAAATCTTAATTTTTTAAAAATAACCTACTTTTATGAAAGGTCTAATTTTACATTTCCAAATTTTATAATGAACCTAAAATAAACCAGATTTCTAAAGTGTACTAGGAAGAGTCATTTTAATGTTACTAGTTTTCTAAAATTCATTTTGGAATTTGGTTAAAACCCTTCAGAGGAAGTTAAGAAATTTTATTTTAATCAGGGGCACTCTGATCCTGTTTACATATTATGTAAGTGAAAGCTTTGTAAATAGCCCTATGTGAAGTGCTAATTAAAAGTATAGCAATCTTGAGTATCATGTATAAAATATATTATATGATGCAAATATTCGACTTTGAGACCTGCGCGCCCCCGACTGGCTTCGAGTCTAAATATTCGACTTATAATTGTTTGCAATAATCCATAGCTGTGAACTGGATTTCCTCTATCTGTAGACATTATAAAAGATGCATGACATAATTGTTGAGCCAAATTATCCCTTAAAAAACAATTCGGTTTTTATATTTTCTACTCGTTGAATAAAATATGAGACTAAAAACCATGCAAATAAACTTGTCTTTCATTTTGTTTTTTATAGTTTAGTGATGTCTATCATTGGTAAAAACTAAAATGAGTAAAAGTAATAAGGTTTTTGGTGTCGCAAATCCTTTTTAGAATTAGAATATAATTTTTTGTAGTTTTAGTTGTGTTGTCAACTGTTAGCAACCATTAAGGTCATGGACATTCCATTGAAGTCGAATATATGTAAATCCATTCCTTTCCTTTACCAAATGTATACTATGCAAGTTATTTTAAACTATGGTTTATTTTTAAAAACTTATCGGATACTTTTTACAGAGTACCAATGCATTACCTGTGTTCATCACTCCCAGACGAAGAATTCCAGAAGTTGTCATGGAAAACTTTTGCACTTCCAGCAAATGTTAATGAATCCGAGACTTCTCCTATACCTGGTGGTGGAATCGCTAAGCTGTTTCTGGAAAATTGGTAATTATAATTAGAAAAGTTGTAAAGGATTAAGAGATACTTACATTATTAAACAAGGATACACTGAGATTCTCAGATAAGACTAATTATACTGGTCTTAGTTTTCTCCAGCCTAAAACTGCAAGATGTTGAAATTAAAACTGGTAAAGCTTTATTTTTATGTAAAATTAACACCATTTTAAAAAATAACATGATTTGTTTTTGGTTACCTATTCAAACTGCTTTAATGATAACTGTATTGCATTGCATTTTCAAAACTAATAATTTAAATTTCATTATTTTTAATAATGTGCTCTGATATAGTTAGAATATCTTTAAGAATGCAGGCAAGTTGTAATACCCTTGGTACTATCTGTCTACCACAAGAACTGCTGATGTCATTAAGTCGAGAAGAGGCAATCATTATAGGAACAGTGCTCATTCATTTTAAGTAGGGGTGATTAATGAATGTGTTTATAATAGTTTTGTTTTGTTGAGAAAAGGTGGTTCACATCTTTACAAGAAGTAAAGATCGGAACAAATATATTTCCAAACTGTCACAAAGTGTACCAATGTGACAAATGCATTTCTCAGGACTGCAACAGGTGACTAAAAGGTGACTTTTTGCTATTTTTCAACTTTGGCAACTGGGGTATCTTTTTAAGCAAAATCATCTAAAATGTTCCTACTTTCAAAATTGGCAACGTTTCATATAAGTGTTAGCGACTTTTTTTGAAAATTCACCTAAGCTCAACATAAATTTAGTCTCCTTTACTAATAGCAGACAAAAATATTTTTCAGAATTCTCTTTTGGGAGAAAATTTTCCAAGGAACACTCATTTCAAAATTTTTTACGCCAAGCCATGGCAACCATGGAAGAAAAACATTGCCATCTGTGGTTGCTACATAGTTGAGAAAATATTTAGTTTTTTAATTTTAAAAATTTCTTGGCGAGATCTTCAACGTCTTCTCTATATGTAATTAGCACGTTATGTGTTTTAGTTGATTCATTTTGTATCTCAGTAATTAAAATTGCTACTTAACTAGAGGAGGCTTTTTTGCTGCTTCTATTTTTTTAATTTATGCTACTATTTCACAATGCTAGTGACATAGTGTCCACGTAAGCCCAGAAATCCGACTTCCCCTAATGTTTTGGGGGAAACATTTCCAAGGGATGCCGATTTAGAAGTTTTGGCACCAAGCAACCATGAAAGAAAACCCCTCAGTATCTCTGGTTGCTGTTTCATACTTAACTGGCACATTTTGTGTTTTAGCCGGTTCATTTTATATCTGAGGAACTAAGATTGCAACTAAAATAGGGTGAGACTTTCTGCTACTACTTTTAAAACTTTATGCTACTATTTCACAAGTGCTTTAGCTGTGGCAAACCTGATTTCTTCAAGCATCCCAATAGAAAATGGGATATGTTCCTTTTCTGTATCGCAGCAGACAGGCATGGACTTAGTGGTGGGAGTGGTTCTTGTAGAAAACAGACAGTAAATCAGACTCAAGTTTTGAATCCTTGTCTGTCAGAAAAAAATAATCCTATATATTGCTGAAATACTGGCAATAAATGCTATAATGGCAGTATTAGTTGTGATTACCATCCTTTAAAATGGATCCTATGTTTATTTTTATATTTTATGTGCTTTGTTACTGATGAAACTGCAGGATTGAACAACCTCTTATCAGGCCAAATTGTTCATGTCCAGATTACTGTAACAAAAGAAATCTTATGACTCATTTTAATCAGGCAACTAAAAATTATGCATCTGATGCTTTCATACTTTTAAATTAATGTAATGAATTAAAAAATTGTTTAAATGCACCAATTCTCTTAATTTATGGGTTTATTGATTTTTTATATGTAGTATTAATTTCTTTCAGCAAGAAAGAAAATATTCCTCTAGTGGTTCTAGTGTTGGTGTGTTCTGAAGGTAACAATTATCCTGAAGCATTTCAAATGGTTGACAGACTAAACAGCTGGTTACAATTGAAAGAGGTAATTTCAGACAAATTTGTGTACAAGTTTACTAAAGCATTAGTGCATTTAAAGATAAATTATAAAGAAACATGTGAATGAATTGTGTTTGCTGTAAAAAATAAATAACCCAGTTCATATTAGTAGAATGTCTTTGAAAGAATCATTGATGTTTGAAATTTCTTAAAAAGGGGTTTTATATAATTCTATACTCTGCAGAGATGCCAAGCGTTAAAGAGTTTCTGTAACTTACTGATTTTCACCTTTTACCAGGGTATGAAAAAATCATTTTTTTAATCAAAAACATTGGATTTATTTGATTTAAATAATATTTTTAAGATTTTAATTAATTCCATGCCTATACAAGTTGGTCATAAGACTCGCAAGTCACTAGTTCCTAGATAGTTTTGATTTATGTTAAACATCAATATATATGTTTAACATTAATGTATTTGGAAATATAGCTGGGAAAATTTTTGAAAGATTAAAATTCAACATAGTATTTAGGAAAGTAAAAGAACAGTGTCCCAAATATGCCAAGTATAAGCAATGTTCTTCCAATTGGTTCTCAAGTAGTTTAGATTACTTTTGAGTTTAACTCATAACCAGTGACAGGAAATTTTTAGACCTAAATAAATAAGGTTGTGGGATTCAAGACACCATATTATCAATTTTTGTATAAAATTTATTCAATCATACAAATTTCACATTTTTTGCATTATATATTTATTATACAAGAATAAAATGTATAGAATTTCTTTAATTATTTTGATATAAAATAATTAATTGGTTGAAGACTTGCTTTTGAGAAAAATCATATCACCAGAAAATAAAATAAAAGGAACCTGTATCTTGAAAACATTCCTACTTCTCATTAATATTTAATTTGCAAAAATAACTTATTTGAAAAAATTGTTATTTGTAAGTAAACAACTGTTTACTTACAGGCAGGAGGCAGTATGAAAATACAAATTTGAAATGAAATATGCCTATTTTTTTTAATTCTCTGAGCATTGACTAGTATTTCTTTGGAATATTCCTAACAAAAAGAGCTTATACATAACATACAAGAAAATGAAGCTTTTCTCTATGAACAACATAAAACAAGTGTAATAGCAACCTCCCAGAACATTCCAATTGAGTGGAATTTTGAGCTTGCAGTAAAAAATTCATCATTGCAATCATCATAATCGTTCAAATAGCTTTCTGCTGCAATCCATAATGTATTTTCTCAACATATTCAATTATCAGATGAGTGAATTAACTTTTACTTTCTAAATTTCAATTCCATGAATACAGAATAGTTATGCTTGCTGTGTAGCGAATTTCAAGGAATCAATGCATAAAATTTTCCAATCATATTTAAATGAACATTAACCACCATAAAACAAATTGAAAATATTAAAATTGCCCATTTTAAGATTTGTGTTTTAAATTGGAATGCTTTTGTGATACTGTAGAAAACCTTTTCATTGTGTCTGACTGTCTTATAAGTATTTTTTCAAGAACACACTACAATCTAAATAAACTAGAACATCTTAATAAAGTTGTCATGATTTTAATAATTTAAGTGAATATATTTTGAGCATCCGAAGTTAATCACTTGAAGTGTTCATAAAATTGCCACGAATGCCAAGCCTGAGCAATGAGTTGTGCATTTGTTCTTGGTTAGTTTTGATTGCTAGGATTCTAAACCACTGACAAATGATTGACAAAACATCCCAAACATGAAATTTTCAGTTAGGATTAAAAATTTTAAAAACCGTGTGAAACAAAATGAGAAACAAATTCCCAATTGGGATGCGGGGGCCGTCGTGCCTCTTTAGGTATGTCCACTGTGCTAACAACCTTCGAGTTATAGGCAGCGCAGGTTTGATTCCTGCCTGGTGCATTCCTCTCTGGGTGTATTTCTGTCTTCTGTGTCAGTAATACTTTCATTGTGTGTCTATTACTTGATGTTGTATGTCTTGCCTGGCACAGCATGGCCAAATATGGCCCTTGTGCCATACAAAACCCAATCCAATTGGAATGCATTAATCTCTGACCACCTACAAAGAATTAATAGTGCATAGATTACCTAAAACATATGAACTAAAAAACTCAGTGAAAAATGTAGGAAAAAGTATCTGATTGAAGCATGTGTCCAATCTAAAGAATGTGCAAAATGAATATATGGAAGATTTATATGGGAAGTAAAATGCTTTGAATCCAATTAATTAACAGTAACGTTACTATGTGAAACAAAATGAAATCTAAAATTGCTGATTTGAAAGATTCATATGCAAGGTAAAGTCTCTTGTCACAGCTTTACAAAAAGAACAGCAGATGTTGATGAAGTGGGAGCAATGTTGGAGAAAATTGTGATAGTTTTTTTTCTTATTAAATGTGGCAACAATTGATTCAAGGACAATTTTGTTGCTTAAAAAAGCCACTTATTAAATTTTGGATCAGGTACTATTTCTAAAATCCTTGGGAATCAAGCTCTTAGAAGAGTGCACAAATCAGTGATATCAATAATTGATGTTTCCATCAAACAAAAGAAAAACTGATCACTGCTACAGTTATCTCGAACCACTTACTAAGAATTAATGGATTAAAAAAGTCGATATCTCTGAAAATGTAAGGAAAAGTATCTGAATGAAACGTGTAATCTATACAGACTATAAAATGTGAAATGAATTTTAATTCTTTAAAATTGTTTTCAATTTCAACTAATGCAGAAATTATTGTACGTATTTTTGATGACATTTAAAAGCAAATGGTTTCAGGTAAACCCTGCATGTGTGCCTTGTGTTAATAATGATTAACAATTGAGCTGGATGCATTTCCAGTATCAATTTATATGAAAAAACATTCAGCTTATAATGGATATTTTGCAAAATATGTTCAACAATCTTGTGGGCTGCTGTAGCCCAGCTCGAGGAGCAGTGGATTAGCAACAGGAGTGTCTCGAGTTTGAAACTCAATCCAAAGACCATCATGTATGTGGGGGCTGGTGCACATTGAATCTGTTGTCCTCACGTTGGCGTGGTGTGGAAGTTTGGAGAGTGCTGTGCCAGCTCAGGTGTTGCCCTCGATCTTTCCCTTCAGGGATTGATTCCAGACCATCACAAATATTCATTGGTAGCCCAGTTGGAAGAGCTATTAGCAACCAGAGGGTTGCGAATTCGAATCCAACCAAAGACCGTCGTATACAAAGGGGGCTGATGCACGTTAAATCCATTGTGGCCTCAAATGTCCTCATGTTGACATGGTGTGGAAGTATGGAGAGTGGGTGCCAGCTCAGGCGTTGCCTCGTCATCTGACCATGGTTCAAAATTACGTGGTGGTGTTCTCTTATCTTTCATTTTGGGATTGATCCCAGACTGTCACCAATAGCCCTTTGTGTTGCTCTGGTGTGACATTAATTAAAATACCAACCAATAGCCGTTGTGTTGCTCCAGTATGATGTTAATTCAACTATTTACTCAATAATCTTGCTGCCTCATAAATTTATTAAAATACTTATGTTTATATTAGATTAGAAATCACTTTGTTTATAAATAATATAAATAACTTTATTTGCCCACCTGTTACTTATACATTTTCTTTAATTTTTATAGAATGGTAGTTCGAACAAATGGATCCCACCTATATCTTGGACTTTACCATATGGAAGTGGAGCTCCGTCTTCTTTGTATTAATGTAAGGGAGGAAAAGAATACTGTGCAGTTTTCATTTGCATATATTCAATCATACTGTAAGAAGATGACCATGATTTCGTGTTTCGCCATTCAGATATATTTTTTATCTGGCATTGATTGAATGTTTGCAATTACTGCTTGTGATTTGTACTGTTACTTTCATTTTAAATAAATCTATTTAAATTATACTTGTGTTTATATTTGTGAAAGTTACTAGATCAACTAAGCAGTGCCCCCAAATGATTGACTCACTGAAAATATTGCATTCATAGTATGACGCCAAGAGTTGAAGATATTTGTACTATCTTAATGCGAATTTAAAGTGATATATGTTAAAAATATTGTCAACTGGACAACATATATAAACAATTAGATTAAAATATAATGAAATTAAATTTGTTAATAAATTGTTCATGATTGATTGCAATTTACAGACTAAAAACTAGCAAAAAGTTAAGTTTTGTTAATGAGGTTATCTCTTGTCATTAGCACAACTGAAGAGATCATATCTTGTCATTAGAAAAATGCTGACCAAATCTTGATCTTGTCATCAAAAACTATCGTCGTTATCTTGAGATATCTCATTATTAACAAAATCGGTCAGATCTTGATGGACAAAATTTCTCGTCGAAACCACTAGGAATGTTAATGGGTCAGAAGGACTGAAATAATTGAAGTCTAAAGACACCCTTGCTTTCTTTGTGCTCTCTAAACGTTTGTGAGAATTTTTGTCTCTTCTAAGCATTAATGCAATTCACATGCATGGCACTGGAATATGCTTCTCTGATATTGACAAAATTGGGCTTGAAATTAAAACTTTCATGTGGGATACTGGAAATCCATCGAACGCAGATGTCTGGATGTAAAGACACCATGTGTGCCTGAAACACCCACGCATGGCGCACCCAGCAATAGCAGTTTCCCACCAAAATCGAGAAGGACGGAGACGACTGGCGGATGAGGAAGAAAGACGGAGCAGACCGCTGCTAAAATATGAACGTTAATTGTTCGGGCATAAGACTGCCCAAAATCCTATCGATTCATCTCATTTTGTACATAATCCGTATTTAGCTTATGTTAAATTCCTCTTAATTTTAATTCATCTCAGCATTTGCTGGATCATGGTCATTGTGTTCCACATGGGAGCTCGGCCCTATTCATATTTATTCTCAGAACTTCCAAATAAAATTCCTGAAATGCCGCCCCTTAGATGTTGGTCAATAGAAAGTTTTGTATGACTCCAAAGAGGCAAGGGGCCACAGTAGCCTGGTTGGAAGAGTAGCGTATTGGTAACTGGAATGAATTCGAAACTTGATCCAACCAAAGACCATTGTGTACATGGGGGCTGGTGCACATTAAATCTGTTGTGGCCTCAAATATCCTCACGTTGGCATGGCGTGGAAGTTTGGAGAGTGGGGTGCCAGCTCGTGTGTTGGATCTCGTCATCTGACCGTGATTCGAAATTACGAGGCATCCTCGGATCTTTTCCAACCGTCGTGTACGCGGAGGCCGGTGCATCCCTCTTTCAAAAGGAATTCTGTGCGTCACGAGATTTCCCACTTTAGTGTAGCACTGCTTTTACACCCCGATTTACGCACAATGACTAAATAACATGGATTGTAAACATTAATCCTTAGGCAGAATGGCAAGACTGGTTAGAATTCATTCAGGTTGCAGAACGGATATATGCGTGTTTATCCCTCAGGATTAAAAAAGGTAAATGACAATACACCTAATTCTGTTTTTACAGGATAGATACGTTCCTGAAGAATTCGTGTAAAAAAAGACGTATCTATGGAAGAAAAGATGGTTCCGGATCTAAAAAATCAGTAAAAATATTTTTAAAAACCATATGAAAATGTTCGTTTTAAGCTTATTTTATTTCAACAAAATACATATGTAATGAAAATGAAAAAAAAATTCTTCATGAACAAAAATCTGTTTTACACAAAATTTTTTTATTCATTTTCACTTTCTGACAATAAACGGCGCATATGTTTGCGTTCGACTGGAATATCACTGCTATCACTAGAAATGTTGTGGACATCGTCTTCCTCTATTAATGAAATTCTTTCTGTGATCTCTTGAGCAAAATCAGCACGAGTTTCCTCTGGTGCTGATGTTTCACAGGTTTTGGAACGAATTCAGTTATTAACCGTTGTGTTCGTGTTTTGGTTAGGCCGTTATATAATTCTCTGTAAGAAGGTGTCAACAACTTCAGTTCACGTTGAAACTTCCCAGCGCGTTCCTCATTAGGATCATGTTTGACAAAATGTTTACCCAATTTTTTGGCCAGTTCCAGACCATCTTTTATTAAATCTGCATTTAGAACAGGATCGTTTTCTTCATTATCACTACGTTCTGTGGAATTAGGAGTCTCAAGGACAACCTCTAATATTTCATCTTCGCTTAAGGCTTTATCGACTAATAATTCATCAATATCTTCAAACGATAGATCATCGAATCCTTCTCCACCAATTGTGTGTGCCATTGTAATGATGGGAAATTCGATCGTATTAGGGATGATGGGATCTTTGCTTTTTACACATTGTGGCCAAACCGCTTTCCAACACGCATTCGAAGTTGCTGGTTTTAATTCAGTTAACGCTAATCCAACTTGATTGATACAATCCATAATTGAGAATTTCTTCCACACATCAATGACTGTTAGTTTCATCATTCAGTTTGTCCAAAACGTGTTTGTTTTACGTAGTATGTTTTAAATGTCGCAATTATGCCTTTTTCTAGTGGTTGTATCAAGATGTAGTATTAGGTGGCAGAAATAAAATTTGTACGTTTGGGTGTTCTCAAGACAGGATGGTCGGGTGCATTGTCAAGAATCAGCTTTAAATTCGAGATCTTTCACATTCATGTAACGTCTGACTTCTGGGACGAAACATTTGTTGAACCATTCTGTAAAGATAGCAGTGGTCACCCAGGACTTGTTTGCCATCCAAGTGAACAGGCAATTTATTGATATCTACACCTTTCATTGAACGTGGGTTTAGGGCTCGATTTACCAGCAGTGGTTTCAACATACGATCTCCTGAAGCGTTGGAGCAAAATAATAAGGTCACACGATCATTAGCTACCTTAAAACCACCAGCAGTTTTCCGCGATTTGGCTACGTACGTTCTGTTCGGCATCCGTTTCCAGAAGAGACCACTTTCATCTGCATTCCACACTTAATCAGGAGTATCCTCCATCTTTAATAATTTTAGCAAGTTCCTGCGGGAATACTTTAGCCTATTCATCTGCAGATGCAGTTTCACTTTTAATTTTTATATTATGAGGAGCATGCCTTTTAAGAAACCCTGTCATCCAACCTGTACGTGCAGAAAATTCATACTTTCTGTTTAACTGAGATGAAGTGCTTGGCTCCTTTTCTTTAATCTGTCTATAAATTCTTAGTGCTGTTTGATGGCATTTCCATTTACTGGTACTCTTTTTTGTGTGACTTATCTTCTATCCATATTACCAGAGCCTTTTCCATCTTTTCCTTGACAATATCTCTTCTATATGATGATGAATTAACACTTACTTTTGCTCCAGAACATACCGACTTCCTAATTGCAGCTTCATTTTTCTTAATTGTTCTTATGGTAGCTTCATGTACACCAAAAATGCTTTCCTACAGACGTAGCACATCGTCCAGTTGTAAGACGATCTAAAATTTGAATTTTAAGTTCCGAAGAAATCGCTTTCCTTTTTGTTTTGGTAATGGGTGAATTATGTGACATTATATAAGGGGGCTACCGAAAAATATCTTGAATTAAAATTAATAAATAAAGATATGAAAAATTTGTAAACTTACAATTTATTGACTTTCGGCAAAATTTATAAATTTATATGTGCACAAATTTCACTATAGATTCTTTCACTTTGAAATAGAGCTACATACTAAATGTCTTCCGAAGATACAGTGCACGAATACGGTAGATGTGCACCAAATTCAATAATGAAAACATTAGGTAATGTATCTAGAGGAAAGCAAGCGTTTCAAAACACACACACTAGCTGTTATACATATCGAAAATAGAAATGATCTATTACGCCACAAATAAAATTTTGTTTTCTTAGAATTTAGGCAAAGAAAATTGTTAGAAATTGGATTGGACCGCTCGTGTTAAATCAAAATGACTCGCGTAAAAAGAGAATGAAATATTTATTTTGAATTCGTGTTAAATCAAATTCGTGTAAAAAAGGTTCGTGCAAAAACAGAATTAGGTGTACTGCCTTGGGGCCGCTCTGTCTTCCTTCCGTTACGCATGACCCTGCAATACACATTACCCTGATGAGCAACGTAATGAGAAAGCTCACACCCCTTAAGTGGTTTTGACGAGATATCTCGTCCATCAAGATCTCGCCAACTTCGCTAATGACGAGTCTAAATATCGGCAATATATAAAAAATATCGGCAATATCGAGATATTGCCGATATTTTTATGATGACGTGATCAAGATCTGGTTAATTTTTGATATCTCGTCCATCGAGATCTGGTCAATTTTACTAATTTCGAGATGCCTCGTCGAGACTGTGACTTAGTGGGCAAGCCCACTGCACTTGTAACCTTCGAGTTGTTGGCGGCGCAGGTTCGATTCATGTCAAGTGCATTACTCTGTTAGTAAAACTCAGTGTGTGTTACTATGTCTATTACTTGACATGTATGTCTTGTGTCTGGTGCAGCATGACCCCTTGGGCCATAAAACCCCCTCAAAAACCAACTAGCCTCGTCGATGTAGGTAGGCATTTAATTAACGTCGCACTGGAATAACACAACGTGCTATTGGCGACGGTCCGGAATCAATCCCCAAGGAAAAGATCCGAGGACAACACCAAGTAATTTTGAACCACGGTCAGATGACGAGGTCACACATGAGCTGGGGCATCCCAAACTCCACACCATGCCAACGTACCACCAGGAGGGTTAATATGAACATACTAAGCCTACTTCTTAAGAACTTATGGATTATGATTTCTCTCTTCAATCGCACCCTGTGATCGAAATCACAAAGCACATTAGGCAGTAGGCACTGACCTTTTTCCTCAAAATGCACACTCGAGGTTTCAAATGTCCAGATTTCTGTGCGTCATTTCAAGGGCGAGGTCTCCGTTTCCTTTAGAAGGAATTAAGACGCGTAATTTTTTTTATCGTCATTATTTGAAAGCCAGTGTAGTGGGCACCAATGAATTTCCTGCGTTACAAAGAAAGGCACCGATACGGTGCGGCCGGAAGCACAGAGCTGTTTCCTGTTTTGCAATCTCGGAAAGTCTTCTCCAACAGCAGATTCGATTTCCCGTACACTAGTTCTGTTCCACGGACATCGAGAGACATGTCCCTTTGGGGATTCGCTGCGATGTGGATTCCCGCGTGTTTCTGGATTATTTGCATGAGTGGAGTGTCCGGTAAGTGTTTGCATTTTGTCCTGTTTCGATCTGTCTGTATTGCGTTGTAAGACGCGTTGAGGGCCAGTTGGAATAGTAACGGTAGGTAGTTGGATTAACACTGGAGCGATATTGGCGACGGTCCGGGATCAATCCCGAAGGGGTAGGGTAACGGATTACAATCGGAGGGTTGCGAGTTCGAAACTCGGTCCAACCAAACACCGTCCTGGGAGCTGGTGCGCGTTGAATCTTCCATGGCCTCAAATGTACTCACATTGGCGTGGTGTACGTTTGGAGAATATTGTTCCAGCTCAGGTGTTGACCTCGTCATCTGACCGTGGTTCAAAACGACGAGGTGTTCTCGGGTCTTTTCCTTCGGGGATTGGTCGCAGACCATCGTCAATTACCAGTCGTGTTGCTCCAGTGCGACGCTAATTTAACTACCCTACCCTTCGCGTAAGATAAAGTTGAATCTGCATTTCTACAGGATATTTCGAAACTTCCTGTTCAGACTTTTAGGGGACGTAAAGAACACAAAACTAAATCGCATTCACTCAGGAATGTATGTCCATAAGGATAACTTCCGGGCTCAATAAAGTACCGAGGTGACCCGTCGCTTGGCCACCTCGATCACCCGATTGATTTCTTTATTTGGGGATGCCTAAAAGTCACGTGTACGAGACTCCCAAAGCTGACCTCATCGCAAGAGTCGTTGCCACGGCTTGAACATGTACCGCAATCCATGAGTCGCTGTCATACGTGCATTAGTGTTGGTGGTCGCAAATACGAGTGCCTGTAATGTGAAACGTACTATATCTACTACTGTTATCTCTAATGTGAACTAAAATTAGGCGTACGAAGACATTTTTCATATAGTTGCTGTCTTTCATTTATGCACCTGTGTACTCTCCAATTCATCCGGTGGTGCTTGTGAACATACACCCCTTGTGAAAATGGTTTAATCTTTTGCTTTTTACCTTTCTGAAAAGTTCGTACAGAAAATTTTGAAACACCGTAAGTTAAGGCCTTCATATAGAGAGATCGTCTATTCTTGGGTTTTAGGCCTAGGGGTTTGGGGAAATGTAAGCAGTATTCTTCTGTACTTTAATGTCAATTTCCTAAATACCTACCTGGCTCTAACCATTTTCATTGTTTGTGTTTTTACTCTTAAACGTGAGAGGGATTTTCAGTGCAAAAGAAACAAACAAGACGTTTTGCGACAATTTAACTTCTGCGCCCAAATACTCTCGCTTGATGCGTATCGGCATTCCCTTAAAATGTAGTTTATAGCAGTTTTGGCAACGTTTGGTATTTAATCTAATTGGTGTTGACCTATCAACTATTATTATCGATTCGGAATTAATTCTTTATAATTTTTAATGGTGAAGTGCTGAAATCGTATTCGAAAAACAAATAAACTGACGTCACGTTCAGAATACGAACAGAAAACGTGTATCGCCGCAGAAACACTACCACCACTTATATTTAATTTGACAGAAAAGCTTCTCATGAAGAGTATGAAATGATTAAAAAACCAGGAATGTATATTTTACCATACGATATTTATTCAAAAGTAAAAATTCTGATTTATATCTTACAGACAATAATTAAAAAATACAAATATGATGTGCAAACGATTTTTATTAATGTTTTAATTTCCTTCGTTTCAGAATTACTTTTATGTATTTATCTTTATTGATATTCTATTGTTATGTGGCAACACACAAATGGGATCAAAATAATTAATCAATAGATATTCCAAACAAAAAAAAACTGTTGGTGCGAAAAGATTCTTAGAATTTGTTAATGGAATATAAAAACGTTTAAAATAACTAATTTTCATCACTCGTATTTTATTGCCAAAGAGGATTTATATACGCAAGAACCTACAAGGTACAAAGGTATGTTAAAAAATTTGAGCTAGTTTAGATATTAATATGTGGAATATATATGTCATCGTGAGGGCCCGTCCTTTAACTCGTTATTGGGACCCATCATCCAATTTAGTATTGAGGCAGAGTTCAGATGTGCTGGGCCTGCTGTAAGTGTAAGGCGGGAATTATATGATGTCTGCGAAAAGATTCTTGGAATTAGTTAATGGAGTATTAACAACGTTTAAATAAAAATTATCAACTTTTAAATTCTTGTGTATTAAAAGTGTTTTAAATTTTTTCAGCATCACCAGACTATCATTAAACTAATGTCTGATCTACAGGTATAGGTAGATTAGCTATTTGCGAAATAGCTGTTCTCGTGGGTTGAGGTTTAACCATCGCGTCAAAAGAGCCGTACGCGTAAGATAAATTAGTTGTAGTAAGATAAGTAGATTGATCTTGGCCCGCAGTCCACATACGGCCCTCTGAATATTTCTCTCTGACTCTCAGTCGAGAGACGGACTCCAAATACTTTTATCAGGCCCGCAGACCAGACTTGCCCCTCCGAAAAGGTTTTCCCGGTCTGTCGGACAGATACGGCCCACGAAATAATTTCATCAGGTCCCACAGACGAGTTATGGTTCCGCTTTTCGCATTAAATAGACTCATTTCCTTACAAAATGTGGGGCCGCGGTGGCCCGGTTGGAAGAGCAATGGACTTGCAACCGAAGGGTTGCGAGTTCGAATCCAGCCAAACACCGTCGTGTACAAAGGGGGCTGGTGCATGTTAAATCTGTCGTGGCCTCAAATGTCCTCACGTTGGCGTGGTGTGGAAGTTTGGAGAGTGGGGTGCCAGCTCAGGTGTTGCCTCGTCATCTGACCGTGGTTCAAAATTACGTGGTGTTGTCCTCGGGTCATTCCCTTCGGGGGTTGATCTCGGACCGTCGTTAATAGCCCGTTGTGTTGCTCCAGTGCGACGTTAATTAAATACCTACCTACTTTTTTATATTTATCGTTTGCGCAATTTTCCCGCGCAATTTTGAGTCTAATTTTAACCGCAATTGAAATTCTGTTTTGAAAAAACGATAAACGTGGGATAGCAGAATAGAATTCGTCAGTTCAGCGGTAGGTGTCATGTAAATAGCAATTGTAATAAATGTCTAGTTTTTAAGTAGTTATAATTCCAATGTAGTTTCTATAGCACGATTTCGCAATGCAGTCCACTTACGAAATTTGAAGGTAGGTATTTAATTAACGTCGCATTGGAGTAGCACAACGGGCTATTTGCGGCGGTCCGGGATCAACCACTGAAGGAAAAGATCCGAGGACAACACCACGTAATTTTGAATCATGGTCAGATGACGAGGTCACACCTGAGTTGGCACCCCACTCTCCAAACTTCCTTCACCACCACACAACATGAGGACATTTGAGGCCACGACAGATTTGATATGATCCAGCCCCCCCCCTTTGTTTTCGGTTGGTCTTCGGTTGGATCCGAACTCGCAACTCTCCGGTTGCTAATCCGTTACTCTTCCAACCGGGCTACCGCGGCCCCACAAAATTTGAAGGACACTTAGATTCTTCAAAGGAATAGAAGGCGGAACACACCTAATTTTCCATTCCTTCACATAGCCATTTTTCTTACTCATCAACATTTTCCATTTGTCGATGTATTGAAATGGTCCGACAGGGCTCAATTTTGAACCACGGAACATTTTTCTCTTTTCACTGCCAAATAAAAGAAAGTATTTCTTGTACTATTTTCAAATTGCCCCTTTGTGGGCCCCTCGTTGAGAACCACGGCTCTAGATTTACCATAAAAAGAGCACTCTGAAACGCTTTGCAGTAAACAGGACGTGTATTGCGTTCTTTTCCGTTGGCAGTGCACTCCGGAAGGGTTTATCGACAAAATGAACTCGTCTACTATCAGTCTCGCATCCAGAATTTTCTTTTGTTTGGGAAGGACAAGATGGATGGGTTATGGAAAATTAATAAATATAAAAATTCAGTTTATGAGCTTGAAATTTATGCAATTTGTTATGATGGAGGCCTCAGCAAGTATTTTTGGAATCTAAACAGTACGCCATCCTCACCTGTTTAAATTCTATTCAACCAAAGACCTTCGTTTATTTTTGGGGGTGATGAACGATAAATCTGTCGTGGGCTCAAATGTCCTCAAGTTGGGGTGGTGTGGATATTCGGAGAGTGGGGTGCCAGCTCACATGTGCTAACCTCGTCATCTGACTGGTTTAAATTACGAAGTGTTGTCCTTGGATCTTTTACTTCCGTCGCCAATGGCCTGTTGTGTTGCTCCAGTGCGACATTAATTCAACAACTCTTTCTATTTAACCCTCCTGGTGGTTGTTCCGACGAGGCATCTCGGCATTAACAAAGGGGACCAGATCTTGATGGACGAGATATCTCGTCAGTAAAAGAAAACTGACCAGATCTAGATGGACGAGATATCTCGTCAGTAGAAGAAAACTGACCAGATCTAGATGGATGAGATATCTCGTCAGTAAAAGAAAAGTGACCAGATCTAGATGGACGAGATATCTCGTCAGTAGAAGAAAACTGACCAGATCTTGATCTCGTCATCATAGAAAAATCAATAATATCTTGATGACGAGATGTCTCGTCTTTACCAAAATTGGTCAGATCCTGATGTACTAATATCTCTTGGATATTATACCAATTGGAGGGTTAAGATTGCGGATGCTAGAATTGCCCATGATGGGAAACAATCACTGATTTCTTTACCCTCTGAGAGGGCCCGTCGTGGCTCAGTTGGTATGTCCACTGCCCTAGCAACCTTCGGGTTGTAGGCGGCGCAGGTTCGATTTCTATCGGGTGCATTCCCCCCTGGGTGTATTTCTCTCTTCAGTGTCTGTAAAACTCAGTGTCTTTGTCTATTATTTGATATTGTATGTCTTGTGTCTGGCGCAGCATGACCAAATATAGCCCTTGCGCCATAAAACCCTAAAAACCAACCACCCTCTGAGCGTCACAATGTTTCCTAGAAGTGAAGTGTTGCTTTCTCCCCACACAACACACATGTTTAAATGACCTCATCTATTGGTCGAAAGGATTCTAGGAAAACATCAATTGGTCAAGGAGTTCAAAAGTCATTCAAGGAAGACTGCGGATTACAGAACGGATGCATGAATGTGAATTCCACAGGTTGAAAGTTACTTCCTGTCTCACTCCCCTTACTTCCTGCAGCATACCGCCAATGTGTCACCTCCATCCTACTGTTCGTTCCGGTGCTACGTTACGGAAAAGAGTATCAATAGAACTGGGGCGACTAAAGAGAGTGGCCAGCGGGAGTGCTTTGTTGCTTCGCGAAAAGATTTGTTTCCCTTTTCCAGAGGTCAGACATTTAAAAGACTGAAAAGGAACCGTTAGACATAAAAACCAATGCAACGCATCGATTTTCTAATGAAATAGACGGAACATTTGAGTGGAGTCGTTGTCGTAAAATCTCAGAAGTGCAGGTCCCATGGACTTGGTCGATTGCCTGTAAAAGCGCATCATTCTCGTAAATTGGTGCTATATCTGGATTCCTGCTTTCTTCCAACACCTTGTGATCTTCATCCTTAAATATTTAACCCTCCAAGTGGTTTTGACGAGATATCTCGGCCATGAAGATCTCATCAATTTTGCTACTGACGAGGTACTTCGTCATCAAGATATTGCCGACTTTTCGATGAGGACTAGATCAAGATTTGGTCAGTTTTCTTCTAACGACGAGATATTTCGTCCATCAAGATCTCGTCAGTTTAGTCAGTTTGAAGAGAGACCTCGTCGAGACAACCACCTGGAAGGTTAAACCGTGTGTTCGGGAGAAATAACATAAGTTACGAGCGCATGCCCTGTCTAATTCAATGAAAGGTCGATGATGTAGTGTGGATTAGGTTGTTTCCCATGAATCATTAAAAATTAGTGTAGAATTTTTAGTATATCTAATAGATCTTCAATTGATGTTTTAAAATCAATTGGCTTTTGACATTTTTTCGGCATTTGAGGTAATTGAAGCTCATCATCCATCCCCTTGTATGCGCTGTCTCGGTGTAGTGGTCTTGAAGTCGATACACTATTGTTAGATCCATCGTTTCGTTTTATAGGTTGTTAACTAACGTTGCACTGGAACAACGCAACGGGCTATTGGCGACGGTCCGGGATCAATCCCGAAGGAAAAGATCCGAAGATAATACCTCGTAATTTTGAATCACAGTCAGATATCGAGGTCAACACCTGAGCTGGCACCCCACTCTCCAAACCTCCATACCAAGCCAACATGAGGAAATTTGAGGCCACAACAGATTTAACGTGCACCAACTCCCACGTACAAGACGGTCTTTGGCGTTTCGTTTTGTAATTGCACTAGTAAAATTATTCTTCCTTTTCAATTTGTCACGTTGGCGTGGTGTGGAAGTTTGGAGAGTTGGGGTGCCAGGTTGGATGTTGACCTCGTGATCTGACCGTGGTTCAAAATTTATGTAGTGTAGTCCCCGATATTTCCCTTCGGGATCGATCCCCGACCGTCGCCAATAGCCCGTTGTGTTCCTCCAGTGCGACGTTAATTAACTTCCACCTACCTTTTCAATTCTATTTGAAAAATTATGATTACTCCTTTTTATTAGACTGCAGTGATAGCTAATTTTTTCCTCCTTGTTACCTGCTAACGTAGCAAGAATAACTGCAGAACAAATTAAAACTTGCAATCCGACTACAATAAATACACTCACTGCCAAAGGTTAAGCACGAGGCGGTAAAATACGAAAAAATCGACATCTTTGATTGACACGAAATGCGGCAGGAAAGTAGCAAATATGTTTATGCATGAAACAAAACAAAGAATTACATACAAAGATGAAAACAATATTGAATTTCCATAAATTATAAGATGAAGTCATATTGGAGTCATTAACAAAATGATGTTTAAATCCAAAACAAACAAAACCGACATTAATAGGGTATGTGACCACCCCTCATCCTCATACAAAGTTTACAACGTATAACCATGCTTTCCATGAGGTGATCAACCACCCCAGAGTCAAGTAATCGCCATTCCTCCTGTAGAGCAGTTTGTAACTCTGTGAGAGTGACTGGGGGTGGGAAACGTGCAGACACGGCACGGTCAAGGGCATCGCAAAGATTTTCAATGGGATTAAGGTCGGGCGAGTATACCGGCCAATCAATACGCGCAATCCCCTCGCTCTCCAGGTAGTCGTAGACGATGTTGGCTCGATGCGGACCCGCATTATCATCCATTAAAACGAAAGCAGGACCAACTGCTGCAGCGTACAATCTCACAGTGGGTTCTAGGATTTCATCCCGATACCGGGCAGCCGTCACAGAACCCCGTCTATAGATATGCAGGTCGGTGCGTTATCCCAACGAAATCCCTGCCCATACCATGATGCTTCCACCTCGGAATGCGTGATGGTCGATGATGTTCTGGGGCCAATTGCGTGTGCCTTGTTCTCTCCAGACCCTTACACGCTTGTCATCTGGCTCCAGGGCAAATCTCGACTCATCCGTCAACATAACGTTGGCCCAATCAGACACAGTCCAATTCACATATTGCCGACACCACTTTAATCGTGCCCCTGTGGATTGGACGGATAGAGGAACACAAACTCGTGGTACCCAGGCGTACAGTCCATTCATGTGTAGCCTTCGGCGAACAGTAGTGGCAGATATCGTCTTACCAATGGACGCTGCAACCATAGATGTCACACGTATGGAGGTCGCTCTTCGATTCCGCTTGGCTAAAACAGCAATATATCGATCTTCCGCGGGGTCGTAACCCTTGGGTGACCGGCCACAGGTCTTCGGATAACTGTTTGGCCTGTTTGGAATTGGTTCCATAATCGTGAAATGACGGAATGATGAACGCCGAAGAAAAGAGCAACATCTGTGATTGATTGTACTGCTTCAAGGCTTCCCACAGAACGCCAGCGCTCACTATCTGCCATTCGTCTTCTGGAAGCCATAGAAACACGTCTGTCTTGAAAACTAATTGCACGAAGGCTCTAAACACTTTTTATCAGCACTTACATGAAACTCCTCTAACCCTTCACAATGCTGGCTTCTTATACGACTTCCTTTTTTGCATATTTCTTGACACGAAACCGTGATTGTCTGTTACAGAACATATTTGCATACTTCCATCTACCTCTGCAGCGAAATGCAGCCTCTCCAATTCAGATTGGCTTCCCGAAATTAACATTTTCCTCTCCGTGCTTAACTTTTGGCAGTGAGTGTATTATAAATGCTTGCTAATCGAGAATAATAATCGTTTTTATGTATGAGACTACATTAATAATGTAGTTTTATTTGTAATTGAATCTAGTAATAATCTCGTAATTAGTACAGTTTCTCTTTGTAATTGGATTGAAATAATTATCATTTTCCACTGTTAACTGTAAACTTTGAATATTTATAAAATAATTGTTTGATTTTTTACTAATTTGGCAAACAAATAAAAAAATATGAAGCTTTAAAACTTTTCAGAGAATAACATTTTTTTTTTACAAATCAGTTTTGAAGTATAGTGTAACAAAAATCAATCGAAACACCCGAATCGAAATGAAACTTTACGTGTTTGATGTACATGGAGAGAGATAAAGAAATGATAATGCTATATAAATATAGAGGACTCCTTATTATTGTAGAGTTATACCAAAAAGTCATAAATTAGTAAGTTGTAAATCCCCATCTGTCATCGATGCATGTCGATATACGGCGTGGCATGGAATCAAACAAACCCATTGAGCTATCGTATAGCAAATTATGCCAAGCATTTGCAGCTGTTTCTCCAGATCCCTTATCTATATTCCATGGATGGCGCAACTGACGACTTAGCTCATATCATATGCGCTCAATGGGAAACAGATCTGGGAATCTTACTGGCCAAGGAAGGGTTTCAATTCCACAGAAACACTCCTGGGAGAGGCAAGCCGTGTGTGACCGGGTGTTAGCTTGCTGGTAAACAGCCCCTTGGACACATGACACGAAAGGCAAAATAAAAGATAGTAGATTTGCGGAAATTGTCTTTGGCTCCCCATGCCGCTCAACTGAGGATGGTAGCACTGGCCTGGTCTCATCCGCCCCCGAAAGGCCAAGCCGTGTGGCAACCATGAAAGAAAACCATTGGAATCTGTGGTTGCTAGAGTGTCATGAACGCCTAATAAAAAATCTAGTTTTTTAATAAGGTGATCATGATAAAATTGTATTAAAAATATAGTTTTTTAATTTTGAAATTTATATTTCTTGGCGAGATCTTCAACGTCTCTGTTTCATACTTAATTAGACCATTTTGTGTTTTAGCCGATACATTTTGTATCTGAGCAACTGAAATTGCTACTAAAATAGGGTTTGAAAGGATACTTTTGTAGCTATTATTTTAAAACATTTATGGTACTAATGCTACTATTTTTAAAAATTTGTGTTACTAATGCTACTATTTCTCAAGTGATTTGGCTGTGGAAGCCCTGTAAGCTAAAATACTTTAGGCGCTCGCAGGGCCTCGGTAACCCAGTTGGAAGAGCAACGGATTAGCAACTTGAGGGTTGCGAGTTCGAAACTCGGTCCAGCCAAAGACCGTCGTGTACACGGGGGCTGGTTCACTCTAGATCTGTCGTGGCCTCAAGTGTCCTCACATTGGCCTGGTATGGGTTTGGAGAATGAGATGCGAGCTCAGGTGCTGACCTCTTCATCTGACTGTGGTTCAAAATGACGAGGTGTTGTGTCCTCGGATCTTTCCCTTGGGGATTGATGCTGGACCAATAGCCCGTTGTGTTGCTGCAGTGCGAAGTACGACACCTAGTTGCGCGCCTCCTGTACCTATTGGGTGAACCGCCCCTGAATAGTCGATAACCATCGATTAGCCTTAAATGACCAGTTTTACTATTTGCAATACTTTCCGTTAGAGCCTTCCTATGCGAATTAATATTTTGAGTTCCTCTTTAAAATGATGACAAGCTCGGAAATATAGAGCAGACGATTACGTGCGACAATAAGGTGTCGAAACATAAAACGTTGATTCAGTTCTCTCTGTCCTGTAGGTCAATTTGATGCGAACTTCACGCTGCAAAACGTGTGGGGCCGTCTGCAACCGGACATGAGATCCCTCATCCAATGCCTCAGCGATGAAAACCATAAGAAGATCAAGTTCTCAAGAACGATTGATACTGGACAAGTAAGTTAAAGGAACAAATTATAGTTTTAAAAACTACTTGTTGGGCTAGTATGTTTATTTAACAGTTACATAATTAATTTTGCATGAAGTATTAGGGGGAACCGGAAAGTAATGTCGTTTTTTACATTAAATTCAAACAAATAAATTTTTAACAAGTTTTTATTTTTAATCAATGATGTAATCATTCTCGTTATCAACAACCTCTTCTCGTCTAGTGTGCAAATTTTCAATCCCTGATCGATAGAAATCAATTGTTTTTTGAGCAAAATATCTGGAGATGGAATTTTGGATATCATCCAAATTTTCAAATTTTTGTCACATAGAAAGTGTTGTAGCGATCGGAATAAATGGAAATCCGATGGTGCAATATCAGGTGAGTTTGGTGGGTGAGGCAGTACCTCCGACCCCAATTCATTAATTTTTTCCAGGGTTCATCTTGCGCAGTGCGGTCTTGCATTATCGTGTTGCAGAATAACGCCTTTTCTGTTGACAATCGCTGGACACTTTTCAATTAAAGATTGATTTACTTGATCCAATTGTTCACAGGAAAGGTCTGCATTCAGTTTGTTCAGGTTTGAACACTTCAAAATGAACGATTCCGCGAATACTCCACCAAACGTACAAAACTTTTTACATTTTGGGATGTAAACCTGGCTTAGCAGTAAGTACTTCGTGGAGATTCATTCGGAGAGAGCTACTGCCTTTTGCGTTTTGGATTATCATAGAGGACCCATTTTTCATCTCCAGTGATCAGAAAACGCTTCTGTATTGTGCCGTTGAAGCAATAAGGTTGGGTGCGGGACCCAAACACCTGCTCTGCTTACTTTACCAATCTGCTGCAAATGTTCTTGGATGGTCGACTATGGTTGGCTAAGAGTGTTTGACAGTTCCTCGATTGTCTGACACGGATTTGATTCCACTTTAGACCTTAACACGTCATTGTTTAAAGTTGTTCGTCTTCCTGATCGATACGAGTCGGAAAGATCAAAATTACCGGATATGAACTTAGAAAACCACCTTTGCAATTTACGAACGTCTAATGCACTTGGATAAACATTGCAAATGTTTTTGGTAGCAACTGTTGCGTTACTACCTTTGTGAAACTCAAAAAGCATACAATGCCGGATATGTACCATTTCTGGTATTTAGCTGGCCATTTCACCCAAAATTGCAAAAAAATTTAATTATTTACAAGTAAACAAGTCACTTTAACCTTAAAATGTCTTAGGCACGACTTTGAAGTAGACAATGAGCTGATAAATGG
This sequence comes from Meta bourneti, assembly GCA_933210815.1. Taxonomy (NCBI): domain Eukaryota; kingdom Metazoa; phylum Arthropoda; class Arachnida; order Araneae; family Tetragnathidae; genus Meta; species Meta bourneti. Next base: position 107,980,446 of record OW119923.1, on the reverse strand, counting down.
TAAACAAATATTGGCATGCGCAGAAACGACATTACTTTCCGGTCCCCCTAATACTTTAGATGGATTATACACAGAATTACATACAAACGAGCAACGAATTCAATGCAGTAGAAAAACGATTTCTCTCTGCATGAAAATGTAAAGTACTTGTCGTTCCTTAATAAATTGCAGTATAATTTTAAAATACATTCATTAGTTCATTACATTCATCACAGTTAGCAAATTATTAGAATACTAGTAGCAGCTTGAACTGGCACAAGTAAATATTAAATCGAGATACAACTCTGGTAGCATTTTGCACGCGCATAGGAAAAATAAATCATAAATCCACAACATTACTGTTACGATTCAAGTTGCTATGAGTGAGTTTTAAAGTGTAAATACGGAGCAGCCCATAGAGGAAATATAAAAGCAGAGTGAGCAATTGTAACATTTTTATGTGGCCAGGATCATGTGACCACAGCTAGTAATAACGTGACCATTAGACTACTTTCTTCTGCCGGTTAGAAACGAATATTCATCATCTTATAGGTCCACGGGACGAAGAAGAGCCCTTCTATTGATTCATTTGATTGGTCCGGCCGACATAGTAGTAGACCTTGGCGATTTCACTATTTTTGTCGCCACTCTATAGAAGTGCAGAAGCATTCACACATCTACCTTGTCATTAAATTTTATGTCGCCAAATGAGGCGATAAGATGCCAAATCTTCCAACCAATTCAATTTTTCTAAGAGCAGTCACATGACTACTAGTCGACACGTTGGTCGCTCTTTTTGAAGCTCTTCTCATTAGCAGTGCTCAGTCTACTTATATTTCACGTCAATTGTGCCGCCTCTGTCTAAAACTAAATTTACGTATTTAAAACGAGTGAACATAAACTAAATTTATATGTTAAAAACTTATTCAAAGCTTTTCAGTGCGCTTGCGCACTCGATCTGAGAGTCATGTCAAGTACGAACATTCATTGTCAACACGACGTTATATTTGTCTTCTAGATGTTTCTTCTAGTTCTGAAATCATTAGACAGAACAGTTCTAACGCTCTTTTTAACGCTCGACTTTTCATGAATGTCCCCCAGTACCAATTTTAGAGACATCTTCATGTCAAAGGATAAGAGGCAAGAAAGAAAAAAATGGTAAAATTAGCCTCCCATCCGTCCTCTAACCTCCCAGTATTGGCTGCAGAGGTCCCGATTAAAGTGCGCAGTATTTGTACTGCGCACTTTAATTAGGAGGTTGTCAGTTTCTTGGAATTTAGAACAAACGGGGTTGCAGGGCTATACACAAGTTTTAAGCAGTAGATATGTTAAACCATATGATCGTGACCAGTCAGAAGTCGAGTTATTGTAACAGCTTCGGCCCTTGGGGAATCTGGGATATATTTATGGTTAATAAGCCAAGGTTTTCATGAGTTTCTAGTTATTAGTTCTGAGTAGAAATGATTCTTCGATGATTTTTTCTTGATGTACATTTTTATGGAATTATTTACGAAATGGTTCTGATTGGAATCAGAACAACTGCAGTAACCCCTCTTTGCCAAGCAATCTGCTTGTTCATTACCATATAACTCCACAAAATGCTAGAATCCACTGTAGAGCTTGCCAAAACAGTAAATCACTTTGCCGTTTAAAAAGTTGCCCAGGAACACTACGTGGAAGTATATCGACAATACTCCGAGAGGGAAGTGAATGATACGTAAGCTGCCTCGCCTTTGAACGAGGCCTGGAACAGCTTAGTTAGAAAAAGCGAGTCGTGGCAACATTTTAAGATAGCATAAACTGGGTTTTTCCAATTGTTTACTTTGGTCCTGCTGATGGACATTTTGTTCCACCCAAATAGCTGTGTAAATTTTTATGGATTTGACGCTTGACTACAGTGATGATTGTTGAGGAAAGATTACCTCGGAGCGACGAACCAAATTATTATAGTGACTGACGTTCTCAGTTTTGCATGTAATTGTTTGAACACCAAAATACTTTGGCAATCTCAACTTCAAATGATGTATTACAGAATTAGCACATTCTTCCTAAATTTTGCAGATATTTCAATTTCGAAACACACAATTTATGTTGTTCATTCAAGCTAACAAAAGCATTAGACATCGCCTTTCCAAGGGCTTTCTGCAGAAGTTTGGATGAATGGAGAAAATTTTCTGTAGACAAAAATTAATTTTGCTGCAGTACTTTCAAAGGATCGATTTGTGTTACACTCAAAGCGGGGATTTTTCTAGCATTATGGAACTGGTACATCTGAACGAACTCAACTCAACTTCATCTTGATGTATGATATATGACCCTACAAAGGGTTTTCGATAAAGAAAATTTCCCACAGCGTATAAGGGGACTAGAGGAAGGCGAGGAATAATTTTTTATGCTAAGCAAACATTTTGAGTTATTAAATGCACACACCGTTGTTGCTCCTGAAAAATTTTACTGTGAGGGTCTTAGAAGCAAGAGACTGAATTTAAGTGTCATTATTTGTTGGCGAAAAGAATTTAGACGCAGAGAAAGTTTGCTTCTCAATGTTTTCTTCTAACTCGGACAAAGCGACCAACCGACTGGGATCCCGGGACAATATCTGTCAAATCGGGACGTATTATAATACCCTACAATGGAATAAGGTTGATAAGAGCTTTAACTTATTTTTCAAGATGTGTAAGTGGTGTTAAATGTTGAGAAAACGTCTCTTTATCTTCAAAGAGTTTAGCAGTATACATTTTACCGAAGTACTGTTTGAATTGATGCTGAACATAGAAGAGTAAATTTCATGTAATGTTATTTATATAAAGAGATAAACGCAAACTTTCCTACTTTGTATTCAATAGCCTCAATCGTCTTATCAGTTCTTTGTTCCACTCCTCTTTAAACGAACACGACTATCTACATTTTATTTTTATTCCTTCGTTTAGCATTGACCTGTATCTCTAAATAGACCATTTAGTGCTGGTAAACCAAGTTTTAATACTGATCATATTTCTAAACCTTGAAATGAATGTTAATGGCTGATACATCGCAAACCTTCAACGAAATCTCAATCATGATTGCTATGTCACTCAAAGTTGTTAGTGTTTGACCTTTAGAGACTAAATTTGAAATAAACTTATAAAAACTACTCCAGAATTGTTTGAATATACATGAGAATAAATTGGGAATCACGTTTAATAGTCCTACTCCTGCGAGTTGATATTATAATCACGTGGTTTCGAACGAGTCTATTCCTCAAATTAGGGAACTGGATGAAACGTAAACCTATCGCTTTCGCAAGCCATCTGGGCACATCAGAAAAGAACACACAAAAATAGCATACCCAGGGGAACTAAGACAAACATTATATAACATTTCTAAAAATCTGCAGGTCATGGAAAAGTACATCTAGATTTGAAGTCAAGGCTTTATATATACTGTAAAATTGAACAAAAATATTGATTGATTTCTGCATATATTTGACGCCTGCATGTATTCAAACGATTGAAAGATGTTTTAAACAGAGCTCTGTGTCTATTATAGCGCTGACATAGGCACATGATTTATGCGTTTAAAACATTGGAGGGGGATAAATTATGTATGGCGATCGCCATACATAATTTATACGCATGACAGCCTTTCTCCCAAAGAGCTTCGCACGTTTTCAAAAATCGATTGATCTAGTCTTCTCGTCATAGCCGCACTGTATACGGAAATGTGAACTATGCGGAAAATTTCAGATATAATTTTCTGGGGACTGACTCGTACTTATACATAATTAAAGTAAAGGGTGATTCTAAGAGCTACTTTTGGGGTGATCCTGGTTTCAATTTTGGGATAGGAAATTAAGACTGCTGACGAAATAAGAAAATGTAATTCAAAAAGCCCTTTCATGACAATGCTACAATTTATCGAGTGAAAAAACGGTGGAAGATTGATTCGAAGAGTGAGAGGCACCATTCTATTGGTCAACACAAAGTCCTGTCCTCAATCCCCATTGATGGTATGTGGGATATACTAAACAAGTACCTTTGGAGTAATTACATTCATACTCATCTCAGATTTGCATCAACAGAGAATTTTGGCGAAAAGCTAATGCAAATCTGGACATTTTTTCTAATGCAGATGCCAGTGGACAAAATTCCTTAGGCAGAGAGAACTGAAATGCAAAAAAATAGTAAATAAATAAATAAAATAGAAATAGAAAGTCAAGTACAGTATAAATAAAATGAAAACATGAGATCTATAGCCTCCCAGTAACGTGGGGCAGTGGTAGCCCGGTTGGAAGAGTAGCGGGTTAGCGACCGAGGAGGTGCTATTTCGAAGCTAGATCCAATCAAAGGCCGGTCGTCGTGTGCGTGGGGGCTGGTGCACGTTAATCTAACGTGGCCTTTAATGCCACCAGGTTGGCGTGGTGTGGAAGTTTGGAGAGCTGGGTGCCAGCTCAGGTGTTGACGTCGTCATCTGACCGAGGTTCAAAATGACGAGGTGTTGTCCTCGGATCTTTCTCTTCGGGATTGATTCTGGATCGTCGCCAATAGCCCGTTGTTTTGCTCCAGTGCAACGTTAATTCAACTACCTACCAGTAACTTGAGGAAAGAGCACTTCAAAACTGCGGGGCATACATCCAGGTGCAAAGCGTCCATGACAGTATCTCCTCAGAGGGGCAGGATGGGCTTGAAAAGATTTCAATGTGATGTAAATGGGCGCAAGGTAATCGTGTCCGGTCGCTAGACGAAAAGCAGCAACAGTCTCGGACGATACGGCAGATCGACAAGCCGTTCTCTCCATGGTTTGTCTCATTCTTTTAGTAAGGTTGAATATGAAATTAGTTTTGATTTTCAAACGAGAGACAGCAGACCTGTACGTCGTCGCTTGCAACGCTTACGACTATGTTGTCTGTCAATTTGCAGCTTATGAGAGATATGGGCAAAAATATTCGTTGAGACGTTGCATGAGCTTATAGACTCAATGCCACGACAATGCGTGCTGCAATTCGTGCTAAATGTAGTCTAACAAAGTATTAAAACGCTCTACTTTTTTGGTCAATGTATTTTATTTTACACGAACACATCCCTGCATAGAATCTGTAACTATACTTGAATTCTTGTCTCTATATATCCTTATCTGTATAGTTGTCGCACGTCGGTCGAATAGGCTGCTTGTTTTAGACCCTCTGAGCGTCACGAGATTTCCGAGTAGCTTAGCTTTGCTTTTACCCTACATCATATTCAATGACTAAGTAAATGTGATGTAGGTGTAAAATCTCCATTTAATGTTTAAACCTGAATTAAAATAGTAAGTGCAAGGCGACATGCGCAAACCAATCAGAGGTACCTGCGCCATTCCTCTTCAAGTTGAAATCATTTCAATTTGATTGGTCTGTGCGCGTCACTTTACACTTTACGCTTCCTATTCGAATTCAGCTTAATGGTAGATGTCTCTCCAAGATCTATTTAATCTGAGGTAAGTGTCATTTATATTGATGTGTGTAATAATAATAATAATTTAAAGAATGTGATGCGTAAATAAATGTGCTGTGTGTATTGTTTGAAAGAATCATAGTTAATATTCTATTGGTTTAGAAGGTTGAGTCGTAGTAAAGATTCTATTGGTGAAGAAGGTTGAAAGAATCGTTGTAAAGATTCTATTGGTGAAGAATGTCAAAACGTTTAGTAGTTACGCAGGGAAGACACATTCCTGAACGTGTATTTGCGTGTGTGTCCTCAGAGGGTTAACCCTCCAGGTGGTTGTCTCGATGAGGTATATTCTCATTAGCAAAACTGACCAGATCTTGATGGATCTCGTCATTTGAACAAAAAACTGATCAGATTTTGATTTTGTCATCTACAAAAAATCGGCAATATCTTCAAATTCGTTAACAAAATTGGTCAGGTCTTGATGGACGAGATATCTAGTCGGAACCACTTGGAAGTTTAAACATAGAAATGCAATTAACCAAACCGTACAATTTAGTTCCATCTAATCCATTTTCTCTCTTATTTTGAAAGTTCTATTTCTTCGCAGGGTCCCAAGCTGCCCAAGTCTTCCCAGCAGTTCATGCAGGGCAAACCCGTGTTTGCCCGCATCCTCTTCATGCCGGGGGACGACAAACTCAACCGGGTCGGAGTATACCAGTGCAGGATCTTGAAGAACAACATTCCCACCCGCATCGTCACCCTTAAACTTCCGCCCTCGAACTTAGGTAAGAGACAGAATGTATTTGCATGTGAAACAAACGACGGTGGAATAAGACCATCGTGGTGTTATTATCACTAAAAAGTGTTTTAAACTTTTGACCACCCTGGGTGAATTTCTCTCTTCTGTGTCAGTGAAGTTTTGCTTGTCGATTTACATTACGCGGTTTGACACAGCTTGGCCTAATACGGCCCTTGCGCTGTAAAATCCAACCAACCCTCTGAATATTTTATACCCTTGATATCAATCAATGACTCAAATCCAACAATTTATTGAACAATTGAGGATTTTCACAAAGACGGGAAAATGAGAAGAGAATGATAGACCATGTGTAAACTGCTCGTATTATATCGAATAGAGGCCAGTATCCATCGTATATGTAGAGAGAAGAGGATGCGTTGGTTTTGGAAAGTACACATTGCGCATGATAAAAACCATTAACCAATCATAGTCAGACACTCTAGCTCATTTAATGAAGCAATGTGGAAATTGTCTGGCTTCGTTAGTTGAAACAATTTCCCATTGCATCCTATGAGAACTGTCCTGGGCAATGATTTCTCGCCAACTGCTAGCTTGCCAATCTTGAATCGCCAAAGCATAGAGCCATTTTTTTTTATTTCATTTGCCATCCGCAGAACAAGTGTACGTAAGAATACTGATGGCAAATGAAATAAAAAAATGATTCTATGCTTTGGCGATTCAAGGTTGTTGGTTAGCTAGTGGTTGGCGAAAAATCATTGACCAGGACACTTTTCATTCGATGCTATAAGAAATTTCACAACCACTCACGAAGTTGCGTTCCACGAGCTAGTGTAAGACACCGTTACAAGCTGAACTGATCGGCAACCGCATTATCTGACTGTCGTGGCTCAAACATTGTAATGTCCCTTTGAAGAGGGCTGAGACAAAATAGGGGTCCTTGAGGTCCCCCCTTGCCTGCTGCTCGGATCATCGACTCAGCTCGGCGAACCACCCCTTCCTGGTTCTACCGATTATCAAATAGAACTGTTGACATTTGTACTTCTGGATGAGATGCCTCCTGTGTAACCAATAGCTTTCGAAATTTAACATTTCTTTTCCTGCGCGCTTCCAATGTCCACTAGAGAAATAATTGTAAATAGTCTGTGAGTAAATAAATGTAATATGTAATCTAAAACCAAACACCTGGATTATTTCATCACAACCTAAACACGAAGATTGAGGACTAATGTTTCTTTTACTAACGTTGATTGCTCATTCTAAGTTGCTGCACTATCCTAAGTACAGAAAAACCTTAAAGGGAACTCTGGCGACATCTAATATCGCTGACAAGAGATCCGGCACTCACCGACATCGAGTTCGTAACGTTCTTGGGGCTAGCCAAGCACGTGAAAAGGGACGCCAATTTAAGCGTGGTGCCAACATCTGCCATGGCACGAACAAGCTTCTTGCTGTGAAAATCAAACGAATCGAAACTAACTTCTCACTCAAATTTACGTTAGAAAATCGTCGTTTTCGCTTCAGGTTTTATCGATTCAGTCTTAAGGAAGTTTAATTTTCCTCCTATCAGGTGATCCCAGGACTCTCTGGGTTTACACGGATACTACGCACCTAGTGGCTATCCTTTTCTAACCCTTTCAAACCGTTTTTTGGAAAAACGCTGAGTGTCACGAGATTTCCAAGTAGTATGCTATTGCTTGCCACACAATGACTAAATATCCTCATGGATTGGTTGAAACAATCCTGGGAAAGATTCCATTGGTCAGGAAGTCTAGAACTGCTTAGAAGCCATGCAGGGTAAACCAGGTTGCACGGTGGAATAATGCGTACATGATCTTCAGAGGGACAGACGGTTCCCTGATCATCACATGTGTTTTTAAAATAAAATTCAAGGGTTTGCAAAAGGAAAAATAGAAAATATGGTGAAGGACGAGCCATGGTGTCATTTCGGTTCTATATCTGTGAATGCGTAACATAATCCACATCTGCACTTCGAACGGTTTTATCCTTTGAGGGGGGTTCACATGATTAATTCCACTTGCAACCTGCAGTCTTCTATGCATGACTTTAACGAATTTTGATTTTTTTTGGCCAATAGAGAACCTCCAAAGGATTAAATTCAAAGGGAATGAGAAATATAATCTTTCCAAAGAATTCCATTCTTATGATAGGAGCAATAGAATCCATTGGTGTCATTTCCTTAGAAAATAATCCTTTCCAGAGGATTATATCCTAAGGAAATGAGCAATGAAATATTTCCCAAGAAATCTATTATAAGGAAATGAGTTATAAAATCTTTCTAAAGGATTAAATTCTAAGGAAATGAGAAATATAACCTTCCAACGGATTCTTTTCTAAGCAAAGAACTAATACACTACTGTTTGTGAAAATTGCAACACCATGAAGGAATCATGCAAATTAAACGAAACTTGCAAAAAATGCAAAACAGGTTTGGATATGCAAATGATTAGAATTACAAAGCGATCTCGCATGTCTGGGCCAAGAAACATCCTCTAAACTTCCAAGTGAGCCGTGTATGAAAAACACTGTAAAGGTGCTTTAAAATGTGTGCATCGTCGCAGTAAATGATTGATTAGAAGTCAATATGCCTCGCCAAAAACGCAGAGTGCCATACGAGCAACTAACGGAGTTTGAACGGGGCCGAATGATCGGCCTCCGTGAGGCTTGACTTTCGTATCGTGAAATCGCCACAACAGTGATGTGTGTTTGGAGGAGATGGACCATGGAGAACCGAACAAGTCGAAACCCCGGTAGTGGCCCACGCAATATGACGTCACCACGGGACGACAGACACCTCATCCGCATGGCGGTGACGGACCGTACAGCGTCTTCTCGTGCGTTGGCACAACATTGTAGTACGTCTACAGGTGTGTCATTGTCTGCCCCCACGGTTCGTCGCCATGGGCCATGGGTTATGGCTGCGCCATGGGCTACGTGCAAGGATTCCCCTGCGCTTGACGCTGAACCACCGACGCCTCCGGCTACAATGGGCTCACCATCACAGCCAGTGGCGCGCCGATTGGTCCCGCTACAATCTGGACTATAACGATGGACGCGTACTCGTCAGACGCTACAGAGGTGAACGCCTTCTTCGGAAGTGTCTTATTCAGCGTCATACTGGACGAACGCCAGGCGTTATGGTCTAAGGCGCTATTGGATATCATGGGCGATCCTGCCTACTCCAAATTGTGGGGACCCTGAACAGCGGGCGCTTCATCAGGGAAGTTGTGGAGCCCGAGGTCCTACCCCTCTTGCAACGCATTCCCGGAGCTGTATTTCAGCAAGACAATGCCCATCCACATGTTGCTCGGAGTGTACAAGCTTTCTTCAGTGCACGACAAGTTCCGCTTCTTTCATGGCCTGCACGTTCCCCGGATATGTCGCCCATTGAGCATGTTTGGGATTACATCGGACGGCGACTCGCTCGTACCGCTCGTCGGGCAGAGAGTACGGCTGAACTTTGGCATCAAATAGAGGCCATCTGGAATGCCATTCCTCAGCATGACATTCAGAATCTGTATGATTCGATACCACGACGTGTACAAGCTCTCATCGCTGCGCGTGGCGTCTGCACGAGATATTGATTTTCGGCATTATTTTTGTTTTATTGCTCTGTAAATTTGATCATTTATTTAAACCACTATAAGTAATACGTGGAATAAATTTCATTTATTTCCTGATGATTCTTTCATTGTGTTGCAATTTTCACAGACAGTAGTGTAAAATCGTTTCAAGGATAGATTTCATTTTAAGGAAAGGACCAACAGAATCCTTCTAAAATTTGAAAGAAACCATGTATTCTAGAAAGATGTGGTTATTCAGTCATTGAGTCTGTTGTGGGGTAAAAGCAACGGTACACTACTCGTAAATCTCTCGACGCTTAGAGGGTTAAAACATAGACGAGTGTTTAGAAAGTGATTTGCAAATGTCAGAGCCACTGTATAGTATTCATCCAACGTACCTTTTGTGTTCTTTTGCAGCGGAACTGGACGCCGTGACTCCGTATACTGTAGCCAGCGTAGGAGAGAACATCGAGCTGGAAGTGAACGACACTCAGAAACTGGAGCTGCCCGTCAAGTGGATGCACGACGGTAAAGATCTGCCTGACTGGGACGGATTGCTGACCGTGCAGCTTCAAGACGTCAAGGTGTCAGACGCCGGCATCTACGAGTGCTTTTACGAAGGCAGGAGGCATGAGAGTGTCCACGCGCTCATGAGAGTACTCGTCAGAAGTTAGTGTCTTCACTTTTTGCAAAAGATTGAGTAGGGTCATGAATACCCAGAAGGTGTAGTCCAGGAACGTATTCGGAAAATAATGTCGGGGGTTGTCCCAGTCTTTTTTCTCATAGTAGGTTTTAATTGAATAATTAACGCATGTGCGTGTTTTCACCGTCACGGAAGTTCACTAGCACAAATCGAAAAACCACAAAACATGAACTGTTTCTCCTCCACGTTCTATGTATCCAGCAAACGCCCTGGACTGCTATTGCATTTCAAAGGTTTTTGCTTCGATGAGGTATCTCGTCCATCAACAGCTGACCAATTTTTCTAATGACATCTCGTCATCAAGATATTGCAGATTTTTTACGATGACGAGGACAAGATATGGTCAATTTTCGTTCTAATGATGATATATCTCGTCCATCACTATGTGGTGTACTAATGACGAGATTCCTTGTTAAGGTTAACCAGGAAGGTTACGACTGCACCATACAGCTCTGGCAAGACAGGGCACACAATATATGACTTTCGTGAGAGGACAATTTTCCAACTTGTCCATGCCCTCCAACCCGAGCAACCCCTTCCCCACATTTTCGAAGGTATTAGTGTCACAGCTCCAGGATCAACCTGTGCCACTAGTAAAACATAATCTTCTGGGCTTGATCTAGGTTATACCTTGACTAAGGGTTTAGTGATAATATGTTTTACTTGTATAATTTACTAAACTTCGATTTACTCTGATTTAACGGTCTCAACGTAAATGTTTCATAGCTTTTAACATAAAAATTATTTTGTGTAGAGCTCGAGCCGCATGGGAACTTTCCTTAAATAGCCTCTACCGAGTTGAATAGACAAGAAGTCATGCATGAAACTATTTACCTTGTCCTACCCCTTTCCATTCAAAGACAGTCACCCAGCGCAAACATGAATTAATTGTCAACAACCGATCGAAGTGTGTATGCTAAAAGCGTATTTTGTTCGTAGATATTTTCAACTGCCTTCAGACCATTTCGGAGGAGGGGATGTCTAAGGCCCCCTTTCTGAATACGTCCCTGGTGTAATTCAAACTTTGAACTATGTTGATGTTGTCACCGATGGTAAAGAAGGATGGGTATTGTGGGTGAAAGATCTATTGCACTCGGTTATAAGTATACCCGCTTGCTCAATTGTTCAGAAGGCAACGTTACCCATGTTGTTGTGGGATTGTTAACCTACAAGGTAAAGTAAACATAACCCTATTAGGAGTTCACACGCATCTATCCGTTCTGTAACCTGCAGTCTTTCCTCTTTTAATCAGTTTTGAATTATAGGCCAATAGAATCTTTCCTAGGATTCTTCTAGCCAATGGGTGTGGTTATTTAGTCATTGAATGCGTGTGGGGGCGCGTAAAAGCAATACTACGCTTTTTGGAAATCTCGTGACACTCAGAAGGTTAGCAAGATTTATTGAATAACAAAAATTGAAGTTCAAATAAGAAATACGTATTTGGTAGACTTACTGACTTGGTCACCGAAGTTGAAAGCAACACTGGAGGTATAATTTAAAGTACTCCCATCCTTTACACAGGTTTCGAAGGAATAAATAAAAAAAAAATTGTGGTAACACCATTTAAAAATAAGGTATTTAAATTTGTGTTTTTCCACCACTTCTGTCTTGATAATGGATGTTTTGTTCCACCGAAATACAAACTGACGATTTTTTCACGTCTCTTTAATCTTTATTAATTATGTTTTGAAGTTTTAAAATTTTACTATAGCTTATATAGCTTTGGTTAATGTGATGTGAAATGAACTAATTCACAAAACATCACATCATAAATCGCGAAGTTGAGCCTATCTGGTAGTTTTAAGGTTGATAAATTTATCAAAGTTTCTGAAATTCTTTGATAAGGAGTCATAAAGACCATTAGCCCTGTATATTTTTCTTGAGGGACTTTTTTAAAATAAAAAAGTATAAAACTTGTACGTAATATGTTCAGTTTGAGTGAGTTGTCGGTTTCTACTCGAGTCTTATATAAACAATAATGCTTTATCACAGGAATTAGTGACTTTAAGGACAGGCACTCAACTATCGAAATCTTATTCTGAATCAATAATTTGTTTTCTTGTTAAATGTTAAGAATAATTAATAACTCTGCGTATTGTTTTAAATGCACATCGGTGTTTCAATTGAAATATTCAAACGCACCCACAAGTTTCTTAATAGTGCTTTATTCTTCTTCCAGGCTGCCCAGAGGATTTGTATGGGGATGCTTGCTACCAAGAATGTCCTCCATGTTACAATGGAGGAGTGTGCCACGACAAGTGGGGTGTATGTGTCTGTCCAGCTGGCTTCACGGGTTTGAACTGCGAAATAGGTAACATTATAAATAACTATTCTAACACCTATCTCAAACCTAGAAAATACAACTCGAGAATGCTTGTCTCCATAGAAAATAGTCTTGGTACTTTTGTTGAATGTTTGACAACTTTAAAAATTTCTGAAACTCAAAATATTCCTTTGGCATCTGAATAAACACAATCTTTGGGATCGGGGTTTAATCCATCAAGTGGTCCATATCTCGTCCATAAAGATTTGATCTATTCTGCTAATAACAAGATATCTCGTCTATCAAAATTTTGCCATTCTTTTGATAATTACGAGATCAAGATCTGGTCAGTTTTCTCCTAACGACGAGATATCTCGTCCATCAGAATCTGGCCAATTTTCTTCTAATGACGAGTACCTAGTCGAGACAACCACAAGGAAGGTTAGATTCTACGCATCACACGCTTAAAAGGTCTAATTCGTCCTAATGGAAACCGTAGAGTGGCAAACCAAACCAATCATGCGTTTGAGTTCTAAAGATGAGTTATATTTAGTACACATACATGTGCTAAATATAACTATATAAAGCTAGTACTAAAGCAAATGCAGAGAAGACATTTGTAAAATCATAGATATCCTGCAATCCCGTGGCCAGGATTTTATTGCAACGACATAAATTTAGTTACCGTATGACCATCAGCTGACCGTCAAGAAAACCAAACAGTAACTCTACGAATTAAAAAAACTAGTCAACTCCCAAGGGCCAGTACTAAACCAGTAAATCCTCACAAGGATAGGCACAGGGTCTTCCCTGGCGGAATGTATGTACATTAATCACTGATATCCATTGAAATATCCGATGTACAAAAATCCATTTCATTTAACAAGTGGTATGGATTTTTTGCTATAATGTGAAAGTGATCATTCACAGTGTTACTTCTGCTCTATTAATATAAAAAAAAAACAAAATTTTAAAGCGAGTATGGAATCAAGAAGAGAATCATATTTTTCTGCTTTTTGTTTGTTGCATAGAACTTACGATATACACCTCTGTTTGATATATTGCTTTTAAAAATGTATTGAAAATAGCATTATATACTGACGGTCTGATTACGTTGCAGCTTGTGGTGGAAACCATTTCGGAGCGGACTGCAATAAGTTCTGTTCCCCACCTCAGAACAACAGCAACACCGATGAGCTTTGTGCCCTGCATCTCTTCTGCAAACCCGATCCGTATGGATGCTCTTGCGCCCCTGGATTTAAGGGATCCAAATGCATGGAACGTAAGTTTACAATCCTCCTAAGTACATTTAAATCGTAGACAAGTAATACCGTACTGCTGTACCGTCCCCGATCTGGTAGCCTAGTGGTCAGCGCTCAACACTCTTTGGGTTTGAATCCTGGTCAGGGCATGTTTGTTCAGAATCCATTTTAGGCTGTGTGTCTCTGTCTGATTATTCTTTGAGTAGCAAAACATTACCGTAGGGTGGCAAATCAAAGCCAGAGACGTCTCTGAGGTACTGTCTGTTTAAACGGCTCCAGATACTAAGTCTGCCCCTATCTGTTGCCACAGAAACGGACTTTTTATCCTATTGTAGCGTCTTCACGCTATGTGGTGGGAAATCGTATAAATGAGTACTAATGGTTGTACTGCTTTCTGGATTATTTAATAACAAAGAAATATCTCCAGTTACATGAAATATGTACAGTACAGAAAACAAATTTGCCCGCAACGGGACTTAGAGGCGGTACCCTTTCTGGGACCTATGAGAGACACTCCCAACACCGTTGAAGTTCTAGCGTCGTCTGCCTTCATCCTCCCCGGACTCGGGTCGGCAAAAGGCGGTGGGGGACGTCCTCTCGTCCCCCATTGGTCAAAGTTCTCCTCCTGGTGGATTTTTCTTTTTTTCTCATGAGTTCCAGAATGTTCGGGCGCCGCCGAGACGAACTGACCCCGAATTCCTTCAAAACCCTGGGAGCGTCGGCAGAGATGAAGGGGCTTCGGTTCCCATTCACCTTTTGTGCCCCGGCACCGAACCATGGCTGCTGGGCTGATCGGCGCCTCCATAGTCTGAAAAGGGGAGAGGAACACCTCCGGGAAAAGGAGTGTAAGATGCTTCGTCACAACTCCTCCCCCCATAAAGACGAAGTTTCCAAGGTAACCTGGAAACTTCGGCTAAACCTGAAAGTAAGCCCATCTTAAGATAGTCCCCTGAGAGGCATTCACCCGAATCCCCGGAATCCTCAACTCATACTAAACATTGAGTTTTAACCAAAATAACATGCTTCGGAAATACAAATTTGGGTTCCGAAACTAAATCTCAGTTGTGCGATCTAGTGACAAATCTTTACATACCAACTAACAAATATTTACATTACGTAATATTAACGAAAATAACACCTGAAAATACAAGTAAAAATAAAATTGATGATGTCTTGGTTTTGGACACTTTCCTAAATTTTCTGATTTCCAGCTCTACTAAGACCATCCGCGTTGCCATTTTTGCTCCCCGGCTTATGTCTTACCTCAAATCGGTACTGTTGTAGAAACTGGGCCCATCGAGTTAAACGACCATTCGTCCCAATCATTTTATTCAGGTAGGTCAGGGGGTCGTGGTCCGTCTCTATAACAAAAAGTTGCCCGTCCAGATAGTAGTGGAGTTTCCTTACGCCATATACGATGGCTGCGAGCTCGCGTTCGACCACTGCGTAGTTTCGCTCTGCTCTCGAAAACTTCTTACTGAGATAAATTATGGGTTGCTCATCCTCCTCGATCTTTTGGGACAAAACAACACCCACACCGGAATCGCTGGCATCCGTTTGCATCGTGAACTCTCTCGAATAATCCGGAGCATACAAGACGGGCTTGGTTACTAAAGCATTCTTCAGTGCCTCGAAAGCCGCCTGACACTCCTCATTCCAATCTACCTTCTCTTTCCGGTTTTTCCCTTTCAATGCATTTGTTAAGGGGATCGCGATGACGCTGTAATTTTGGACGTACTTGGCATAATAGCCACTCAACCCTAAAAACGACCTAATTTGCGTCTTCGTTGTTGGGCTGGGGAATTGGGCAAAAATTAGGGCCATGAATGGCCCTAATTTTTGCTTCACTAGGGGAGCGTTTGCCACTTCCCACTTCGTGACCCAAAAACCTAACATGGTCTTGCGCAAATTTGCACTT
Source organism: Meta bourneti (assembly GCA_933210815.1). Lineage (NCBI taxonomy): Eukaryota > Metazoa > Arthropoda > Arachnida > Araneae > Tetragnathidae > Meta > Meta bourneti. The sequence continues at coordinate 107,964,575 of OW119923.1, read as the reverse complement.
AGAAGGCTTTACAGTAAGCCGTGCCTCTAACAACCTATCCAATACCGAACTCACATCCTTAACGTGCTCTTCGAATGTTTTTGAATAAATTGCAATGTCATCAATATAAGGAGATGCAATTCTCTCCAAACCTCCCAAAACCTGAGCCATTAGCTTGCAAAAATAAAAGGGAGCGTTCACCAGCCCAAACATCATCTTTTTGGGAATAAACGCTCCAAATGGCGTCACAAAAGCGGCGTACCTCTGCGCACTTTTTTTCAAAGGAATTTGAAAGTAACCTTTCGTTAAATCCATCACCGTTATATAAGGTGCGGCACTAACCCGCTCTACTACCTCTTCTATATTGGGGAGAGGAAACGACTGGATTCTGGTAATGGCATTCAATCGCCGGTAGTCCACACAAGGACGTGGTGGTTTTCCCTGACTTTCTACCAGAATCATGGGCGATGCGTAATCGGACTGCCCCACTTCTATCACCCCCAAATCCAAAAGTCTTGTAATCTCCTCCCTCAAAATTTCTGTTTGTCTAGGAGACATGCGGTAGGGCCTAGCTCTAACGGGCTCACTACTGGTAAGCTCGATATCCATCTCTAACAGGGGCGTAGAACCCGGGTCCGAGGAGAACACCCTGCTATGATTTCGCAACATGCACCCAAAACTCCCTATCTGTTCCACCGTTAACCTTTCCACCAAAGCGCTCTCTCTTATCATCTCCTGGAGATCAAATTGAGTAGGATCGGGTAAGGGGTAAGGTATTTCTGCCTCCTGCTCCACCTCTTCACTCTCCTCGTCCATTATCAAATTAACACATTCGGGTCGCTTGAAATAGGGCTTAATGAGGTTCACATGGTATATTGTGGATTTATCCCTTTTCTCTGGGAGGTCCACCAGATAATTTGTATCGGAGATTTTACTGGTCACAGTCCCTGGCCCTATCCAGTTCACTGCCATCTTGTTTAACTTCGACGTGGACAATACCAGCACCTGATCTCCAACCCTAAAAACCCGCGATACGGCATTCCTGTCATACCACAATTTTCGTTTGCTCTGCTTGTCGGTCATTTGTTCGGCCGCAAGCTCCATCCATTTTTTTAGCCTATTGGTTATTCCCAAAATATATTCGACTACATTTGGATCCGAGTTATCCAGCTCTAACCAATTTTCAAAAATCAAAGTCTGGGGGGTACGAAGATTCCGTCCGTGCACTAATTCCGCCGGGCTAAAACCCGTACTTTCGTGAGTAACAGTTCGAAGAGCAAACAAAGCCGCTGGCAAATTATGCTCCCAGTCCTCTCCCGTCTCCAAACACAACACTTTGAGAACCCTCTTAACCGAGGAATGAAATCTCTCAACAGGGTTGCTTTGGGGGTGGCACACTGAACTGTGAGTCACATGAATCCCGAATCTTTTAAAAAACTCTGATGATAAAACACTGGTGAAGGACCTTCCCAAGTCGCTTTGGACTTCTTTAGGAAATCCCATGCGTGAAAAAACCATAATTAGAGCGTTAATTACATTCGCCGACGTAATATCCGGAACGGGAATAGCTTCGGGATATTTAGAGGCTAAACAAATTGCTGTGATTATGTATTTATTTTGTTTTGTGCTCTCTGGAAGGGGACCCACCGCGTCAATATTTATTTTGGAGAAAATCTCCGAAATAACGGGAACCAGCTTCATAGGGGCCTTTCTCTTATCGTTGTTTTTGCCGACTTTCTGGCATTCGTGACAATTTTTTACCCAGGACTCTAACTCGGGGTAACACCGGGGCCAGTAAAATTGCCTTAAAACCCTATCCTTCGTTTTGGTCGCCCCCAAATGACCAGCTACATCCTCGTGGCACAATGCCATAATTTTCTCCCGATACTTTAAGGGAATGCATAACTGTACTCTTTTTTCTCCCCGCTTCGACTCCACCACACGCGTTAATTTTCCCTTCAATACCTGGAATTCCTCCCCTTTCTCGGAAAGTTCCCAACACGATTTCAAAGAATCACAGTTCCTCTGCGCCGATTCGAACTCACGGGACGATACTCCAGCCAAACTATTATTCTCCTGCATGGACAACTCCGGGGGAAAGGGTAGTTCTTCCTCCTCAGGGCTCTGTGACGAATTATGAATGGAAGCTCTCATTTCATTTGCGCCTTCGACTACTTGAGCTCGCTGCTCTTCCCTCGCCCTACTTCGCGTAATGGCATTAATAGGGGTTGGGTTTTTCCTATTATCTTCTAAAAGTTGGGCAGTTTTGTTCCCTAATAAGTAGTAACCCTGATCCAAAGCATCCGATTTCACGGCGACCTTCGTTACAACTTTCCCGAAATCCCCTTCTAGCTCAACTCTCGCTAACGGCAGACACTTGCATTCGGGGTCTAAAGGTTGGCGTAACCAAATTACTTCACCCGTAAAATCCTCTGGATCAATCCAACTCCTCACGCATACATCAATGCCGCTTCCACTGTCACGCAAACAACTTCGTTCTATTCCATTTACAGATATAGTGCTGATGAAAGGTCTAAAACTCTCGCTTAACCCACTCAGATTATTCAACCCTTCTAATCTTTTTTTTGCTAACTGGGGACAGAGGGGCCTAATGTGACCTGGCTCATTGCACAAAAAACAGACTACTGGTTTTTTCCTATCAAAACCCTTATTTTCCGTGATTAAAGCATCTCCTTTTCCTCGCTCTTTCTCCCTGGGCTTTCCTTCCCCGTTTTTAAACTCGCGCCTGTCCTTCACGGAGGCATAGTCATTCCTTTCTTTACCAAAGTGACGTTTTTCCCACGTTCTGACTTCCTTCATTTTATAATTACGCCGGACGCTCTCGTAATGGTCAAGTTTAACCGCCAAATCCGACGCCTTTTTGAATTCTTCCCATTGATCTAGATAATGGTCTCGGGCTGCGGGTGACGCTCTCCTTTTAAGTTGCTCTACCAGCATTAACTCCTTAAGTGAATCAAAATCAGTCACCTCAACCGACTCCAGCCAATTGTCTAAATACCCTTTTAATTCAAACACAAGATCTGACCATGACGCCCCAACCTTTCTTCCATGTTCTTCGAATTTAATTCTCAGGTCTCCGGAGCTGAGTCTAAATCTCTTTAATAACACCTTTTTAACATGATAATAATCATCATTCCATTCCCTTGGTATTTTAACTATAATTTCAGAAACATCCGCAGGCAATAAAGGAATTAATTGGGACACCCACTTGTTTTCTGGCACACTTTCTTTGTTCGCTTGCCGCTCAAAAATCATGAAAAATAGGGCGATGTCCAACACCTTGGGATCAAATTTAGGCACTAAGTCCTTTAAATTTACGCGCCTAACAATTTCCTCAGCTGGCGTAGTAGTTGACGCCAAACTTGGATTCTCAAATGAAGCCTTAATTTTTAATTTCTCCAACTCATGCGCGCGCTCCCGCTCTGCTAAACTATCAAGACGTTCTTGTTCTGCTACTTTATCAAGACGTTCTTGTTCTAATTCATCCAAAATCCTATCCACAAAAGCTATTCCGGTCTCCTCATCATAATCCGGTGCACTCAATATGGACCGAATGATATTTTTAACAACATCTGAGCTAGATACGCTAACTTCAAATTCTGCCGCTAATAATAATAAGACCTGCTTTTTCTGCTTTTTTAAATAAGCCATATTTTACCCTAAATGAATTAATATTACCTAAAGGGTACTCTCAATGATACACACTAAACTTCTACAATTTCTTACTAGATCAAAAATAAATTCTCTACTCCGAAGAAAAGTTGTCAACTAGATTTCAAAACTGAGTTCTTATCATCTACTAATCACACAATGCACAATAGTAAACCTTACTTTCTTAGATGTACAAATTCCCACACTAGGTATCACTCTGAAGTAAATTTAACTTTAACAAAATACACTGAAAACACAATTGCTAATGCCATTAAATTAAATTAAACACTAAAGTTTTACCCTACTTTCACTGAATATAAACTCTCTCGCTAACAATTTGGAAAACTACATAGAATTATGCCTCTCAAAAGAAAAATCTCCAAATAGGCCTACCTTTTCCCACATCAGAACATCAGGCTCCCTTGTCATCAATCTCGCAAGGTCGGGTCCAAGATTCCACTCCGTCGCTCGGCTCACGCTGGAGTTGACTGCGCTCCTTCAACCGTCTGGACGCGGCACACGCTGTAGTTGACTCGCTGATTTCAGAGGTCTGGAACAGCTCCTTTGAAGAGTTTAGTGCCCGGCTCAAGCTGAAGTTGACTCGCTGATTTCAGAGATCTGGATCGGCTCCTTTGAAGAGTTGAACGCCCGGCTCACGCTGAAGTCGACTGCTCTCCTTCAAACGTCTGGGACGCGGCTTACGCTGTAGTTGACTATAGAGTTCAGTACAGTAACGACGAACGGGTCCGCAGATTTGATTTAACGAAAATCCGCATCCGATAAGCTGCCACCAATAGAAATATAATTAATAGCTGTAGCGTCTTCACGCTATGTGGTGGGAAATCGTATAAATGAGTACTAATGGTTGTACTGCTTTCTGGATTATTTAATAACAAAGAAATATCTCCAGTTACATGAAATATGTACAGTACAGAAAACAAATTTGCCCGCAACGGGACTTAGAGGCGGTACCCTTTCTGGGACCTCTGAGAGACACTCCCAACACCGTTGAAGTTCTAGCGTCGTCTGCCTTCATCCTCCCCGGACTCGGGTCGGCAAAAGGCGGTGGGGGACGTCCTCTCGTCCCCCATTGGTCAAAGTTCTCCTCCTGGTGGATTTTTCTTTTTTTCTCATGAGTTCCAGAATGTTCGGGCGCCGCCGAGACGAACTGATCCCGAATTCCTTCAAAACCCTGGGAGCGTCGGCAGAGATGAAGGGGCTTCGGTTCCCATTCACCTTTTGTGCCCCGGCACCGAACCATGGCTGCTGGGCTGATCGGCGCCTCCATAGTCTGAAAAGGGGAGAGGAACACCTCCGGGAAAAGGAGTGTAAGATGCTTCGTCACACTATTTTTGATAGGGGATGCTTAAAGAAATGTATTCAAGTCTGTCGCATTGGAACGTTTAATGACAATTTGGAAATGCAGTTAAGATTTTTGCTTGTCATCGAGGAGATCAATGCTAATAAACTGCATTTTCCCACCGCAAACATTTGCGAAAAACAAAAGAAAATGATGTCATTCCCGAGAGTCACCTTCTCAAAATGAACGAGTCCTATTTCTATAGCGACAGCCACCACCCAGACTTTGTGTCGGGAGCAGTTTACGTGGTAAACAGATTATACAAGATGCTCTATATGCCAACTGTTTTAATTTTTTTACTGATAACTATGCCTCAATCAACTCGCATCATTTTGTAGAGCTAAGTTGTTTTTTACCGCAGATTGTGAACCTGGATGGTACGGTGCCGATTGCAAACAACCGTGTCACTGTGCATACGGCATAAGTAACTGCAACCGTATCACTGGAGCATGTGAAGGAGGGTGTGCCAGAGGCTGGAGAGGACATTCGTGCCAGATAGAAGGTAATAATTTTGCAACAGTTCCTTTTCAGTAATGTACCATTTTATTTACTTATGAAAACGTTTCTTTCTCAGTGTGTTTCGAAAACAGCAAATAAGCCGAGAGCTTTCATTTTCTGATGCGTTCTAATAGCCGGATTTTTCTACACTTTTTGACATAGACATAATCATACCTAGTTCTGCGTAATTGGTAGTTGCGTTTTATTTTACGATTACTCTACACTTATGTATTGTTGATGATTTGTAATTTAATTTAATTTGAACGAAAGCTAAATTGCATTTTTGTTTATTTTTTAATTGAAGATGAGGGAAACGTCTATCGTTGATACATTAAATTCATCAAGCTCTTTCCCCTTTCAACAGCAGCGTAGCGTAACATTGCTATCTGGGAATGCCGAAATTGGATCGAAAAAGCAACGAACAAAATTGCTTAGCTTTCGACAACCTTATAAGTCAAATAGACTCGCCGCTGTTTCTTTTCCTCGAAGACAATGAAATACAAGTCACCATTAGTCCTAAATTAAAAAGGAGCCCTAAACGGCGTTATTGCTTCTAATCTTTAGAACTCTGACCGGTCCAAGCTTGAGGTTGTTTTTTACGAAACGATGAGAGAATGATAGACCATGCTCAAGGACTTTTTGCGCCTTTTTTCTGGATTCTAGACCCTCAATAGGAAGCATGGGGTAGGGGAGAAGACTCTGCTGAAGATATCAATTTTGCATGACAACACCATTAACTAAGCATTGTAAGAAACCATTTAAAGCTGAAAAGATGGAGTATCAAGCATTCCTTAGTTGGCTTTTTGCCGTGAAACTGAAGGACTTTAACCCTCCTGCTGATTCTACGGACTAGGTGTCTCGTCATTAGCAAAACTGACCAGATCTTGATGAGCGAGTTATTTCGTCATTAGAAAAAAACTGCAATCTTTAACTTGTTATCAACATATCGGCAATATCTTGATGACGAGATTTCTCGCCATTAGCAAAATGGGTCAGATCTTGTTGAATGAGATACCTCGTCGAAACTATGGACGGTTAAAAATTATAAAGAAAGTTTTGTCTTATTCTTAACAGCTCAGAATTAAAGAAATTAATGAAGATAAAGGTTTTAGCTCTCTTGGTGGTTGTTCTGAAGAGGTGTCTCGTCATAAGCAAAGTTGATCAGATCTTGATGGACGAGTTATCTCGTCATTAGATGAAAACTGACGAGATCTCTTGATCTCGTCATCATAAAAAAATCAGTAATATCGTAACGACGAGGTACCTTATAATAAACAAAATTGATAAGATCTTGATAGACGAAATATCTCGTCCATCGAAATCACTCGGGTTAAAAAGGAGCTGCTCGTTAGTTGAGTATTCATTTTGAAGCTGGACTCTTGCATTGCAGATCCTAATTCAAACAACACGTACATCGATACTACGACGATGGTGTACTGCATGCCCGGAACTTACGGTCCCAGCTGCGAAAGGAAGTGCCACTGCGCTGGAAACGAACACTGCCACATAATCACGGGGCATTGCTCATCAGGTTGTGAAGATGGCTGGGAAAGGCCCACCTGTGGAAGTATGTATACAACTATCTTCATAGAGTGCCATAATAGCTCTTGTCATCACTATTGACTGATTGCAAGTAGGAATTGCTGAAATAATGTTGCTTGATTGTTTGAAAGCAATTATAATATTCAGGAGTAGCAATTTTCAATCTTTGTCGTCCATGGCCACGCCTAAACTAATCACTAAAGTTCTTCGGCACGCCAAAAAAACGTACTTTTTTTGCGATCTGGCAAAAAATCTGTATAATTTTGATTGATTTTATAAATAATAATTACCCACCCTTTTTGTTTCAAAGTGGCTTTTTAAAAAGTAACGCTTAAAATTATTTATACGGGCATTTGAAATTGTTTATGAACACACTTGTCCAAAGTTCAAAATTAGCCCGTTGAAATGAAATCTTACACAAGTCAAACCACCTTCACCATACGTAAGCCACACCAGTACCATTCTTGCGCCACACAGGTTGTAAATCGCTGTTCCAGAGCAGAGTTTTTGGCGGGGTAGTTAAGGATTTAATTATGTGGCACGTAGTTGCTAATAATTATTTAATAAGTATTTTAAAAGTTACAAAAAGTAGGGATAATGTTCGGCTTAAGCTTTAAAAATAGTTAATGAAATACCGGCATAAACCAGTTTTGGAGATTGGTGAGAATTACCATTACAGAAACATCACTACCGGTTTCCTTTGTTAGAATATTTTATTTATTATTATATAAAAAATTTGTGATATACTTCTTAGATCAATTTATATGACCTGCATTTCTCACATACTGTTTCAACAACTTCTCTTTACATGTGGAGAGTTAGTTTTGTTGTTTTGGTGAACTTGGCCACCACTACAAAAATTAGCTTACAATACAATAGTATATATAGGAGTGTAACCCAACTCCACCATGATGTATTTTTGGTAGACTAGGTTGCATTGTCTTTCTCACGTCTTTCTAAATTGGTGATTATAAACACGTGCACTTTCAAAAGCAAGTTAGGTGGCACTTCTGAAAAATTTCAGGTGGCGCTCGCCTCATTCGGAGCAAACTTCGATGGATGATGCACGATGAGTAGTTTAATCGCCAATGCGATGCTAATCACTTCCAACAACTGCCTGAAGCCCTGTGATAATAGACAGTGCTCCTGTACTCTATCACAGTTTTACTATTAATTGCCGCAGTCTCATTTCTACAAACTGCCAGCTGTACTCACACTAGGATGGTAGAGGTAACATAGGACAGTCTAGGATCGCAATATTCCATTGCACGACCACGCATACGGAAGTACACCCGTGATCTTAATACAGCTCTCACCGTCTCACGCAACTGACAATGTATCAACTGGTGGTAGCATGTATCGAATTCAGCCACTCTAAATTACGGAGGGAGAGTATTGGGGTGAACTTAGCCACCACTAACTTATAATACAGTAGTATATACTATAGCAGCTTAACCAAACTCCACCCATGAAGTATTACTTGGTTGACTGAGTTACACTTCTCACGTCTTACTAAAAGAATCTCTTAAAGGGACCCATTTTTGAATGAGACTATGAATACAAAGGAGGGTTTAATAGTGTGTGCCATTAAGATTTAAGGTGTATGTATACACTAGAACATTTTTTAAAATTTTGATTTTAAAAATCCAGTTTTTTCACAATAAGTCATTGGCTTGTGTTTAAACTCATTTCAGTGTGAAAAATTCTGATTAAGCTACTCATTAATTATATAATTAAGATATAATTAGCTAATTAGCATGTTTTTTGAACAGTGATATCCGAAATTCTAATGTGTTCAGAAAGACAATTCCTATTCGAAATTATTCCTGATATTATTCTTCATTTTTTGACCCTCCATCAAGTTGCTAGAGGGAGTAGGTTATTTTTTACATTTTTTTTTCATGAAGGAAGTCTAAAAAATCAAGTTTTTTTCAGGAATTTCAAGATTTAAAAATCAACTAAAAATTAATTTCTTAACCAATAACTTTGACTGAGGGTCAAAACATCCACTGTATTATATAAATTATAATGACACAAAAGTAATTATAATAGATCAATTCATTGTTGAGTTATCACTGTTCGAAAGAAGCATCGTATTGAAAAAACCTTCAGAAATCGAGTTTAAAGTTTTGGAAGCGTGTTTGTCTAAGGTGACAGTACCTATCCCAAACCCTTATAACTAGAAACTATTTCGAATATTTTCAAGATCTTGGTATCGTTTGAAAGCTAAGGGGTTGGACAGTATTTTGAATTATTAAAAATAGATCGATATTTTGGTCAATTTTCGTGATTTCTAGTGTATACATACACCTTAAACAAAAATATAAGAGGATTTTATATAAACCATTTAAATTGTTTCAGCAATTCCACAATCACGGCATTCTTACAAATGGAACTTTTAACTACAAGGGAAAGAAACGGGTCTATACGACTCTGAATGCGAGTGTACTAAATGCGTATGTTTTCATTATACAGCATGTCGGAGTGGTCGATTTGGAGAAAACTGCGAGTCGACCTGTCACTGTGAAGGCGGAAACCACAACTGCGACCAAGATGGATTTTGCTACTCGGGCTGTGAAGCTGGATGGGCTGGATTCACATGTCAAGCAGGTAAGATCTGTTACATCGCTGAGTAATGAGTTTTAAATAACTATTCACCCGTACCCATGAATTATATAGCATTCCATAGAATACAGGGTGTCTAATAAATTTGTAGTTTTCAAAGAATCCTATAGAATCAACAAATTGGTAGACAAGAGTGCGGCTTGCAACAAAAGGCTTGTCGAAGAGTCGGATTCTTTTATACGTAAGAAAATTCGTAATTCAAATTTTCACCGATAGGTAGCGCTGTACTGTTGAAAATATGCCAAGTTTATCGCTTTAGAAAGGAAAATGTAAAGCTGGCAGCCCCTTGTACGTGGCCTAATAGGGACCTTGTGCCATACAAACCCAATCAACTATCCTTGAATATGAATATTCATCATTAATAAAATGAGGTCTTTGAAAAATTTTAGGACGTTCTTCAAATGTCCTCCAAAGGTACTGAATTTTTATAAAAGAGTGGATTTAAAGACCTGGTTTAAGGTGCGGTTGTCTCCACGGAATAAGGAAATAAAGTCTCGACGAATAAGCCCGATCACACACTTGAGGAGCATGTGGCAAGACACACATGAGCATGGGTAATCCATTTCTGTGCAGAAAACACTTCGGTACTCATGCGTATTTCACAGCCAATTTAAAGTCGCAACACTGATGTTGGACCAATGTGTGGCTTGTCCTAAGGATGGTACAAAAGCAGAATTTTTTCTATCTGAAGGTATAAAGCTTAGCCTAGAGAAGATCAATGTTGTATAATTGTTCGTTTTGAATGATTGGGGTTAACGGATATTAAATTTACGACACATTTTGCGAAACAAATATACTAAACGTCATTCAAGGTGCGATTGTTTGCTTCAAGGTGCTTAATTTGATCTCTATTAAACGGTCTCTTAACCCTCCTGGTGGTTGTCTAGACGAGGTTTCTCGTCATTAGCAAAACCGACCAGATCCTAAATGAAGGAGATATCTCATAAAAATCTCGTCATTATAAGAAAACTAACCAGATCTTCATCTCGTAATCATAAAAAATCGGCAATATCTTGATCTCGTGATATCTCGTCATTAGCAAAATTGGTCAAATCCTTTTGGACGAGATATCTCTTCAAAACCACTTGGAGAGTTAATGGTTGATCTCTTATATAAAGAGTTAATAGTACTTACAGATTTAAATAATCATGCTTCAGATGTACCATACTTCACTCTTTAAAAATAAAGCTGTCTGCCAGAGGTTTATAGACTTATAGTCTTTTTTTATTTCTAACACTAATTTAAAATAATAATAAAAGTGAAAATAATTTTACTGTTCGATGTCTTCTCTTCCGTGCAGAATGTACTCCTGGTCGCTTCGGCCCCAACTGCGCATCCACCTGCCACTGCTATGAGAACTCCTCGTCCCCTTGCGACAGGATCACGGGAGAATGCGACGCCGACTGCGAAGCAGGATACATGGGAAACGACTGCCAGACACGTGAGTTCTTTCACCCAGTTTCTTCTCTGTCTGCCTCTTCCTCATACGCCTTGCTCAGTGGGTTTGCTAATTGCGCTTTCAGCCCGCAAGCTGTAGGCTGTGCAGGTTCGATTTCTGCAGCTACCCTGGGTGCATTACTCTGTTCTGTATCAATAAAGCTTTCCTTGCATGTGTATGTCGATTACGTGACAGGGGCCGCTGTAGCCAGGTTGGAAGAGTAGCAGATTAGCAACCGGAGGGTTGCTCGATCTGACTAAAGACCGTCGTGAATCTGTCGTGGCCTCAAATTCCCTCACGTTGGCGTGGTGCGGAAGTTTGGAGATTGGGGTGCCAGCTCAGGTGTTGAACTCGTCATCTGACCGTGTTTCAAAATGACGAAGTGTTGTGTCTTCGGATCTTTCTCTTCGGCATTCCTGACTGCCTACTACAGCCTGTCGTGTTTCTCCAGTACGACGTTAATTCATATACCTACCTACCATTACTTGGTGTTGACAGTTGTCTTCGGTGCACCTTGGCCAAGTTCGGCACTTGTGACGTAAAACCGAACTCATCTACCCAACTTCGCCAGATTTGGTCCTGGCGTCGTAAAAAACAACCAACCTTAACATTTAACAAAATTTAACATTTTGTTCAGAAAGTGTAAGACCAATTAAAATTTTAACAATTTTCATGGAAGACGAAACAATATGTAAATTCCATTGTATTTAAAAAGGCATCTATCATGAAAACATTTGGTGAAATGAATGTTTTACGAAAGTTTCCAGGAGTTTTCATGAATTAACCCTCTCAATGTTACGAGATTTCCGACAAGTGTAGTATAGCTTGTATAGTGAGTCTAAATTGTTTTTACAAAATAAGAGGGGTGATAGTACCCATCCAGACGAGCAATAATTACCATGGAACATAGGGTCTCATTCCACTCTGAGAGGCAGAAAAGAGTAAAGTCGAAACGCGTCGAGCATGAACAAGTCATCGCCTCTGACATCGTTTTGGACTTTTTCTTCTGGGGGCACATGAAATCTTTAGTGTACCAGACGCCTGTGGACTTGGCTGAAGATCTCGTAGCGAGAATCGGTGTTGCCGCAGACAAAATTAACACAACACTAGGAATCTTCGAGAGTCAGTCATTCCTTCGCCGGTGCGAACTGTGCAACGACACGCGTGGCCGCCACTGAGTTTTTCTCTGATCAATCAATCAGATACTTTTGGTATCGTTCATTCGCTTTCCCAACACTGTTGTAAGTTCATGTTGAAATTCTAATTTGACTCTTTTCTGCCTCTCAGAGTGGAATGCGACCCTATGTTCCATGGTAATTTTTGCTCGTCTGGATGTGTACTATCACCCCTCTTATTTTGTAAAAACAATTTAGACTCACCCTGTATATACATATAGTGATGCTGAAAAGACTACAGGTTGCAGAACGTTCAAATGTGTATCATCCCCTCAGAGGATTAAGAAAACACAAGATCAATCAGAAAATGTGCTTGTTTTAGAGCTTAATGTAGCTTGAGCACAGTATATAAACATTCTAGTTGACTACTGTATATATGTGAGTGTGAGAGAGAATTTTGAAAGTTTATTTCAATTTGTAACTTTGCAATGCCACGAGGAAAACAATTCTGAATATGAAGTGAGAAAATTTCTCTATTAGAATGTGGAAGGGAAATCGGTAACATAATTAAACTTTCGAAATCAGCAGCTCATAATGTTTTCTTTGATATAGAATACAATCTTTTAATTAAAATAAAAGAGATCAGAAAAAGGAGATAAGTTATTATCACGTGATATTGGACAAATCTTTAGACCATTAAGGACAAAAACTTTTCAACTCTTAAATTATCGATTATACTTGTGCTGGTTTCGAGTGTGAGCCCAAAATTAAAAATACGAAAGGATCTTAAAAAATAATATTTCAAAATAACTATGGGGGTAGCTAAATATATAATATCACCAGAAATGGTAAATTATCTTTGATTAAACCTTTAAAAATTTATGTAACAAATTGGCTTTAGATTTTTGAACTGTATAATTGCTTCTCGAATGGATAAATATTTTGATGATTTCAATTCAATAAGAATCTGTTGTAATGAGAGAAGTTTTTGGTTTTACCATCTATCTAACTATTTGTGAACGGTTTTTTCTTTTTTCAATTGTGTGTATCTGTTCCCTGTAATTGGATATTTTTTCTGTAGGGGAATAGCAATTATTTTATATACTACAAGAAAAATAATGCAGAATATTTGATATTCCGAACTCTGGTTCCGTGATCTAAAATTAACTGCCACACATATTTGATTCCCTGAAAAAGGAATATTTATTTGTTGTTAAACTGGTGATACTCTTATGATGAAATGTATTTCCTCTTACAGTATGTCCCCAGAACACATATGGCGTTAACTGTGTGAACATTTGCGTCTGCTCCAACGGCGCTCAATGCAACAGGGTGGACGGTTCATGTGCCTGCGACGGAAGATGGAGAGGACATACTTGCAACGAAAGTATGTATGACACCGCGTATGTGACCCCTTCCTTTAAAAATGAATTTTATATCACTTTTCGAAGGAGTGTTATACAGGGAGATCAGAATCCAGTGCGCATCAATAAAAGCACGATATTCCTTCTCGAAAGACAACACGAAAAAGTATAAGTTTCTCGATTGGACGAGACTTTCCGTCCACTATGTATTTATTTATACAGGGTGAGTCTAAATCGTTTTACAAAATAAGAGGGGTGATAGTACCCATCCAGACGAGCCATAATTAGCATGGAACATAGGGTCACATTCCACTCTGAGAGGCAGAAAAGAGTAAAGTCGAAACGCGTCATCGCCTCTGACGTCGTTTTGTACCTGCCTACGTAGCATATCTCCCAAGCAAGATGGATCAGACGTGGCGGACCTGTTGCTTGGCCTCACCGGACCTCAACCCACTGGACTTTTTCTTCTGGGTGCACATGAAATTTTTAGTGTACCTGTGGTATATATACACCTAAGCTAGAAAAACTCGGTTTTTCTCTTTCTTTCTAACGCCTACGTATTCCGTATCGTACAGATTTACTTGATGGAAAGCATTGCTTCGCGCAACTTGGCCAAATTTGACCAAGTGTCATTAAAAAATACAGCCAATGTACCATCTTGTATTTCATGGAAGGGAAGCCTTTCACTCTCCGACGGCAGATTTTGCTTATGGTTCCAATATTATATTTAATTGTGTCCACATGTAAACAATAATAACAATTTTGCATTTTTTCTGGGTAAACATTTTTAGATTTATTGTTTTAAGTTCCGTAAGAGTTCAATCATCGAAAATATCTATTTTTCAATCCATATATTATTACTCCATCAAATGATTGTACTAATGTAAATGAGAATAGGATTTTGTTTCTGTCGTTCAGTGCGAAGGTAACTTTTTAAAAATCAAGACTTTTTTCACTTGTGGTTATATCATAAGAGGCTTTTATATAAAATATTTGTTTAAAAAATATTTAAAAATGTGGCAACTGAATGCAGTATTGTAGACTTTTGGATTTTGAGACTCCTTTTTCAGAAATTTCAAATAATAAGGGCATGGTCATCCAAAAGATAACCATATTTGGAAAATACTTTTTAAAGTAAAGAAATGATTATGCTGGTTTTCCCTCCCAAGTGGTTTCGACAAGATATCTCGCCCATCAAGATCTGACTAGCTTAGCTAATGACGAGATATCTCGTCCAGCAAGATATTGCCGCCTTTTTATAATGACGAAATCAGGATCTGGTCAGTTTTCTTCTAATGACGAGATATCTCTTTAATCAAAATCTGGACAGTTTTGCTAATGACGAGATACCTCGTCGAGACAACCACCAGGAGGGTTAAAGACGCGAATGATCTTATTTTTAATTGTAAAATTTTAGCAACGATGCTTCAAAAGAGGTTGATACAATTCTCGATCTTATGGTTGTCAAAACATTCAGAACTTATGCAGACTAAATAATGTTAATGCAATACAGAGTAAGGCTCCGGGTCACCTTGTTGTCTAGGGATGTCCAGGAAGTATATGTATTTCAATTCTAAGCTCGTCTTGGAACGTATTGAATATCCAAGAACTCACCAATTTTGTCTAGTTTGTCTTAACATAGGGAGATAAGAAAGAATATGACTGAGGAATGGATCAGTTTTCTGAGCTTTGATACATTCACTTTTAAATTGAGATAAAATTTTGAATATGCAATTTTCACTTGACCTTTACATTATAACTCAGAGGAAAACTGAAAATATCAAAGCAATAGCTTCTATAGGGGCTTTTCTAGATTCTTATTGAGAATCGCATGGCGTATCCTTTTTTAAATTTGCATTTCCAGAAATTGAGTACAATCGCACTGTTGTGTTGTAACTGCAGATATCTTTATTCTTTCATCCAGGTGAGCCACAGATAGTTGCTGCTACGGATGAGGAAGTGAATACGGGGCAACAGGCGTTTATTTCCTGTACTGCTGATGCAGTTCCGGGACCCCAGATGAACATATCCTGCAGGTGAACTAGCTCTTCCCGTCTTCGATTTTTCTGAACTTTCTCTCGCACTACCGGGTAGCGGTTAATATATGTCACGCCTATTCTGCAAGTTTGTTGAAATGTTGGAAATGCTCCCGACGATTGGAAACAAGTCGATGGAAAAACGTCTTAGGGTTAAAGTTCTAAAAACATCGATTAATAGTTGTGTGCTCTTGCAACGACAACACTGCCAACAGTAGTTCAGCATCAAAGAAGCAACTATTCGCAAATCCAAATATTTAAAGGGGCCGCGGTAACCCGGTTGGAAGAATAGCGGATTAGCAATCGGAGGATTGCGAGTTCAAAACTAAGTCCAACCAAAGACCGTCGTGTACACGGGGGTTGTGGAAGTTTGGAGAGTGGGGTGCCAGCTCAGGTGTTGTTCTCGTCGTCTGACCGTAATGACGAGGCGTTGTCTTTCAATCTTTCCTTTCGGTATGGACCCCGGACCGTCGCCAATAGCCCGTTGTGTTGCTCCAGTGCGACGTTTATTAACTACCTACCTTTATAGTATTGTCAGAAGAAGTTGGATATAACAGGAACAGTTAATTGACAGGAAGAGTTCCACTTTTTACTAACACAGAACATTTACTACGAAAATATTTAACATTGATGTTCAGGAGTCCACATTCAGAAGAAGTAACAATTTTTATCCACAGAGGATTAATATGGAGCCACTAAGGTCTCCCGTTCTTAAGATGCACGATCAGCCACACAGGTCCTGACCCATCCGAAAATTTCCCTGTACTCCCGTTAGAAATGGATTACTTTCCCGCACTGCTTTGAGCGTTTCCATCGCGACCAGAACGCACGGAACTCCAACCAATCAGAACATAGTGACGAGAACGCATGGAGCTCCAACCAATTAGAAGATCGCTCTCGGAATGCGAATATGATTGAGTGTTCTAAGACGAATGGGGAAAGGCGAAACGATTCAGTCTTGACAGTATCTATTAAATCCTCAGGCCTCCATTACGTTTTTAACGTCGAAAACAGAAGTTTGCGGGTTTGTAATTTGCTGCATAAGACCATTCAGTCAATTCGCTGTAGGCGATTTCGGTGAGACTGCTCTAAATTGACTATGTGTTAGAATGAATATAAGCGGTGAAAAAAGAACTCGATTAGTTTTGCGAACTCTTTTCTATGCTCTTCCAAATGGTGTGTAATAGTGGAGATCCGCGTGCAATAGAGATAGTGTTTTTAACAAATGCATCCTGAATTGAAAATTTAAACGTTTCCATGTATTTAATTCATAAATAGATTTAATATTTAGACTAGGAAAATAATTCAACATCTGAAAAGTTATTTCTAGCTATCTGTGAAAAGCATTTTCACTTCTATATTTCTATTAGAGCTATCTGAGCAAGTCTGATCATGAAACTTGTAGACAAGTTTCATAGTTTTCAGAATCAATTTGTAATAACCACTCTCATTATAAATGTTGAACGGCCCGCATTAGTTAGACTCAAGACCACAGTACCATCGCCAATTATTGATAATTTTCCACCTCAAAATGACAATAAATTTAGAATATGGAAACCTGCCGTATGTCTGTCGATATAACGTATGTCGTATGCCGTATGTCGTTGGGCGACGAAAATTTTAGTCGTTAATTTGGCGATGGGTCGGTACCGTGTTCTCTCTCTCTCTCTCGAGTTTTGCTCCCACATTTTATTAAACCGGCATTTGCAATCGAGCCTATATCTTCGAAACTAAAGCTAATATTTAACTCATTTTTCCTCTTGCAGCGAGTTTCCAGGATTACGACTGAGTTCACGGAATCTGGAACAAAACCAGCACCAAGTAGTGGTGAAACTGAAACCAGACAGGTCCGGGAAATTCCAGTTCCTGTGCACAGCTCGGAATGATCACGGTTTTGACATGAAAAAGATCATCCTAACTGTTGTAGGTTAGTATGAGAGGCATTATCTGTCAAGTTAAATATATGTGGCGCTAGTGTATCTGCGGCGATATGTGATCCCTATACGGATTCTGAACGTAACGTCAGTTGGCTTGTTTTCCCGCATACGATTTCAGCACTTGCCTATAAAATTTTTAAGGAATAAATTCGGAATTGGTATATGATAGTTGATTGGTCAAACCCAATTAGATTAAACGCCAAACGTTGCCAAAACGGCTATAAGCTGCATTTTAAAGTAAGCCCATGTGTCATTGCAAGAGCATTTGGACAGTGAAATCTTCGCAGACTGTCTGGTTTGTTTGTTTTTACATTGAAAACCTCTCATACATCAAAACTGTTATTTACAAAGTATCTGAACTCTTTTTCCAAACATTTTTTCACTTTGAGACAGTTGATTGACTTGCTGTATCCACTGCAAATTTATGGGATGATATGATGACTAAAAAATGCCTTGACTGGTATGGTCAATATGCACAGACGGAAATTAAAATTTATACAAATCTATTTGAACTTTACAAGCGATTGAAGTGACCACCATAGATCAAAACGTTGTCCAAAAACTTAGCATTATTATTTTTTACGTTACTACAAGTGATAAATATACTTGAATTTTATGTACGCTAGTGTTATCTAGGGTTAAAGAAATAAAATACCCTTTACGGACATATTTAGCTGACATAGCTATCCCTTTTCCACAGCCACCCTAACCGATCGCTTAAATACTAGAACCCTCCCCTAGTAACGCTGATAATATACTTGTCCATGATGACAACAATCGCCCGCACCCAGGCACTAGAAACATACCTCTTCTCGCGTCAACTGATCCTTGAATAGTTCTTCCCATCACAAGTGGTTTATTTCTGAGATAGCAACATCACTGGTTTAAAGGCCAATTCGAACAACACTCTTTTTTTATCCCCAACAACAGAAATATTCTTAAATTTTTTTAATTTGACTTAATTTCACACGATAAACCTATCCCGAAAACAACTTTACATTTTTTCTTCCCGGTTGATGAATCTTCTTTTTAAGAAGCCCTTAATTCCCTTCCCCAAAGTTAAATTATTTTTCTTAATCTAATGAAGAGTAAAAACGTCTACTCTTCTGTGAACTTCAAAAGTATGTAATTTTTAAGTACAACGGGCATTTCTAAAACAATCTGTGCAATTTGTTTAGAACAACCTGAAAGTGTTCCTTCCAAATTTAATTGATAATAGACATTATTTGTTATAATAATCTTTCCTTACAGATCCTCCGATGCTGATTTCTTCCCCCACACTGATATCGAAAACCAACCATTCCGTGACAATCATGTGGAACATTTGGAAGTATGGTGAAGATGAGGGTGGTACTCCAATAGATAGAGTTGAATATTTGGTAAGTACCACTTATAATATTTAATTCAGAAGTCATATAAACTAAAACCTTATTAGGTCCCAGGTCAAGAAAATACTGTTTATGACATAATGGGAAAGTCACGGGCTTCAGCTACAATTTAACAAGTGATTTTGCAAATGTGTTCCTTTTGTGGCGTGGTGCCGATGATATTTCCTCTCGAAAATAGACTGAAAGCACACGTCAAGTAACTGATGCTAACTACTCTTGGAATCAACTTAACTTGATCACATACGTGTTTATGCTACAAAGTTGACCTTAAGACTTTCCCAAGTGGTAAACATTTGATAACTGTTGACCACACAGTTGTTGGATTACTAGATTTCAAAATAAAATGGATCTTGCTCATGTCCAGAGCACTTGAAACTGATATATTTTGCAAACTATGGAAACACATTAGGACAAAAGACTTCAAAAGTTCAATACATACCCCAATTTTAGAAGCGGTCAAGAATATAAATTCGAGAGGGCCAAGGACCACACTGGACTGTCGAGTAAATGAGCTCATTGTACATGAGCTGATTTAAAATCCAATAATAAAAGCCCTATGTGGCTTTTGACGGACAGGGATTTTAAATCTTAACCTTAGATCTCACGGCAAAAATTGCTGCTCAGATAATAATTCTGGCGACATCATGTCTCCATGCTGATATGAGTGTTTGCCGCTACTGTTGCCGTACAAAGGTTCTCTGAAGTAAGATCTTAAGAATATAGAGCAAAAAAAAATATATCTTGGATCGGGATAAAAAATATCGGGATATCTTGCCCATCAAGATCTGATCAGTTTTGCTAATGACGAGATAATTCGTCATCAAGATATTACCGATCTTTTTATGATGACGAGATCAAGATCGGATCAGTTTTCTTCTAATGACGAGATATCTCGTCGAGGCAACCATTAGAAGGGTTAGTGTAATGCACGCCTAGAAGCGTCACAGAAAAGTACGAAAACCATCCCATAATTTAAACCCGGAATTCATATATACGTCCTTAAGCCCGACAGATTCGATGCTCGGCTCCAAGATAGCGATGTCAACATTTTCGGTTTGTAGCCTAATGGAGTACCATAATTTACTTATTTCGGTTTTCAGGTGGTGTACAGACAACGCGGTTCCGCGGATTGGATCAAGGCTACCCCTTGGAAGGGGTCACTGATGACGGTCGAATCATCCTTCACAGTCGAAGATCTCCTTCCGAACATTCTCTATGAAGTGGCGGTCAAGTGCAAACGACCCAAGGAGGGTGGAGCTGGAAATCCCAGTCCGATTTTGCTCGTGAGGACAGATTGTGGTGGTAAGTGGATGGACACATAAATATTCAGGGTGTCCTGGTTAAGGGCGACTCCGAGCGCTTTGTCTTAAAAGGCGGCATCTCAGAAATATTCCCGTTTTGTGGATTTTCCTGAAAAAATGCGTTCGATGAGACTTGTGACTGATATAATCCCTCTTTAGAATACCAAAATCGCCATAGCTCCCTTTTTACCTGCAAAGAATCGACTGAACGGTCATGTGCAACAAATTACAAACCCGCAATCTTCTGTTTTTGACGTTAAAACGTACTAGAGGTCTGAGGATTTAATAGATGTTGTAAAGGTACAGCAGTAGTGTTAGGGAATGGTGTTTATTAGAGACAGTCAGAGCAAGCTTTTTTCCAATGCCAGCTTGTGGATAGTGTGATCCTTCAAGTATTGATTGCCGAGGCAGGTACTGCGTTACCCAGGGGCACTAAGTGAGTGCTGATACATCGCACACACCGATGGGAGACATGCCTGGAGGACTTAGGGTGGTGACACACGGGGCATTTTGTGAAGCAAGACCCTTGTTGCTCTTCTTTGGGTCGTGATTTGTCTCGCGATCTTGGTGACACGTTCCGAGCGATTCAACCGGTTTTCTTCCCTGCCAGAAAGAAAAGGCGCGCTTCACAAGTCGCCTCGTGTGTCATCGACCTGAGAAAACAATAGGTTGAGGAGGTGGCGCGTCTTGTAAATCGCTGCAAAGTAGCTGATGGTCGATTGTCAATTTTTACTTTCATGTAGTCACCTGTAATCTTATTTACTACTCAGATAAGAGGGAATGGACAAAGCAATACAATTCTCTTCTCACAAATGTGTAGAGATCACAAAAGAGGAGTGCTCGTTAACAAGAATTAAAGTACTTTCTCATCTCTGTACGTGGCACCAGGAAGAGTTTTCTCTTGGTATTTACTTCGGTTCTGATGATACTGGAAATTTTCTCAATCAAAATACCAAATTACCTTTTCCATCATCCTATCTTCATCTTTAATGAAAAGCTTTTAATAAGCTTTTTTTTTAAGATTTTAATATTTGACTATTAGTTTGACAAAGATTTCTATCTATATCTCTATTGGTAATTTGTTGTTTATAGGATTGTTGTACGTAGCGCTTTAAAATTTATTAGTAACTTACTCATCATTACATGAAAATACTTAATAGTTAAAATAATTAATTTTTATACAGTTTAGGTTACGTTTACGTTTGTTAAATAAGTTATGTGTATATTTTTCAGTTTCCTTGCCTGACGGAATCCCTCAACAATTCTTGCCTGATAAAATTTCTCAAACGTCTGTGTCGTTGACATGGAAAGTGAGTATTGCTCAGTATATACTCATTATTTTTACCAATTTTACTGCTCATTACGAAAATTAAGTATTTACCTGAAAATTAAGTTTTTGTTGCTACCTAGGAAGGCAGCTTTTTGGCATAAACACAAAGTCAGCTTATTTTATTATTACTTTGGTATGGACTAGTTAAAGTATAAAAAATAAGCTGCCCAAAACAAATTCATTCGCTGAAATTTCACGAAACAATCACACCTTTAATTTCAAATGAACACAAATTATTTTTAACAAAATAAAACAATCTTAAAACAAAATAAACACGTAAATTAAGGATATACTACGAAAAAAAGCGCACTCAACGATGCAATCCAAAAATTAAATATGCTTTAACTATTATGACAGTGAGAACTCTCAGAGTCATCGCAATCAAATGCGTCTATACCAAGTGGGATCAGAAATGTCAACAGTGAGAAAACCAGTCGAAAGTGTATCCTTCAGCAAGCTGTACCAGTTAACTTCCTGGTGTTTGTCTCGATGTGGTATCTCTTCATTAACAAAGCTGAACAGATCTTGATGAACTCGATATCTCGTCATTAGGAAAACAGAACCTAGCCAGATCTTGATCTCATGATCAAAAATAAAAACGGCAATATCTTGATGACGAGATATCTCGTCATTAGAGAAATTGGTCAGATTCTTGATGGACGAGATGCCTCCTCGAAACCACTTGGAGGGTTAAACGAATCTTCATGTAACATTTTATTCAATCTGCAATTGGTCATAGAAGGACAGTGAAATTTCAGTCTACCAAAGAGTACTTCACGGTTGAGATTCGTTGCACTGGTGGTTTGTTGCACTGAAAATCCTTCTACTACGCAGAGAGGAATAAAAGGTTAAACGAATCTGCATTTTAACATTTTATTCAATCTGCAGTTAATCGTGGAAAGAGAGTGCAACTTCAGTCTACCAAAGAGTACTTCATGGTTGAGATTCGTTGCACTGGTGGTTTGTTGCACTGAAAATCCTTCTACTACGCAGAGAGGAATAAAAGGTTAAACGAATCTGCATTTTAACATTTTATTCAATCTGCAGTTAATCGTGGAAAGAGAGTGCAACTTCAGTCTACCAAAGAGTACTTCATGGTTGAGATTCGTTGTACTGGTGGTTTGTTGCACTGAAAATCCTTCTACTACGCAGAGAAGAATAACAGGTTAAACGAATCTGCATTTTAACATTTTATTCAATCTGCAGTTAATCGTGGAAAGAGAGTGCAACTTCAGTCTACCAAAGAGTACTTCATGGTTGAGATTCGTTGTACTGGTGGTTTGTTGCACTGAAAATCCCTCTACTACACAGAGAAGAATAAAAAGGTTAAACGAATCTGCATGTAACATTTTATTCAATCTGCAGTTGGTCGTGGAAGGACAGTGCAACTTCAGTCTACCAAAGAGTACTTCATGGTTGAGATTCGTTGCACTGAAAATCCCTCTACTACACAGAAGAATAAAAGGTTAAACGAATCTGCATATAACATTTTATTCAATCTGCAGTTGGTCTGGAAGGACAGTGCAACTTCAGTCTACCAAAGAGTACTTCACGGTTGAGATTCGTTGCACTGGTGGTTTGTTGCACTGAAAATCCCTCTACTACGCAGAGAAGAATAAAAGGTTAAACGAATATGCATGTAACATTTTATTCAATCTGCAGTTGGTCGTGCAAGGACAGTGCAACTTCAGTCTACCAAAGAGTACTTCATGGTTGAAATTCGTTGCACTGAAAATCTCTCTACTTCACAGAAGTATAAAAGGTTAAACGAATCTGCATGTAATATTTTATTCAATATGCAGTTAGTCGTGGAAGGACAGTGCAACTTCAGTCTACCAAAGAGTACTTTATGGTTGAGATTCGTTGCATTGGTGGTTTGTTGCACGGAAAATCCCTCTCTACTACACCGAGAAGAACAGAAGGTCTTAAATGAGCAAAATGGCGTCCCCATGAGTAATAAAATTCTTCACGTAAGTCAAACTATATATATATATATATTTTCAATTACTAATAATTAAAATATTTTCCATTTCAGAATCCACCAGAAGATCTTCTACAGTGTCCTTTGACCTCGTACTATATGACTTTTCATCCCGAGGCGGACGATACCATCGTGAGTATTCTGGAGACTGAAGACGTGGAGTCCTCCATTTCAATAGAGGACCTGACACCCTACACCAATTACGTGGTTCGACTGTTCCCAGTCACTAAACTGGAGAAGTCCAATTATTTCGCAGAACTCACAATAAGAACTGGAGAAATGGGTAATTTGCTTTCCAGTAAATTTTCCAAAATGTGTGGCAATTACAGTGGCGGCTACTAGTTGTAAAAATAAGAGTATCGCTTAAAGATTTATACAAGGAACTTACTAGGGGATCCGTGGTTAGCATCTGGGCTAAAATTCCTTTAATTACGAATATCTATTAATGCCAATGTCGTTACTCGCATTTCACACCTTATTTAAAGCTCTTTATAATGGATACAAGCATCAATGAGCATTCATACCTCCAAGTGATATTAAATTAGTCACAAATATAAAAAAAGCATTTCGCATATTTCTGGTGCTGATTCTTATTTCGAATAAAATATATGGCTAAAAGCTCACACAACAATAACCTTATCACAATTGGCATCTGAAGGCCCTCTTCAATTGCATCGCATTCATTTGTTGAAAACGATTTGGTATGTTTATCTTCTACACTTGTTATAGCGTTCGCGCATGTTTCTTTCCCCCCTTCTTTTTTTTTCACTGATTTCCGTCATTCTAGATTTATCATCGTCTTCTGTAATCAGAATTCCAAAGAATTTCATCAAAGTGGCGAGCTCCTCCGCATAATTTTAGCAATATTATGCAGCTCTAGTTCAAATTGATGCATTTCTATTAAATTAAGCATATTTAATCTAAGTGGCAAAATTGGCGAATTATTCTCGTAGATTGATTTTATATCGTTTATATGCTGCCGATGGCCAATATACAAAGCCGACTTCTGTATCACGTGTGTTTGTGAAACATGTATAGATTATTAATTTTCTGCCTTGAATCTCTCACAGGATATTACAAGGTATTCAAAATACTTGTCTACTCTATGCAAAAGAACCAATCATGGCAATATATGTACGGTGATGCGATTTGCAGACGTAACCGAGTTCTTTTCCGGAAGTATTTTTTTTTCGAAAATAGGAAATTTAATTTTGTTAAACTCTCGAATAGTAATCCTTTTTTCACATAAATCAGCTTCTTGTAGATATGAGATTTTCTTACTAATATGTATTTAACCTTGGAATTGCTGTTCGCAGATGGCAACACTATCATCCAACTGACGACATGCAATTGCCATTGCTGCCGTTGTATAAATTGTTCCATTAAGTTAATAGGTGGGGCTGCGGTATCCTGGTTGGAAGAGAAGTGAATTAACCACCGGACGGTTGCGAGTTTGGAACTCGATCCAACCAAAGACTATGTGGTGTACGTTAAATTTGTCGTTGCCTCTAATGTCCTCACGTTGGTGTGGTGCGGAAGTTTTTAGAATGGGGTGCCAGCTCAGGTGTTGCCTCATCTGACCGTGGTTCAAAATTAAGTGGTGTTATCCTAGGATCTTTCCCTTGGGATTGATATCGGAACGTCGCCAATAGCCCACGTGTTGCTCCAGTGTGACCTTGATTCAACTATCTACCTTAAAATAGGGGCATAAAATAATAAGATGTAACCGAAGAAACATGTTTCGGAAACTAATTCTCACCTATCTCTGAAACCGGTAATTATCGGTATTTTATCACCGGTTTTTAACACGCCAACTGCCAACTTACGAGTTAACTCCTGGTTGATTGGATTGGATTGGACGGCGTTGGCGGACACCCTTTCGCCTGTGCGGCTTTCAGCTACATGGTTCACCTTATGGAGGAGTTTCGGGGATCAGGGAGAATCCACTATACATATAAAACATTTAATATGGTACATAAAAAACAAAAGCTAAGTGAAGGTCATAGATGTTAGCACAAAAATACAATATGACGTAAGAAAAGGATTACAAAATTTGTTAAATTTACATAGAACAGATTAATAATAATATAAACCATAAACAATACACAATGAACAAGGATACATATTCAGGAGAAAAAATTCTACGAGCAAAACGTCCAAAAAAAACAACTATAAAATACAGATATACTAATTTCGCGTAAGAAAAGCTAGGTCACTTCGAGAACTTTCGACTTCAGCTCTCACAGATATAATCAATGTTGGAGCTGAGAAATTCCTTCATTTTAAGGATTTTGTGGTGGCAGTGTCTATTCTTGGCAGTACTTTGGCACCAATGAGAATAATTTTGTAGAGAAGGTTTCGCCAAATGCCACGGACTTGTGAGATCACAGTCAAAAAGGTAGCGGATGGGTTCGCCTTCTTGGCCGAAGATGTACAGTGCACTTGTTCTTAGATGGGAAGGTTCTAGATACGCCGGAAATGGACCATGGCCTTCAAAAAAAGTGTATCGGCTTTGAGTTCCGGTAAATAAGGTCGGTTGAAATCTTTGGAAAGATTTGATAAGTGTATCTCCCTTTTGTAGAAACATCCCATTGGTCCAAGACCAACGTATCAATTGAACTTGATAATTTGCTTCTAGGCCACTTTAAACTGGTTGTTTGATGGGAAATCCCAACTCGTTGTTGATAGTTATCAAGGACTCTCACTAGGTGTTACCTCGTAAATTGACATTTTCCACTAGTGCCAAGTACGAGTACGAGTTTCCACCAGTGCCAAGCAGATTTCATCTCTAAAGACAGACGAGTGTCTGATATAAGCATCATAAATAGTCGCGGCTTCATTGAACAGGATATTTGTTCTAAAAAAATGTCAAATTAATTGGCATTTTAACCCTTCTGGTGGTTTTCTCGAGAGTGTCTTGTCACCAACAACCAGATCTTGATGGACGAGGTATCTCGTCATTAGAAAAAAATTACTAGATCTTGATCTCGTCATCATAAAAAAATCATCGATTATATCTTGACAATATATCGCGTCATTAACGAAATTAATATGATCTTGATGGACGAAATATCTCGTCGAAACCACTTGGAGGGTTAGTGAAAGTAATGCGTTTTAACACTTGTGAAAAATATATTTATTGGTGGTTTAACTTTAAACAAATAAGTCAAAGCAAAAACAGCTTAGCTAAAAAGTTAAATTATTAGTTGACGTCTGAGATCATTTTACTCAAACAACTCAAAACAACCATGGCACTCCACGCGTTTAACAGTAATGTAAGCGTCCTCCTACCCCCAAATTGTTTCCCATGTGTAAACCGGACATGACAGATTCGTTGCTTCATGTTGTTTACCACATACAAAATCTCCTATTCTCTCTCTGGCGCGATGAAGTTTATACACACACTGTATAATGAATTTGAAACCTGAGATCACTATTTTATCGGACAACCTTTTGCACGGATAACAGTATGTATGTGTTTAGGAATAGATTCTACAAGTTTCTGAAGGGTTTTTGTCCAGAGAATACAATACCTTGGATACACAGACCTTAAGATTCTGTTAAGTGGATAGGAGAGGAGATTGCTGACTTATACGCCTTTCCAACATATACAAATGTTCTCTTTAGGGTTACGATCCTGGCTTTGCGGTGGCCAGAGAAGATGTTGGAATTCAGATTGATGTTTCGTGAACCATTCTCGAACATTGCACGCGCGATACATGACTGCATTACCGTCCATGAAAGATCCGTCACTTTCAGAGTAAAAACGCAAAATTGCAGGATGCTCTTGGTCTAACAGGATATTCAAGTATTGTATGGCTGTCTACCTTCCAGAAACACCAGGGGACTAGTTCCAAATCAGCAGAACATCATCCCCCTCAACATGATACTCCTACCAAACCCTTGAACTGTGCGAACAAAGCAAGATGAGTTCATAGCTTCATGGGGTTCTTGCCAAACTCTACGCCTTACGTCAGTGCAAATCAGGATGCAGCGTGATTCGTTCGACCATATCACCTTTTTCCAATCCTCAGATTTCCAGTTACGTATTTCTGGGCACCTCTTTAAGCGAACTCTGACGTTCCTCGCAGAAATTAGAGGTTTCCACACTGGCATACAACTGCCTATACCGATCTTCTGCAATTCTCTGCGCCTTGTTCGCGCCGAGATAAGTTGGGACGAGCCTTCGTTGAAGGTTTTTGTCAGTTGCAGCACAGTGGAGTCCCTTTTCTGCCATACAATCCGCCTGAGACGATGCTGATCACGGTCTTGCTTAATTGTTTTATACCCACGGTTACTTCTTTTGGACAAGGACTGGGTTCTGTTTCAACTTTTAAACACCTTCGAAATCACGGCTTTCGAGAACTCAGTGAGTTCTTCTGTCTTGGCATTCGTAGCTCCTGCTACACGAGTCCCCAACAATAAGTCCTTTTCCAAACGGTGAAAGGTCTGCGTTTCCTCCATTCTGCTTCGTTTCTCGTGAAATGAACATGCACAGCATACTTATACCGTCAAATTGATTACGTATCACCCATGTCATAGACGGAGTTTGCATAACCACGCCCGCAACCGACATTTGCATAAATATTTCTGGGTTTCTAATTCATTGGCCAGTGTGTTTATAACTTACCAAAATGAATGACTTCCAGTTATTCATTAGAGGTAGCCTTTTGCAAACTGTTCTTTTAATATTTCGATGTCTTTCAGACTCCCCCTCCGGAAGTCACAATGTAGACTTTGACACGACCAAGCCTCTTTTTTCCTTTATATATAAAATAGTCTTAAGCCCGCTGGTCGTTGTCCCGACAAGGTATCTCGTGATTAGCAAAACTGACCAGATTTTGATCTCGTTATCACAAAAAAATCGACAATATCTCGATGACAAGGTATCTCGTCATTAGCGAAATTGGTCAGATCTTGATGGACGAGATATCTCGTCAAAACCCCTTGGAAGGTTAAGAATAGAAGGCGAGTCTTCGTTAATTTGTTGCAATCGACATCTAAACTTTGCTTTAGACGTAATCTAAACTGTCCTATTTTCCTTGTAACAATGCGGTGAAGTCTCAATTAAGTAAGCTGTGGGCTTTAGATAAAACCGCAAAAACACATCCGAAACTCGTAGATTATATCTTCTGAATAAAGATTTCGAAATGTTTTCAATGTTTTATTTATAAATTATAGATTGTAAGTTAAACCTTTCTCTGCTAAAATCTGTAGATGTACATTGTAAAGTAGTCTGCTGCAAACACTGGAAAGGTGACCTCTGGGGAATGTCCAGTCCATTGTCACCGAACGTTCGGCCGACGATCGCATGACGCTCCCACCAGCGACCCCTTTTGGAGGGCTTGAAAGAGAAGGGTGTATGACCAGAGAGAGACGTGAACGAAATATTTGAGCAGCCCAATTTTATTTTTGTACACATAACCGTTAAGTTTCTTTTTATAAATGAATTCATGTAAATATGTACAGCTGTTTGTTGTTCAGCCATTCGGCCACTTTACAACGATGTACTGAGTATTCAAATAAAATAACTTAAATTTCGTCATTATTTTGTATCTTCGGCAATTTTTATTGTCTTATAAAACCTTCCCATTAGATAGTAATTGGATGCTATAACCAATCATGTATCTAAATTTCAAAAATTTGCCTTATGACTCTATTTACAATACATACATTTGAAAATATTTTCAATCCTATTTTCATATCAACATAGCATATTCAATGTAATATATTTTAGCATAAAATACATAAATTTAGTAAAGATAAATATTCATCGTATATTGAAATCTTTTATATATAAACAGAGACTTCGCCACAAACTAATGTATAGTATACGGTATTATAAAAAATGGCCATTATTAATTACAGAGGCTGTTCGGACATTTTTTTTGAACGATTTTAATGGACTGAAGCTCAATTTTTACATGAAAATTTTGTGTTTTAAATGTTCCATTTGATAGCCCTTATTGTTAACTCCCTTTACACCTTAATTTCCATGATAATAATGACTTTTGTAGTATCGACTAGTATTTTGTCCCATCCTTGTTCTAAAGTTTTCCAGTCCTTGAATGGTTTTCGGTCGATAATGCCCTTTTTAGAAGTCCAAAAGCACAAACGTCCATGGGTGAAACATCTGGAGATTTAGCAGGAATATCAGTAAAGGACTTGATACCAATTTTTTGTTCCATTTTTTTCCTAATAATTTAATAGTCGATTTAGATGTGTGGCTGCTTGTTTTACCCTGATGCAGTTCTACTGATTGTTGGCACTGTGGGTAAATATATGGTATTTCTTTTTTGAATAGTGGGGATAAAATAGGGTCTTGATAATATGTGGGAGTTGATTTTTACATTTTCCCCTTTTTTACCTTTTAATTTTCCATTATATGCAAAACCGGCAACAATCATAAATCTCTTAGAGAAAGTTTTCATGTTCACTTTGCTATAGTCCTTTCACTTGGCGGATTCTCTTTTAAAATTAAAGATCTTACCTTACAAATATTCTCAGAATTTTTTTCTTTTTTGGATACTTTTTTGGAAGTATTTTTCCACTTTTACGTTTTTTTCCTTTCTCATTAATAACATTACTTACCGTACCTATAGATATCGAAAAACCATGACTTTTACAGCGTTTTTGAATAATTGAATAAGCATAATTCTCTTCGGAAAGAGAGGAAACAGCCTTCCATCCATTGCTTATTTAAAAGCGCCATTTTGAAAGTAAACAAAACTCTGAGTTAACAGACGATAGGTTATACTTTAACTATTTAACTGCTGTGGAAATAAAATTCTTTAGTAGCATACAATTTTTTTTACAGTTCATCAAAATCGTTCAAAAAATAGCCTCTGTATACGTAATCAAATTATTAAACATTTTTATTGATGTATGACTTCTATTCATTTCATAATTTAAATCATTATTCAATATATTCAAATGACATTGACGCCAAATATTACTTTTACAAACAAGAAACAAATATTTTTCATAAATATAAAATGATAAGTGTGGTGTGTTTCTTCAATGCACTAATAGTGGTGTGGCAGTTTTAAACAGTTACAATCATAAATACACAGCTATTGGTTTTGCATATCCAAAACGAAACATTGCATCTGCATTACTTAATTGAGCATCTAGGTGATTAAGCATTTTGTTACATTTCTGTAGGGCTATAATGCTCATCTCTGTTATGTCATCTTGCTTACAGGACTGCAGAGCACCACTGGTACAAATACAAGTGGATTGCGATTGATAATGAATTCGACAGATTAAACAAAAATCCATGACACGAACTTTTTCAAACTTCACATAACAGTAAATGCTTTTCTCCATACGGTCGTCCACTTTTGCTGAGCCTTTGTGAGCTTTTGACTTATATAGTTCACAGGACTCAATTTTGATAATCGACGTTGCGATATCTTGTGCACTATCCCATTGAATCACAAAAGACTTTCCAACGTGGACTGGCACAGCAATGTACAAATCGACCGGAGGAATCTAAATTTCCAAGAAAGCTTTGTCATGAACTGCTGTCCATGGGAGTTGTTCCAGAATCCTTGCCGATGCATTAAGGGATGTTCGATTTCTGCACACTGAGGGATATAATGGTAATTGCAGACATACATCCCTATGAAGATACGGTTTAATTTTGTGCATTTAGATGTTCATGACTCGACAAGCTTCGAAAAATATTGAAACTAAAACCTGTCGACTTAAATTTTTTTACCTGGTTTACCTTTGTTTTTGTTTACCTTTTTAATGGTAAACGAGCATTCCATTATAGTGTACCTCTGGTGAGAAGGCAGATGACATTGGGCCAGTCCACGTCTGGAAAGACAGTGAGCTCACCAGAGGAAAATAATAATGTACGCAAAATCACGTATGGAGATGCCATAAGTAATTATTTTTTACGTCAACTCGTAATTACTGATATTGCTTCTGGTAGCGAACGATGAGATCAAAGCTAGAATTCAATTGGGTAAGTGCATTGATTACGTTTAGCCTGTACCCTATTTGAACGAATTGACTCGTTCAAAATCCCGTGACTTAAATGCCAACTCGCCGGACTAAACCATTCTAAAGGTAAACTGACTAGTAAAAAGTAGATATTGAATAATCAGAATTAATCAAAGTACATCAATCCTGCACATCGAATTTCTATGTAAGGTATAATCTGAACACGAGATTTCGACAAGCTTCTTTTTTATGGAAAGATCACTTCCCTCCGGATAGAGATCCATCTGGGTTGCAAATAAGAAAATAAAACTTATCCCAACAACCCTATTAAATTTAAAACCCAACATTGTCTTTTCCGCCTTTGTATTAGATCCTTTTATATAAGGAAATAGTCTTTTATTCGAGCCTAAAAAGTTCATTAAAGAGAATTCTATCTCCCTAAAACTCGGTCGACACTTGACTAAATTACAGTAATCGTGTCTTCCGGTACGACGAGAAGTATTATGGGCCAATTCCCCTTCTCGTATTACTAAAATTGAAGCTTCATCGGAACTGAAGTGGAAAGATTAACCCTCCTGGTGGTTGATTGTCTGGACGAGGTGTCTCGTCATTATCAAAACCGATCAAATCTTGATGGACGAGATATCTCGTCAGAAGAAAACTGACCAGATCTCGATCTCGCCATCATAAAAATCGGCAATATCTTGACGAGATATCTCGTCACTAGCAAAATTAATCACATCTTGATGAACGAGATATCTCGTCAAAATCACTTGGAGGGTTGTAATATTGGGTATGTTTGGTCCGGGCTACTCATTGTTATCTTCCCCCAATCCAGTTCCTCCTCCGGTATCTAACCTTGATTGCCAAGCCCTGGAGGACAAGCCAGATCTCCTCTTGGTGTCTTGGGAAGCTCCGTCTGAACGGAATGGGGCGATCAAAGGCTACGTCATCACTTACATCCTGATGGACAGAGGGCAGTGCGGGCTGTCCGGAGAAATGGACGAGATGAGGACGAGGCAGATGCACTCGGAAGACACAGAAGTGAGTGACAATTCTAACTAAGCATTTCTGTTCTAAATAAGCTTTTTCTAATTCGATCCTAAATAAGTATTTTTCCTTTCTATTCTGAACAGGGTTTTTCAATTCTATTCTAACCAAGCCTCTTTCAAATCTATTCTGAACAAGGTTTTAAATTCTATTCCAAATAAGCCTTTTGAATTCTGTACTAAGTAATATTTTCCAATTCTATTCCAAAGATGCTTTTTCTTCAATTGTAGTCCAAATACCTTTTCCATTTCTATTCTAAATAAGCCCTTTTCAATTACATTCTAAAAAAAAGACTTGTTCAATTCTATCCTATAAATAAGCCTTTTTCAATTCTATTCTATAAATAATTTAGAGCTGAACCCAAAGACTAATGCAAGAATTGGCCAAAAGAGCAATTTTAATTAACACTAAGCACAAGACAAAACAATTACAAGAATAAACAAACTTAAAAATTAACATCTCGGGGGGACAAAACCCCAGTGCGTCAGTCCTACGCATGCCTTGGGAAACAACTAACGAAATATTGTTCATTCGCTTCCTCGGAGAGTGTGTCGGCCGCCATCACCAATCAAGGCGCATATCGAGACACACTTTAAAGGACTGATGCGTTACAAGTCTTTTTCAATTCTATTCTATAAATAAGCCTTTTTCAATTTTATTCAGAACTAGCATTTGTCAATTTTTTTCCAAATAATTTTTTTTAAATTCTATTCTGAACAAGGTTTTCAATCCGATTCCAAATAAGGCCTTTTCCAATTGTATTTGAATGTATCATTTGAATTTTATCGAAAATAAGCCTTTTTAAATTCTATCCTAAAAACCATTTTCAATTCCTTTTTAAATTAGCTTTATTTTGGTTAATTCTATACTAAGCAAAAGTTATTCAGTTCTAAAACTACGAGAAAAATCGCGTGTTTCCTTACGTTTAGATCTTGGACCATTTTATTTCTTTTTATCAGCTTTGTTGCCTTTCGACTTCATCTACAGATTTATTAAACTTTTTAACCAGCAAGATGTTGAATACAGAAGGATATTTAAGGGGATGTTGACCCGTTTTCTTATTTTCACATATTGTTTTTCCCGAACTCGTCCCTTGCTATCAACAACTGAAGTATGCGGTATGTGTATGCATGAAATTTAAATTTTCCGACCGGATGAAAATACTATCTTCAACGTTGAATAAATAATAAATAAGAAAAACAAACAATTTTGTTATGAATAATACCCTCAACATTGTATCTTTAGATATCATATCACGAAATTCTTTATTCAGGTCAAATATGTAATGAATTTGTATCTCTAGATTACACTTCAAAATTTGTATCCCTATACAATTTACAACGTGAGTGTGCAAGCAAGGACATCAGCTGGAGAGGGAGAAAGTGTTTCTAAACTGGCCATAACTTCAGAATCAGGTGAGAAATGTCCACTTACTCCAGACCCTCAAGCTCAATAGTATATAGAACTTCAATAAGAAAAAAAAATATTTCTGTTAATAGTTCTGGCAATAGTTTCATATACACTTGATGCCAACTTCTGATGATCTACTTTAAGATGCGGAAATATGATTTTCGGGAATTGTGTTTTATGTCAATTTCTAAATTTAAAAGTAGTTAAAAAGGGGAGAAATTATGCTTATTGATACATTGGCAATTGTGATAAAATATGCTACTTTACAAAAATGATACAAAAAGATTGTAAGCGTATCTAGCTTTATTTTCAGTAATAATTTCTCTATTCGTCGTAATGGCGTGAAAGGTGAAAATCCAAAATCATTTCTGAAAATCCAAAATGGTTGGCATCTTTATATATGAAATACAAAAGTATTAAAATACTTGATGGAATATATCTTCAGTGTCAGAGCAAAAGGGGTTAAGACAAAATGGCTACTTTTCAGAATCTTAAGTTGAAAATTTCACTCTTCCTCAGAAATATTCAGGAAGAAAAGAATCATGCCGTGATTCAAATAATTGTAATTTAGATTCGCAGATTCCCTTAGTTTCGATTTTAAGCTTATTATATTATTTTTTAATTTAATGATGCACTTGACTCCATTGGACTCACCAAAAGTCAGACTTAACTCCTTTTGCCCTGACACGGAAGATATACGAGGGGTGATCAAAAAGTAAGGTTACAAGGTCGATATTCCTGGAGTTTCGTCTGTTATACAGAAATTAGTTGTGTGCGGTAATTCTAATACATGCGGTCGCTAACTGTGGAGAGTTTCACCTACCCGCGACCTACAGCGCTAGTTGAAGGTTAACAGAAATGGCGACTCGTTTGGAAAACTGGTCTCGCCAAGAAATCCGCTCAGTTATTCGATTTTTGTGGGCGAAACATGTAAGCGCGGCTTAAATTCACAGGCAGCTGGTAGAGATTTACGAAGAGAGACTAATGTCTCGTCAGCATGTCGCAGAATAGTGCCGAAAGTTTGCGGCCGGTAGAGAAAAGATCACCGACGAGGATCGCAGTGGCCGACCCAACAACAGAACACAGCTCGCGTGGAGGAGCTGATTCAGGACAACAGGAGGATCACGATACGCCATATGACGGAGGAATTGGGAATGTCGTTCGGAAGCGTTCGTCACATTGTTCACGATATTCTGCAGTACCGGAAAGTTTGTGTCCGATGGGTTCCACGACAGCTGTCCGATCAACACAAGGAGAAGCGCATGGGGGCAAGTTTGCAACTTTTGCAACGGTTCTCCACGGAAGGAAACAGTTTTCTTCACCGTATTGTCACGGGTGACGAAACATGGATCCACCACTATACCCCCAGCACTAAGCGGTCGTCAATGGAGTGGAAACACACCTCCTCTCCAAAGACAAAAATGTTTAAGGTGACGCCATCTGCCGGGAAGCTGATGGCCACAGTTTTCTGGGACAGCGCGGGTGTCTTACTCGTGGAGTTTATGGAAAGAGGGCACACAGTGACCGCTGACCGTTACTGCGAGACCTTGACACGATTGCGCGAAG
Source organism: Meta bourneti (assembly GCA_933210815.1). Lineage (NCBI taxonomy): Eukaryota > Metazoa > Arthropoda > Arachnida > Araneae > Tetragnathidae > Meta > Meta bourneti. The sequence goes on along the minus strand of OW119923.1, from coordinate 107,929,030 downwards.
CAATCAGGAGGAAACGGCCAGGACTTCTCACCGAGGGCGTCATCTTCCTTCACGACAACGCGCTACCTCATACAGCCCACAGGACCACCACGCTGTTGAAGAAATTTCGCTGGGATATCATCGACCACCCTTCCTACAGCCCGGACTTCGCTCCAAGCGATTTCCATCTCTTTCCTCACTTTAAGGAGAACCTAAGGGGCTGACGATTCGCTTCAGACGAGGAGGTGAAACACTTCGCCACAACGTGGCTGAACACGCAAGGGCAGGATTTTTATCTGGAGGGAATATTCAAACTCATCCCACGAAGTGACAGGTTCCTAAACCGATATGGAGACTATGTCGAAAAATAACCTAATGTATGTACTATCAGTTGGCTACATTGGTTTTATGAAATAAAATGTACACGTTTCATTGCAGGCTTTGTAACCTTACTTTTTGATCACCCCTCGTATTAATAAATATAGTAAAATCAATTGAGCATCTTAAATACTTATTATCTAATGCTTATTAAATACTTAATATTTATCCTTCTAAGCAACAACTAGAAGACTAGTTATCTTTAGGTGAAAATAATTCTCTGTTGTCATCCATGACAGTTACGTTTTCGTTCTTCTTTAGTGCCCAGCGAGGCGCCCCCAAACGTTCGAGTCATCTCCTCAAGCAACGATTCCCTGGAGTTCTCTTGGGACCCCATTCCCTGCGAGGAGGCGAACGGCGACATCATCTACTACGAGTACACCTTCATGCACAACGAAGACGTCGTCCACATTGCTCACGGACTGGGCAGGGGCAAGAGGTCGCTGGAAAACATCAGCCACATTTTCGATTCAGTTGCAGGTACGGCGGTGGGATGTCTGAGGCAGTGGTAATCAATTAACGCCACATTGAACGAACAAAATGGGATATTAGCGACGGTCCGGGATCAATCCCCAAGGGACAATAAATACCAAGAACGAGGACAATACCGCGTAATTTTGAACCACGGTCAGATGACGTGTTGGCACCCCCCACTCTCCACAACACGCCAACATGAGGACATGTTAAGCCACGACAGATTTAACCCCCTTTACCACCACCCTTTATACAGGACGGTCTTTGGTTGAATTCGAACTCGCAACCCACCGATTACTAATCCGTTACTCTTCCAACCGGGCTACCGTGATGTCTGAGGTGTATGAAAATGCATATTGTGCGCAAGTTTAAGCAAGTGAGTGTCTCACTTATCAATCCTTAACCCTCCTGGTGGTTTATCTTTCTGTCGAAAACTGCTCTGTAGTGCCCATTGTAACGTCGTGAAAAGTATTTAAGTTGTGGAGAATGGATTTACGCGTAGAAGCACCTTTGAAGCAAACAACACGTTTAATGAAATTAATTGAGCTGTATTTACATAGGTTGAACGACTCAAGGCGTAGATTTCGAGATAAATGAAGATTAAGACAAAATAGTCCCAAACCGACGATGGAACCGACAAAATGGTCGGTTCCATCGTCGGAGCACACAAGATCTGAGCCCCTTCGCTTTTAAAATTAGAATTCTGTCGAGGGGTCAGGAATGAAGGTCACCTCTCCTCCAGTTACTCGTTAACGAAGGGGAACAGTTACTGAAAAGGGGACCCCTAAATTCCATCCGGTCGTAAATTCTCCAGACACTTCGGCTCGGGAGGATTTATACATCGAGCATCAGTTCATATTAGGGAGGAATTTCAGGTCCCCGAAGAAAGGATACTGTGAGACCACCAGCGTCTGATGCAGAAACCTGTTTGAATGAGTCACCAGTGCTTGGAAAGGGACAGTTTGTTTTTGCTACTTGGATCTTCTGTTCCCCAGTTTTGTCTCGACGAGGTATCACATTAGTAAAGTTGACCAGATCGTGACGGACATGCTATCTCGTCATTTGCGAAAATGACCGGATCTTGATGAACGAGTTATCTCGTTTGAACCACTTGAGATTAGAACAGTAACCTCTCTTTAAATCGCGCACAGCATTATCGAACTACGGCATTAAAGCAGTGCCGCTTCCTTAATGCTGTAGCTCCAGAATTCTATTAATGCTGAAGTAAGATAGATATTTTTAATTAGCGTTGCACTCTAGCAACACAACGGACTATTGGCGACGGTCCTTGATCAAACCCGAAGGGAAAGATCCGAGGACACACCACGTAATTTTGAACCACGGTCAGATGACGAGGTCACACCTGTGCTGGCGCCCCACTCTTCAAATTTCCACACGACGCCAACGTGAAGTCGTTTGAGGCCACGACAGATTTAACGTGCAAAATCCCCTTTCATATACGACGGTCTTTGGTAGGATTCGAACTCGCAACCCTCCGGTTGCTAATCCCTTATTCTTCCAAACGGGCTACCGCGGCCCTAATGCTGAAGTAAACTGTTGTACTAATATTGGATTCTTTCCTATTCTCTCTCTCTCTCTCTCTCTCACACACACACTTGTCTGTTTCTTTATTGACTATATATTTCAAAACTTCTACAAACTTTAAAGGGGGGGGGTATTTCAATTAACGTCACACTGGAGCAACACAATAGGCTATTGGTGACGGTCCGGGATCAATCCCAAAGGGAAAGATCCGAGGACAACACCACGTAATTCAAACTTTAAAGGGAACACCAAATTAAATCGTGTTCACATAGGGATGCACGTCCTCAAGCGCCACCAGGATGTGCTAGAGGTCACTATGGTGCAGGAATGACATTCCACCAGGGAAGACTTCGTGGCTGTCCTTGTGAGCATTTACCGGCTTAGTGGTCTCCCTTTGGAGTTAGAAATGACAGCAAGTATGCGAGCAGCCCTAAAATCACAATTCGACAATAATCGTACACTGAGTTTTCCAGTAGGTGTTCGAAGTTGTTACCGCCAACTGAATAGCACGTATGACAGCGTCGAGACACGACTTGCTATACATTACAAAAAGTGCCTGGCCTTTCGTGAATACTTTGCAGACGCGACAGTGACTCTTGCAATGAGGTCAGTTGTGGAGTCAGTGGAAGTCTCACTCACGGTGCCTTTGAGATATCCCCGAGGATGAAATAAATGCATGGTAAATCGGGTGATCGTGGTGGCCAATTCAATTTGATTTTGTGTTCTCTACCTCCCCTGAAAGTTTTTACAGAAAGTCTTGAAACACTCTTATGTTAAAGTAAATGCAATATAATACTGTCATATGTATGAATAGGCGAGACAGATATTTTTTCAAACTCAAACCAAGATTGACAGGTGCTAAAGTGAACTGGTAGCGTCACTTTAGGGAGTAAGGTAGGACTACCAGGTATTTTCTATATTTTGGAAGGGTTTGTTTCCTGAAATACGGACATTTAGATAGCTGAATATGGAAAGATATATAGATATATTCGTGCGTCATCTCAATATCGTATTGTATTTTCCTTTAAAGTATAAATCATTTCCCTTCACTATTTATAGAATAAAATATCATTAGTTAAATTTTGTTGTCCATTGGACCAGCGCGGCCTCTAATGGTTAATAAAAATGCAATAGTTTATACATCTTTTCATTCTTGTAAAACCTTTGAGTTTGAATTTGTCCAACCTTTGAATATGAATTTGTTCCGATTTCATCAAATAATTGTTATGATACTGAAAAACTTAAAAAAAATGTGCAAATAAACAATTACATTATTGTACTGCTCCAGTGAAGGGGCTTCGTATTGTTTACATCAGTTTAGTTTGTAAAATGTATGTGAATATTTTTTCTTGTATATTGTTAAATTTATGTTAGAAATGCATACCATGTTAAAAAACTACTGGTTTGTGTTTTAAAGATCTCCGAGTTACAATCAAGAACTTGAAACCTTTCACCAACTATGGATTTATGGTCGCAGGAGTTACCGCAGTTGGCAGAGGACTGCTGTCTGATTTGATATTCCACAGAACGGAAGAAGGAGGTGGGTTTTATTTATGCAACTACGGTAAAGATGCATTGTAGGAGACGTTAGGCTAACCAAGTGGAAATTCGCTCGTTCGGAAGGGTTGTAACAACGAAGACTAAAATAAGAAAGATGCGAGTTACCAGATTTTCGGGAATTGCTCGTAGAATTGAACGTCCCCTACAATACATCCTTATTGCATCTTAAAAGTTTTACAGAGGGTCAGTTCATCCCATTAAGGTGTATACACTAAAAGGTGTATACACTAAAAGGTGTATACATTAAGGTGTATACACTAAGTGGTACACACTAGAAATCACGAAAATTGACTAGAATATCGATTTTGTTTTTATTGCTTACAAATATTTCCCAATTCCTGAGCTTTTAAACGATACCAAGATCTTGTAAATATTCGGAATAATTTTCTAGTTACAAAGTTTTTCCGTTAGGTACTGTCACCAGTACAAACATGTTTCCAAAACTTTAAACTTAATTTCTGAAGAACTGTGTTTATGCAATACGATGCTTTATTCAAACAGTGATAACTCAACGATGAATTTATCTATTATAATTGTTTTTGTATCATGATCTATATAATACAGGGACGTTCTGAACATAAATCAGAGTTTTTAGTTAAGAAATTAATTTTTAGTTGATATTTAAATGCTGAAGTTCCTGAGAAAAATCTTTATTTTTTAGACTTTCTTGGTGAAAACAATTGTAAAAAATTACCTGTTCCCTTTAGAAACTTGATTGAGAATACATATAGAATAATATTAGGAATAATTTTCAAAATTAATTGTCTTTCTAAACAAATTTGAATTTGAAAGAACACTGTCCATGAAACATGCTAATTAGCTGATTATATCTGAATTAGATAATTTATTAATAGCTGAATCTGATTTTTTTTCTCACTGAAATTATTTTAAGCATAGGCCAATGACTTGGAAAAGAAATAAATTTTTGAAGTCAAAATTCAAAAGAATCTTCTAGTGCATACCCGTACACTTTAAAAGGCAGTGTAAGATCTTTACACACCTTTGTGTGGTTTCGTTCGTTTGGAAGAAACCACTCAACGGTTTTATGCCGCTAAGTTACCTCAGTATCGTTGGACTTCGAAAGAGATCGCAATAAACTATCATTGCTGTGTGGTGATCAGGTCCCATGGGGTCAAATCCTAAGGGCTCAAACCCTTTGATCCTCCCCATCAATTATTTTATGTAGGGAGACAACATCTCCAAAAATTAAGGAATGAAAATTAACTGCAAAAACACAGATATGTGTCATATGTGTTAGTAGATTCCGTTACAACGAAAGCAATCCTTTTTCAAATGACATAGGCATGTTTTGAAATTTCCAGTTTCCAGTAAACGTTACTGAAAATTCCGTTAACAAAAAAATTTCTTTCTGCTATTATTTAGTTTTCAATTACATATAAATAAACCAATCTTCAAACAAGATGCAAGAGCTTTCCGGGATACATATCCTTTAGGTGTTCATACGGTCTTCACAAACCCGAAGTACCCTAATGATCTGTTTTTGTCCATGCGGTTCACTGTCTTGAGTAAATAAGGGTAGGTAATTAATTAACGTCGCAATAGAGAAGTACCACGGGCTATTAACGACGATCCGGGACCAATCTCTAAGAGAAAGATTCAAAGACAACGCCTCGTCATTTTGAACCAGATGACGAGGTCAACACCTGAGCTGGCACTAAACTCTCCAAACTTCCACAAAGCGCCAACGTGAAGGCATTTGAGGCCACAACAAATTTAACGTGCACGACGGTCTTTGGATGGACCAAGTTTCGAACTCGCAACCCTCCGGTTGCTAACCCATTGCTCTTCTACCTGGGCTACCGTGGCCCTCTAGGTAAACACGGGAGTCACGCTCTAAGGATACCCGAGCGCGTTTTTCTTTATTCTCACTATTCTCGCCCCCCCCCCTTTGTTGTTGCCTGTCACGTGTTTGGCCCAGCTTGGCCAAATATAGCCCTTGCGCCATAAAACGCATAATCAACCCAACCAAGATGCAAGAATTCGTATTTCAGATTGCCTTTGTGTATTTAACTTGCACAAAATTCAAGTTCGAGTATATAAAAATTCCTATCGGCATTTCTATAACTTTATTATATTCGTGCGGAGAGTACAATGAAAAGATTCGTCACTTTTAAACTCGGGAAACTGACATCTCATCACAGTAAGCACTACGTAAAAACGGGTAGGTAGGTAATTAATTAAAGTCACACTGGTGCAACACAACGGGCTATTGTCGACGGTCCGGGATCCATCCCGAAGGGAAAGTTCCAAGGATAAATCGTCGTAATTTTTAACCACGCTCAGATGACGAGAACAACACCTGTGAGCTGGCACCCCAATCTCCAAACTTCCACACCTCGTCAGCGTGAGGACACATAAGACAGATTTAATTTGCACCATCCCCCGTGTACACGGTGGTCTTTGGAGTTTCGAAATCGCTACCCTCAGGATGCTAATCCGTTGCTCTTCCAACTGCGCTTCCGCGGCCCCGTAAAGCCGGGAATAACAACTGCAGGAAACCAAACGTCGGAGCTGAGTTCAGGAGTGTGTAAAGGCGCGCACACAGCTAAGTGTACCACTACCGTCATGGTACATACCACTACCGTCACTGTGAAGGAGGGTTATCCTTCACAGTGGTATTCACGGTTGCAACACAGCCGATAGAAAAGGGTTACTCTACCAGAATTTTGATTAACCTGCATGGAGTTGATGTCTCCCCATGATCAGATTTATGCCTTTCCCTGCCGTTACAGCTAAAAGAGCGAAAAGAAACCACTAGACACTGAAGTTAATGTACTCTGTCTGATAGGGGACTGCTCCACACATAAAGCTCCACACACAATCCCCAACTGTTGCCGTAGAAACGCATACGATTCTATTTCCCATAGGGGTATAGAATTACATCATCCCCGAGAGTCACCCCTACTCAAAATGAACGAACCCTGTTTCTATACCGATCACCACCAACCACACGGTGTGTCGAGAGCAGTAGTTCTCGTGGTTGGTTAGTGTTTTATGGCGCAAGGGCCATATTTGGCCGTGCTGCGGGCGGACACAAGACATACGATATCATGTAATAGACATACGCACGCAGTGAAAGTTCTTCCTGTCACAGAAGAGAGAAATACACCTAGGGAAGAATGCACCTGACAGGAATCGAACACGCGCCGTCTACAACTCGAAGTTTGCTAGGCAACCTGTGCCATGATGGCCCCGAGTTCTCGTGGTAGACAGGCATTAATGTAGCTTATCTTTACATATAAAGTCAAGCTTTCATTCGAGATCGGTGTACAACTTCGTTTCAAATCTACTTACTTTAATCAATGATATTGTCGACGAACAATTAACTTTTACTTTGTGGAAGATGACTGAAGTTCAACAGCCACTCCTTAGGTGCGTCACTGACATTCCAGAAACTGTTCTTTTCCAGTGCCGGATGCACCCAGGAGCCCAAGCTCATTCTCGGTGATGGAGGACGCAATTGGTCTTTCGTGGGAGGAGCCGGATCACACTAATGGCGTCGTCACACACTACAGGATCCGGGCGTGGGACAGTAAGACAGCGCTTCTTGCCTCCCAAGTGTATTACAATGTCACAGAGAATGACGAAGAGAGACTTTCTGTGGACGTATCCGGTCTGAAACCTGCCACCCTGTACGATATCACTGTAGGTATTCCGGTGCAATTAGCTGTATACAGGGTGAGTCTAAACTAATACGACAAACTTCAGGGGGTGATAGAACAGAATGAAACAAACACTTTTCCCCATAGAATGTAGGGTCGCAAGTGCAGCGGTTGGCCGCTAGAGTGCGCAGTCAAACGCTTATAAAAGCGTGGCGATGCGAGGCCTGCATGAATTGTGGTGGTCGACATTTTGAACAGCTTCTGTAATTGTGCATTTGCGTTGTACTTACCGACTGATGTTTGTGCATGTCGTTTCATTTCCATGTGAAAAGTTTCTCATGTTTTGGTCATTTCTTTCTGACCCGTTGTTCCTTTAATTTATGCAAATATAATTGTATTATTTCGTTCTGTCAAGCAGTTATTGATGTTTATTTGACATTAAAGCGTTGTTTCCATATTTCACGCCTCTTCTCCTTTCTAACTTGCATCGAACCGTGTGTTTGTGCCGAAATGGAAAGCGCTCTCTAGCGGCCAACCGCTGCACTTGCGACCCTACATTCTATGGGGAAAAGTGTTTGTTTCGTTGTGTTCTATCACCCCCTGAAGTTTGTATTATTAGTTTAGTTTCACACTGCATTGATATGTAAACAAAATGTGGTCATAGTATGGAGAAATGTAATGGTTTCCAAATTGTATATATATCGACACCCTATTTCACATGAAAAGTATCACTCCCTTTCCAATTTTCATGTCTAACTTCGTATATTATTTTTTAATGAAATAAAACAAAAATTAGTTTGTAATTATGCGAATAATCGGTAAAGTGATTCAGTTGAGCCATCTCTCTTTTATTTCATCTGGCAAGACAAGTGTTTGGAAATTAGGAAACACATCAAAACAATGTTATTTTGCAAATTTATTGTCCACAGTTCTAGTTTTCAATTATACAGCGATTGTATAGCGATTCTGTATCAGAATATGGGGTTTTAGATCTTTGATTGACTCATTTCAAGCATTCAGTTTTTCATAAGTACCTAAACTGTACGCTTTTTTCAGAAGGAGTTTTGTGGCATAAAACAAGTTCGTTTAATATATTTTAAATTTAACAGTATGTCGTCTTGTCTATTACTCTCCCTCTCAGTAGCACATATCCTTTAGATATGTACGGGCTTCACAGGCTCTAGGTACTCTTATGATCTTTTCTTTCCCATGGGGTTTACTGTTTAATAAACACGGGGGTCGTGCAGATACCCAAGCGATTTTCTTTCACGACATCTTTTACTTGATGTTGTCTTGTGTTTGACCAAATATGGCCCTCGCGCCATAAAACTCCAAAAGAACCAACCTGTTGATTATTTTCGTAACAAGAGAAAAGAAACTATAGCCTTATCACTCCCCGTTTTTAAATAAGTAACTTACTTTCTGATTCAAGCTTACCATGTGCATCCACTTTAATTTTGTTTCCATCGGAAAATGTATCTATGGAAGCTTTCAAAAATCTTTTTTCGGTAACAGCTCCGCACGGCCCCTAAAGGCGCAGGCCCAACAATTTAGAAAACACAGCTCTAAGGTAAAGGGTGGAAATCCTGCAAAATTCGTAAATGTCGTCTATGGTATTCATTTTCAATAGATGACGTCGAAAAGAGTCCATAATTGTTTCCACGTTGTTTTTCAGATTGAAGCGACCACGAAAGCCGGTTGGGGGAAAACAAGCCGATTGTCTGAAACTACATTAGATGGAGGTAAATAAATCTCAAATTCTTGTTGACGAAGGTTTTTCTAATAGAGTGGACCAATGGTTCTCAACCTTAGTTGGATTCATTCTTCCTGATGATTAAATTCTTTCGAAGTTTAATTCCCCTTAGTTGCATTCTATCGATTTGTATATGTTGCATATTATTATACTACAGTATATGGCCCTCCCCCGTATTGTTCAGTTTGACTTGACCTTCCTGGTGGTTGTCTTGACGAGAAAACTGACCATATCTTGTTGAACGAGATATCTTGTCATTAGAAGAAATCTGACCAGATCTTGATCTCGTCATCATTAGAAAATCGGCAATATCTTGATGACGAGATATCTCGTCATTAACAAAATTGGTCAAATCGTGATGAATGAGATATCTCGGAAAAACCACTAGTCGGGTTAAGCAATTATCATATGCATTGTTAATACAGAGTGTCCTAAAAGTTCCCGTACTGACGATTCGTGAATTTATTATACAAAAACAACAACTTTAAAACAATTATTTTTATGCTAATGGTGAAAAGCACTTTTAACATAACGTAGGAAAAAAATTTGAACTCACATTTACAATAAATGTTCAAAATGTCCGCCCCTTTCTTGGAGGCAAAGTTGAAGTCGTTTGCGCATATTTTTGGAAACGCGTTTCAAGATGCTGGGAGTGATTTCTTGTATCCTTTGAGTAATGGCAAAATTTTCAGATCATCTATTGTTTGGGGATTATCTTCATAAACTTTGTTCTTTAAATATCCCCACAGAAAAAAGTCAGGGATGCTCAGATCAGGGGAACGAGGTGGCCAAAGATTTCTTGAGATGAGTCGATCGACAAAAAAATCTTGAATCACGCCCATGGTTTTATAACTTGTATGGCAGGTTGCACCGTCTTGTTGGAACCAAGAATCTCGTTCATTCACTTCTAATAATGCAACAAATTGTCGGATAAGGTCTCTGTATACAGTGCAATCAACAGTTGACTCGAAAAACAGAAGCCCAACAATCCTTTTGCGTGATACGGCACACCAAACGGCAATTTTTTGAGAATGTAAAAGTTTTTGCATTAATGAATGGGGATTTGTCGTCGCCCAAATGCGGGAGTTTTGCGCGTTCACATAACCGCCTAAATGAAACCATGCCTCATCGGAGAAAAATGTTTTGTCCAAAATGTTGATGTTGTTGCGAATAAATCTCCGGAACCATCGGCAATAATAAAGCCGCTTCTCATTGTCCGGTGGCTTTAGCTCCTGTAACATTTTTACACGATAAGCACGAAAATGCAAAGCTTTTAAAGCCTTATGTGTCGATCCACGTGATGTGCCCATTTGTTGCGACAAACGCCTCACGTATTCACTCATTCTTCGTTGAGTTTCTTGCACAAAGTCTAGTGTAACGACTTTCATTCTTCCACTCCTGTGTTTGTCTTCCACCGAACCTCTCTCACGAAATCGCCGAACGAGTTGATATAGCGTATCTTTACTCGGTATTGCATCATCTGGATATTTATGTCGCCAAAATTCTTTACATCTTTCATATGATTTGCATTCAAAATAAGCCTCAAGCAGCGCAATTCTCTGAATGCGTGATAAACTCATTTTGCAATGAAGAACAAAATGACATGGAACTTTATTATCGCACAACTTGAACGAGAAGAAAACCAAACGATAAAAATTAAAGAATCCATAAAATTATAAGCAGCCGATAAAATTCAATAATTAAAAAAATACACGCGCAAATGATTTTTTAAAGTTGGAGTGCGGGAACTTTTAGGACACTCTGTAGTACGATACTCACGCCAATCTTTAATATAAACTATACGAGGTGTGGCTATTAAATAACCGGATTAGTGCTGTAAAATCTTTTATTGGCTTTCTTTCACAATTTTAACATTATCCCCCTCAATATACTCCCCTCCACGATCCCTACACCGCTCCATGCGAATTTTCCATTGGTCAAAGCAGTGCTGTAAATCATTTTCTGAAAGCATGTTCATGGTCTCCGTCGCTTTTCCTTTCACAGATTCTACTGTCTCAAATCTGGTTCCTTTCAGTGCTGATTTGACCTTGGGAAATAGAAAAAAGTCACACGGGGCGAGATCCGGTGAATAGGGTGGATGTTCTAACACAGGGATCCCATGCTTGGCCAAAAACCTCTTGACAGACAGTGCAGTGTAGGCCGGAGCGTTGTCCTGATGAATTAACCAAGACTTGTTTTTCCACAATTCAGGTCGTCGTCTTATTCGTTCACGAAGGGTAGTCAGGACCTCAATGTTGTATTGTTGGTTCACAGTTTGACCTTCAGGTACCCAATTAACATACTCATCGGATCAACTCACCGACCTTTTTAACGTTTGCGTCCGTTTTTGACGTGCAAAGTCGTCCTGGGCGTGGGTCGTCTGCGATCTCGTCTCTCTTTGAACCACTCAAAAACCTGAGTGCGTGATAAACACTCATCTCCGTATACTCCTTCAATAAAGTATAAGTTTCTGCGACGGATTTTCCGAATTTCACATTGACGCTTTGCTCTACTTGAACACTTGACATTTTTCGGACGGAGCACAGATGCAAGGTCCACGTCGAACGAAGGCCACTGCCCAACTGAGCAGTGCTCAACCTTGACGATAACATCAATAGGGAGGGGATATCACGTGACACGCTCGTGTGCCGTTCGACCTTGACATACTCATCGATTGTCTGCAGAACGATCAGTCCGGTTATTTAATAGCCACACCTCGTATATTACTATTGTGGTGTGAATCGTAGTTAATCCAACTCTATTTTAGTGTTTATAGAATGAAAATACTATAACGGGCCTTCGATAGTAGAAAATAGTTTAGAGTTTATAAAATAAACGAAATACATGCCAGTCGTCTGTATCAACCAGTGTTGACAGATTTCTGTTACATTATGTCCTTTGAATATAAATAGGAGCTGTTAGCTGCTGCTTATTTCAAGAGTTGATAATTTGAATTGCTGAGCTATCACTTATGTTATTTAAAAGCTTTTTTTACCCATCAGCTCCGGGTGAACCTTCCGAAGTCTTGGTGCTGGAAAACAATCTTAGAAGTCTCAACGTATCTTGGAAAGAACCCTTAGAAAAGAATGGCGTTATCACTGGATACAAAGTAAGCCCAAATAAGATGGTTATACGATTTACGTAATTGAAATAAATAAATTGAAAATTTTAGTGCACTTTCTTAAATTGTGTGTGTGTGTGTGTGTGTGTGTGAATTTAGTGATTTAATTTTAACCTATTCATTTATTCAAATCTATAATTGATAGTTTTGATATCTTTATATAAAAATCAACCCTTGCAAAGGTAATTCTATTGGAAAAGAGAAGGAATACACTGTATTACTTGATCACTTACAAAATGCATTCGTTCTCCAAGTTACCACTTAGCCTTACATACTACTGAACCCAGTCCAGAAAGTTTCCTCTATATCCGCCATAAAGAAACTCGATTTTCAGTAAGAACCATAGACGTGAAATATAAGTAGACTGAGCATTGCTGTTAAGAGGATCTTGAAGAAGTGTGACCAACATGTTGACTAGTAGTCAGTTGACGGTCCTGTGAAAAACTGACTTGGACATCGCTCACTCTATCTTTATATTTCCTCTACGGCCAGAACCCATTTCTCCACCGCATGATGAAGATTTGAAACTACGTCCCTTTACGACTTTTCAACAACATAAAGGATGTAGATCTGTGAAATATTTCAAATTTTTGTGTAGGAGTAGATCTTGACGCAGCCAAAGGGACCACGACCTCCAAAAGTATTTTTTTTAATTTATATCCCTTTACATGTAGACATTTTTTGTTATATTCTTTAATTAATACTCCGTTAGTCGCACTGGTCCTAACAGGTGAATGGTGATCTCTTTTCAATGTTGTACAATGAAGGGAATAGCTGCAAAAAATGTATATTTTATAAATTTAAGCAATGTATTTTTTTACCGTTATTAGTTTTTTGGAAACTGGCGTATGTGTAAATAGGAAAGAAAGAAAACGTCGAGCACCTCTCAGATGAGGTAAGTATTTTAATTAACATCGCACTGGAGCAACACAACGGGTTATTGGCGACGGTCCGGGATCAATTCCAAAGGGATAGGTTTCCTGTCTACCGCAGCCCCCTCACTGATGAGATGCACTACGATCTCATTTGTTAAAAACGACCGTGACTAATGGAAGGTTAAGACTGCGATTAACGTAGTTGATTAATCTCATAACACTCAATAGACTTTTTTTAACAGTTGACATATCTCCGGTTTAGAACAGAAACTCATTAACTGACAAAAGGAGTTTTTTACTGCACAGCTATTTAAAGAATAACTATTAGCTTTGGGGTAAACAAATATGATTTATAAGAATTTTAACAATGTTTTATGTCTTTTGAACACATTACAGTATGAAAATAAGCAATTAGCGTATCCGAAAAAATATCAGTTAATGAGATTCTGCTCTAAGCCGACGATATAACATTTAGAAGTTTATTAAATTAATCATTCATTAGAAAATAAGACGTATAATTAATTAGGAGTTTGTTGTTATGCATTTTTAATCAAAAATACCCAGTCTAACGCATTCTGGAAAGAAAAACTGTATGTGGGACTATACTTTCAGATTAAGTACCGTCCGATGTCAACCCTGGATCCCGTCTTCAATGCTACTCCTTTCATTCCTAAGGAAGTGGAAGTTGATGAGAACACGACCGAAACTTTCCTCCAAGAACTTCATCCCAGTACACAGTATAAGGTCAGTGTTTCCACCAAGACTTCCGCCGGATATGGACTCGAAGCCAGCATAACCTGTTGGACAGTCATTTTAGGTGAGTAATGGCTTTTATTACTGTCCTTCTAGTCTTAGTTTTGAATAAGTTGAGTCTTCCTAATATATAGGATGATCGTAATTAACCTTCTGATAGGTTCACGCGTATGTATCCGTTCTGGAACCTGCAGCCTTCCCTACATGACTTCTAGCTTCTGTTGACCCTTCTTGATTCTTGTAATGAATAATTGTGGTTATTTTAATTATGTGTGTTATGGGGTAAAAGTAATACTACACTACTCAGAAATATCGTAACTCTCAGAGAACTCTTTAGCTGTAAACAATAAGCAGACTGACTAAAACATGTGTACAAACTATTCAAAGGATGCCGAAAAGGATACTGAATCTACCAATCTCAAAATTAAAAATTAATTGGAATAATTTTTCTGTATATAGTGGATGCCATGATTGTTCAATATAAAAACAATCAATATATATAATCGTCTTATTTTTTGCTTAAACTTCTGAGCTGATTCGATATTGTACTTATTGGATATACAGGGTGAGTCTAAACTAATAATACAAACTTCAGGGGAAGATAGAACATAACGCGCGCGCGAAACAAACACTTTTCCTCATAGAATGTATAATCGCAAGTGCAGCGGTTGGCCGCTAGAGAGCTCAGTCAAACGCTTGTATAAAAGCGTTACATCGGCGATACGAGGCCTGCATCATGTGTGGTGGTCGACATTTTGAACAGCTTCTGTAATTGTGCATTTGCGTTGTACTTACCGACTGATGTTTGTGCATGTCGTTTCATTTCCATGTGAAAAGTTTCTCATGTTTTGGTCATTTCTTTCTGACCCGTTGTTCCTTGTATTTATCTTTAATTGATGCAAATCTAATTGTATTATTTCGTTTCGTCAAGCAGTTACTGATGTTTATTTGACATTAAAGCGTTGTTTCATGCCTCTTTCCAACTTGCATCGGACCGTGTGTTTGTGCCGAAATGGAAAGCGCCCTCTAGCGCCCCTACATTCTACGGTGAAAAGTGTTTGTTTCGTTGTGTTCTATCACCCCTTGAAGTTTGTATTATTAGTTTAGACTCACTCTGTATAATGAACCTGTTATTAATTCCTCTTATGTCTCGAGGGTCAAAATTATTATCATGATGAAATTCATTCTCATCAGGACTTGATAGTCCAAAGAAATTGACTTTAGTATGCATGTGGTACATACAGTATGACACTGTTTTGTTGTAATTAATATGCGATACGGCATAACACTCTTGATAGACATGCCACCTCGGTGGCAGGCTCTATTCTCATCCCAACAGCTCTCATTTAAACTGATACAGTGCCTCACGACACCAGGCACGGGAGTGTGTTATAGCGTTAGTAACTTTTTCCACAACGAGTAGAAACATTCTGATTTGGGCGAAAGTTATTGTTAGTGGTTTCTTCCGCACAACTGATGAAACCTGTTTTATCGATTTTCAGGATGGTAAATAGATATGATTTGTCATCAAAGGTGGTTATGATGAAAGAAAAAGTCTTATCAGTCTCTGTGTGTGTGTGTTACTTGTCATGGCATTTACTAAATTTGATAAATTTGTATGTGAGGTTCTCCGGACAGACACTAAGAAATGTTGGCCGGAAGGAACCATTTGATCCCTGAGGGACGTTGACGGAGTTGTCCTTGGACGATCTTCCGGGAAAGGAGAACGATGGGGTGAGAAAGGAGACTCGAGTTTGGACACCGATCAGGAACGACATAGTGAGGTTCCTTCGATGTCATGTTCCAAAAGACTTGGAACGCTGTAATTATAAGCTATTTACATTACATTTACTTTCCCAATCTCCTTTCTCGAGTCTCCTTTCTCACCCCCATCGTTCTCCTTTCCCGGATGATCGTCCAAGGACAACTCCGCCAACGTCCCTCATGGATCAAATAGTTCCTTCGGTCAACGTTCCTCAGTGTCTGTCCGGAGAACCTCACAGTGTAATTAAGCATTACTCTAATTACTTCGCAATCTATAGGTTGCCTAATTCATTACTCTAATTCAACAGGTGATCACGTTTCTCCCTCTCTGAAGTTGCTGAAAGTGTCTGCCACCAACGACACCATCCCCATTGCCTTCTCTACAACGGGCAGTTCTGCCGTTTAGTAAGTGAAGCACATCTTCCTAATCATTGCTATGGAATTTGAATAATCTTCAATTAATTTGTTTCTAGATGCAAGACAGTTTAAGTTTTATGGTTAAGTCATATTACCAATCTAAACCCATCATTTTAAATATGGAGTGTAGTTCCTAAAAGTAATGAATGAGGATTGATAAATAACAAAAAAATATTGATTGGACTTAAGAACACATACCATAGCCAATTGGTGATAATTTTCCATCATTAATTGGTCATAATTTTGGAATATGGGGATCCGTCGTAGGCCTATCCAAATAGACATTTGGCTACGAAATTTTTTTCTCACCCATTTGACAGTTGGCTAGTACTGTGTTCTTGACTTTTACCAAAATATTTATTACATATTGTACACAAAGGAGCGAACGAGCTACTTCGATGCTTCATATAGGACATTAATATAATTTTAATTTCACGCTCAATTATACTTCTTGTCTCTAGGCGATCGCCTTGGCAACAATCACATTGAAGATTTAAGAACATTTTGAGACTTATGGTTCAGACATCGTTGTCGTACCTTCGCCTTTATTGTGCATGTCGCGTTTGGGATTTCAGGTGCAATGCAAGAACTACTTTTGAGAGAGAGGGGTTTTCAATGTAAAACAAACAAACCATATGGTCTGCGAAGATTTCACTTTCGGGGTCGAAATGTTCTCGAAATGATACATATCGAGGTCAACTGAAAAGAGTTTATCGCCGTTTTGGCAGCGTTTGGTGTTTAATCTAATTAGTCCAGACCAACTATCCCATATCAATTCGGAATTTTTTCTTTCGAATTATGATTGGTGAAGTGCTGAAACGAAAGACAGGCCAATTCACGTATCGTACAGAACAAGTAAGGGAAATACGTACCTCCCCACAAACAATGCCACCAACTAGATTCAGCTTGAGAAAAAAAAGCCTCTAATAGGGCCGGTTACAGAAAGCAACAAATACAGATCGGGCGTGAACAAATAGACTAAGGGGTTTTCACCTCAAATTAATATTTGTAAACTGAACTATATCTTTGAAAAATTCACAAAATTACAAAATTTCAGCTCTTTTTTTCCATAGAAGTTAGACCTTTATTGTTGTATAAAAGGGCTATCGACGATGATGATTCCGTGCATGCAATTTAATATGAAAACACAAACCATTAACTAGCAGATTCTCTCATAGTATCTGCGCAAAGCTTCTTAAATGCTTATATCTATCGATGGCAAAGTTATGTTACTCACACTTCATATTTTACTTCCATTTCTATACTGAATAAGGAATCCATATTCACATAAATTGTATCAAATTATCCACATTAAATGTAGCAGCATTTCAAGTACTTTACTGGTGTCAACTCTTATTTCCAAAAGCACGCCTCAGTTAAGTTACCTCAATGAGATTCTGATCTCGTTTCGGTGTTCGGCATTTTTTGACGATAAACCTATTTTCTTTCACATTTTCTTTTATGCGTTAATTTTTTTAATTCCACATTTCTCATTCATTCCTGTCATCAGACTGAATAATTTCATTAAAGTGACGAGCTCTTCCGTGTAGTGTTAGCAATATTATGCAGCTGCATAACTCAAATCAAGTGCTGCTAAATTTTCAATCTAACTCCCTTTCTCTTACAAAATACTTCTCTGTATAACTCTGTAATATACTGTACACTCTGTATAATAAAATTTTGTATGAATAATATTTACTTATTCATACATATTTAAAGTTATAAATATCGGCCCATTTCCATGGAAGTAAACTTACAATTTTGTATGAGTATCCTTGCTAGACTATAAGACCAAAATAATGTATGCGTACTATTATCATGTACATGGAAATCTAGATTGTTTTGGTGTGTCCTACTACCGTCAATATTTGCTACACGAAGACTAACGAATTCGGGACCTACTGAAAATCTAGATGTCTAGAATAACCCCACCCTGTCTTCTATAACGCAGGCCATCTAGACACATTAACATATTCCACATAAGGATTGTTTATAACTGCTTACGTTAATTCCCATTGTGATTGATTATCAGTGAATGGTTTAACCAAGCGAAAGTCCTTAGAAAAACCACAGGCGAATATGTAGCGATCAGAGTCGATCTCCGCAACGCACGGACACAGGGAAGATCTTTTAATTCTGAATCTGCAAATAATGAGAGAGAGAGATAAAAATGGACCGTGTCCGGTCAAAATATAAATTAAATGGTTTATTTGTCATAGAGTTTAGTGTTGGGAAATTTCATAAAGGTTTCTGGCTTGCGGCCAGTGTTGGCCGAATTCCAAAAGGTTTACCATTCAGTAATTGATTATATTTATATTTATTGGGTTGTGCTTGCTGTTGCA
This sequence comes from Meta bourneti, assembly GCA_933210815.1. Taxonomy (NCBI): domain Eukaryota; kingdom Metazoa; phylum Arthropoda; class Arachnida; order Araneae; family Tetragnathidae; genus Meta; species Meta bourneti. The sequence continues at coordinate 107,910,446 of OW119923.1, read as the reverse complement.
GTACTATGAGCAGTCACGGACTGGCACGAATGATCGGCCCGGAAAATATAACCATTATCCAGCCTCTGTTATTAAGTACTTTGAAAAGTAGAAAGTAATATATATATAACTTTGAATAGTTAGGTCAATTCTTGGTTCCTCAAATCACTGCCGTATTCCTTTTTTTGGGCCAACACTCGTTGTGCATGTTGACCGCTTGATTGATTAACGCTCCAAGTGTTTCGATGAGATTTCTCGTCCAGAATCTGGTGAACTTTGCAAAGGACGAGATATATCGTCGAGACAAAACTTCCCCATTACTACTAGAAGGAATGAAAACCCAAATAAGAAAAACTAACTGTCCCGTTCCCAGAACTGGTGACAGTTTGCAACAGGTTTTTGCACAAGAGGCTGGCCACTCCAGGGCAGTTTTCGACGCGAATGTAAACCAACAAGAGGGTTGATATATCAGCATTTATACCAATTATAACCTTGCTATTGCCAGTTATGATATAATAGATTTCGCCAATTCTTTTATTTTATCGTTTTCTAAGTGGTAGGTAGTTAATTAACTTCGCACTGAATCAACTCAACGGACTACTGGCGACTATCCGGGATCGGAGATCCGAGGACAACACCTCGTAATTTCGAACCACGGTCAGATGACGAGGTCAATACATGAGCTGGCATCCCCACTCTCCAAACTTCCACATCATGCCAACGTGAGGACATTTGATGCTACGACAGATTTAACGAGCATCATATCCCGCATGCACGACCGTCTTCGGTTGGACCTAGTTTCGAAGTTGCCACCCTCCGGTTGCTAATCCGCTACTCTTCCAACCGGGCAACAGAGGCATGTTTTCTATTTGGAATAGAATTTAAACTACAGTATAAATTGAATTATCGTGTTTAAAATCACATTCTTTTAAAGATATTTTTATCAAAAGACCAACAGGAGACACCGGCCTCCAGGGAATTTCTAGATTTCGTCTTCCCATCTCTATATATGGGGTGCTAGCTCAGGTGTTGACCTCGTCATCTGGCCGTGGTTAAAAATTACGTGGTATTGACCTCGGATTTTTCCCTTCGGGAAGGGCTGCGGTAGCCCAGTTGGAAGAGCAACGGATTACCGACAGGAGGGTTGCGAGTTCGAAATTCAGTCCAGCCAAAGACCGTTGTGTACAGGGGACTGGTGCACGTGAAATCGGTCGTGGCCTCAAATGTCCTCACGCTAACGTGGTGTGGAGGTTTGGAGAGTGGCGTACCAACTCAGGTTGTTACCTCGTCATCTGACCGTGGTGTTGTCCTCGGATTTTTTCCCTTCTGATTTGATCCCGGACCGTCGCCAATAACTCTCTATGTTGCTCCAGTGCGACGTTAATTCAACTACCCTACCCGTCATTATGAGTGATGTATTTCGACTGAACTTGAGATGTCTCGTGGCAGCAAGTACCAGGTGATCGTGGAGGACGCACTGAACGCCGACCCAATAGACGAGAACCTGTTGAGTGACTTCGAGACCGCCGTGGTACAGAAGAAACTGCCCTACTACATAGCGGCCGAGATCGACCCCAGCAACGTCTCTCAGACGGGGGAGCAGACGTTCGTCGTGGGCGACAGGCAGACCTGGGGACCCTATCTCAACGTCCACCTCAACCCTGGACACGAGTACAAGATCAGTATCCGGACGCTGGTTGTCAAGGACGAGGTATGGTCTCCTTGTGAAGGATCTTAGAGAAATTGTGTTTGAAAATTTACTTTTAATCCTTCAAGTTTCTAATTCGCTTTAACCCTCCAAGTGATTTCGACGAGATATCTCGTCCAAGATGCAGTCAATTTTGCTAAGAAGGACATATCTCGTCCAGACAAAACTACCCTGTTTCTCCAAAGGGAACGAAGATCCAAGTAGAGGAAATACAAATTCTCTCTTGTCCAGCCAGCTTACTTATAATTCTTTATTTACTTGTCTTGGGAGTAATTGAAATGTACTACCTGTTCGCTCAGTGCGTATCTCAGTGACAGTTGTTGGCGCTACTCCTTAATTGGCGTAACTTTTCATGCACTTGGCGAGCGCCAAGAACGTTGCCAACTTCTCAGTTAGTGCTTGATTTCTTGACGCGATAAGACGATATCGCTAGCGTTCCACCCCAGGAACCATTTTTTGCATACTTAGGATAGTACAACTCTTTTGTGTACTTAGGATGGTACATATCTTTCATTGTACGTAGGATAGTACAGTAATCAATGTAAATAAACATAATGACAGTCCACTAAAGTTTCTATTTTTGTGTGTGCTCCGACACTTTTAAAGAAAACGGAGAAGAAAGAGGAGACAAGAAAAAGAGCCGAACAGCGCCCTTTATCACTTGCGCGCGACAGTAGACAAAAAATGTCTATCTTAAATGGCTGTCCCTTTAGGGTTTGATCGGGAATTGCAAATCGCTTTTTATATTCAGGATACGGCGATTCGTCATCAGCCTGTGTGAGTCTTAAGACAACCTTGTTATAATCATTAAAAATGTTTTTCTCTTTTTCTGTTTCAGGAGCTGAAATCTGTGTTATCGCTGGCCAGAAATGAAACTGCAGGTATGGGACTCCTATTTCTCTCAAATTAACCCATGCGATGTTCATTATTTGTTCTTAAGTTTAAAATGGCACGCACAAAAAACTTTGTGGCTTTAGACTTCATTTCCGATGGAAGCAACTTTTTCGTGCGCTTGTTTTATTTGTTTATAATATAGTTATAAACACAAAGGCATGTTCATATGAAAGAACTGGAATGTTTTATTGAGGAATAAAGCCCGTATCCCAGGTTCCTTCCACAGAGCTGTAGGAGTCACTTGCTTCCGACTCCTTACAAATTACCTACAAAACCTACCTACCTACCTAGACATGACTACCTACAAAAAGTTTACACCGTATTGGAGTAGCGAGATCAGCTATCTGTCCCCTTTTCGAACTGGACGAAATGACTGGAGACCACCTCAAGGACTGCCCTAAAATTCCTGACAATAGAACTAAAATACTTTTGATAATGTTTTTAAGCCATTTTTCCCACTTCAAAGCTCCATTGGGCCAATTGATGGCCGATAGACTGGAGACTGGGGTAGGATAAAAAAAATGTTCTAAGCGTCAAGTCAAACATCAAGACAGTCTTTCATTTTTCATAACTGTAAGAGAAAAGTACGTATAAGCTGGATTGACTTCCCCAAACGTAGAGTGCTTTTTTTAATTGTTTTGAAATAGGACACAGGGAGAAAAAACTACTATTTTCGTGAGCTTTATATAGATAATAGATAAATATACTTTATTACATATTCTTAAAAATATAATTTAATATCAACTAAAATATCAAAAAGTTTCTTGGTACAATCCAAATAAACTGTTTGATCTCATTCAATTTTTTATCCCAAGCTAATGCCAAATGGCCACTGTTAGAGGATAGGTAAAACTGTTGTTTTACGATCAGAAACGGGTAACAGTTATTGCTAATTTGCGATAACAGTTATTATCTAATATTCAGTAGTTTCGTTAGCAGTTAATAAATATCTCTAACAGTTAGTGAATAAATGTAAGTTACAACTAACTCGTTTTGATTGAAACGTTGAGGACTTGATGATGCTCCCTCATAATCACTATCGCTCCCTCGGTCCGTATCACAAGGAACATCAGAAAGATGAAATTCATCCTCAGAGATCTCTGGAAGCTGATGGAATGATGGAATAGGAATTTCGTCTGAGTGAGGAACAGGCCGTCTTGCAGAGGCTAAATCAGGATATGTCCACTTGCTGCGGTTATTTCGGTTTATGCTGGTAATATTCACAATACAAAATTAACAGTCATCAAAGTGGTTTATGGGTTCCCTCCAAACCATTTTTACACCAAATTTTAGACTTCTTTTCTTCCCATTAGTCCACTGTCGTAGGTGTTCTGTACAAGTTTTACGGAGCTCAAACTTAATCTTGGTCACCAAGCCTAACGCCAAAGTACCCAAAGTAAGCTATTTTAACAAAATCAGGAATGGCTTTTCTGTTCTCTTTAGGGTGTACTCACCACATATGTAGTAAAATACATCAGGATGATTAATTAACACAACTTCTTCGACTGGATGCCATTCTTTCTTTTCATCAATCCGCTAAACAAAGAACTTTATAAGTTATGTTAGGTGTAAACACTAGGTTATGTCAACAAATATGGCTTCATGCAATCAGCCAATAGCCTTACAGAGAAGGAAGAAAAAAGCAGGAACCAATCCACATAAAAAACTTAATTTAACCACTACTCAATGAGTTGTATAATAAAGTATTTTATAATTTGGCTAATCTGAATCTCAAAAAGTAGAGCTGATAGAGAAAATCTGTTTTCATATTTGAAACTAGCACACCAAATATAGTCAAAATCAGTTAAAAAATTCCAGGCCCCAAACAAAATTTTGTTTGTAAGGCTGTGTTATTGAATCAATACGATATTAAGCAAAACTTTTTCGTAAATAGACATGAAAACTGATAAAAAATCAATGTTATTTTTTTAAATTTCCGTAGGTACTACCGACATCCAGATTACCCAGAAGACGCGTGAAATATTCGGTCTGGATATATTCGTTTTCATCTTTATTGTGATTGGATCATTTGGTTTCCTCGTTGTGTCAACTTTCTGCATAGCTTGGGCCATTTGCTACAGGAGGTAATTTTCGTCTTCTCGCCTTTAAATTTACTGAACTAGCAGATCCTCGGGTAAATTTCTTAGTTGCCTGCATCTATTGCTGGCAGTGTCGTTTCTCACATTTAATACCTTACTTAGATCCATTGATAATGGATATGAGCATCAATATACACATTTCATACCTCCAAATGAATGAAATGATTGATTGAATTTTTATGGCGTAAGGGTCAGATTTGGTCAAGCTGCGCCAAAAGGTACCTACCTCCAAATGAAGCTAATCAAAAATATGCAGCGACATTTGTTAGTGGTATTAATTGTGTTCATGTCTGTGTAAACAGAACACACATACGTTACCACAATTAGCTTCTGAACTTTCACTTCAATTGCAACCCATTCACTAGTTAAAGGCGATTTTGATGTCTAAACCTATTTTTGCGTTCTCTCACATTTTGTTTTCTGCTCTGATTCTATTTTCCAGATTTCTCATTGCCTTAGTTCGATAAAGAATTTCATTAGAGCAATTAAGTTCCTCCACGTATTTTTAGTCATATTATGCAATTCCATAACTCAAATCAAGTATATTTAAACTAAGCGGAAACATTGGCGAGTGGATGCCAAAGTGGCTGATTTTAAAGTGTTTCTATCCGTATGTTGCCATTCGCCAGTATATTAACAAAGTCGATTTCTGTGAAACGTACGGTAGTGAAATATATGTATGTACACTCATGTCCAAAACTTAAGCATAATTACTGTTCATGTGAATATTTCAGAAAATCTATATCGGAATGACAGGAAACGCGGTATGCGGGTGTAATAGGGTTATAGAAGGAGAAAAAAATGCAAAACAAGGATAATAATGACCTTTATTATCCAAAGAGAAGAGTTGAAAGAAGAAGGTTCACAATACGAGTGTCAACTTTAGTGAAACAGAATGATTAAAACAATGTGATGCTGAAGTTTAATACGGTGTGTGGGAACCTCTGGTAGCCACGCTTGTTGCACGATTTCCCATACTTTCGATGAGGGTATGGATGAATTGTGTGCTCAAAGAGTTCCAAGTCTCACGGAGAGCAGTTTTCAATTCCGGTACGGAGCTTCGTGGGTGACGGAGGGCTGCAGTATGTCTCCCGAACATATCTCACACATGCTCCATAGGATTCAGATCAGGAGAGTTGGCAGGCTACTGCATGCGGTGGATATCCTCAATTTTAAGGAAGGCGTCGACCAGGGCTGCACGGAGAGGAGGCGCGTTATCATCCATGAATATGAAAACAGGACCAACAGCACCTCGGAACTGGAGAACGGTAGGCTCAAGGACTTCGTCCCTGTATCTTTGACCGGTAACAGACCCCGTGTCAAAGATGTGGAGGTCTGTGCGGCCGTCCAGCATGATGCCTGCCCAGACCATGACTCCCCCTGAAGGAAAACGAAGTCTTTACGTGATGTTTCCCGGGTGAAAACATTCCACGTTCTCTCCAGATCGTGGTACGAGGAGAATCAATTTGTAAACTAAATCTGGACTCGTCATTGAACACGACATTGCCCCATTGTTGTTCCCTCCACTGCCGATATTCCAAACTCCACTGTAAACTCGCACGTTTCTGTGCAAACGTCAGGGGGATGAAACTGCTGGTCGTCTGGCATATAGACAAACGTGTCTGAGTCTCCTGTAAACAGTTTGTCTCCAAACTATGATTCCTGTGGCGGCTGTCAGGGCTGAACCCAGTTGTTTGGAAGAACGGTTCCTCTGACGTCGGGCAGTTATCGCCAAATATCCGTCTTGCCGAGCGGTTGTTACCCTTGGCCGACCTGGTACGGGTCGTCGGGTAACATCTCCAGTGGTTTGAAACCTCTGCCACAGTCTGAAGATCACACACTGAGGCACATTCAGAATTCGAGACGACTCGGTTTGGGATCAACCGGATTCCAACATTACAATAATTCGTCCCTTCACAAACATGTCCAGTTGGTATCTTTGTGACATCTTTCGTCCTTATTGATTGTTAACAACGCTCCGTACCACAGCAGTTGCGAAATTTCTGTTTAAACTGGCCGTGCCGCTCGAGGTCGTTTTATATTCGTTCCTACGTGCGCCGGTGCTTTGCGCATGTCGACTGAACTGTTTTGCATATGCACAATGCTTTACCTTCGTTCCACGATTCTCCATAAGTGATTTTGAGCCACTGTATCCATATTTACTCCGACTGTTTCGCATTTTACGAATTATGCTTAACTTTTGGAAATGAGTGTAAGCTTACTCTTCGAAACCTGGTCCCTGGTGTTGAGATTCACTAGTCTTCCACTAAGATCACCTTACGACTCAGGACTTGGTATCTAGAGTTGTGATTCACCAGTCTTCCACTTATACTACCTTCCTCTTTGGTACTCGGTACCTGGTGTTGGGATTCACCAGTCTTCTGATACCTGGTTACGCATCGGTACCTGGTCCCTAGAGTTGAAATTCACCAGTCTTCCATTAATACCAATTTACGTCTCGGTGCCAGGTCTAGTATTGGATTTACCAGTTACCACAAATATCAAATTAGGCCACGAAAGCTTCCCCCTAATATTGCAATTCACCAGTCTTCCACTAATATCGGTTTACTTCTCCGGACCTTATCCTAGTGTTGAGATTCGCCAGTCTTGTCACCAGTTACATCAGTGAAAGTTAAGAGATATTTAAAGAATTACGAGAACTTGAAATTTATTATGATTGCTAAATAGTCTAGTTATCGTCTGCGTTGTGATTATCTGTAAGCATTCGAGTTACGTGGTGTTGGATATGTCTGTTCGTTAAATTAAGGACAAGTTAGACGCAAACATTGGGTTCATCACAGTTGACATCCCTAGTGGGGATTCTGGTTCCGAGTTTATCTTTTGGCGCCAAAAGATATATCAGAGATTACGAATAATCGAAACAAATAATCACCGATCGCCATCTAGTACAACTTTGGAGGATAGGCAGATGACCTCGGAGAAGTCCATTTCTGCAAAGTTGATTAAGGGTTGCCAGGAAAAGAGCAGACACACGTAAAATCATGTATGACGATCGACATTTGTGATAATTTGTTTTCCCAATTCGTCATCAAAGATATCGCTTACTACCCAGAACAATAAACTCGAAAGCAAAATCCACTCTAAGACGCTAATTGTTGCACAACGCATTATTTATGTTTAACCTGTCCCTTAATTTTACAAATTGACTTATTCAAAATCAGGTGACTCAAATCCAACTATAGCTGGAATATACTTCATTTCACGTGTGGCGGTCCTTTCCCCCTGGCGAACTTATTACCTGTCAACAAGAATTTCACCATAGTCGCCTGCCTCCTTACCCGATCCGTATTATTTGAATATGAATCATCTCTTTGGAAGGAATTCTATCTTCGAGTTTTTCCTATCTCAAGGCGTTCTGTTTTTGTTTACAGGGATAGAAAAAAATCGACAACCTCGTTCTCTACCCGTGACTCGGGTCTGTCCGGATCAATGACGTGGTCCGTCATGTACAAGGTGCCGGACAGCGAATCCGTCGACGTGTCGCAGATCAAAGACGGATTCAGGACTTTGCAGCTAGTGGAAAAAAGTAAATGTTTTACTTCGGCTCTTTTTCTTTTCACTTTCTTGTGGATGTTAAAATAACAATATTTGACTGACATTAGAAAAGTCTAAATATTATTCGTAATTTAATTCTAAAATTTATTATTCATAATGTGCAGCAGCGGGAAAAAAAATCAAACCATTTCTTTTATTCGGGCATCGTTCATAGCAAATTCAAAGGTACCATTCAAGGAAATAATGTCTTCTAAAATAAATTTGCTTAAAGGTGCGATTCCAATGTGACGACTGAAAACGATTACAGACGCGCGATCAGAGACGCGCGATCCGAGTCGCTTGTTCAACTTCAAATCCCAAGAGTTTCAGTCGCTACATGAACGTCTTGGAGGATACATCGATGTTGGTATCTTATCTTCTTGAGGAAGAAGAGTTATTAACTGTGCTAAAGCAGTTAAAAAGAATTGAACCTCATCCGATGTACTTGGCCAGGGACAGAGAAGGTTTTCAAAATATGCTTATACAGAGACATCTTTTGAAGGATGATTCAGTGTTTAGAAAATTTGTCCGTTTGAATATTGACCTGTTTGCCAATCATTGAAAGTGAACTAATAAGACAGTCTTGTAGTAAAGTGAAACAGTCTATAAGCCTTGCTGAAAAACTGGGACTAAAGCTCAGGTTAACAATTATCGTAATAATAATAATTCATATATTTTCAAAAATACTACAAATCAAAGGTAATGGGTTGCTTGATTTTCCAATTACATAGAATATGAGAACACTCGCCCAAAATTATGGCCAGATGTGTTTGTCATGAACTGCTATTCATTTTCAGGCAGGGAAGCCGGTGAGGTTTGAGAAAAGTATGTGGTCGGTCTGGGTGTATGTAAATTATACAGAGGCTGTTCGGACATTTTTTGAAAGATTTTGATGAGCTGTAAAAAAATTGTATGCTACGAAAGAATTCTATTTTCACAGCAGTTAAATAGTTAAAGTATAACTTATCGTCTGCTAACTCAGAGTTTTGTTTACTTTCAAAATGGGGCTTTTAAATAAGCAATGGATGGAAAGCTATGTTTCCTCTCTTTCCGAAGAGAATTATGCTTATGCAATTATCAAAAACGCTGTAAAAGTCATGGTTTTTCGATATCTAAAGGTACGATAAGTTATGTTATTAATGAGAAAGGAAAAAAACGTGAAAGTGGAAAAATACTTCCAAAAAAGTATCCAAAAAAGAAAAAATTTCTGAGACTATTTGTAAGGTAAGATCTTTAATTTTAAAAAAGAATCCGCCAAGTCAAAGGACTATAGCAAAGTGAACGTGAGAACTTTCTCTAAGAGATTTATGATTGTTGCCAGTTTTGCATATAATGGAAAATTAAAAGTAAAAAGAGAGGAAAATGTAAATTCATAATGTGCATACTCCCACATATTATCAAGACCCTATTTTATCCCCACTATTCAAAAAAGAAATACCATATATTTACCCACAGTGCCAACAGTCAGTAGAACTGCATCAGGGTAAAGCAAGCAGCCACACATCTAAATCGACTCTTAAATTCTTGGAAAAAATGGAACAAGAAACTGGTATCAAGTCAATACCCTTTTATTCGTGCTAAATCTCCAGATGTTTCACCCATGAACTTTTGTGCTTTTGAACTTTTAAAAAGGGCATTATCGAAACGTCGATCGAAAACCATTCAAGGACTTGAAAACTTTTAGAACAAGAATGGGACAAAATACCACTGTCGATACTACAAAAGTAATTATTGTCATGGAAATTAAGGTGTAGAAAGATAGTTAACAATAAGAGCTTTCAAATGGAACATTTAAAACACAAAAATTTCATGTAAAAAAATTGAGCTTCAGTCCATTAAAATCGTTCAAAAAATGTCCGAACAGCCTCTGTAGTTGGTTGACACCGAAGCTGATGAAGATCGAGAAAAGATTTCATCTAATTCGAGTTGACCAACAATCTGACATATCCATTTCAAGATGAAAAAGGCCAAAGTACAACAAAAACACTTCCAATCGCTGTTACGACTCGACTGCTCGACAGAGCAGTCGAGTCGTACGTTTCGAGTCGTCTCACTGGAGTCGCTACTGTCGCACGTCCCCTGACGCGTCATTGGAAAGGATTCCATTCATTTACCTTAAAAATGCCCCATTCATGCAGCGTTTACCGAAGCGCTGCTACAGTCGCGCGGCTGTAGTCGTTTCAGTCGTCACATTGGAATAAGGGGTGTTGTTTGTATTAAACTGCACACAAACATCATATTCATATCAAAGAATCCAAACAAAATTTATGTAATGTTTCACTTTTAATACACTATAATATAATAATTTGAATATTAATTGCTAATTTAATATTCAAAACAATTGTGAACACATATTTTAAAGGAAATGGATTCAGGACTTTTTATACGATAAAGAAAAATTTCAGTCCTTCCTCCAAATAGCTTTGAAATAGAATATATATTTAAGATTCGTTATTTTTAGCAAAAAGAAAAACTAGAAAACTAAAAAGAAATAACAAAGCCACTCATAGAAAAGGTAGTATTGTCAAATCTTTCATTTCGTATAAGTACTGCATCGATATATGGATTTTCATCAAACATACGGTGCAATATTTTCAAACATTAATTTAATTTATTAATACTGCATGCTGAGATTTACTTTAAAAAGAAACATTACCCAGAATTTGTTTGGATTTCTTAACAGTTGTATAAAAAATATTTTCGGGATAACATTATTTCGGAAGATATGAATAAAAATGGGGGAAATTTATTTAGCATTAGGTACTCTTTATTTTGTAGGCTCATAATTCAGAAACGGCTGGGCCAAATTACTCGAAACTTGGTATCAGAGGTGCAGTTTTGGAACTCGAAATTTGGCGTCTGAATTGGATGCTGTCTCATTGGAAATTATGAAGTTTATGCTCAATTTATTATAATATGAAGACGAACGACCCTTTAAGAAAATTACATGCATATGATTGTATGGAAGAGGTTATTTCCTCTTGAATGGTACTTTTGAATTTACTCTACTATGAGGGATGCACATTGATTTCCCCCCCTGAAGCTGTAGATAATATCTTAACGTCGCGAGATTTTCGAGTAGTGTAGTGTTGCATTTTCCTCACAGCACACTTAATGACTAAATGACCACATCTTTCTATCACCCTTTAGAAAGATTCTATTGTTCCTTTTGTTGTGATAGAATCCTTTCGAACGTTTCTATTGGTCCTTTCCTTGAAATAGAATTCTTTGAAACTATTCTATTGGCCAACCCTGTATAATACAATCTATTAGAAAGACTATTGGCTATTTCCTTAGATGAGAATCCTTTTAAAATATTCTATTGCTAGTTTCCTTAAAATAGAATCTTTCCATCAACCTTCAGAAAGATTCTATTGTTTCTTTCCTTGAAAAAGAATCCTTTCGAATGATTCCATTGGTCCTTTCCTTGAAATAGAATTATTTGGAACGATTATATTGGCCATTTCTGTAGAATAGAATCCATTTGAAAGATTCTATTGGTTCTTTCTTTAGATTAGAATCCCTTTGAAACATTCTATTGCAAGATTTCTTAGACTAGAATAAATTGGAAAGGTTCTAATGTTAACGAAGGACAAAACCAGTTAGCAGTCACGCAGGAAAAACTGCAGGTTTCTATGTGGAATTATGCGTGTTTGTTCCTCAGAGGGTTGAAATAAGAATGCAATATTTTTATTCAAGAAAATTACTTCTATCCCAAATGCAACACTATTAATTTTCTCCAGATCCACATAATGCTGACATTTCAATTCAAGTGGTTATCTGTAAATACTTAAGTAAATATTCTTGCCTCACTTTATTATTGAGTTATTCGTGACTTTACAGTTAAATACCGTATTTTTCAATGGCCGTTATGGTTTTACTAATGTTTCAATCCGTATTCCTTTAGATCCATCTCTGAAGAGGAGTAAAAGTGACGGCAAAATTGTCCATGGTTTACGAATTGAAACTTTGGAAGATTATCTGATGAATGCTAAATCGACGAACGCTCTTGCGGAAGAATTTAAGGTAATATTCGCCGATTTTTGCGAGATGTCATGGTTTTCTGTATTTCAATTTTTAAAAGTAGTTTAAGTTTCTGGCTTTAAAATTTCAAACCTAGAAAATACACGATGATTCAAGTAAAATTAATCGAAATTCGAACCTAATATTATAAATTCCCTAAACAATAAAATTGCAAAATATATTTATAACTGTTTCCTTTTTTCAAAAACTAATTTTCTAATACTCCTTGAAATTCAGTGAAACTTGATTGTAAAATACTAAAAAATGTATTACAAATATTTTATGAGTGTATTCATATTTTATTTTATAATATTTATCAGTGTATAAGTATTGTATCGATATCAGTAATGAATAATTTTTATGTGACAAAAAAAACATTAACATTGAAAAAGCAGTAATGAAATCAACCAAACGAGTACTGTGCATTAGTGATGCAGGTAACATAAAAATAAGCAAACAATGATCACCTGATAATTCCTGGATTGTTAATAGCCATTTTAATCCTCCTGGTGGTTTCTGGACGAAGTATTTCGTCATCAGCAAAACTGACCAGATCTTGTTCTTGTCATCATCAAAGAATTGGCAATATCTTAATGATGAGATTTCTCGTTGTTAGCAAAATTGGTCAGACCTTGATGGCGAAATATCTCGTCTTAATCACTTGGAGGGTTAACTTTTACGATACGCCGCCCAAATTTCGTTACCCACGTCTAAGAACGGCAGATTTCTCTTGACTTCCTTCCCCCTTCAGAACTTGTAAGAGAGTCGTGAATGACTTTTATGATTGACCACCTAGCGCGCTTTCCTTTCATAGTGTTTGGCATGCTAGAGATATCACCGGTGCGACTTTCTGTATTTCCCAGCGTTCATAGAATGATCGAACAAAAGGACCGACCCTCCTTAGGGCCAGTCGCTGACAGATCGCGAATGGTGAGCGGTTACTTAAAAGGGGGATAAAATCGCATCTGCACCGAGCCGCTCTAGGAAGGAAAAATCTCACTGTAGGATTATTGTACTGCCCGTAGTCTAAAGGTTCAGTAAACTATTGCAAATAAATTTTCATTCGTTAAATACGGATACTAGCGATTCTCAACTCTGTGTTATCACTACAGTAATTTTCCTCATTTGTTACAAATTAACTGTACAGCAAATTCAATCGATGTTAACAAGGTAAAATATATATTAACTTGATTCCTCTTTTAAATTATCTGCTTTGAGAAAAGACTCTTAAGAGAAAGATATATTTTTTGGTCAGGTTTTTATGGCGCATGGACCATATTTGGCCGATCTGGGGAAAGCACAAGAAAGACAACGTGACGTTATGGACATACACACACAATGAAAGTTTTACTGACCCAGAACAGAAATACACCTAAAGATGAATCGAACCAGCTGTCCAGCTTACAACTCGAGAGAGGACGACTTTGAGTTCCAATAAACCTTGTTTACCTAATATTACATTCAATTTCTGCAAAACCCATTACGGTTTCAAGTATAATCCTAGTATACGATGCGGCATTGTTTTTTCTATTTTTGTTTCCACGCCAATTCTAAATAGTAATGGTTAGCATTGCTGATAAGAGTCCAAACTTTAGAGACCCTCCGTGCGTTAGGATTTAACCCTGTTTTAACATTCTTGTTTTACCATCATTGTTAAATTATAGAACTGGTTGATCGTAGATTCGATAACATCAGGCTAATAGTTTTCTGTTTCTGGAAGATTGGTATGGGCTGCGGCATATTCATAGATGCACTACAGTTTAAATAACATCATGTTTGATAAATGCAGTCTAATAGTTCCAATTATATATTCCTGCTTATATTTTAAAGAAATTATCTCTCTTAAACGTCCAAATTGTTTCTAAGATATCGTCCAACAAGATCTTGTCAGTTTCTCTAATGACGGGATACCTCGTCGAGCAAACCACCAGGAGCGTTAAAGGAAAGATAGTCATTAAAACTACGAAACAAACCAGTGAGATAGAGTGTGAAATAACTAAAATGCGAAGGTAACCTAAAACTGATACTTTATCCCAAAGGAGTCACCATTTTCCATATATTTTTAAAAAGTAATTTCAGACAACCAGGTTCTATTTATAAATTATTTTAAAACAACTACCTGGTCGAGAGTTTGTTTAACCCTCCTGGTGGTTATCTTGAAAAGGTATCTCGACATTAGCAAAAGTGATCAGTGATGATGGACGATATATCTCGTCATTGGAAGAAAACTGATCAGATGTCGATCACGTCGTAATAAAAAAATCGGCAATATATCGATGACTTGGTGTATTGTTATTAGCAAAATTGATCAGATCTTGGTGGACTAAATATCTCGTCGAAACAACTTGGAAGGTAAAGCTGAAGTCTATTTTTATCTCAAATAAAAAATGTATGGTTCGGCTCTGGTAAGGTGGAATTTCAATCACGTGGCTTTGAACGAGTCTATTCGTTAAATTAGGGGACAATTAAACGCACACCGCGCTGCCCAAGGCGCTTCGTGAGCACGGATTCTGGAGTTCATATTTCTGAGACGATAACGATAGCAGTGATTACAAGTTGGCGAAAAAAATAATCACCAATGGCGATCGCCTTACGTGTGTTTGCTTATGGTACCCTTTCAATTGGGTAGCTTAGTATACCTTCCAGAAGTGTACTTGCTAAAGGTCGTCTGCCTTCTTACCAGAGCTGCACTATACAGTAATTATATCCATGTAAGAGATTACTTTGTTGTTATGAATGGCCTAGATCAGGTAAATGAATTTCATGTTTGTTTTTCAGAGACTCGTGAACGGTCAAATATCATCCTGGACTGTTGCACGCAAAAGCGGCAACTTGAAGAAAAATCGATATGGAAACATTTTGCCATGTAAGTCTTATTTTTTAAGAATTCGAATGTGGTTCATTCTCTCTCAAAGGTACGATGCGATACAGAACAACACTAGGTCTGATGAAAAAAATATCCGACTTTGAACCAGAAAAATAAAACTGCTTGACATATTTAGCTCACACCTAGCCCCCTTCAAAATGAACCCTTACCGAGTCGTCACACTTCATCCAATGGTTCTATTACATGTCTAACTACGTCTTGCGGTACGATACAGATGGGCGATGGAATATTACAGGTTGACGAACGGGTATATGCGTGTGAGCCACTCAGAGGGTTAAAGAAATAAAATATAAGATTCAGTACTTTTTTTATTAGACCTCGTAAATCGAAAATGAAGTACTTATGGAACTTAAAACGTTTAAAATATTAATTGTCTCTTTTATTATTATAAATATATAAAAGGGATGAAATTTATTTTGTAACAAAGTGTACCAAATTACTTAAGTAATAACTAATTAATAAAAGTAACGATTCATAACTTGTAATGTTATGCAAATAAAAGTATTTTATTTATTACAATTTAACTAATGACTAATTTTTAGGCCAAAAGGATATTTTTTATTTCACAATAACAATTAGTTCAAAGGAATAATAGCAACGAAACTTTTCTTTATTTCCATTTCAATATCTTCTCTAAGTCGATAAATTTCATGAAAAGTTTTTTACATTATGATAATCATGTCTACTTCAAGTTCGAGTGAGAAATAATTTCATAATAAAAACCTTTTCTCTTTCCTTGTTTTGTTTCAGATGATCGCTACCGGGTCGTTTTGAAAGGGGACTCAGACAAGAGCGATTACATCAATGCCAGCTACGTAGATGTAAGTTCCTTTTTAGCGTAAATCAAACAGTTTTTCTCGTAAAGTGTATTTTCAACGTATGAAACACCAGAAAGAAATATGGGACTGCATAAGCGGAACATAATTTTTAAAATTTCGAATATTCATCGTAAATTTATTTAAATAATTATATGCCACTAAAAACTTGCTGTGGTAGCCCAGTTGGAAGAGTAACAGATTAGCAACCGGAGTGTTGCTAGTTCGAAACTCGTTAGAATTAGAGACTTTCGTGTATGCGGGGGCTCTGCACGTTTTGTGCTGATAATCAGGTATATTATTTTTAACTGTTTCTCTGATGGAGGGGAATTTCTGTTTCTCAGCACAAAAAGCAGCTTACATGGAGAAGCGTTCCGGGGTCTAGTTGCGGGTGATGCCGGAGTAAGCGCGAATCCAGCTTAACCCGCAGCGATCCATTGTCCAGCGTTGGGGGTACAAAAATGACCTTCCACTTGGGTCACGAACTGACAGATCTTGTGGCCCCACATCCTGAAAGAGTTAGCCAATTGAAACACCTGAACGTTTCAAGAAACAGAAATTTAACTTTGTTTTGATTTGCACCTTAACCCTTCAAGTAATTTCGACGAGTTATTTCGTCCAACAAAATCTGACTAATTTTGCATATGACGAGATATCTCGTCACCAAGATAAAAGACTCGAATTTTCGACTGTTTAAAGATCAAGAGCTGGTCAGTTTTTTGTCTAATAGCGAGATATCTCGTCCATCAAAATCTGGTCAGTTTTGCTAATGACGAGATACCTCATCGAGGCAATCAGGGGAGAGTTAAGGATTAGATGTTTGGGTTTTATGGCGCAATGTCCAAAAATGGACAAGATACGCCAACCAGGAGGGTTGAGAACTAGCTTAGAATTATCTTACTTCAGAAAGAGAAATTGAGAATGCTTAAATTTATAGCGATCTTATCTTAAAATATTCTTATGATCTTATTCTTTTAATCATAAGGTTTGCGGTAGAGTCGGGATTAGCAACCGGAGGGTTGCGAGTTTGAAACTCGATCCAACCAAAGACCGATGTGTATGTGAGGGCTAGTGCACGTTAAATCTAGCGTGGCCTGAAATGTCCTCACGTTTCCGTGGTGTGGAAGTATTAAGAGTGGGGTGCCAGCTCAGGTGTTATCCTGACAATGGTTCGAAGATGAGATGTCCTCAGATATATTTCCCTTCGGAATTGATCCAGAATGTCGTCAATGGTCCCTTGTGTTGTTCCAGTGCGACGTAAATTCACGCTACCTACCTTTTCATCTTAAATGTGTTCTTTAAGGTTCTACTATTTTTCATTTGCACAAGATAGGTTAAAAATATTCAAATTATTTCGTTATTTGTTTCAGGGATTCAGAAGACCCCGTGAATATATCGTCACTCAAGGTAGGTCAATGATATTTTTAATTCCTTTTAACGTAAATACCAGTATTTATATTTTTCAAGGGTTATACTGTTTTGTAACTCAAAAAACAGGGTCGTTTAACGTCCTAGGGTTAATAACTAACAGGTGCCGGTATACATTTAGCATAATACAGAGTGTCCTAAAAGTTCCCGTACTGACGATTCGTGAATTTATTACACAAAAACAACAAACTTTAAAACAATTATTTTATGCTAATAGTGAAAAGCACTTTTAACATAACGTAGGAAAAAATTTGAACTCACATTTATAATAAATGTTCCAAATGTCCGCCCCTTTCTTGGAGGCAAAGCTGAAGTCTTTTGCGCATATTTTTAGAAACGCGTTTCAAGATGCTGGAGATGCTTGTATCCTTTGAGTAATGGCAATTTTCAGATCATCTATTGTCTGGGGATTATCTTCATAAACTTTGTTCTTTAATTCCCCATTCATTAATGCAAAAACCTTTACATTCTCAAAAATATTGGCGTTTGGTGTGCCGTATCACGCAAGAGGATTGTTGGACTTCTGTTTTTCCAGTCAACTGTTGATGGCACTGTATACAGAGAACTCATTCAACAATTTGTAGCATTATTAGAAGTGAATGAACGAGATTCTTGGTTCCAACAAGACGGTGCAACCTGCCATACAAGTTATGAAACCATGGGCATGCTTCAAGATTATTTTGTCGATCGACTCATCTCCAGAAATCTTTGACCACCTCGTTCCCCTGATCTGAGCATCCCTGACTTTTTTCTGTGGGGATATTTAAAGAACAAAGTTTATGAAGATAATCCCCAAACAATAGATGATCTGAAAATTGCCATTACTCAAAGGATACAAGAAATCACTCCCAGCATCTTGAAACGCGTTTCTAAAAATATGCGCAAAAGACTTCAAGCTTTGCCTCCAAGTAAGGGGCGGACATTTGGAACATTTATTATAAATGTGAGTTCAAATTTTTTTCCTACGTTATGTTAAAAGTGCTTTTCACTATTAACATAAAAATAATTGTTTTAAAGCTTGTTGTTTTTGTATAATAAATTTACGAATCGTCAGTACGGGAACTCTGTACATATTCAAGTATATGCCTCCAAATAGCACATTTACATACTGCATAGAAACAATTCCTTGGGGTCGAGCCCCTTTCCCCCTAATATTTGCATATTGACGCCCTCCCCCAAAAAAACCATCACGGATGATTGCATTATATGAGTGGTAAAATACAGGGGGATTCGGAATTCGATGGTCAAATTGTAAAGGATGGTAAGGGTTTACCAAATTCAAAGTTTGTTAAAGAATGTAACTGTTGCGCGTATTAGCTGGATGGAGCTATTTGTATATGTTTCTCTAACTTCATCTTTCGCAAAGTAAAGGAGCATTCTACGAAACAGAGATAGATGATATGCATCTACCGCATGGTGCAGCCAATCGAAACATGAGTCGCTCAAAGATTGTACCGCGAACACTTTAATCGTTTCACATCTAGGATTCGCGCCACCCAAGACACAGGTTTGATCTGCGTTGGGCAGGTAGGTATTTAATTGAAGTCGCACTGGAGCAATACAACGGGTCATTGGCGACGATCCGGGATCAATCCCGATGGGTAAAGATCCGAGGACAGCACCACGTAATTCTGAACTACGGTCAGATGACGAGGTCAACACTCGAGCTGGCACCCCACTCTCCAAACTTCCACGACACGAATACTCTATTCTTCCAACCGGGATTGACAGGGACAGGGTTTATAAGACAAAAAATAGAATTGTTCTTGAAAACAGAGAAGACAAGATATTGAACTTATTTCTGGGTATGAGTTTGGTTTCTTGCTTTTTAAACAGCCTTCTCATCAATTTTTATCTTCCCACGAGATCCATAAGATAACTGGGTTTCCTTATTAATCTATACATCCTCTCTTCTTGTGGTCTCTTTTTACATGGAGCTACACGATTGCAAAAAAAAATAATTCTGGTCGAAAGCTCAGTTTCAAAATCGGAAATGTACAGAAAAAGATCTTTGCGATGGATACCTAAAGTTCAATAGTTAATTATCGATATTGTACATAAAGCAGGTGTACTGTTACGGCGAAAAAAGAAAAGCCCCACTTTTTTTAGCAGTTCTAATAGTAGAACGAATTCAAAGATACCATTCGACAGGTAATTTTCTAAAAACATTTTCAAGTGGTTTCAACGAGATATCTCGTCCATCAAGATCTGACGAATTTTTCTAATGACGAGATATATCGTTATTGCCAATTTTTTAATGACTAGATCAAGACATGATTAGTTTTCTTATGACAAGATATCTCGTCCATCAAGATCTGGTCAGTTTTGCTTATGACGAGAAACCTCTTCGAGACAGCCACCAGGAGGGTTAATTCGTATGCACAAAATTCGAATAAGGGACCATCTTCATATCAAATTGAGCAAAAACTTCATAATTTCCAATAAAAATCCCTTTTGACACCTATTCCGCATTATATCAATATTCACCTCATATAACAACATTTGATGTCATTTGGTCCAGTCGTTTTTGAATAATGAGTATGGAAAATTTGGAAATTCTTATTTAAAGTTCCCAAATATTTGTTCATATGTACTAACTCAAAGACCGTCGTGTGCGTAGGGGCAGGTGCTGGTTAAATCGGTCGTGGTCTCAAATGTCCTCACGTTGGCGTGGTGTGGAAGTTTGGAGTGTGTGTGCCAGCTCAGGTGTTGACCTCGTCATCTGACTGTGGTTCAAAACTATCCTCGGATCCCTTAGAAGATGATCCCGGACCGTCGCCAATGATCCGTTATGTTGCTCCAGTGTGTCGTTAATTCAACTACCCATATCTACTGAAGTAATATTCCTATAGCGCTGATTGGCGCAGCGTGTCCCCTTTTGGACATTGCGCCATAAAACCCAAACATCCAATCCAATTCAATCCTATAGATCTGATATTTTGTATCACGTTACTACAGAAGATCTAAAACTAAATCTACTGAATACTTTTTCTTTTAAATTATATCCAAAAGTAATTATTAAAGTAATTCTAAAAAAATATGAATTTCAACACTGACATAATTTGATGGAAGTCCTTTCAGAGGGACTTAATTATGACCGTGCAAAATTCCAGTTCCTTTCTCTCGATGTTTAAATTGTCTTTACTGCGATGATTTCATTGGCATCCGAAATTCACAAGAACAAATGAAAAACTTGAGGAATAACATAAACTTCAGAAAATTGTTTGGTTGGTTGTGTTTGGATTTTATGGCGCAAGGACGTATTTAGCCAAGCTGCGCCAAACACAAGACGTACAACTTCAAGTAAAAAATATCGTGAAAGGGGAAAAAGAAGGATTGGGGAACAGAAAAATAGGATGAAAGCTAAAAAAGATCTACTTAAGACAGCAAACCCCATGGGAAAAGAAAAGATCACTAGAGTACCTTGGGGTCGTCAAGCCCGTACACATCTAAAGATGTGCCAATGAGGGCATAAAAATGTTTGGAAATATTCATAAAAAAATCTGAATCCGCCTGATATCGATTATCAACACTTTCCCAGTTCTATATCGATATCATTTTCTATCACTCTCACAGGACCCTTAGAGAATACCATCATTGACTTTTGGAGAATGATTTGGCAAGAGCGCTCTCCAATCATCGTCATGGTGACTGACCTGGTGGAGAACGGAAGGGTGAGGATCATTTCTAGTTTATGTAAGTCAAATACGATCTAAATAGAATCAAACTACACTCACTGCCAAAAGTTAAGCACGAAGCGGTAAAATGCGAAAAAATCGACAAGTACAGCTTTGATTGACACGAAATGCGGCAGGAAAGTAGCAAATATGTTTATGCATGAAACAAAACAAAGAATTACATACAAAGACGAAAACAATATTGAATTTTCATAAATTATAAGATGAAGTCATATTGGAGTCATTAACAAACTGATGTTTAAATCCAAAACAAACAAACAAAACCGACATTAATAGGGTATGTGACCACCCCTCATCCTCATACAAAGTTTACAGCGTATGACCATGCTTTCCATGAGGTGATCAACCACCCCAGAGTCAAGTAATCGCCATTCCTCCTGTAGATCAGTTTGCAACTTTGTGAGAGTGACTGGGGGTGGGAAACGTGCAGACACGGCACGGTCGAGGACATCCCAAAGATTTTCAATGGGATTAAAATCGGGCGAGTACGCCGGCCAATCCGTACGCGCAATCCCCTCACTCTCCAGATAGTCATCGACGATATTGGCTCGATGGGGACGCAAATTATCATCCATTAAAACGAAAGCACGATCAACTGCTGCAGCGTACAATCTCACAGTGGGTTCTAGGACTTCATCCCGATACCGGACAGCCGTCACAGAACCCCGTCTATAGATATGCAGGTCGGTGCGATATCCCAACGAAATCCCTGCCCACACCATGCTTCCACCTCGGAACGCGAGTTGCTCGACGATGATCTGGGGCCGATTGCGTGTGCCTTGTTCTCTCCAGACCCTTACACGCTTGTCATCTGGCTCCAGGGCAAATCTCGATTCATCCGTGAACATAACGTTGACCCAATCAGACTGTCCAATTCACATGTTGCCGACACCACTTTAATCGTGCCCCTCTGGATTGGACGGATAGAGGAACACAAACTCGTGGTACCCGGGCGTACAGTCCATTCATGTGTAGCCTTCGGCGAACAGTAGTGGCAGATATCGTCTTACAATGGACGCTGCAACCATAGATGTCACATGTGTGGAAGGTCGCTCTTCGATTCCGCTTGGCTAAAACGGCAGTATATCGATCTTCCGCGGGAGTCGTAACCCTTGGGCGATCGGCCACAGGTTTTCGGACAACTGTTTGGCTTGTTTGGAATTGTTTCCATAATCGTGAAATGACGGAATGACGAACGCCGAAAAGAGCAACATCTGTGATTGATTGTCCTGTTTCAAGGCGTCCCACAGAACGCCAGCGCTCACAATATGCCATTCGTCTTCTGGAAGCCTAGAAACACGTCTGTCTTGAAAACTAATCGAAAGTTCTTATCAGCACTTACATGAAACTCCTCTAACCCTTCACAATGTTGGCTTCTTATACGACTGTCTTTTTGCATATTTGTTGACACGAAACCGTGATTGGCTGTTACAGAACATATCTGCATACTTCCATCTACCTCTGCAGCGAAATGCAGCCTCTCAAATTCAGATTGGTTTCCAGAAAATAGCATTTTCCTCTCTGTGCTCAACTTTTGGCAGTGAGTGTATATATCTTAACCCTCTTGGCGATTGTCTCGAAGAGGTATCTCGTCATTAGCAAAACTGACCAGATCCGGGCAGGACATGATAACTTGTCTATCAAGGTCTCGTCAATATAAGAAAGCTGACCAGATCTTGATCTCGTCATCATAAAAAAGTCTACAATGTCTTGATTACTAGACATCTAGTTATTAACAAAGCAAAATAGATCAAATCTTTATGAACGAGATATCTCGTCGCAACCACTAGGAGGGTTATTGATGCTGTGAATAAATGGATATTCAAAACTGCTCTTTATTTTTAATCTTTAACTACCATTACTACTATTTAAAAAACTTGACACTTTCAAGATAACTTTATTCTTTAAATTACTATAACCCATATCCAAAGCGTACCAGGGAGACGCGGTAGACCAGTAGGAAGGGTAATAGATTAGCAATCAAACAGTTTTGAGAGTTTGAATCAAATAAAAGACAATTGTGTACAATGGGAGCTGGTGCACGTTAAATATGTCGGGACCTCTGATATCCTGACGCTGGCGCGGTGTGGAAGCTTGGAGAGTGGGGTGCCAGCTCAGGTGTTGCCTCGTCATCTGACAGGGTCAAAATTACGGACCTCAGGCATGTCCTGGATCTTTCCCTTGGGGATTGATCCAGGACCTCCATGACGTCCGTAGATCCAAACCACGCTCTGCTAGGTCATAGGTTTATGAATAAAATAATTGTTTCTCCTTTTAAATGGAAGAGCGAGGATTTTTAATCAAACACCTGTTATATATAAAGCAAAATAGATTTTTCACGAATTAAAAAATTCATCGATTTTATCGACTTAATTTTAAGCATTTTATAATGCCAATTTCTCATTGAACTGTCGCAGAAGATTGGGGAAGAGGAAGCGTGCTGGGCACATACCCCAGAGGTCCATGGATCGTGCAAGCGCTCTGCTAGATTATCGTTATGAGAATAAAATAATTGTTTTTTCATTTAAATGGAAGAGGGAGGATTTTTAATGCACCACTTGTAATTTTAAAAGGAAAGAAGCTTTTGCACGATTTTAAATCTACCGAATCTAATTGTAGTATTTAAAATACCAATTTCTGTTCAATTCATCGCAGGCAGAGTGGCGCAGTGGAAGCGTGATTGGGCCCATAACCCAGAGGTACGTGAATCGAAACCACGCTCTGCTTGATTTTCGTTTTGTGAATAAAATAATTCCTTTTCCATTTAAATGGTAGAGGGAGGAATTTTAATGCACTACTTGTAACTTTAAAAGGAAAATAAATTTTGCACGAATTTAATTATCGAATCTAATTGCAGTATTTAAAACAACAATTTCTGTTCGTTTTGTAGCAGCAGAGTGGCGCAGTGGAAGCGTGCTGTGCCCATAACCCAGAGGTACGTGGATCGAAACCACGCTCTGCTAGATTTTCGTTTTGTGGTTAAAATAAATGTTTTTCCATTTAAATGGAAGAGGGAGGATTTTTGATGCACCACTTGTAATTTTTAAAGGAAAGTAGCTTTTGCACGATTTTAAATCTATCGAATCTAATTGTAGCATTTAAAATAAAAATTTCTGTTTGACTCACCGCCGCAGAGTGGCGCAGTGGAAGCGTGCTGGGCCCATAACCCAGAGGTCCATGGATCGAAACCACGCTCTGCTATATTTTCGTTTTGTGGTTAAAATAATTGTTTTCCCATTTAAATGGAAGAGGGAGGATTTTTAATGCACAACTTGTAATTTTTTAAAAGGAAAGTAGCTTTTGCACGATTTTAAATCTATCGAATCTAATTGTTGTATTTAAAATAACAATTTCTGTTTGACTCACCGCAGCAGAGTGGCGCAGTGGAAGCGTGCTGGGCCCATAACCCAGAGGTCCGTGGATCGAAACCACGCTCTGCTAGATTTCCGTTTTGTGGTTAAAATAATTGTTTTTCCATTTAAATGGAAGAGGGAGGATTTTTAATGCACCGCTTGTAATTTTAAAAGAGGAAAGTAGCTTTTGCACGATTTTGAATCTATCGAATCTAATTGTAGTATTTAAAATACCAATTTCTGTTTGATTCAACTCAGCAGAGTGGCGCAGTGGAAGCGTGCTGGGCCCATAACCCAGAGGTCCATGGATCGAAACCACGCTCTGCTATATTTTCTTTTTGTTCTTAAAATAATTGTTTTTCCATTTAAATGGAAGAGGGAGGATTTTTAATGCACCAATTAAAATTTTAAAAGGAAAGTAGCTTTTGCACGATTTTAAATCTATCGAATCTAATTGTAGTATTTAAAATAACAATTTTTGTTTTACTGACCGCAGCAGAGTGGCGCAGTGGAAGCGTGCTGGGCCTATAACCCAGAGGTCCGTGGATCGAAACCACGCTCTGCTAGATTTTCGTTTTGTGGTTAAAATAATTGTTTTTCCATTTAAATGGAAGAGGGAGGATTTTTAATGCACCACTTGTAATTTTAAAAGGAAAGTGTGTGTATATATATAGCTTTTGCACGATTTTAAATCTATCGAATCCAATTGTAGTATTTAAAATAACAATTTCTGTTTGACTCACCGCAGCAGAATGGCGCTGTGGAAGCGTGCTGGGCCCATAACCCAGAGGTCCGTGGATCGAAACCACGCTCTGCTAGATTTTTGTTTTGGGGTTAAAATAATTTTTTTTCCATTTAAATGGAAGAGGGAGGATTTTTAATGCACCACTTGTAATTTTAAAAGAAAAGTAGCTTTTGCACGATTTTAAATATATCGAATCTAATTGTAGTATTTAAAATAACAATTTCTGTTTGGCTCACCGCAGCAGAGTGGCGCAGTGGAAGCGTGCTGGGCCCATAACCCAGAGGTCCGTGGATCGAAACCACGCTCTGCTAGATTTTCGTTTTGTGGTTAAAGTAATTGTTTTTCCATTTAAATGGAAGAGGGAGGATTTTTAATGCACGACTTGTAATTTTAAAAGAAAAGTAGCTTTTGCACGATTTTAAATCTATCGAATCTAATTGTAGTATTTAAAATAACAATTTCGGTTTGAATCACCGCAGGAGAGTGGCGCAGTGGAAGCGTGCTTGTCCCATAACCCAGAGGTCCGTGGATCGAAACCACGCTCTGATAGATTCTTCTTTTGTGGTTAAAATAATTGTTTTTCCATTTAAATGGAAGAGGGAGGATTTTTAATGCACCATTTGTAATTTTAAAAGGAAAGTGTGTGTATATATAGCTTTTGCACGATTTTAAATCTATCGAATCCAATTGTAGTATTTAAAATAACAATTTCTGTTTGACTCACCGCAGCAGAGTGGCGCAGTGTGACGAATTAATCCGAACTTTTGTTGGACATTAAAAAATAACATTTATTTTAACACAGACAAAACAATGGGTTTACAATGGACGCGCGAAACAAAAATGCTTATTTTCATATTAAAATTTACGAATTGCTACGAAGACGTCTCAACTAGACGGAGTCCGTGAGCTAACTGTTTCTCATTCTCCTCACATGCGCAAGCGCAGTATTGAAGGACTTTTTAACAGGAAACTTCCGGGTCTGCAGCCGGCCATTCTAGACTCTTAGGCGCTAAGATGTTACAGTCTATTTCCTCCCTCCTCAAGATTCTTTTTCTGCAGAGACAGACACCTGCAAAAAAGATACAAAACAGCAGCAACAGAATTTTCGCGAAGGCAACAACTCATGCCCAAAGCAATATGCAAGTAGACCATACACCCTTAAGATCCTGGCTGTGTACCGCCTACTCTAAATTTAAAAAAAAACATATCATAATTTTAACAAAGTATAATCAAAATTTTTACTCAGTGATAATCATCAAAGAAATTCAATTTAAAAATATTTACAGATTTTCAATTCAAATTTAAAACTTTTTTGCAATTCAAATGTATCAATGTACACTAGGAATAAAATATTTTTATATATGCAAGATATCACAAATACAAACACAAAAAAATAGCACTTTATTTTTGTACGTGAGGTGTACGACTTAAATTATCAGTGTTATATGCTGTTTTCCGTTTCTATGGACTACCTCGTAATCCTGGATCACAGTAAATTCAACTTTGTCTCGTAACTTTTATGCTTTCTTCAAACGACTTTTAGATTTGTCTAAGCATTCAGTTATTTCACCAACCAAACTTTCAGTTTCAACGTCCTCAAATATCACTGTCCCTAAGGGCAATTTAGTTACACTTACAGCAATTTCCTTGTTGTTACGAGTCTGTATTCCAAATTCAACATCATCGCCAAGATTAAGATTTTTGAACACTTTGCATTCACTAGAGTGGAAAAACATATCCTTTACATCACCCCTTTTAATAAAACCAAATGTTCCTTTAAGAGCACAGATAACACTACGGTATCTCACAGGTAAGGGCTGTTCCGAACGCATTTTACAAGGTCTAAGGTTTCTTGTATTTTTGTCAATAGCAATACTAAAAGTGATCTTTTTAGGAGGATGAAACTCTACATTACCATCAACATTTTCAGCAGAATAGGGCCGTTCACCACGATTTTCATAAGCAACTTTACCTTCAGTATTTTCCTTTTTTTCAGTGGTTTCAAATCCAGAAACTGTCTCTTTACACATTATTTTACAAACAGAACTAGCAATTTGTTTTCCAGTACGACGATTATGAGTGATTTTAAATTCAACTGCATCACCACGTTTTAAATTATCAATATTTCCAGAAAATTGACTGTAGTGAAAAAAAAATATTGCTTGTCTTTCGCAACATTGTATAAAACCATATGATCGTAACAAATTTTCAACGATTCCAGTCTCTTTAGGAGTAACACTGCTAGAACTAAAACGGTTACTGTTACAAGGGCAGTCGTTTTTCGATGTTTCATTTAAATATGGAGAACTTTGGCACTTGGGCGTTGCAGAGTCTTTTACTTCAATATCAGAGCCTTTGTCTTTTTTCATATCTTCTATAAGTACAACGGTCTTGTTGCTTAGTAAGTAGCGTTCTTTATCTAGGAAGTTATCCTTGACAGCAGCTTTGGTTATAACATGACCCAACTCACACACTAAATTTACTTCCGCTAAAGGCAAGCAAATAGGGTTATCCGCTAAAGGAGATGCTACCCATACATGTTCACCCGTATACATGTGTGGCTTAACAAACTTCCTAGGAATTAGATCTATGCTGGATCCTGTGTCTCGTAAGATAGAAATCTGAGATCCATTTACAGTTCCGACACTAATGTAGGGAGACATCAAATCTATTATTCCCTTTCCCATAATTTCGTTAGCAGCTATGATTTCAGTTTTCTTCAACTTAGGACATTGAGGTCTAAGATGATCATAGGAATTGCATTCATAACATTGAAGTTGCTTTCTTTGTTCAAAATTTCTCTCTTTATAATCTTCTCTGTTTACTTCTGTTTTTCCAAAGGGTTTATTTTCTCCCTCAAACTTATGAAAACCAACGTGTGTTTTCTTGATACCCTCTGTATTCTGGGAACCTTTAGTATTTCTGGGTGTAAGACTCTCCTTCAAGCTTTCAAATTGATCTATTTTTTTAGCTAATTCTAGCGGAGAATTTAAGTCCATCCACTCCTCCAGAAAATGTTCTTTTACTTCAGACGGCACTCGTCTTTTAATCTGCTCAGTGATATGCAAGTCTCTGAGTTCTTCAAAAGTTTTGATTTCCAAATCAGAAACCCATTCATCATAGTAGCTTGTAAGTTCATGAGCGTAACTCCTCCATGTTTTATCCGGGACTTTTTGATGACGGTAAAACATCTGCTTCAATTTCTCAGAACTCATTTTATACCTCTGAAGAATAATATCTTTCACATAATCGTAATTCTTTGCATCTTCAGGCGATTCTCTAGCCATCATGCTCGAAATTTCCGAAGGCAATACGCCTAGTAAATACGGCACCCAATCTTCTTTAGGCACACCTGCCATCTCAGATCTTCTTTCAAAATTTATTAAATATAGACCCATTTCATCTTTCTTTTCCTCAAATTTCGGGGTAATTTTGATGAGCTCAATTTTATGATTTGGCATCCGTTCTCTATTAGATAGTCCTAGCTCACTTGCAGCTTGCATTTCTAGCTTTTTCTTCTCTAAAGCTATTTCTTCCATTCGAATATTACGGTCTTCCCTTTCTTTTGCTTCTTGTCTGGCAATTTCTTCTTTTTCTTTTGCTTCTCGTCTGGCAATTTCTTCTTTTGCTTCTTGTCTGGCAATTTCTTCTTTTTCTTTTGCTTCTCGTCTGGCAATTTCTTCTTTTTCTTTTGCTTCTTTCTCTCTCTTTATCCTATCTTCCATAATACGAGTTAAAGAAATTTTAACTTCCTCTTCTTCAAAGTGTTCACTGTTTAGGATTATTTTCCTTATCTCAACCAGTTTACAATTATGCGATACCTTTTCACAAAGTTCATCTGCGAGTTCGAGGAGGTCTTCTTTTCTCCCACGAGAAAGAAAAGCCATGATCAATGAATAACTTATTAGTAAACAATCCAATTTTGTTATCATAAATATAGTTACCAATATTTTCTAATAAACTATATGATTCACAAAATATACTCAATGCCAAATATGCTTCAAATACTAGATAAGATTTAATATCAAACATACAATTCTCAAATATAATAACAGAATCTTAAACTATATCGTAGCATATACAATACACAAGATGCAATATATATAGTTGCAATTAAATATTTGTTTTCTTTTACTAATGTGTAATTACCATATGTAATTCAAATTATCTGATTCTTTTCAAATCATTAAATGCACAAAACACAAAATTTCAGTAAAATCAAAACGAAATTTAAATTTTCGTTCACTTTCGATTTGGCCGTGACTTTATCAACTTGATAATATCTACTTAGTAGAACATGCAAATTCACTTTATCATCAACTTCTATTAACTTTCATAAAGACAAAATTTAAATAACCACAAAATAAAATTGGATATGTAGTCATTTCTTTTTGTTTGTTTTTTTAACCAAAACTATTTAGGCTCTTTGCCTCACTAATTCCGGTAAGCCAGAACCTTAATAAATTTAATTTAATACAAGGGTGGGCCTACCTGCATTTCCTGCTTTCTTGCTTCCATCCGACTTCCAGGACACCAAAACTCTAGTCTGTGACGAATTAATCCGAACTTTTGTTGGACATTAAAAAATAACATTTATTTTAACACAGACAAAACAATGGGTTTACAATGGACGCGCGAAACAAAAATGCTTATTTTCATATTAAAATTTACGAATTGCTACGAAGACGTCTCAACTAGACGGAGTCCGTGAGCTAACTGTTTCTCATTCTCCTCACATGCGCAAGCGCAGTATTGAAGGACTTTTTAACAGGAAACTTCCGGGTCTGCAGCCGGCCATTCTAGACTCTTAGGCGCTAAGATGTCACAGCAGTCTAAGCGTGCTGGGCCCATAACCCAAAGGTCCGTGGATCGAAACCACGCTCTGCTAGATTTTTGTTTTGTGGTTAAAATAATTGTTTTTCCATTTAAATGGAAGAGGGAGGATTTTTAATGCACCACTTGTAATTTTAAAAGAAAAGTAGCTTTTGCACGATTTTAAATATATCGAATCTAATTGTAGTATTTAAAATAACAATTTCTGTTTGACTCACCGCAGCAGAGTGGCGCAGTATAAGCGTGCTGGGCCCATAACCCAGAGGTCCGTGGATCGAAACCACGCTCTGCTAGATTTTCGTTTTGTGGTTAAAGTAATTGTTTTTCCATTTAAATGGAAGAGGGAGGATTTTTAATGCACCACTTGTAATTTTAAAAGGAAAGTGTGTGTATATATAGCTTTTGCACGATTTTAAATCTATCGAATCCAATTGTAGTATTTAAAATAACAATTTCTGTTTGACTCACCGCAGCAGAGTGGCGCAGTGGAAGCGTGCTGGGCCCATAACCCAGAGGTCCGTGGATCGAAACCACGCTCTGCTAGATTTTTGTTTTGGGGTTAAAATAATTTTTTTCCATTTAAATGGAAGAGGGAGGATTTTTAATGCACCAAATGTAATTTTAAAAGAAAAGTAGCTTTTGCACGATTTTAAATATATCGAATCTAATTGTAGTATTTAAAATAACAATTTCTGTTTGGCTCACCGCAGCAGAGTGGCGCAGTGGAAGCGTGCTGGGCCCATAACCCAGAGGTCCGTGGATCGAAACCACGCTCTGCTAGATTTTCGTTTTGTGGTTAAAGTAATTGTTTTTCCATTTAAATGGAAGAGGGAGGATTTTTAATGCACCACTTGTAATTTTAAAAGAAAAGTAGCTTTTGCATGATTTTAAATCTATCGAATCTAATTGTAGTTTTTAAAATAACAATTTCGGTTTGAATCACCGCAGGAGAGAGGCGCAGTGGCAGCGTGCTTGTCCCATAACACAGAGGTCCGTGGATCGAAACCACGCTCTGATAGATTCTTCTTTTGTAGTTAAAATAATTGTATTTCCATTTAAATGGAAGAGGGAGGATTTTTAATGCACCACTTGTAATTTTAAAAGAAAAGTAGCTTTTGCACGATTTTAAATATATCGAATCTAATTGTAATATTTAAAATAACAATTTCTGTTTGACTCACCGCAGCAGAGTGGCGCAGTGGAAGCGTGCTGGGCCCATAACCCAGAGGTCCGTGGATCGAAACCACGCTCTGCTAGATTTTCGTTTTGTGGTTAAAGTAATTGTTTTTCCATTTAAATGGAAGAGGGAGCATTTTTAATGCACCACTTGTAATTTTAAAAGAAAAGTAGCTTTTGCACGATTTTAAATCTATCGAATCTAATTGTAGTATTTAAAATAACAATTTCTGTTTGACTCACCGCAGCAGAGTGGCGCAGTGGAAGCGTGCTGGGCCCATAACCCAGAGGTCCGTGGATCGAAACCACGCTCTGATAGTTTTTAGTTTTGTGGTTAAAAGAATTGTTTTTCCATTTAAATGGAAGAGGGAGGATTTTTAATGCACCACTTGTAATTTTAAAAGAGGAAAGTATAGCTTTTGCACGATTTTAAATCTATCGAATCTAATTGTAGTATTTAAAATAACAATTTCTGCTTGACTCACCGCAGCAGAGTGGCGCAGTGGAAGCCTGCTGGGCCCATAACCCAGAGGTCCGTGGATCGAAACCACGCTCTGCTAGATTTTCGTTTTGTGGTTAAAGTAATTGTTTTTCCATTTAAATGGCAGAGGGAGCATTTTTAATGCACCACTTGTAATTTTAAAAGAAAAGTAGCTTTTGCACGATTTTAAATCAATCGAATCTAATTGTAGTATTTAAAATAACAATTTCTGTTTGACTCACCGCAGCAGAGTGGCGCAGTGGAAGCGTGCTGGGCCCATAACCCAGAGGTCCGTGGATCGAAACCACGCTCTGATAGTTTTTAGTTTTGTGGTTAAAAGAATTGTTTTTCCATTTAAATGGAAGAGGGAGGATTTTTAATGCACCACTTGTAATTTTAAAAGAGGAAAGTATAGCTTTTGCACGATTTTAAATCTATCGAATCTAATTGTAGTATTTAAAATAACAATTTCTGCTTGACTCACCGCAGCAGACTGGCGCAGTGGAAGCCTGCTGGGCCCATAACCCAGAGGTCCGTGGATCGAAACCACGTTCTGCTAGATTTTCGTTTTGTGGATAAAATAATTGTTTTTCTATTTAAATGGAAGCGGGAGGATTTTTAATGCACCACTTGTAATTTTAAAAGGAAAGTAGCTTTTGCACGATTTTAAATCTATCGAATCTAATTATAGTATTTAAAATACGAATTTCTGTTTGTTTGATCGCTACAGAGTGGCGCAGTGGAAGTGTGCTGGGCCCATAACCCAGAGGTCCGTGATTCGAAACCACGTTCTGCTAGATTTTCGTTTTGTGGAAAAAATATTTTTTTTCCATTAAATGGAAGAGAGAGGGAGGATTTTTAATGAACCACTTGTAATTTTGAAAGGTAAGTATAGCTTTTGCACGATTTGAAATCTATCGAATGTAATTATAGTATTTAAAATACCAATTTCTGTTCAATTCATCGCAGCAGAGTGGCGCAGTGGAAGCGTGCTCGGCCCATAACCCAGAGGTCCGTGGATCGAAACCACGCTCTGATAGATTTTCTTTTTGTTCTTAAAATAATTGTTTTTCCATTTAAATGGAAGAGGGAGGATTTTTAATGCACCACTTGTAATTTTAATAGGAAAGTAGCTTTTGCACGATTTTAAATCTATCGAATCTAATTGTAGTATTTAAAATAACAATTTTTGTTTGACTGACTGCAGCAGAGTGGCGCAGTGGAAGCGTGCTGGGCCCATAACCCAGAGGTCCGTGGATCGAAACCACGCTCTGCTAGATTTTCGTTTTGTGGTTAAAATAATTGTTTTTCCATTTAAATGGAAGAGGGAGGATTTTTAATGCACCACTTGTAATTTTAAAAGGAAAGTGTGTGTGTGTATATATAGCTTTTGCACGATTTTAAATCTATCGAATCCAATTGTAGTATTTAAAATAACAATTTCTGTTTGACTCACCGCAGCAGAGTGGCGCAGTGGAAGCGTGCTGGCCCCATAACCCAGAGGTCCGTGGATCGAAACCACGCTCTGCTAGATTTTTGTTTTGGGGTTAAAATAATTTTTTTCCATTTAAATGGAAGAGGGAGGATTTTTAATGCACCACTTGTAATTTTAAAAGAAAAGTAGCTTTTGCACGATTTTACATATATATCGAATCTAATTGTAGTATTTAAAATAACAATTTCTGTTTGCTCACCGCAGCAGAGTGGCGCAGTGGAAGCGTGCTGGGCCCATAACCCAGAGGTCCGTGGATCGAAACCACGCTCTGCTAGATTTTCGTTTTGTGGTTAAAGTAATTGTTTTTCCATTTAAATGGAAGAGGGAGCATTTTTAATGCACCACTTGTAATTTTAAAAGAAAAGTAGCTTTTGCACGATTTTAAATCTATCGAATCTAATTGTAGTTTTTAAAATAACAATTTCGGTTTGAATCACCGCAGGAGAAAGGCGCAGTGGAAGCGTGCTTCTCCCATAACCCAGAGGTCCGTGGATCGAAACCACGCTCTGATAGATTCTTCTTTTGTGGTTAAAATAATTGTTTTTCCATTTAAATGGAAGAGGGAGGATTTTTAATGCACCACTTGTAATTTTAAAAGGAAAGTAGCTTTTGCATGATTTTAAATCTATCGAATCTAATTGTAGTATTTAAAATAACAATTTTTGTTTGACTGACCGCAGCAGAGTGGCGCAGTGGAAGCGTGCTGGGCCCATAACCCAGAGGTCCGTGGATCGAAACCACGCTCTGCTAGATTTTCGTTTTGTGGTTAAAATAATTGTTTTTCCATTTAAATGGAAGAGGGAGGATTTTGAATGCACCACTTGTAATTTTAAAAGGAAAGTGTGTGTATATATATAGCTTTTGCACGATTTTAAATCTATCGAATCCAATTGTAGTATTTAAAATAACAATTTCTGTTTGACTCACCGCAGCAGAGTGGCGCAGTGGAAGCGTGCTGGGCCCATAACCCAGAGGTCCGTGGATCGAAACCACGCTCTGCTAGATTTTTGTTTTGGGGTTAAAATAATTTTTTTCCATTTAAATGGAAGAGGGAGGATTTTTAATGCACCACTTGTAATTTTAAAAGAAAAGTAGCTTTTGCACGATTTTACATATATATCGAATCTAATTGTAGTATTTAAAATAACAATTTCTGTTTGCTCACCGCAGCAGAGTGGCGCAGTGGAAGCGTGCTGGGCCCATAACCCAGAGGTCCGTGGATCGAAACCACGCTCTGCTAGATTTTCGTTTTGTGGTTAAAGTAATTGTTTTTCCATTTAAATGGAAGAGGGAGCATTTTTAATGCACCACTTGTAATTTTAAAAGGAAAGTAGCTTTTGCATGATTTTAAATCTATCGAATCTAATTGTAGTATTTAAAATAACAATTTTTGTTTGACTGACCGCAGCAGAGTGGCGCAGTGGAAGCGTGCTGGGCCCATAACCCAGAGGTCCGTGGATCGAAACCACGCTCTGCTAGATTTTCGTTTTGTGGTTAAAATAATTGTTTTTCCATTTAAATGGAAGAGGGAGGATTTTGAATGCACCACTTGTAATTTTAAAAGGAAAGTGTGTGTATATATATAGCTTTTGCACGATTTTAAATCTATCGAATCCAATTGTAGTATTTAAAATAACAATTTCTGTTTGACTCACCGCAGCAGAGTGGCGCAGTGGAAGCGTGCTGGGCCCATAACCCAGAGGTCCGTGGATCGAAACCACGCTCTGATCGTTTTTAGTTTTGTGGTTAAAAGAATTGTTTTTCCATTTAAATGGAAGAGGGAGGATTTTTAATGCACCACTTGTAATTTTGAAAGAGGAAAGTATAGCTTTTGCACGATTTTAAATCTATCGAATCTAATTGTAGTGTTTAAAATAACAATTTCTGTTTGACTCACCTCAGCAGAGTGGCGCAGTGGAAGCGTGCTGGGCCCATAACCTAGAGGTCCGTGGATCGAAACCACGCTCTGCTAGATTTTTGTTTTGGGGTTAAAATAATTTTTTTCCATTTAAATGGAAGAGGGAGGATTTTTAATGCACCACTTGTAATTTTAAAAGAAAAGTAGCTTTTGCACGATTTTACATATATATCGAATCTAATTGTAGTATTTAAAATAACAATTTCTGTTTGCTCACCGCAGCAGAGTGGCGCAGTGGAAGCGTGCTGGGCCCATAACCCAGAGGTCCGTGGATCGAAACCACGCTCTGCTAGATTTTCGTTTTGTGGTTAAAGTAATTGTTTTTCCATTTAAATGGAAGAGGGAGCATTTTTAATGCACCACTTGTAATTTTAAAAGAAAAGTAGCTTTTGCACGATTTTAAATCTATCGAATCTAATTGTAGTTTTTAAAATAACAATTTCGGTTTGAATCACCGCAGGAGAAAGGCGCAGTGGAAGCGTGCTTCTCCCATAACCCAGAGGTCCGTGGATCGAAACCACGCTCTGATAGATTCTTCTTTTGTGGTTAAAATAATTGTTTTTCCATTTAAATGGAAGAGGGAGGATTTTTAATGCACCACTTGTAATTTTAAAAGGAAAGTAGCTTTTGCATGATTTTAAATCTATCGAATCTAATTGTAGTATTTAAAATAACAATTTTTGTTTGACTGACCGCAGCAGAGTGGCGCAGTGGAAGCGTGCTGGGCCCATAACCCAGAGGTCCGTGGATCGAAACCACGTTCTGCTAGATTTTCGTTTTGTGGATAAAATAATTGTTTTTCTATTTAAATGGAAGCGGGAGGATTTTTAATGCACCACTTGTAATTTTAAAAGGAAAGTAGCTTTTGC
Organism: Meta bourneti; assembly: GCA_933210815.1. Taxonomy (NCBI): domain Eukaryota; kingdom Metazoa; phylum Arthropoda; class Arachnida; order Araneae; family Tetragnathidae; genus Meta; species Meta bourneti. The sequence continues at coordinate 107,874,490 of OW119923.1, read as the reverse complement.
ACGATTTTAAATCTATCGAATCTAATTATAGTATTTAAAATACGAATTTCTGTTTGTTTGATCGCTACAGAGTGGCGCAGTGGAAGTGTGCTGGGCCCATAACCCAGAGGTCCGTGATTCGAAACCACGTTCTGCTAGATTTTCGTTTTGTGGAAAAAATATTTTTTTTCCATTAAATGGAAGAGAGAGGGAGGATTTTTAATGAACCACTTGTAATTTTGAAAGGTAAGTATAGCTTTTGCACGATTTGAAATCTATCGAATGTAATTATAGTATTTAAAATACCAATTTCTGTTCAATTCATCGCAGCAGAGTGGCGCAGTGGAAGCGTGCTCGGCCCATAACCCAGAGGTCCGTGGATCGAAACCACGCTCTGATAGATTTTCTTTTTGTTCTTAAAATAATTGTTTTTCCATTTAAATGGAAGAGGGAGGATTTTTAATGCACCACTTGTAATTTTAATAGGAAAGTAGCTTTTGCACGATTTTAAATCTATCGAATCTAATTGTAGTATTTAAAATAACAATTTTTGTTTGACTGACCGCAGCAGAGTGGCGCAGTGGAAGCGTGCTGGGCCCATAACCCAGAGGTCCGTGGATCGAAACCACGCTCTGCTAGATTTTCGTTTTGTGGTTAAAATAATTGTTTTTCCATTTAAATGGAAGAGGGAGGATTTTTAATGCACCACTTGTAATTTTAAAAGGAAAGTGTGTGTGTGTATATATAGCTTTTGCACGATTTTAAATCTATCGAATCCAATTGTAGTATTTAAAATAACAATTTCTGTTTGACTCACCGCAGCAGAGTGGCGCAGTGGAAGCGTGCTGGCCCCATAACCCAGAGGTCCGTGGATCGAAACCACGCTCTGCTAGATTTTTGTTTTGGGGTTAAAATAATTTTTTTCCATTTAAATGGAAGAGGGAGGATTTTTAATGCACCACTTGTAATTTTAAAAGAAAAGTAGCTTTTGCACGATTTTACATATATATCGAATCTAATTGTAGTATTTAAAATAACAATTTCTGTTTGCTCACCGCAGCAGAGTGGCGCAGTGGAAGCGTGCTGGGCCCATAACCCAGAGGTCCGTGGATCGAAACCACGCTCTGCTAGATTTTCGTTTTGTGGTTAAAGTAATTGTTTTTCCATTTAAATGGAAGAGGGAGCATTTTTAATGCACCACTTGTAATTTTAAAAGAAAAGTAGCTTTTGCACGATTTTAAATCTATCGAATCTAATTGTAGTTTTTAAAATAACAATTTCGGTTTGAATCACCGCAGGAGAAAGGCGCAGTGGAAGCGTGCTTCTCCCATAACCCAGAGGTCCGTGGATCGAAACCACGCTCTGATAGATTCTTCTTTTGTGGTTAAAATAATTGTTTTTCCATTTAAATGGAAGAGGGAGGATTTTTAATGCACCACTTGTAATTTTAAAAGGAAAGTAGCTTTTGCATGATTTTAAATCTATCGAATCTAATTGTAGTATTTAAAATAACAATTTTTGTTTGACTGACCGCAGCAGAGTGGCGCAGTGGAAGCGTGCTGGGCCCATAACCCAGAGGTCCGTGGATCGAAACCACGCTCTGCTAGATTTTCGTTTTGTGGTTAAAATAATTGTTTTTCCATTTAAATGGAAGAGGGAGGATTTTGAATGCACCACTTGTAATTTTAAAAGGAAAGTGTGTGTATATATATAGCTTTTGCACGATTTTAAATCTATCGAATCCAATTGTAGTATTTAAAATAACAATTTCTGTTTGACTCACCGCAGCAGAGTGGCGCAGTGGAAGCGTGCTGGGCCCATAACACAGAGGTCCGTGGATCGAAACCACGCTCTGCTAGATTTTTGTTTTGGGGTTAAAATAATTTTTTTCCATTTAAATGGAAGAGGGAGCATTTTTAATGCACCACTTGTAATTTTAAAAGAAAAGTAGCTTTTGCACGATTTTAAATATATCGAATCTAATTGTAGTATTTAAAATAACAATTTCTGTTTGGCTCACCGCAGCAGAGTGGCGCAGTGGAAGCGTGCTGGGCCCATAACCCAGAGGTCCGTGGATCGAAACCACGCTCTGCTAGATTTTCGTTTTGTGGTTAAAGTAATTGTTTTTCCATTTAAATGGAAGAGGGAGGATTTTTAATGCACCACTTGTAATTTTAAAAGAAAAGTAGCTTTTGCACGATTTTAAATCTATCGAATCTAATTGTAGTTTTTAAAATAACAATTTCGGTTTGAATCACCGCAGGAGAGAGGCGCAGTGGAAGCGTGCTTGTCCCATAACCCAGAGGTCCGTGGATCGAAACCACGCTCTGATAGATTCTTCTTTTGTGGTTAAAATAATTGTTTTTCCATTTAAATGGAAGAGGGAGGATTTTTAATGCACCACTTGTAATTTTAAAAGGAAAGTAGCTTTTGCACGATTTTAAATATATCGAATCTAATTGTAGTATTTAAAATAACAATTTCTGTTTGACTCACCGCAGCAGAGTGGCGCAGTGGAAGCGTGCTGGGCCCATAACCCAGAGGTCCGTGGATCGAAACCACGCTCTGCTAGATTTTCGTTTTGTGGTTAAAGTAATTGTTTTTCCATTTAAATGGAAGAGGGAGCATTTTTAATGCACCACTTGTAATTTTAAAAGAAAAGTAGCTTTTGCACGATTTTAAATCTATCGAATCTAATTGTAGTATTTAAAATAACAATTTCTGTTTGACTCACCGCAGCAGAGTGGCGCAGTGGAAGCGTGCTGGACCCCTAACCCAGAGGTCCGTGGATCGAAACCACGCTCTGATCGTTTTTAGTTTTGTGGTTAAAAGAATTGTTTTTCCATTTAAATGGAAGAGGGAGGATTTTTAATGCACCACTTGTAATTTTAAAAGAGGAAAGTATAGCTTTTGCACGATTTTAAATCTATCGAATCTAATTGTAGTATTTAAAATAACAATTTCTCTTTCACTCACCGCAGCAGAGTGGCGCAGTGGAAGCGTGCTGGGCCCCTAACCCAGAGGTCCGTAGATCGAAACCACGTTCTGCTAGATTTTCGTTTTGTGGATAAAATAATTGTTTTTCTATTTAAATGGAAGAGGGAGGATTTTTAATGCACCACTTGTAATTTTAAAAGGAAAGTAGATTTTGCACGATTTTAAATCTATCGAATCTAATTATAGTATTTAAAATAACAATTTCTGTTTGACTCTCCGCTGCAGAGTGGCGCGGTGGAAGCGTGCTGGGCCCATAACCCAGAGGTCCGTGGATCGAAACCACGCTCTGATAGATTTTCTTTTTGTTCTTAAAATAATTGTTTTTCCATTTAAATGGAAGAGGGAGGATTTTTAATGCACCACTTGTAATTTTAATAGGAAAGTAGCTTTTGCACGATTTTAAATCTATCGAATCTAATTGTAGTATTTAAAATAACAATTTTTGTTTGACTGACCGCAGCAGAGTGGCGCAGTGGAAGCGTGCTGGCCCCATAACCCAGAGGTCCGTGGATCGAAACCACGTTCTGCTAGATTTTCGTTTTGTGGAAAAAATATTTTTTTTCCATTAAATGGAAGAGAGAGGGAGGATTTTTAATGAACCACTTGTAATTTTGAAAGGTAAGTATAGCTTTTGCACGATTTGAAATCTATCGAATGTAATTATAGTATTTAAAATACCAATTTCTGTTCAATTCATCGCAGCAGAGTGGCGCAGTGGAAGCGTGCTCGGCCCATAACCCAGAGGTCCGTGGATCGAAACCACGCTCTGCTAGATTTTCTTTTTGTTCTTAAAATAATTGTTTTCCATTTAAATGGAAGAGGGAGGATTTTTAATGCACCACTTGTAATTTTAATAGGAAAGTAGCTTTTGCACGATTTTAAATCTATCGAATCTAATTGTAGTATTTAAAATAACAATTTCGGTTTGAATCACCGCAGGAGAAAGGCGCAGTGGAAGCGTGCTTCTCCCATAACCCAGAGGTCCGTGGATCGAAACCACGCTCTGATAGATTCTTCTTTTGTGGTTAAAATAATTGTTTTTCCATTTAAATGGAAGAGGGAGGATTTTTAATGCACCACTTGTAATTTTAAAAGGAAAGTAGCTTTTGCACGATTTTAAATCTATCGAATCTAATTGTAGTATTTAAAATAACAATTTTTGTTTGACTGACCGCAGCAGAGTGGCGCAGTGGAAGCGTGCTGGGCCCATAACCCAGAGGTCCGTGGATCGAAACCACGCTCTGCTAGATTTTCGTTTTGTGGTTAAAATAATTGTTTTTCCATTTAAATGGAAGAGGGAGGATTTTGAATGCACCACTTGTAATTTTAAAAGGAAAGTGTGTGTATATATAGCTTTTGCACGATTTTAAATCTATCGAATCCAATTGTAGTATTTAAAATAACAATTTCTGTTTGACTCACCGCAGCAGAGTGGCGCAGTGGAAGCGTGCTGGGCCCATAACCCAGAGGTCCGTGGATCGAAACCACGCTCTGCTAGATTTTTGTTTTGGGGTTAAAATAATTTTTTTCCATTTAAATGGAAGAGGGAGCATTTTTAATGCACCACTTGTAATTTTAAAAGAAAAGTAGCTTTTGCACGATTTTAAATATATCGAATCTAATTGTAGTATTTAAAATAACAATTTCTGTTTGGCTCACCGCAGCAGAGTGGCGCAGTGGAAGCGTGCTGGGCCAATAACCCAGAGGTCCGTGGATCGAAACCACGCTCTGCTAGATTTTCGTTTTGTGGTTAAAGTAATTGTTTTTCCATTTAAATGGAAGAGGGAGGATTTTTAATGCACCACTTGTAATTTTAAAAGAAAAGTAGCTTTTGCACGATTTTAAATCTATCGAATCTAATTGTAGTTTTTAAAATAACAATTTCTGTTTGACTCACCGCAGCAGAGTGGCGCAGTGGAAGCGTGCTGGACCCCTAACCCAGAGGTCCGTGGATCGAAACCACGCTCTGATCGTTTTTAGTTTTGTGGTTAAAAGAATTGTTTTTCCATTTAAATGGAAGAGGGAGGATTTTTAATGCACCACTTGTAATTTTAAAAGAGGAAAGTATAGCTTTTGCACGATTTTAAATCTATCGAATCTAATTGTAGTATTTAAAATAACAATTTCTCTTTCACTCACCGCAGCAGAGTGGCGCAGTGGAAGCGTGCTGGGCCCCTAACCCAGAGGTCCGGAGATCGAAACCACGTTCTGCTAGATTTTCGTTTTGTGGATAAAATAATTGTTTTTCTATTTAAATGGAAGAGGGAGGATTTTTAATGCACCACTTGTAATTTTAAAAGGAAAGTAGATTTTGCACGATTTTAAATCTATCGAATCTAATTATAGTATTTAAAATAACAATTTCTGTTTGACTCTCCGCTGCAGAGTGGCGCGGTGGAAGCGTGCTGGGCCCATAACCCAGAGGTCCGTGGATCGAAACCACGCTCTGATAGATTTTCTTTTTGTTCTTAAAATAATTGTTTTTCCATTTAAATGGAAGAGGGAGGATTTTTAATGCACCACTTGTAATTTTAATAGGAAAGTAGCTTTTGCACGATTTTAAATCTATCGAATCTAATTGTAGTATTTAAAATAACAATTTTTGTTTGACTGACCGCAGCAGAGTGGCGCAGTGGAAGCGTGCTGGCCCCATAACCCAGAGGTCCGTGGATCGAAACCACGTTCTGCTAGATTTTCGTTTTGTGGAAAAAATATTTTTTTTCCATTAAATGGAAGAGAGAGGGAGGATTTTTAATGAACCACTTGTAATTTTGAAAGGTAAGTATAGCTTTTGCACGATTTGAAATCTATCGAATGTAATTATAGTATTTAAAATACCAATTTCTGTTCAATTCATCGCAGCAGAGTGGCGCAGTGGAAGCGTGCTCGGCCCATAACCCAGAGGTCCGTGGATCGAAACCACGCTCTGATAGATTTTCTTTTTGTTCTTAAAATAATTGTTTTCCATTTAAATGGAAGAGGGAGGATTTTTAATGCACCACTTGTAATTTTAATAGGAAAGTAGCTTTTGCACGATTTTAAATCTATCGAATCTAATTGTAGTATTTAAAATAACAATTTCGGTTTGAATCACCGCAGGAGAAAGGCGCAGTGGAAGCGTGCTTCTCCCATAACCCAGAGGTCCGTGGATCGAAACCACGCTCTGATAGATTCTTCTTTTGTGGTTAAAATAATTGTTTTTCCATTTAAATGGAAGAGGGAGGATTTTTAATGCACCACTTGTAATTTTAAAAGGAAAGTAGCTTTTGCACGATTTTAAATCTATCGAATCTAATTGTAGTATTTAAAATAACAATTTTTGTTTGACTGACCGCAGCAGAGTGGCGCGGTGGAAGCGTGCTGGGCCCATAACCCAGAGGTCCGTGGATCGAAACCACGCTCTGCTAGATTTTCGTTTTGTGGTTAAAATAATTGTTTTTCCATTTAAATGGAAGAGGGAGGATTTTGAATGCACCACTTGTAATTTTAAAAGGAAAGTGTGTGTATATATAGCTGCACGATTTTAAATCTATCGAATCCAATTGTAGTATTTAAAATAACAATTTCTGTTTGACTCACCGCAGCAGAGTGGCGCAGTGGAAGCGTGCTGGGCCCATAACCCAGAGGTCCGTGGATCGAAACCACGCTCTGCTAGATTTTTGTTTTGGGGTTAAAATAATTTTTTTCCATTTAAATGGAAGAGGGAGCATTTTTAATGCACCACTTGTAATTTTAAAAGAAAAGTAGCTTTTGCACGATTTTAAATATATCGAATCTAATTGTAGTATTTAAAATAACAATTTCTGTTTGGCTCACCGCAGCAGAGTGGCGCAGTGGAAGCGTGCTGGGCCCATAACCCAGAGGTCCGTGGATCGAAACCACGCTCTGCTAGATTTTCGTTTTGTGGTTAAAGTAATTGTTTTTCCATTTAAATGGAAGAGGGAGGATTTTTAATGCACCACTTGTAATTTTAAAAGAAAAGTAGCTTTTGCACGATTTTAAATCTATCGAATCTAATTGTAGTTTTTAAAATAACAATTTCGGTTTGAATCACCGCAGGAGAGAGGCGCAGTGGAAGCGTGCTTGTCCCATAACCCAGAGGTCCGTGGATCGAAACCACGCTCTGCTAGATTTTCGTTTTGTGGTTAAAGTAATTGTTTTTCCATTTAAATGGAAGAGGGAGCATTTTTAATGCACCACTTGTAATTTTAAAAGAAAAGTAGCTTTTGCACGATTTTAAATCTATCGAATCTAATTGTAGTATTTAAAATAACAATTTCTGTTTGACTCACCGCAGCAGAGTGGCGCAGTGGAAGCGTGCTGGACCCCTAACCCAGAGGTCCGTGGATCGAAACCACGCTCTGATCGTTTTTAGTTTTGTGGTTAAAAGAATTGTTTTTCCATTTAAATGGAAGAGGGAGGATTTTTAATGCACCACTTGTAATTTTAAAAGAGGAAAGTATAGCTTTTGCACGATTTTAAATCTATCGAATCTAATTGTAGTATTTAAAATAACAATTTCTCTTTCACTCACCGCAGCAGAGTGGCGCAGTGGAAGCGTGCTGGGCCCCTAACCCAGAGGTCCGGAGATCGAAACCACGTTCTGCTAGATTTTCGTTTTGTGGATAAAATAATTGTTTTTCTATTTAAATGGAAGAGGGAGGATTTTTAATGCACCACTTGTAATTTTAAAAGGAAAGTAGATTTTGCACGATTTTAAATCTATCGAATCTAATTATAGTATTTAAAATAACAATTTCTGTTTGACTCTCCGCTGCAGAGTGGCGCGGTGGAAGCGTGCTGGGCCCATAACCCAGAGGTCCGTGGATCGAAACCACGCTCTGATAGATTTTCTTTTTGTTCTTAAAATAATTGTTTTTCCATTTAAATGGAAGAGGGAGGATTTTTAATGCACCACTTGTAATTTTAATAGGAAAGTAGCTTTTGCACGATTTTAAATCTATCGAATCTAATTGTAGTATTTAAAATAACAATTTTTGTTTGACTGACCGCAGCAGAGTGGCGCAGTGGAAGCGTGCTGGGCCCATAACCCAGAGGCCGGGGATCGAAACCACGTTCTGCTAGATTTTCGTTTTGTGGAAAAAATATTTTTTTTCCATTAAATGGAAGAGAGAGAGAGAGAGAGAGGGAGGATTTTTAATGAACCACTTGTAATTTTGAAAGGTAAGTATAGCTTTTGCACGATTTGAAATCTATCGAATGTAATTATAGTATTTAAAATACCAATTTCTGTTCAATTCATCGCAGCAGAGTGGCGCAGTGGAAGCGTGCTCGGCCCATAACCCAGAGGTCCGTGGATCGAAACCACGCTCTGATAGATTTTCTTTTTGTTCTTAAAATAATTGTTTTCCATTTAAATGGAAGAGGGAGGATTTTTAATGCACCACTTGTAATTTTAATAGGAAAGTAGCTTTTGCACGATTTTAAATCTATCGAATCTAATTGTAGTATTTAAAATAACAATTTTTGTTCGACTGACCGCAGCAGAGTGGCGCAGTGGAAGCGTGCTGGGCCCATAACCCAGAGGTCCGTGGATCGAAACCACGCTCTGCTAGATTTTCGTTTTGTGGTTAAAATAATTGTTTTTCCATTTAAATGGAAGAGGGAGGATTTTTAATGCACCACTTGTAATTTTAAAAGGAAAGTGTGTGTATATATAGCTTTTGCACGATTTTAAATCTATCGAATCCAATTGTAGTATTTAAAATAACAATTTCTGTTTGACTCACCGCAGCAGAGTGGCGCAGTGGAAGCGTGCTGGGCCCATAACCCAGAGGTCCGTGGATCGAAACCACGCTCTGCTAGATTTTTGTTTTGGGGTTAAAATAATTTTTTTCCATTTAAATGGAAGAGGGAGGATTTTTAATGCACCACTTGTAATTTTAAAAGAGAAGTAGCTTTTGCACGATTTTACATATATATCGAATCTAATTGTAGTATTTAAAATAACAATTTCTGTTTGCTCACCGCAGCAGAGTGGCGCAGTGGAAGCGTGCTGGGCCCATAACCCAGAGGTCCGTGGATCGAAACCACGCTCTGATAGATTCTTCTTTTGTGGTTAAAATAATTGTTTTTCCCTTTAAATGGAAGAGGGAGGATTTTTAATGCACCACTTGTAATTTTAAAAGGAAAGTGTGTGTATATATAGCTTTTGCACGATTTTAAATCTATCGAATCCAATTGTAGTATTTAAAATAACAATTTCTATTTGACTCACCGCAGCAGAGTGGCGCAGTCTAAGCGTGCTGGGCCCATAACCCAAAGGTCCGTGGTTCGAAACCACGCTCTGCTAGATTTTTGTTTTGTGGTTAAAATAATTGTTTTTCCATTTAAATGGAAGAGGGAGGATTTTTAATGCACCACTTGTAATTTTAAAAGAAAAGTAGCTTTTGCACGATTTTAAATATATCGAATCTAATTGTAGTATTTAAAATAACAATTTCTGTTTGACTCACCGCAGCAGAGTGGCGCAGTGGAAGCGTGCTGGGCCCATAACCCAGAGGTCCGATGATCGAAACCACGCTCTGATCGTTTTTAGTTTTGTGGTTAAAGTAATTGTTTTTCCATTTAAATGGAAGAGGGAGCATTTTTAATGCACCATTTGTAATTTTAAAAGAAAAGTAGCTTTTGCACGATTTTAAATCTATCGAATCTAATTGTAGTATTTAAAATAACAATTACTGTTTGACTCACCGCAGCAGAATGGCGCTGTGGAAGCGTGCTGGGCCCATAACCCAGAGGTCCGTGGATCGAAACCACGCTCTGCTAGATTTTTGTTTTGGGGTTAAAATAATTTTTTTTCCATTTAAATGGAAGAGGGAGGATTTTTAATGCACCACTTGTAATTTTAAAAGAAAAGTAGCTTTTGCACGATTTTAAATATATCGAATCTAATTGTAGTATTTAAAATAACAATTTCTGTTTGACTCACCGCAGCAGAGTGGCGCAGTGGAAGCGTGCTGGGCCCATAACCCAGAGGTCCGTGGATCGAAACCACGCTCTGCTAGATTTTCGTTTTGTGGTTAAAGTAATTGTTTTTCCATTTAAATGGAAGAGGGAGGATTTTTAATGCACCACTTGTAATTTTAAAAGAAAAGTAGCTTTTGCACGATTTTAAATATATCGAATCTAATTGTAGTATTTAAAATAACAATTTCTGTTTGGCTCACCGCAGGAGAGTGGCGCAGTGGAAGCGTGCTTGTCCCATAACCCAGAGGTCCGTGGATCGAAACCACGCTCTGATAGATTCTTCTTTTGTGGTTAAAATAATTGTTTTTCCATTTAAATGGAAGAGGGAGGATTTTTAATGCACCATTTGTAATTTTAAAAGGAAAGTGTGTGTATATATATATAGCTTTTGCACGATTTTAAATCTATCGAATCCAATTGTAGTATTTAAAATAACAATTTCTGTTTGACTCACCGCAGCAGAGTGGCGCAGTCTAAGCGTGCTGGGCCCATAACCCAAAGGTCCGTGGATCGAAACCACGCTCTGCTAGATTTTTGTTTTGTGGTTAAAATAATTGTTTTTCCATTTAAATGGAAGAGGGAGGATTTTTAATGCACCACTTGTAATTTTAAAAGAAAAGTAGCTTTTGCACGATTTTAAATATATCGAATCTAATTGTAGTATTTAAAATAACAATTTCTGTTTGGCTCACCGCAGCAGAGTGGCGCAGTGGAAGCGTGCTGGGCCCATAACACAGAGGTCCGTGGATCGAAACCACGCTCTGATAGATTCTTCTTTTGTAGTTAAAGTAATTGTTTTTCCATTTAAATGGAAGAGGGAGGATTTTTAATGCACCACTTGTAATTTTAAAAGAAAAGTAGCTTTTGCACGATTTTAAATATATCGAATCTAATTGTAGTATTTAAAATAACAATTTCTGTTTGACTCACCGCAGCAGAGTGGCGCAGTGGAAGCGTGCTGGGCCCATAACCCAGAGGTCCGTGGATCGAAACCACGCTGTGATAGTTTTTAGTTTTGTGGTTAAAAGAATTGTTTTTCCATTTAAATGGAAGAGGGAGGATTTTTAATGCACCACTTGTAATTTTAAAAGAGGAAAGTATAGCTTTTGCACGATTTTAAATCTATCGAATCTAATTGTAGTATTTAAAATAACAATTTCTGCTTGACTCACCGCAGCAGAGTGGCGCAGTGGAAGCGTGCTCGGCCCATAACCCAGAGGTCCGTGGATCGAAACCACGCTCTGATAGATTTTCTTTTTGTTCTTAAAATAATTGTTTTTCTATTTAAATGGAAGCGGGAGGATTTTTAATGCACCACTTGTAATTTTAAAAGGAAAGTAGCTTTTGCACGATTTTAAATCTATCGAATCTAATTATAGTATTTAAAATACGAATTTCTGTTTGTTTGATCGCTACAGAGTGGCGCAGTGGAAGTGTGCTGGGCCCATAACCCAGAGGTCCGTGATTCGAAACCACGTTCTGCTAGATTTTCGTTTTGTGGAAAAAATATTTTTTTTCCATTAAATGGAAGAGAGAGAGAGGGAGGATTTTTAATGAACCACTTGTAATTTTGAAAGGTAAGTATAGCTTTTGCACGATTTGAAATCTATCGAATGTAATTATAGTATTTAAAATACCAATTTCTGTTCAATTCATCGCAGCAGAGTGGCGCAGTGGAAGCGTGCTCGGCCCATAACCCAGAGGTCCGTGGATCGAAACCACGCTCTGATAGATTTTCTTTTTGTTCTTAAAATAATTGTTTTTCCATTTAAATGGAAGAGGGAGGATTTTTAATGCACCACTTGTAATTTTAATAGGAAAGTAGCTTTTGCACGATTTTAAATCTATCGAATCTAATTGTAGTATTTAAAATAACAATTTCTGTTTGACTCACCGCAGCAGAGTGGCGCAGTGGAAGCGTGCTGGGCCCATAACCCAGAGGTCCGTGGATCGAAACCACGCTCTGCTAGATTTTCGTTTTGTGGTTAAAGTAATTGTTTTTCCATTTAAATGGAAGAGGGAGGATTTTTAATGCACCACTTGTAATTTTAAAAGAAAAGTAGCTTTTGCACGATTTTAAATATATCGAATCTAATTGTAGTATTTAAAATAACAATTTCTGTTTGGCTCACCGCAGGAGAGTGGCGCAGTGGAAGCGTGCTTGTCCCATAACCCAGAGGTCCGTGGATCGAAACCACGCTCTGATAGATTCTTCTTTTGTGGTTAAAATAATTGTTTTTCCATTTAAATGGAAGAGGGAGGATTTTTAATGCACCATTTGTAATTTTAAAAGGAAAGTGTGTGTATATATATATAGCTTTTGCACGATTTTAAATCTATCGAATCCAATTGTAGTATTTAAAATAACAATTTCTGCTTGACTCACCGCAGCAGAGTGGCGCAGTCTAAGCGTGCTGGGCCCATAACCCAGAGGTCCGTGGATCGAAACCACGTTCTGCTAGATTTTCGTTTTGTGGATAAAATAATTGTTTTTCTATTTAAATGGAAGCGGGAGGATTTTTAATGCACCACTTGTAATTTTAAAAGGAAAGTAGCTTTTGCACGATTTTAAATCTATCGAATCTAATTGTAGTATTTAAAATAACAATTTTTGTTTGACTGACCGCAGCAGAGTGGCGCAGTGGAAGCGTGCTGGGCCCATAACCCAGAGGTCCGTGGATCGAAACCGCGTTCTGCTAGATTTTCGTTTTGTGGAAAAAATATTTTTTTTCCATTAAATGGAAGAGAGAGGGAGGATTTTTAATGAACCACTTGTAATTTTGAAAGGTAAGTATAGCTTTTGCACGATTTGAAATCTATCGAATGTAATTATAGTATTTAAAATACCAATTTCTGTTCAATTCATCGCAGCAGAGTGGCGCAGTGGAAGCGTGCTCGGCCCATAACCCAGAGGTCCGTGGATCGAAACCACGCTCTGATAGATTTTCTTTTTGTTCTTAAAATAATTGTTTTTCCATTTAAATGGAAGAGGGAGGATTTTTAATGCACCACTTGTAATTTTAATAGGAAAGTAGCTTTTGCACGATTTTAAATCTATCGAATCTAATTGTAGTATTTAAAATAACAATTTTTGTTTGACTGACCGCAGCAGAGTGGCGCAGTGGAAGCGTGCTGGGCCCATAACCCAGAGGTCCGTGGATCGAAACCACGCTGTGATAGTTTTTAGTTTTGTGGTTAAAAGAATTGTTTTTCCATTTAAATGGAAGAGGGAGGATTTTTAATGCACCACTTGTAATTTTAAAAGAGGAAAGTATAGCTTTTGCACGATTTTAAATCTATCGAATCTAATTGTAGTATTTAAAATAACAATTTCTGCTTGACTCACCGCAGCAGAGTGGCGCAGTGGAAGCCTGCTGGGCCCATAACCCAGAGGTCCGTGGATCGAAACCACGTTCTGCTAGATTTTCGTTTTGTGGATAAAATAATTGTTTTTCTATTTAAATGGAAGCGGGAGGATTTTTAATGCACCACTTGTAATTTTAAAAGGAAAGTAGCTTTTGCACGATTTTAAATCTATCGAATCTAATTATAGTATTTAAAATACGAATTTCTGTTTGTTTGATCGCTACAGAGTGGCGCAGTGGAAGTGTGCTGGGCCCATAACCCAGAGGTCCGTGATTCGAAACCACGTTCTGCTAGATTTTCGTTTTGTGGAAAAAATATTTTTTTTCCATTAAATGGAAGAGAGAGAGGGAGGATTTTTAATGAACCACTTGTAATTTTGAAAGGTAAGTATAGCTTTTGCACGATTTGAAATCTATCGAATGTAATTATAGTATTTAAAATACCAATTTCTGTTCAATTCATCGCAGCAGAGTGGCGCAGTGGAAGCGTGCTCGGCCCATAACCCAGAGGTCCGTGGATCGAAACCACGCTCTGATAGATTTTCTTTTTGTTCTTAAAATAATTGTTTTTCCATTTAAATGGAAGAGGGAGGATTTTTAATGCACCACTTGTAATTTTAATAGGAAAGTAGCTTTTGCACGATTTTAAATCTATCGAATCTAATTGTAGTATTTAAAATAACAATTTTTGTTTGACTGACCGCAGCAGAGTGGCGCAGTGGAAGCGTGCTGGGCCCATAACCCAGAGGTCCGTGGATCGAAACCACGCTCTGCTAGATTTTCGTTTTGGGGTTAAAATAATTGTTTTTCCATTTAAATGGAAGAGGGAGGATTTTTAATGCACCACTTGTAATTTTAAAAGGAAAGTGTGTGTATATATATAGCTTTTGCACGATTTTAAATCTATCGAATCCAATTGTAGTATTTAAAATAACAATTTCTGTTTGACTCACCGCAGCAGAGTGGCGCAGTGGAAGCGTGCTGGGCCCATAACCCAGAGGTCCGTGGATCGAAACCACGCTCTGCTAGATTTTTGTTTTGGGGTTAAAATAATTTTTTTCCATTTAAATGGAAGAGGGAGGATTTTTAATGCACCACTTGTAATTTTAAAAGAAAAGTAGCTTTTGCACGATTTTACATATATATCGAATCTAATTGTAGTATTTAAAATAACAATTTCTGTTTGCTCACCGCAGCAGAGTGGCGCAGTGGAAGCGTGCTGTTCCCATAACCCAGAGGTCCGTGGATCGAAACCACGCTCTGCTAGATTTTCGTTTTGGGGTTAAAGTAATTGTTTTTCCATTTAAATGGAAGAGGGAGGATTTTTAATGCACCACTTGTAATTTTAAAAGAAAAGTAGCTTTTGCACGATTTTAAATCTATCGAATCTAATTGTAGTTTTTAAAATAACAATTTCGGTTTGAATCACCGCAGGAGAGAGGCGCAGTGGAAGCGTGCTTCTCCCGTAACCCAGAGGTCCGTGGATCGAAACCACGCTCTGATAGATTCTTCTTTTGTGGTTAAAATAATTGTTTTTCCATTTAAATCGAAGAGGGAGGATTTTTAATGCACCACTTGTAATTTTAAAAGGAAAGTAGCTTTTGCACGATTTTAAATCTATCGAATCTAATTGCAGTATTTAAAATAACAATTTTTGTGTGACTGACCGCAGCAGAGTGGCGCAGTGGAAGCGTGCTGGGCCCATAACCCAGAGGTCCGTGGATCGAAACCACGCTCTGATAGATTTTCGTTTTGTGGTTAAAATAATTGTTTTTCCATTTAAATGGAAGAGGGAGGATTTTGAATGCACCACTTGTAAATTTAAAAGGAAAGTGTGTGTATATATATAGCTTTTGCACGATTTTAAATCTATCGAATCCAATTGTAGTATTTAAAATAACAATTTCTGTTTGACTCACCGCAGCAGAGTGGCGCAGTGGAAGCGTGCTGGGCCCATAACCCAGAGGTCCGTGGATAGAAACCACGCTCTGCTAGATTTTTGTTTTGGGGTTAAAATAATTTTTTTCCATTTAAATGGAAGAGGGAGCATTTTTAATGCACCACTTGTAATTTTAAAAGAAAAGTAGCTTTTGCACGATTTTAAATATATCGAATCTAATTGTAGTATTTAAAATAACAATTTCTGTTTGGCTCCCCGCAGCAGAGTGGCGCAGTGGAAGCGTGCTGGGCCCATAACCCAGAGGTCCGTGGATCGAAACCACGCTCTGCTAGATTTTCGTTTTGTGGTTAAAGTAATTGTTTTTCCATTTAAATGGAAGAGGGAGGATTTTTAATGCACCACTTGTAATTTTAAAAGAAAAGTAGCTTTTGCACGATTTTAAATCTATCGAATCTAATTGTAGTTTTTAAAATAACAATTTCGGTTTGAATCACCGCAGGAGAGAGGCGCAGTGGAAGCGTGCTTGTCCCATAACCCAGAGGTCCGTGGATCGAAACCACGCTCTGATAGATTCTTCTTTTGTGGTTAAAATAATTGTTTTTCCATTTAAATGGAAGAGGGAGGATTTTTAATGCACCACTTGTAATTTTAAAAGGAAAGTGTGTGTATATATAGCTTTTGCACGATTTTAAATCTATCGAATCCAATTGTAGTATTTAAAATAACAATTTCTATTTGACTCACCGCAGCAGAGTGGCGCAGTCTAAGCGTGCTGGGCCCATAACCCAAAGGTCCGTGGATCGAAACCACGCTCTGCTAGATTTTTGTTTTGTGGTTAAAATAATTGTTTTTCCATTTAAATGGAAGAGGGAGGATTTTTAATGCACCACTTGTAATTTTAAAAGAAAAGTAGCTTTTGCACGATTTTAAATATATCGAATCTAATTGTAGTATTTAAAATAACAATTTCTGTTTAACTCACCGCAGCAGAGTGGCGCAGTGGAAGCGTGCTTGTCCCATAACCCAGAGGTCCGTGGATCGAAACCACGCTCTGCTAGATTTTCGTTTTGTGGTTAAAGTAATTGTTTTTCCATTTAAATGGAAGAGGGAGCATTTTTAATGCACCACTTGTAATTTTAAAAGAAAAGTAGCTTTTGCACGATTTTAAATCTATCGAATCTAATTGTAGTATTTAAAATAACAATTTCTGTTTGACTCACCGCAGCAGAGTGGCGCAGTGGAAGCGTGCTGGGCCCATAACCCAGAGGTCCGTGGATCGAAACCACGCTCTGATCGTTTTTAGTTTTGTGGTTAAAAGAATTGTTTTTCCATTTAAATGGAAGAGGGAGGATTTTTAATGCACCACTTGTAATTTTAAAAGAGGAAAGTATAGCTTTTGCACGATTTTAAATCTATCGAATCTAATTGTAGTATTTAAAATAACAATTTCTCTTTGACTCACCGCAGCAGAGTGGCGCAGTGGAAGCGTGCTGGGCCCCTAACCCAGAGGTCCGGAGATCGAAACCACGTTCTGCTAGATTTTCGTTTTGTGGATAAAATAATTGTTTTTCTATTTAAATGGAAGAGGGAGGATTTTTAATGCACCACTTGTAATTTTAAAAGGAAAGTAGATTTTGCACGATTTTAAATCTATCGAATCTAATTATAGTATTTAAAATAACAATTTCTGTTTGACTCTCCGCAGCAGAGTGGCGCGGTGGAAGCGTGCTGGGCCCATAACCCAGAGGTCCGTGGATCGAAACCACGCTCTGATAGATTTTCTTTTTGTGGTTAAAATAATTGTTTTTCCATTTAAATGGAAGAGGGAGGATTTTTAATGCACCACTTGTAATTTTAATAGGAAAGTAGCTTTTGCACGATTTTAAATCTATCGAATCTAATTGTAGTATTTAAAATAACAATTTTTGTTTGACTGACCGCAGCAGAGTGGCGCAGTGGAAGCGTGCTGGGCCCATAACCCAGAGGTCCGTGGATCGAAACCGCGTTCTGCTAGATTTTCGTTTTGTGGAAAAAATATTTTTTTTCCATTAAATGGAAGAGAGAGGGAGGATTTTTAATGAACCACTTGTAATTTTGAAAGGTAAGTATAGCTTTTGCACGATTTGAAATCTATCGAATGTAATTATAGTATTTAAAATACCAATTTCTGTTCAATTCATCGCAGCAGAGTGGCGCAGTGGAAGCGTGCTCGGCCCATAACCCAGAGGTCCGTGGATCGAAACCACGCTCTGATAGATTTTCTTTTTGTTCTTAAAATAATTGTTTTTCCATTTAAATGGAAGAGGGAGGATTTTTAATGCACCACTTGTAATTTTAATAGGAAAGTAGCTTTTGCACGATTTTAAATCTATCGAATCTAATTGTAGTATTTAAAATAACAATTTTTGTTTGACTGACCGCAGCAGAGTGGCGCAGTGGAAGCGTGCTGGGCCCATAACCCAGAGGTCCGTGGATCGAAACCACGCTCTGCTAGATTTTCGTTTTGTGGTTAAAATAATTGTTTTTCCATTTAAATGGAAGAGGGAGGATTTTTAATGCACCACTTGAAATTTTAAAAGGAAAGTGTGTGTATATATAGCTTTTGCACGATTTTAAATCTATCGAATCCAATTGTAGTATTTAAAATAACAATTTCTGTTTGACTCACCGCAGCAGAGTGGCGCAGTGGAAGCGTGCTGGGCCCATAACCCAGAGGTCCGTGGATCGAAACCACGCTCTGCTAGATTTTTGTTTTGGGGTTAAAATAATTTTTTTCCATTTAAATGGAAGAGGGAGGATTTTTAATGCACCACTTGTAATTTTAAAAGAAAAGTAGCTTTTGCACGATTTTACATATATATCGAATCTAATTGTAGTATTTAAAATAACAATTTCTGTTTGCTCACCGCAGCAGAGTGGCGCAGTGGAAGCGTGCTGGGCCCATAACCCAGAGGTCCGTGGATCGAAACCACGCTCTGCTAGATTTTCGTTTTGTGGTTAAAGTAATTGTTTTTCCATTTAAATGGAAGAGGGAGGATTTTTAATGCACCACTTGTAATTTTAAAAGAAAAGTAGCTTTTGCACGATTTTAAATCTATCGAATCTAATTGTAGTTTTTAAAATAACAATTTCGGTTTGAATCACCGCAGGAGAGAGGCGCAGTGGAAGCGTGCTTCTCCCATAACCCAGAGGACCGTGGATTGAAACCACGCTCTGATAGATTCTTCTTTTGTGGTTAAAATAATTGTTTTTCCATTTAAATGGAAGAGGGAGGATTTTTAATGCACCACTTGTAATTTTAAAAGGAAAGTAGCTTTTGCACGATTTTAAATCTATCGAATCTAATTGTAGTATTTAAAATAACAATTTTTGTTTGACTGACCGCAGCAGAGTGGCGCAGTGGAAGCGTGCTGGGCCCATAACCCAGAGGTCCGTGGATCGAAACCACGCTCTGCTAGATTTTCGTTTTGTGGTTAAAATAATTGTTTTTCCATTTAAATGGAAGAGGGAGGATTTTGAATGCACCACTTGTAATTTTAAAAGGAAAGTGTGTGTATATATATATAGCTTTTGCACGATTTTAAATCTATCGAATCCAATTGTAGTATTTAAAATAACAATTTCTGTTTGACTCACCGCAGCAGAGTGGCGCAGTGGAAGCGTGCTGGGCCCATAACCCAGAGGTCCGTGGATCGAAACCACGCTCTGCTAGATTTTTGTTTTGGGGTTAAAATAATTTTTTTCCATTTAAATGGAAGAGGGAGGATTTTTAATGCACCACTTGTAATTTTAAAAGAAAAGTAGCTTTTGCACGATTTTAAATATATCGAATCTAATTGTAGTATTTAAAATAACAATTTCTGTTTGACTCACCGCAGCAGAGTGGCGCAGTGGAAGCGTGCTGGGCCCATAACCCAGAGGTCCGTGGATCGAAACCACGCTCTGCTAGATTTTCGTTTTGTGGTTAAAGTAATTGTTTTTCCATTTAAATGGAAGAGGGAGCATTTTTAATGCACCACTTGTAATTTTAAAAGAAAAGTAGCTTTTGCACGATTTTAAATCTATCGAATCTAATTGTAGTATTTAAAATAACAATTTCTGTTTGACTCACCGCAGCGGAGTGGCGCAGTGGAAGCGTGCTGGGCCCATAACCCAGAGGTCCGTGGATCGAAACCACGCTCTGATCGTTTTTAGTTTTGTGGTTAAAAGAATTGTTTTTCCATTTAAATGGAAGAGGGAGGATTTTTAATGCACCACTTGTAATTTTAAAAGAGGAATGTATAGCTTTTGCACGATTTTAAATCTATCGAATCTAATTGTAGTATTTAAAATAACAATTTCTCTTTGACTCACCGCAGCAGAGTGGCGCAGTGGAAGCGTGCTGGGCCCCTAACCCAGAGGTCCGGAGATCGAAACCACGTTCTGCTAGATTTTTGTTTTGTGGATAAAATAATTGTTTTTCTATTTAAATGGAAGAGGGAGGATTTTTAATGTACCACTTGTAATTTTAAAAGGAAAGTAGATTTTGCACGATTTTAAATCATCGAATCTAATTGTAGTATTTAAAATAACAATTTCTCTTTGACTCTCCGCAGCAGAGTGGCGCGGTGGAAGCGTGCTGGGCCCATAACCCAGAGGTCCGTCAATCGAAACCACGCTCTGCTGGATTTTCGTTTTGTGGTTAAAATAATTGTTTTTCCATTTAAATGGAAGAGGGATTATATTTAATGCACCACTTGTAATTTTAAAAGGAAAGTAGCTTTTGCACGATTTTAAATCTATCGAATCTAATTGTAGTATTTAAAATACGAATTTCTGTTTGTTTGATCGCTACAGAGTGGCGCAGTGGAAGTGTGCTGGGCCCATAACCCAGAGGTCCGTGATTCGAAACCACGCTCTGCTAGATTTTCGTTTTGTGGAAAAAATATTTTTTTTCCATTAAGTGGAAGAGAGAGAGAGAGGGAGGATTTTTAATGAACCACTTTTAATTTTGAATGGTAAGTATAGCTTTTGCACGATTTGAAATCTATCGAATGTATTTATAGTATTTAAAATACCAATTTCTGTTCAATTCATCGCAGCAGAGTGGCGCAGTGGAAGTGTGCTCGGCCCTTAACCCAGAGGTCCGTGGATCGAAACCACGCTCTGATAGATTTTCTTTTTGTTCTTAAAATAATTGTTTTTCAATTTAAATGGAAGAGGGAGGATTTTTTAATGCACCACTTGTAATTTTAAAAGGAAAGTAGCTTTTGCACGATTTTAAATCTATCGAATCTAATTGTAGTATTTAAAATAACAATTTTTGTTTGATTGACAGCAGCAGAGTGGCGCTGTGGAAGCGTGGTGGGCCCATAACCCAGAGGTCCGTGGATCGAAACCACGCTCTGCTAGATTTTCGTTTTGTGGTTAAAATAATTGTTTTTCCATTTAAATGGAAGAGGGAGGATTTTTAATGCACCACTTGTAATTTTAAAAGGAAAGTGTGTGTATATATATAGCTTTTGCACGATTTTAAATCTATCGAATCCAATTGTAGTATTTAAAATAACAATTTCTGTTTGACTCACCGCAGCAGAGTGGCGCAGTGGAAGCGTGCTGGGCCCATAACCCAGAGGTCCGTGGATCGAAACCACGCTCTGCTAGATTTTTTGTTTTGGGGTTAAAATAATTTTTTTTTCATTTAAATGGAAGAGGGAGGATTTTTAATGCACCACTTGTAATTTTAAAAGAAAAGTAACTTTTGCACGATTTTAAATATATCGAATCTAATTGTAGTATATAAAATAACAATTTCTGTTTGACTCACCGCAGCAGAGTGGCGCAGTGGAAGCGTGCTGGGCCCATAACCCAGATGTCCGTGGATCGAAACCACGCTCTGCTAGATTTTCGTTTTGTGGTTAAAGTAATTGTTTTTCCATTTAAATGGAAGAGGGAGGATTTTTAATGCACCACTTGTAATTTTAAAAGAAAAGTAGCTTTTGCACGATTTTAAATCTATCGAATCTAATTGTAGTTTTTAAAATAACAATTTCGGTTTGAATCACCGCAGGAGAGTGGCGCAGTGGAAGCGTGCTTGTCCCATAACCCAGAGGTCCGTGGATCGAAACCACGCTCTGATAGATTCTTCTTTTGTGGTTAAAATAATTGTTTTTCCATTTAAATGGGGGAGGATGTTTAAAGCACCACTTGTAATTTTAAAAGGAAAGTTTGTGTATATATAGCTTTTGCACGATTTTAAATCTATCGAATCCAATTGTAGTATTTAAAATAACAATTTCTGTTTGATTCACCGCAGCAGAGTGGCGCAGTGGAAGCGTGCTGGGCCCATAACCCAGAGGTCCGTGGATCGAAACCACGCTCTGCTAGATTTTCGTTTTGTGGTTAAAGTAATTGTTTTTCCATTTAAATGGAAGAGGGAGGATTTTTAATGCACCACTTGTAATTTTAAAAGAAAAGTATATCTTTTGCACGATTTTAAATCTATCGAATCTAATTGTAGATTTTAAAATAACAATTTCGGTTTGAATCACCGAAGCAGAGTGGCGCAGTGGAAGCGTGCTTGGCCCATAGCCCAGAGGCCCGTGGATCGAAACCACGCTCTGATAGTTTTTAGTTTTGTGGTTAAAAGAATTGTTTTTCCATTTAAATGGAAGAGGGAGCATTTTTAATGCACCACTTGTAATTTTAAAAGAGGAAAGTATAGCTTTTGCACGATTTTAAATCTATCGAATCTAATTGTAGTATTTAAAATAACAATTTCTGTTTGACTCACCGCAGCAGAGTGGCGCAGTGGAAGCGTGCTGGGCCCATAACCCAGAGGTCCGTGGATCGAAACCACGCTCTGCTAGATTTTTGTTTTGTGGTTAAAATAATTGTTTTTCCATTTAAATGGAAGAGGGAGGATTTTTAATGCACCACTTGTAATTTTAAAAGAGGAAAGTATAGCTTTTGCACGATTTTAAATCTATCGAATCTAATTGTAGTATTTAAAATAACAATTTCTGTTTGACTCACCGCAGCAGAGTGGCGCAGTGGAAGCGTGCTTGTCCCATAACCCAGAGGTCCGTAGATCGAAACCACGCTCTGATAGATTCTTCTTTTGTGGTTAAAATAATTGTTTTTCCATTTAAATGGAAGAGGGAGGATTTTTAATGCACCACTTGTAATTTTAAAAGGAAAGTGTGTGTATATATATATAGCTTTTGCACGATTTTAAATCTATCGAATCCAATTGTAGTATTTAAAATAACAATTTCTGTTTGACTCACCGCAGCAGAGTGGCGCAGTGGAAGCGTGCTGGGCCAATAACCCAGAGGTCCGTGGATCGAAACCACGCTCTGCTAGATTTTCGTTTTGTGGTTTAAGTAATTGTTTTTCCATTTAAATGGAAGAGGGAGCATTTTTAATGCACCACTTGTAATTTTAAAAGAAAAGTAGCTTTTGCACGATTTTAAATCTATCGAATCTAATTGTAGTATTTAAAATAACAATTTCTGTTTGACTCACCGCAGCAGAGTGGCGCAGTGGAAGCGTGCTGGGCCCATAACCTAGAGGTCCGTGCATCGAAACCACGCTCTGCTAGATTTTCGTTTTGTGGTGAAAATAATTGTTTTTCCATTTAAATGGAAGAGGGAGGATTTTTAATGCACCACTTGTAATTTTAAAAGAAAAGTATATCTTTTGCACGATTTTAAATCTATCGAATCTAATTGTAGAATTTAAAATAACAATTTCGGTTTGAATCACCGAAGCAGAGTGGCGCAGTGGAAGCGTGCTTGGCCCATAGCCCAGAGGCCCGTGGATCGAAACCACGCTCTGATAGTTTTTAGTTTTGTGGTTAAAAGAATTGTTTTTCCATTTAAATGGAAGAGGGAGGATTTTTAATGCACCACTTGTAATTTTAAAAGAGGAAATTATAGCTTTTGCACGATTTTAAATCTATCGAATCTAATTGTAGTATTTAAAATAACAATTTCTGTTTGACTCACCGCAGCAGAGTGGCGCAGTGGAAGCGTGCTGGGCCCATAACCTAGAGGTCCGTGCATCGAAACCACGCTCTGCTAGATTTTTGTTTTGTGGTTAAAATAATTGTTTTTTCATTTAAATGGAAGAGGGAGGATTTTTAATGCACCACTTGTAATTTTGAAAGAGGTAAGTATATATATATATATATAGCTTTTGCACGATTTGAAATCTATCGAATGTAATTATAGTATTTAAAATACCAATTTCTGTTCAATTCATCGCAGCAGAGTGGCGCAGTGGAAGCGAGCTGGTCCCAGAGGTCCGTGGATCGAAACCACGCTCTGCTAGATTTTCGTTTTGTGGTTAAAATAATCGTTTTTCCATTTAAATGGAAGAGGGAGGATTTTTAATGCACCACTTGTAATTTTGAGAGAAATGTAGATTTTGCACGATTTTAAATCTATCGAATCTAATTGTAGTATTTAAAATAACAATTTCTGTTTGACTCACCGCAGCAGAGTGGCGCAGTGGAAGCGTGCTGGGCCCATAACCCAGAGGTCCGTGGATCGAAACCACGCTCTGATAGTTTTTAGTTTTGTGGTTAAATGAATTGTTTTTCCATTTAAATGGAAGAGGGAGGATTTTTAATGCACCACTTGTAATTTTAAAAAAAGAAAGTATAGCTTTTGCACGATTTTAAATCTATCGAATCTAATTGTAGTATTTAAAATACCAATTTCTGTTCAATTCATCGCAGCAGAGTGGCGCAGTGGAAGCGAGCTGGTCCCAGAGGTCCGTGGATCGAAACCACGCTCTGCTAGATTTTCGTTTTGTGGTGAAAATAATTGTTTTTCCATTTAAATGGAAGAGGGAGGATTTTTAATGCACCACTTGTAATTTTGAAAGAAAAGTAGGTTTTCAACGATTTTAAATCTATCGAATCTAATTGTAGTTTTTAAAATAACAATTTCGGTTTGACTCACCGAAGCAGTGTGGCGCAGTGGAAGCGTGCTGGGCCCATAACCCAGAGGTCCGTGGATCGAAACCACGCTCTCCTAGATTTTTGTTTTGTGGTTAAAATAATTGTTTTCCCATTTAAATGGAAGAGGGAGGATTTTTAATGCACCACTTGTAATTTTAAAAGGAAGGTAAGCTTTTGCACGATTTTAAATCTATCGAATCTAATTGTAGTATTTAAAATAACAATTTCTGTTTGGCTCACCGCAGCAGAGTGGCGCAGTGGAAGCGTGCTGGGCCCATAACCCAGAGGACCGTGGATCGAAACCACGTTCTGCTAGATTTTCGTTTTGTGGATAAAATAATTGTTTTTCCATTTAAATGGAAGAGGGAGGATTTTTAATGCACCACTTGTAATTTTAAAAGGAAAGTGTGTGTATATATATAGCTTTTGCACGATTTTAAATCTATCGAATCCAATTGTAGTATTTAAAATAACAATTTCTGTTTGACTCACCGCAGCAGAGTGGCGCAGTGGAAGCGTGCTGGGCCCATAACCCAGAGGTCCGTGGATCGAAACCACGCTCTGCTAGATTTTCGTTTTGTGGTTTAAGTAATTGTTTTTCCATTTAAATGGAAGAGGGAGCATTTTTAATGCACCACTTGTAATTTTAAAAGAAAAGTAGCTTTTGCACGATTTTAAATCTATCGAATCTAATTGTAGTATTTAAAATAACAATTTCTGTTTGACTCACCGCAGCAGAGTGGCGCAGTGGAAGCGTGCTGGGCCCATAACCTAGAGGTCCGTGCATCGAAACCACGCTCTGCTAGATTTTCGTTTTGTGGTGAAAATAATTGTTTTTCCATTTAAATGGAAGAGGGAGGATTTTTAATGCACCACTTGTAATTTTAAAAGAAAAGTATATCTTTTGCACGATTTTAAATCTATCGAATCTAATTGTAGAATTTAAAATAACAATTTCGGTTTGAATCACCGAAGCAGAGTGGCGCAGTGGAAGCGTGCTTGGCCCATAGCCCAGAGGCCCGTGGATCGAAACCACGCTCTGATAGTTTTTAGTTTTGTGGTTAAAAGAATTGTTTTTCCATTTAAATGGAAGAGGGAGGATTTTTAATGCACCACTTGTAATTTTAAAAGAGGAAATTATAGCTTTTGCACGATTTTAAATCTATCGAATCTAATTGTAGTATTTAAAATAACAATTTCTGTTTGACTCACCGCAGCAGAGTGGCGCAGTGGAAGCGTGCTGGGCCCATAACCTAGAGGTCCGTGCATCGAAACCACGCTCTGCTAGATTTTTGTTTTGTGGTTAAAATAATTGTTTTTTCATTTAAATGGAAGAGGGAGGATTTTTAATGCACCACTTGTAATTTTGAAAGAGGTAAGTATATATATATATATATAGCTTTTGCACGATTTGAAATCTATCGAATGTAATTATAGTATTTAAAATACCAATTTCTGTTCAATTCATCGCAGCAGAGTGGCGCAGTGGAAGCGAGCTGGTCCCAGAGGTCCGTGGATCGAAACCACGCTCTGCTAGATTTTCGTTTTGTGGTTAAAATAATCGTTTTTCCATTTAAATGGAAGAGGGAGGATTTTTAATGCACCACTTGTAATTTTGAGAGAAATGTAGATTTTGCACGATTTTAAATCTATCGAATCTAATTGTAGTATTTAAAATAACAATTTCTGTTTGACTCACCGCAGCAGAGTGGCGCAGTGGAAGCGTGCTGGGCCCATAACCCAGAGGTCCGTGGATCGAAACCACGCTCTGATAGTTTTTAGTTTTGTGGTTAAATGAATTGTTTTTCCATTTAAATGGAAGAGGGAGGATTTTTAATGCACCACTTGTAATTTTAAAAAAAGAAAGTATAGCTTTTGCACGATTTTAAATCTATCGAATCTAATTGTAGTATTTAAAATACCAATTTCTGTTCAATTCATCGCAGCAGAGTGGCGCAGTGGAAGCGAGCTGGTCCCAGAGGTCCGTGGATCGAAACCACGCTCTGCTAGATTTTCGTTTTGTGGTGAAAATAATTGTTTTTCCATTTAAATGGAAGAGGGAGGATTTTTAATGCACCACTTGTAATTTTGAAAGAAAAGTAGGTTTTCAACGATTTTAAATCTATCGAATCTAATTGTAGTTTTTAAAATAACAATTTCGGTTTGACTCACCGAAGCAGTGTGGCGCAGTGGAAGCGTGCTGGGCCCATAACCCAGAGGTCCGTGGATCGAAACCACGCTCTCCTAGATTTTTGTTTTGTGGTTAAAATAATTGTTTTCCCATTTAAATGGAAGAGGGAGGATTTTTAATGCACCACTTGTAATTTTAAAAGGAAGGTAAGCTTTTGCACGATTTTAAATCTATCGAATCTAATTGTAGTATTTAAAATAACAATTTCTGTTTGGCTCACCGCAGCAGAGTGGCGCAGTGGAAGCGTGCTGGGCCCATAACCCAGAGGACCGTGGATCGAAACCACGTTCTGCTAGATTTTCGTTTTGTGGATAAAATAATTGTTTTTCCATTTAAATGGAAGAGGGAGGATTTTTAATGCACCACTTGTAATTTTAAAAGGAAAGTGTGTGTATATATATAGCTTTTGCACGATTTTAAATCTATCGAATCCAATTGTAGTATTTAAAATAACAATTTCTGTTTGACTCACCGCAGCAGAGTGGCGCAGTGGAAGCGTGCTGGGCCCATAACCCAGAGGTCCGTGGATCGAAACCACGCTTTGCTAGATTTTTGTTTTGGGGTTAAAATATTTTTTTTTTCATTTAAATGGAAGAGGGAGGATTTTTAATGCACCACTTGTAATTTTAAAATAAAAGTAGCTTTTGCACGATTTTAAATATATCGAATCTAATTGTAGTATTTAAAATAACAATTTCTGTTTGACTCACCGCAGCAGAGTGGCGCAGTGGAAGCGTGCTGGGCCCATAACCCAGAGGTCCGTGGATCGAAACCATGCTCTGCTGGATTTTCGTTTTGTGGTTAAAGTAATTGTTTTTCCATTTAAATGGAAGAGGGAGGATTTTTAATGCACCACTTGTAATTTTAAAAGAAAAGTAGCTTTTGCACGATTTTAAATCAATCGAATCTAATTGTAGTTTTTAAAATAACAATTTCGGTTTGACTCACCGCAGGAGAGTGGCGCAGTGGAAGCGTGCTTGTCCCATAAAATAGAGGTCCGTGGATCGAAACCACGCTCTGCTAGATTTTCGTTTTGTGGTTAAAGTAATTGTTTTTCCATTTAAATGGAAGAGGGAGCATTTTTAATGCACCACATGTAATTTTAAAAGAAAAGTAGCTTTTGCACGATTTTAAATCTATCGAATCTAATTGTAGTATTTAAAATAACAATTTCTGTTTGACTCACCGCAGCAGAGTGGCGCAGTGGAAGCGTGCTGGGCCCATAACCCAGAGGTCCGTGGATCGAAACCACGCTCTGATCGTTTTTAGTTTTGTGGTTAAAAGAATTGTTTTTCCATTTAAATGGAAGAGGGAGGATTTTTAATGCACCACTTGTAATTTTGAAAGAGGAAAGTATAGCTTTTGCACGATTTTAAATCTATCGAATCTAATTGTAGTGTTTAAAATAACAATTTCTGTTTGACTCACCTCAGCAGAGTGGCGCAGTGGAAGCGTGCTGGGCCCATAACCTAGAGGTCCGTGGATCGAAACCACGCTCTGCTAGATTTTCGTTTTGTGGTGAAAATAATTGTTTTTCCATTTAAATGGAAGAGGGAGGATTTTTAATGCACCACTTGTAATTTTAAAAGAAAAGTATATCTTTTGCACGATTTTAAATCTATCGAATCTAATTGTAGATTTTAAAATAACAATTTCGGTTTGAATCACCGAAGCAGAGTGGCGCAGTGGAAGCGTGCTTGGCCCAGAGGCCCGTGGATCGAAACCACGCTCTGATAGTTTTTAGTTTTGTGGTTAAAAGAATTGTTTTTCCATTTAAATGGAAGAGGGAGGATTTTTAATGCACCACTTGTAATTTTAAAAGAGGAAAGTATAGCTTTTGCACGATTTTAAATCTATCGAATCTAATTGTAGTATTTAAAATAACAATTTCTGTTTGACTCACCGCAGCAGAGTGGCGCAGTGGAAGCGTGCTGGGCCCATAACCCAGAGGTCCGTGGATCGAAACCACGCTCTGCTAGATTTTTTGTTTTGTGGTTAAAATAATTGTTTTTCCATTTAAATGGAAGAGGTAGGATTTTTAATGCACCACTTGTAATTTTGAAAGAGGTAAGTATATATATATATATAGCTTTTGCACGATTTGAAATCTATCGAATGTAATTATAGTATTTAAAATACCAATTTCTGTTCAATTCATCGCAGCAGAGTGGCGCAGTGGAAGCGAGCTGGTCCCAGAGGTCCGTGGATCGAAACCACGCTCTGCTAGATTTTCGTTTTGTGGTTAAAATAATCGTTTTTCCATTTAAATGGAAGAGGGAGGATTTTTAATGCACCACTTGTAATTTTGAAAGAAATGTAGATTTTGCACGATTTTAAATCTATCGAATCTAATTGTAGTATTTAAAATAACAATTTCTGTTTGACTCACCGCAGCAGAGTGGCGCAGTGGAAGCGTGCTGGGCCCTTAACCCAGAGGTCCGGAGATCGAAACCACGTTCTGCTAGATTTTCGTTTTGTGGATAAAATAATTGTTTTTCTATTTAAATGGAAGAGGGAGGATTTTTAATGCACCACTTGTAATTTTAAAAGGAAAGTAGCTTTTGCACGATTTTAAATCTATCGAATCTAATTATAGTATTTAAAATAACAATTTCTGTTTGACTATCCGCAGCAGAGTGGCGCGGTGGAAGCGTGCTGGGCCCATAACCCAGAGGTCCGTCAATCGAAACCACGCTCTGCTGGATTTTCGTTTTGTGGTTAAAATAATTGTTTTTCCATTTAAATGGAAGAGGGATTATATTTAATGCACCACTTGTAATTTTAAAAGGAAAGTAGCTTTTGCACGATTTTAAATCTATCGAATCTAATTGTAGTATTTAAAATACGAATTTCTGTTTGTTTGATCGCTACAGAGTGGCGCAGTGGAAGTGTGCTGGGCCCATAACCCAGAGGTCCGTGATTCGAAACCACGCTCTGCTAGATTTTCGTTTTGTTCTTAAAATAATTGTTTTTCCATTTAAATGGAAGAGGGAGGATTTTTAATGCACCACTTGTAATTTTAAAAGCAAAGTAGCTTTTGCACGATTTTAAATATATCGAATCTAATTGTAGTATTTAAAATAACAATTTCTGTTTGACTCACCGCAGCAGAGTGGCGCAGTGGAAGCGTGCTGGGCCCATAACCCAGAGGTCCGTGGATCGAAACCACGCTCTGCTAGATTTTCGTTTTGTGTTTAAAGTAATTGTTTTTCCATTTAAATGGAAGAGGGAGGATTTTTAATGCACCACTTGTAATTTTAAAAGAAAAGTAGCTTTTGCACGATTTTAAATCTATCGAATCTAATTGTAGTTTTTAAAATAACAATTTCGGTTTGAATCACCGCAGGAGAGTGGCGCAGTGGAAGCGTGCTTGTCCCATAACCCAGAGGTCCGTGGATCGAAACCACGCTCTGATAGATTCTTCTTTTGTGGTTAAAATAATTGTTTATCCATTTAAATGGAAGAGGGAGGATTTTTAATGCACCACTTGTAATTTTAAAAGGAAAGTGTGTGTATATATAGCTTTTGCACGATTTTAAATCTATCGAATCCAATTGTAGTATTTAAAATAACAATTTCTGTTTGACTCACCGCAGCAGAGTGGCGCAGTGGAAGCGTGCTGGGCCCATAACCCAGAGGTCCGTGGATCGAAACCACGCTCTGCTAGATTTTCGTTTTGTGGTTAAAGTAATTGTTTTTCCATTTAAATGGAAGAGGGAGCATTTTTAATGCACCACTTGTAATTTTAAAAGAAAAGTAGCTTTTGCACGATTTTAAATCTATCGAATCTAATTGTAGTTTTTAAAATAACAATTTCGGTTTGACTCACCGCAGGAGAGTGGCGCAGTGGAAGCGTGCTTGTCCCATAACCCTGAAGTCCGTGGATCGAAACCACGCTCTGATAGATTCTTCTTTTGTGGTTAAAATAATTGTTTTTCCATTTAAATGGAAGAGGGAGGATGTTTAATGCACCACTTGTAATTTTAAAAGGAAAGTTTGTGTATATATAGCTTTTGCACGATTTTAAATCTATCGAATCCAATTGTAGTATTTAAAATAACAATTTCTGTTTGACTCACCGCAGCAGAGTGGCGCAGTGGAAGCGTGCTGGGCCCATAACCCAGAGGTCCGTGGATCGAAACCACGCTCTGCTAGATTTTCGTTTTGTGGTTAAAGTAATTGTTTTTCCATTTAAATGGAAGAGGGAGCATTTTTAATGCACCACTTGTAATTTTAAAAGAAAAGTAGCTTTTGCACGATTTTAAATCTATCGAATCTAATTGTAGTATTTAAAATAACAATTTCTGTTTGACTCACCGCAGCAGAGTGGCGCAGTGGAAGCGTGCTGGGCCCATAACCCAGAGGTCCGTGGATCGAAACCACGCTCTGATCGTTTTTAGTTTTGTGGTTAAAAGAATTGTTTTTCCATTTAAATGGAAGAGGGAGGATTTTTAATGCACCACTTGTAATTTTGAAAGAGGAAAGTATAGCTTTTGCACGATTTTAAATCTATCGAATCTAATTGTAGTGTTTAAAATAACAATTTCTGTTTGACTCACCTCAGCAGAGTGGCGCAGTGGAAGCGTGCTGGGCCCATAACCTAGAGGTCCGTGGATCGAAACCACGCTCTGCTAGATTTTCGTTTTGTGGTGAAAATAATTGTTTTTCCATTTAAATAAAAGAGGGAGGATTTTTAATGCACCACTTGTAATTTTAAAAGAAAAGTATATCTTTTGCACGATTTTAAATCTATCGAATCTAATTGTAGATTTTAAAATAACAATTTCGGTTTGAATCACCGAAGCAGAGTGGCGCAGTGGAAGCGTGCTTGGCCCAGAGGCCCGTGGATCGAAACCACGCTCTGATAGTTTTTAGTTTTGTGGTTAAAAGAATTGTTTTTCCATTTAAATGGAAGAGGGAGGATTTTTAATGCACCACTTGTAATTTTAAAAGAGGAAAGTATAGCTTTTGCACGATTTTAAATCTATCGAATCTAATTGTAGTATTTAAAATAACAATTTCTGTTTGACTCACCGCAGCAGAGTGGCGCAGTGGAAGCGTGCTGGGCCCATAACCCAGAGGTCCGTGGATCGAAACCACGCTCTGCTAGATTTTTGTTTTGTGGTTAAAATAATTGTTTTTCCATTTAAATGGAAGAGGGAGGATTTTTAATGCACCACTTGTAATTTTGAAAGAGGTAAGTATATATATATATATATAGCTTTTGCACGATTTGAAATCTATCGAATGTAATTATAGTATTTAAAATACCAATTTCTGTTCAATTCATCGCAGCAGAGTGGCGCAGTGGAAGCGAGCTGGTCCCAGAGGTCCGTGGATCGAAACCACGCTCTGCTAGATTTTCGTTTTGTGGTTAAAATAATCGTTTTTCCATTTAAATGGAAGAGGGAGGATTTTTAATGCACCACTTGTAATTTTGAAAGAAATGTAGATTTTGCACGATTTTAAATCTATCGAATCTAATTGTAGTATTTAAAATAACAATTTCTGTTTGACTCACCGCAGCAGAGTGGCGCAGTGGAAGCGTGCTGGGCCCCTAACCCAGAGGTCCGGAGATCGAAACCACGTTCTGCTAGATTTTCGTTTTGTGGATAAAATAATTGTTTTTCTATTTAAATGGAAGAGGGAGGATTTTTAATGCACCACTTGTAATTTTAAAAGGAAAGTAGCTTTTGCACGATTTTAAATCTATCGAATCTAATTATAGTATTTAAAATAACAATTTCTGTTTGACTCTCCGCAGCAGAGTGGCGCGGTGGAAGCGTGCTGGGCCCATAACCCAGAGGTCCGTCAATCGAAACCACGCTCTGCTGGATTTTCGTTTTGTGGTTAAAATAATTGTTTTTCCATTTAAATGGAAGAGGGATTATATTTAATGCACCACTTGTAATTTTAAAAGGAAAGTAGCTTTTGTACGATTTTAAATCTATCGAATCTAATTGTAGTATTTAAAATACGAATTTCTGTTTGTTTGATCGCTACAGAGTGGCGCAGTGGAAGTGTGCTGGGCCCATAACCCAGAGGTCCGTGATTCGAAACCACGCTCTGCTAGATTTTCGTTTTGTTCTTAAAATAATTGTTTTTCCATTTAAATGGAAGAGGGAGGATTTTTAATGCACCACTTGTAATTTTAAAAGCAAAGTAGCTTTTGCACGATTTTAAATATATCGAATCTAATTGTAGTATTTAAAATAACAATTTCTGTTTGACTCACCGCAGCAGAGTGGCGCAGTGGAAGCGTGCTGGGCCCATAACCCAGAGGTCCGTGGATCGAAACCACGCTCTGCTAGATTTTCGTTTTGTGTTTAAAGTAATTGTTTTTCCATTTAAATGGAAGAGGGAGGATTTTTAATGCACCACTTGTAATTTTAAAAGAAAAGTAGCTTTTTTGCACGATTTTAAATCTATCGAATCTAATTGTAGTTTTTAAAATAACAATTTCGGTTTGAATCACCGCAGGAGAGTGGCGCAGTGGAAGCGTGCTTGTCCCATAACCCAGAGGTCCGTGGATCGAAACCACGCTCTGATAGATTCTTCTTTTGTGGTTAAAATAATTGTTTATCCATTTAAATGGAAGAGGGAGGATTTTTAATGCACCACTTGTAATTTTAAAAGGAAAGTGTGTGTATATATATAGCTTTTGCACGATTTTAAATCTATCGAATCCAATTGTAGTATTTAAAATAACAATTTCTGTTTGACTCACCGCAGCAGAGTGGCGCAGTGGAAGCGTGCTGGGCCCATAACCCAGAGGTCCGTGGATCGAAACCACGCTCTGCTAGATTTTCGTTTTGTGGTTAAAGTAATTGTTTTTCCATTTAAATGGAAGAGGGAGCATTTTTAATGCACCACTTGTAATTTTAAAAGAAAAGTAGCTTTTGCACGATTTTAAATCTATCGAATCTAATTGTAGTATTTAAAATAACAATTTCTGCTTGACTCACCGCAGCAGAGTGGCGCAGTGGAAGCGTGCTGGGCCCATAACTCAGAGGTCCGTGGATCGAAACCACGCTCTGATAGTTTTTAGTTTTGTGGTTAAAAGAATTGTTTTTCCATTTAAATGGAAGAGGGAGGATTTTTAATGCACCACTTGTAATTTTAAAAGAGGAAATTATAGCTTTTGCACGATTTTAAATCTATCGAATCTAATTGTAGAATTTAAAATAACAATTTCGGTTTGAATCACCGCAGCAGAGTGGCGCAGTGGAAGCGTGCTGGGCCCATAACCCAGAGGTCCGTGGATCGAAACCACGCTCTGCTAGATTTTTGTTTTGTGGTTAAAATAATTGTTTTTCCATTTAAATGGAAGAGGGAGGATTTTTAATGCACCACTTGTAATTTTGAAAGAGGTAAGTATATATATATATATAGCTTTTGCACGATTTGAAATCTATCGAATGTAATTATAGTATTTAAAATACCAATTTCTGTTCAATTCATCGCAGCAGAGTGGCGCAGTGGAAGCAAGCTGGTCCCAGAGGTCCGTGGATCGAAACCACGCTCTGCTAGATTTTCGTTTTGTGGTTAAAATAATCGTTTTTCCATTTAAATGGAAGAGGGAGGATTTTTAATGCACCACTTGTAATTTTGAAAGAAATGTAGATTTTGCACGATTTTAAATCTATCGAATCTAATTGTAGTATTTAAAATAACAATTTCTGTTTGACTCACCGCAGCAGAGTGGCGCAGTGGAAGCGTGCTGGGCCCATAACCCAGAGGTCCGTGGATCGAAACCACGCTCTGATAGTTTTTAGTTTTGTGGTTAAATGAATTGTTTTTCCATTTAAATGGAAGAGGGAGGATTTTTAATGCACCACTTGTAATTTTAAAAGAGGAAAGTATAGCTTTTGCACGATTTTGAATCTATCGAATCTAATTGTAGTATTTAAAATACCAATTTCTGTTCAATTCATCGCAGCAGAGTGGCGCAGTGGAAGCGAGCTGGTCCCAGAGGTCCGTGGATCGAAACCACGCTCTGCTAGATTTTCGTTTTGTGGTGAAAATAATTGTTTTTCCATTTAAATGGAAGAGGGAGGATTTTTAATGCACCACTTGTAATTTTGAAAGAAAAGTAGGTTTTCAACGATTTTAAATCTATCGAATCTAATTGTAGTTTTTAAAATAACAATTTCGGTTTGACTCACCGAAGCAGTGTGGCGCATTGGAAGCGTGCTGGGTCCATAACCCAGAGGTCCGTGGATCGAAACCACGCTCTCCTAGATTTTTGTTTTGTGGTTAAAATAATTGTTTTCCCATTTAAATGGAAGAGGGAGGATTTTTAATGCACCACTTGTAATTTTAAAAGGAAGGTAAGCTTTTGCACGATTTTAAATCTATCGAATCTAATTGTAGTATTTAAAATAACAATTTCTGTTTGACTCACCGCAGCAGAGTGGCGCAGTGGAAGCGTGCTGGGCCCATAACCCAGAGGTCCGTGGATCGAAACCACGTTCTGCTAGATTTTCGTTTTGTGGATAAAATAATTGTTTTTCCATTTAAATGGAAGAGGGAGGATTTTTTATGCACCACTTGTAATTTTAAAAGAAAAGTAGCTTTTGCACGATTTTAAATCTATCGAATCTAATTGTAGTATTTAAAATAACAATTTCTGTTTGACTCACCGCAGCAGAGTGGCGCAGTGGAAGCGTGCTGGGCCCATAACCCAGAGGTCCGTGGATCGAAACCACGCTCTGATAGTTTTTAGTTCTGTGGTTAAAAGAATTGTTTTTCCATTTAAATGGAAGAGGGAGGATTTTTAATGCACCACTTGTAATTTTAAAAGAGGAAAGTATAGCTTTTGTACGATTTTAAATCTATCGAATCTAATTGTAGTATTTAAAATAACAATTTCTGTTTGACTCACCGCAGCAGAGTGGCGCAGTGGAAGCGTGCTGGGCCCATAAAATAGAGGTCCGTGGATCGAAACCACGCTCTGCTAGATTTTCGTTTTGTGGTTAAAATAATTGTTTTTCCATTTAAATGGAAGAGGGAGGATTTTTAATGCACCACTTGTAATTTTAAAAGAAAAGTATATCTTTTGCACGATTTTAAATCTATCGAATCTAATTGTAGATTTTAAAATAACAATTTCGGTTTGAATCACCGAAGCAGAGTGGCGCAGTGGAAGCGTGCTTGGCCCATAGCCCAGAGGTCCGTGGATCGAAACCACGCTCTGATAGTTTTTAGTTTTGTGGTTAAAAGAATTGTTTTTCCATTTAATTGGAAGAGGGAGGATTTTTAATGCACCACTTGTAATTTTAAAAGAGGAAAGTATAGCTTTTGCACGATTTTAAATCTATCGAATCTAATTCTAGTTTTTAAAATAACAATTTCGGTTTGAATCACCGCAGGAGAGTGGCGCAGTGGAAGCGTGCTTGTCCCATAACCCAGAGGTCCGTGGATCGAAACCACGCTCTGATAGATTCTTCTTTTGTGGTTAAAATAATTGTTTTTCCATTTAAATGGAAGAGGGAGGATTTTTAATGCACCACTTGTAATTTTAAAAGGAAAGTGTGTGTATATATAGCTTTTGCACGATTTTAAATCTATCGAATCCAATTGTAGTATTTAAAATAACAATTTCTGTTTGACTCACCGCAGCAGAGTGGCGCAGTGGAAGCGTGCTGGGCCCATAACCCAGAGGTCCGTGGATCGAAACCACGCTCTGCTAGATTTTCGTTTTGTGGTTAAAGTAATTGTTTTTCCATTTAAATGGAAGAGGGAGCATTTTTAATGCACCACTTGTAATTTTAAAAGAAAAGTAGCTTTTGCACGATTTTAAATCTATCGAATCTAATTGTAGTTTTTAAAATAACAATTTCGGTTAGAATCACCGCAGGAGAGTGGCGCAGTGGAAGCGTGCTTGTCCAATAAACCAGAGGTCCGTGGATCGAAACCACGCTCTGATAGATTCTTCTTTTGTGGTTAAAATAATTGTTTTTCCATTTAAATGGAAGAGGGAGGATTTTTAATGCACCACTTGTAATTTTAAAAGGAAAGTGTGTGTATATATAGCTTTTGCACGATTTTAAATCTATCGAATCCAATTGTAGTATTTAAAATAACAATTTCTGTTTGACTCACCGCAGCAGAGTGGCGCAGTGGAAGCGTGCTGGGCCCATAACCCAGAGGTCCGTGGATCGAAACCACGCTCTGCTAGATTTTTGTTTTGTGGTTAAAATAATTGTTTTTCCATTTAAATGGAAGAGGGAGGATTTTTAATGCACCACTTGTAATTTTGAAAGAGGTAAGTATATATATATATATATAGCTTTTGCACGATTTGAAATCTATCGAATGTAATTATAGTATTTAAAATACCAATTTCTGTTCAATTCATCGCAGCAGAGTGGCGCAGTGGAAGCGAGCTGGTCCCAGAGGTCCGTGGATCGAAACCACGCTCTGCTAGATTTTCGTTTTGTGGTTAAAATAATCGTTTTTCCATTTAAATGGAAGAGGGAGGATTTTTAATGCACCACTTGTAATTTTGAAAGAAATGTAGATTTTGCACGATTTTAAATCTATCGAATCTAATTGTAGTATTTAAAATAACAATTTCTGTTTGACTCACCGCAGCAGAGTGGCGCAGTGGAAGCGTGCTGGGCCCCTAACCCAGAGGTCCGGAGATCGAAACCACGTTCTGCTAGATTTTCGTTTTGTGGATAAAATAATTGTTTTTCTATTTAAATGGAAGAGGGAGGATTTTTAATGCACCACTTGTAATTTTAAAAGGAAAGTAGCTTTTGCACGATTTTAAATCTATCGAATCTAATTATAGTATTTAAAATAACAATTTCTGTTTGACTCTCCGCAGCAGAGTGGCGCGGTGGAAGCGTGCTGGGCCCATAACCCAGAGGTCCGTCAATCGAAACCACGCTCTGCTGGATTTTCGTTTTGTGGTTAAAATAATTGTTTTTCCATTTAAATGGAAGAGGGATTATATTTAATGCACCACTTGTAATTTTAAAAGGAAAGTAGCTTTTGCACGATTTTAAATCTATCGAATCTAATTGTAGTATTTAAAATACGAATTTCTGTTTGTTTGATCGCTACAGAGTGGCGCAGTGGAAGTGTGCTGGGCCCATAACCCAGAGGTCCGTGATTCGAAACCACGCTCTGCTAGATTTTCGTTTTGTTCTTAAAATAATTGTTTTTCCATTTAAATGGAAGAGGGAGGATTTTTAATGCACCACTTGTAATTTTAAAAGCAAAGTAGCTTTTGCACGATTTTAAATATATCGAATCTAATTGTAGTATTTAAAATAACAATTTCTGTTTGACTCACCGCAGCAGAGTGGCGCAGTGGAAGCGTGCTGGGCCCATAACCCAGAGGTCCGTGGATCGAAACCACGCTCTGCTAGATTTTCGTTTTGTGTTTAAAGTAATTGTTTTTCCATTTAAATGGAAGAGGGAGGATTTTTAATGCACCACTTGTAATTTTAAAAGAAAAGTAGCTTTTGCACGATTTTAAATCTATCGAATCTAATTGTAGTTTTTAAAATAACAATTTCGGTTTGAATCACCGCAGGAGAGTGGCGCAGTGGAAGCGTGCTTGTCCCATAACCCAGAGGTCCGTGGATCGAAACCACGCTCTGATAGATTCTTCTTTTGTGGTTAAAATAATTGTTTATCCATTTAAATGGAAGAGGGAGGATTTTTAATGCACCACTTGTAATTTTAAAAGGAAAGTGTGTGTATATATAGCTTTTGCACGATTTTAAATCTATCGAATCCAATTGTAGTATTTAAAATAACAATTTCTGTTTGACTCACCGCAGCAGAGTGGCGCAGTGGAAGCGTGCTGGGCCCATAACCCAGAGGTCCGTGGATCGAAACCACGCTCTGCTAGATTTTCGTTTTGTGGTTAAAGTAATTGTTTTTCCATTTAAATGGAAGAGGGAGCATTTTTAATGCACCACTTGTAATTTTAAAAGAAAAGTAGCTTTTGCACGATTTTAAATCTATCGAATCTAATTGTAGTATTTAAAATAACAATTTCTGCTTGACTCACCGCAGCAGAGTGGCGCAGTGGAAGCGTGCTGGGCCCATAACTCAGAGGTCCGTGGATCGAAACCACGCTCTGATAGTTTTTAGTTTTGTGGTTAAAAGAATTGTTTTTCCATTTAAATGGAAGAGGGAGGATTTTTAATGCACCACTTGTAATTTTAAAAGAGGAAATTATAGCTTTTGCACGATTTTAAATCTATCGAATCTAATTGTAGAATTTAAAATAACAATTTCGGTTTGAATCACCGCAGCAGAGTGGCGCAGTGGAAGCGTGCTGGGCCCATAACCCAGAGGTCCGTGGATCGAAACCACGCTCTGCTAGATTTTTGTTTTGTGGTTAAAATAATTGTTTTTCCATTTAAATGGAAGAGGGAGGATTTTTAATGCACCACTTGTAATTTTGAAAGAGGTAAGTATATATATATATATAGCTTTTGCACGATTTGAAATCTATCGAATGTAATTATAGTATTTAAAATACCAATTTCTGTTCAATTCATCGCAGCAGAGTGGCGCAGTGGAAGCAAGCTGGTCCCAGAGGTCCGTGGATCGAAACCACGCTCTGCTAGATTTTCGTTTTGTGGTTAAAATAATCGTTTTTCCATTTAAATGGAAGAGGGAGGATTTTTAATGCACCACTTGTAATTTTGAAAGAAATGTAGATTTTGCACGATTTTAAATCTATCGAATCTAATTGTAGTATTTAAAATAACAATTTCTGTTTGACTCACCGCAGCAGAGTGGCGCAGTGGAAGCGTGCTGGGCCCATAACCCGGAGGTCCGTGGATCGAAACCACGCTCTGATAGTTTTTAGTTTTGTGGTTAAATGAATTGTTTTTCCATTTAAATATAAGAGGGAGGATTTTTAATGCACCACTTGTAATTTTAAAAGAGGAAAGTATAGCTTTTGCACGATTTTGAATCTATCGAATCTAATTGTAGTATTTAAAATACCAATTTCTGTTCAATTCATCGCAGTAGAGTGGCGCAGTGGAAGCGAGCTGGTCCCAGAGGTCCGTGGATCGAAACCACGCTCTGCTAGATTTTCGTTTTGTGGTGAAAATAATTGTTTTTCCATTTAAATGGAAGAGGGAGGATTTTTAATGCACCACTTGTAATTTTGAAAGAAAAGTAGGTTTTCAACGATTTTAAATCTATCGAATCTAATTGTAGTTTTTAAAATAACAATTTCGGTTTGATTCACCGAAGCAGTGTGGCGCATTGGAAGCGTGCTGGGTCCATAACCCAGAGGTCCGTGGATCGAAACCACGCTCTCCTAGATTTTTGTTTTGTGGTTAAAATAATTGTTTTCCCATTTAAATGGAAGAGGGAGGATTTTTAATGCACCACTTGTAATTTTAAAAGGAAGGTAAGCTTTTGCACGATTTTAAATCTATCGAATCTAATTGTAGTATTTAAAATAACAATTTCTGTTTGACTCACCGCAGCAGAGTGGCGCAGTGGAAGCGTGCTGGGCCCATAACCCAGAGGTCCGTGGATCGAAACCACGTTCTGCTAGATTTTCGTTTTGTGGATAAAATAATTGTTTTTCCATTTAAATGGAAGAGGGAGGATTTTTTATGCACCACTTGTAATTTTAAAAGAAAAGTAGCTTTTGCACGATTTTAAATCTATCGAATCTAATTGTAGTATTTAAAATAACAATTTCTGTTTGACTCACCGCAGCAGAGTGGCGCAGTGGAAGCGTGCTGGGCCCATAACCCAGAGGTCCGTGGATCGAAACCACGCTCTGATAGTTTTTAGTTCTGTGGTTAAAAGAATTGTTTTTCCATTTAAATGGAAGAGGGAGGATTTTTAATGCACCACTTGTAATTTTAAAAGAGGAAAGTATAGCTTTTGTACGATTTTAAATCTATCGAATCTAATTGTAGTATTTAAAATAACAATTTCTGTTTGACTCACCGCAGCAGAGTGGCGCAGTGGAAGCGTGCTGGGCCCATAAAATAGAGGTCCGTGGATCGAAACCACGCTCTGCTAGATTTTCGTTTTGTGGTTAAAATAATTGTTTTTCCATTTAAATGGAAGAGGGAGGATTTTTAATGCACCACTTGTAATTTTAAAAGAAAAGTATATCTTTTGCACGATTTTAAATCTATCGAATCTAATTGTAGATTTTAAAATAACAATTTCGGTTTGAATCACCGAAGCAGAGTGGCGCAGTGGAAGCGTGCTTGGCCCATAGCCCAGAGGTCCGTGGATCGAAACCACGCTCTGATAGTTTTTAGTTTTGTGGTTAAAAGAATTGTTTTTCCATTTAATTGGAAGAGGGAGGATTTTTAATGCACCACTTGTAATTTTAAAAGAGGAAAGTATAGCTTTTGCACGATTTTAAATCTATCGAATCTAATTCTAGTTTTTAAAATAACAATTTCGGTTTGAATCACCGCAGGAGAGTGGCGCAGTGGAAGCGTGCTTGTCCCATAACCCAGAGGTCCGTGGATCGAAACCACGCTCTGATAGATTCTTCTTTTGTGGTTAAAATAATTGTTTTTCCATTTAAATGGAAGAGGGAGGATTTTTAATGCACCACTTGTAATTTTAAAAGGAAAGTGTGTGTATATATAGCTTTTGCACGATTTTAAATCTATCGAATCCAATTGTAGTATTTAAAATAACAATTTCTGTTTGACTCACCGCAGCAGAGTGGCGCAGTGGAAGCGTGCTGGGCCCATAACCCAGAGGTCCGTGGATCGAAACCACGCTCTGCTAGATTTTCGTTTTGTGGTTAAAGTAATTGTTTTTCCATTTAAATGGAAGAGGGAGCATTTTTAATGCACCACTTGTAATTTTAAAAGAAAAGTAGCTTTTGCACGATTTTAAATCTATCGAATCTAATTGTAGTTTTTAAAATAACAATTTCGGTTAGAATCACCGCAGGAGAGTGGCGCAGTGGAAGCGTGCTTGTCCAATAACCCAGAGGTCCGTGGATCGAAACCACGCTCTGATAGATTCTTCTTTTGTGGTTAAAATAATTGTTTTTCCA
The DNA here is from genome assembly GCA_933210815.1 of Meta bourneti. Taxonomy (NCBI): domain Eukaryota; kingdom Metazoa; phylum Arthropoda; class Arachnida; order Araneae; family Tetragnathidae; genus Meta; species Meta bourneti. Next base: position 107,833,090 of record OW119923.1, on the reverse strand, counting down.
TTTAAATGGAAGAGGGAGGATTTTTAATGCACCACTTGTAATTTTAAAAGGAAAGTGTGTGTATATATAGCTTTTGCACGATTTTAAATCTATCGAATCCAATTGTAGTATTTAAAATAACAATTTCTGTTTGACTCACCGCAGCAGAGTGGCGCAGTGGAAGCGTGCTGGGCCCATAACCCAGAGGTTCGTGGATCGAAACCACGCTCTGATAGTTTTTAGTTTTGTGGTTAAAAGAATTGTTTTTCCATTTAAATGGAAGAGGGAGGATTTTTAATGCACCACTTGTAATTTTAAAAGAGGAAATTATAGCTTTTGCACGATTTTAAATCTATCGAATCTAATTGTAGAATTTAAAATAACAATTTCGGTTTGAATCACCGCAGCAGAGTGGCGCAGTGGAAGCGTGCTGGGCCCATAACCCAGAGGTCCGTGGATCGAAACCACGCTCTGCTAGATTTTTGTTTTGTGGTTAAAATAATTGTTTTTCCATTTAAATGGAAGAGGGAGGATTTTTAATGCACCACTTGTAATTTTAAAAGGAAAGTGTGTGTATATATAGCTTTTGCACGATTTGAAATCTATCGAATGTAATTATAGTATTTAAAATACCAATTTCTGTTCAATTCATCGCAGCAGAGTGGCGCAGTGGAAGCGAGCTGGTCCCAGAGGTCCGTGGATCGAAACCACGCTCTGCTAGATTTTCGTTTTGTGGTTAAAATAATCGTTTTTCCATTTAAATGGAAGAGGGAGGATTTTTAATGCACCACTTGTAATTTTGAAAGAAATGTAGATTTTGCACGATTTTAAATCTATCGAATCTAATTGTAGTATTTAAAATAACAATTTCTGTTTGACTCACCGCAGCAGAGTGGCGCAGTGGAAGCGTGCTGGGCCCATAACCCAGAGGTCCGTGGATCGAAACCACGCTCTGATAGTTTTTAGTTTTGTGGTTAAATGAATTGTTTTTCCATTTAAATGGAAGAGGGAGGATTTTTAATGCACCACTTGTAATTTTAAAAGAGGAAAGTATAGCTTTTGCACGATTTTGAATCTATCGAATCTAATTGTAGAATTTAAAATACCAATTTCTGTTCAATTCATCGCAGCAGAGTGGCGCAGTGGAAGCGAGCTGGTCCCAGAGGTCCGTGGATCGAAACCACGCTCTGCTAGATTTTCGTTTTGTGGTGAAAATAATTGTTTTTCCATTTAAATGGAAGAGGGAGGATTTTTAATGCACCACTTGTAATTTTGAAAGAAAAGTAGGTTTTCAACGATTTTAAATCTATCGAATCTAATTGTAGTTTTTAAAATAACAATTTCGGTTTGACTCACCGAAGCAGTGTGGCGCATTGGAAGCGTGCTGGGTCCATAACCCAGAGGTCCGTGGATCGAAACCACGCTCTCCTAGATTTTTGTTTTGTGGTTAAAATAATTGTTTTCCCATTTAAATGGAAGAGGGAGGATTTTTAATGCACCACTTGTAATTTTAAAAGGAAGGTAAGCTTTTGCACGATTTTAAATCTATCGAATCTAATTGTAGTATTTAAAATAACAATTTCTGTTTGATTCACCGCAGCAGAGTGGCGCAGTGGAAGCGTGCTGGGCCCATAACCCAGAGGTCCGTGGATCGAAACCACGTTCTGCTAGATTTTCGTTTTGTGGATAAAATAATTGTTTTTCCATTTAAATGGAAGAGGGAGGATTTTTTATGCACCACTTGTAATTTTAAAAGAAAAGTAGCTTTTGCACGATTTTAAATCTATCGAATCTAATTGTAGTATTTAAAATAACAATTTCTGTTTGACTCACCGCAGCAGAGTGGCGCAGTGGAAGCGTGCTGGGCCCATAACCCAGAGGTCCGTGGATCGAAACCACGCTCTGATAGTTTTTAGTTCTGTGGTTAAAAGAATTGTTTTTCCATTTAAATGGAAGAGGGAGGATTTTTAATGCACCACTTGTAATTTTAAAAGAGGAAAGTATAGCTTTTGTACGATTTTAAATCTATCCAATCTAATTGTAGTATTTAAAATAACAATTTCTGTTTGACTCACCGCAGCAGAGTGGCGCAGTGGAAGCGTGCTGGGCCCATAAAATAGAGGTCCGTGGATCGAAACGACGCTCTGCTAGATTTTCGTTTTGTGGTTAAAATAATTGTTTTTCCATTTAAATGGAAGAGGGAGGATTTTTAATGCACCACTTGTAATTTTAAAAGAAAAGTATATCTTTTGCACGATTTTAAATCTATCGAATCTAATTGTAGATTTTAAAATAACAATTTCGGTTTGAATCACCGAAGCAGAGTGGCGCAGTGGAAGCGTGCTTGGCCCATAGCCCAGAGGTCCGTGGATCGAAACCACGCTCTGATAGTTTTTAGTTTTGTGGTTAAAAGAATTGTTTTTCCATTTAATTGGAAGAGGGAGGATTTTTAATGCACCACTTGTAATTTTAAAAGAGGAAAGTATAGCTTTTGCACGATTTTAAATCTATCGAATCTAATTGTAGTATTTAAAATAACAATTTCTGTTTGCCTCACCGCAGCAGAGTGGCGCAGTGGAAGCGTGCTGGGCCCATAACCCAGAGGTCCGTGGATCGAAACCACGCTCTGCTAGATTTTTGTTTTGTGGTTAAAATAATTGTTTTTCCATTTAAATGGAAGAGGGAGGATTTTTAATGCACCACTTGTAATTTTGAAAGAGGTAAGTATATATATATATATATATATAGCTTTTGCACGATTTTAAATCTATCGAATCTAATTGTAGTATTTAAAATAACAATTTCTGTTTGACTCACCGCAGCAGAGTGGCGCAGTGGAAGCGTGCTGGGCCCATAACCCAGAGGTCCGTGGATCGAAACCACGTTCTGCTTGATTTTCGTTTGTGGATAAAATAATTGTTTTTCCATTTAAATGGAAGAGGGAGTATTTTTTATGCACCACTTGTAATTTTAAAAGAAAAGTGTGTATAGCTTTTGCACGATTTTAAATCTATCGAATCTAATTATAGTATTTAAAATAACAATTTCTGTTTGACTCACCGCAGCAGAGTGGCGCAGTGGAAGCGTGCTGGGCCCATAACCCAGAGGTCCGTGAATCGAAACCACGCTCTGCTAGATTTTCGTTTTGTGGTTACAATAATTGTTTTTCCATTTAAATGGAAGAGGGAAGATTTTTAATGCACCACTTTCAATATTAAAAGGAAAGTAGCTTTTGCACGATTTTAAATCTATCGACTCTAATTGTAGTATTTAAAATACGAATTTCTGTTTGTTTGATCGCTGCAGAGTGGCGCAGTGGAAGTGTGCTGGGCCTATAACCCAGAGGTCCGTGATTCGAAACTGTTGGGTTTTACCGATTGAAGACAGAGTTTTGTACATTAAAAATAAATTTTATTACGTAGCCAAGTCTTATGGTTTAAAAACATACTTTTAGAAAACAACAAGAAGTCTGATCAGATCATGATCCCCAATACTCTTCACATTATCTTTTATACATTCAAAGGGCCGCGGTGGCCCGGTTGGAAGAGTAACGGACTAGCAACCGAAGGGTTGCGAGTTCGAATCCAGCCAAACACCGTCGTGTACAAAGGGGGCTGGTGCACGTTAAATCTGTCGTGGCCCCAAACGTCCTCACGTTGGCGTGGTGTGGAAGTTTGGAGAGTGGGGTGCCAGCTCAGGTGTTGCCTCGTCATCTGACCGTGGTTCAAAATTACGTGGTGTTGTCCTCGGATCTTTCCCTCTGGGATTGATCCCGGACCGTCACCAATAGCCCGTTGTGTTGCTCCAGTGTGACGTTAATTAAAAAATACCAAAAATACCAAAAATATACATTCAAAGATTTACACAATTTTCCATATTGATGTGCCCCACACGGCACTATAATTGGAGGTTTGAGACCGATTCCAACATGCGGCCCCATCGGTTGTAAAACCTCAGCAGATGTATTACAATTCAATATATACACACACACACACACACATATATATATATATATATATATATATATATATATATATATACACATATATATATAAATCTAACAAAATATTTTTCTAATAATATTTTTAAATTTATTTAACAATAAAGGCTTTGTTAAAAAGTCAGCCAAATTATTTTCCGATGAAATATAATTTACGTTAAATAGTTCATCTTTTATTAATTTACGAATAAATTTGTACTTGATATCAATATGTTTAGTTTTCTGATTTTCCTGACTATTTTTTGAAAAATAGATAGCAGATTGATTATCACAATATACTTGGGGTCTTATGTAATCACACAAACTTAATTCATTTATAATTCTACTAAACCAAATAACTTCTTTAGTGCAATCGGTTAGTGCAATAAATTCAGATTCCATTGAGCTAAGAGCTATGCACTTTTGTTTAGAAGATTTCCATGATATTGGGATGTTACCAAAATAAAAAAAAAATTAAATTAGGGCCGCGGTGGCCCGGTTGGAAGAGTAACGGACTAGCAACCGAAGGGTTGCGAGTTCGAATCCAGCCAAACACCGTCGTGTACAAAGGGGGCTGGTGCACGTTAAATCTGTCGTGGCCTCAAATGTCCTCACGTTGGCGTGGTGTGGAAGTTTGGAGAGTGGGGTGCCAGCTCAGGTGTTGCCTCGTCATCTGACCGTGGTTCAAAATTACGTGGTGTTGTCCTCGGACCTTTCCCTCTGGGATTGATCCCGGACCGTCGCCAATAGCCCGTTGTGTTGCTCCGGTGTGACGTTAATTGAAAATACCAAAATACCAAATGTCCTCACGTTGGCGTGGTGTGGAAGTTTGGAGAGTGGGGTGCCAGCTCAGGTGTTGCCTCGTCATCTGACCGCGGTTCAAAATTACGTGGTGTTGTCCTCGGACTTTCCCTCTGGGATTGATCCCGGACCGTCACCAATAGCCCGTTGTGTTGCTCCAGTGTGACGTTAATTGAAAATACCAAATACCAAAATAAATTAAATAGCCACTGCTTGAATGTCTGTTTGTGAGACCACATCCCCAATTTGCATCAGAAAAAGCAATCAAATTTGAACTTTTTACATTGGAAAGATTAATTTTAAAATCCTTTGTAAGAAAAACATAGTTCATAATATCAACAACGTAAGACCAGTGTTTGTAAGTATAACCATTACAAAACTGAGACATTATATTAACGGCAAATGCAATATCTGGTCTGGATCTATCTGACAAAAACGATAAACATCCTATTAAGGAACGATAGGGAAATTTTCTCATTAAATTATTTTCAATTATTGCTTCCTCTTTAACCTTATCAGGTAAGTTACAACCAATTTTAAAAGGTAAATTCACAAAACTTTTAGGAAGATCTTTGAATTTTGACATTAATTTTTCAATGTAGGTAATTTGATGTACACTGCTGGCCACCCAAATTGCAACACCAAGAAAGACAAGAGATATCACAAAATTTATTTTGTAGATAACATGTTGACCAAGTAACAAATGATTAAATTTATAGACTTCTGTGAAGTGTGGTTCCTGCCAAAATCAGTAGCCAGAGTAGCCGCCATTGTTGGAGATCACCGCTGCCACACGCCTCGGCATTGATTCAAAGAGACTTTGGATGTGTTCTTGGGGTACAGCAGACCAAGCAGCTTCCACATGTTGCCAAAGTTGATCTGGTGTGGCAGCTGGGGATGTATTCTGGGTCAATCGTTGAGCAACCATGGACCACATGTTTTCTATCGGCGAAAGATCCAGAGAGCGAGCTGGCCAGGGAAGCAATTCAATCTGGCGATTGACGAAGAACCCTTGGACAATGCGTGCCACGTGTGGTCGCGCATTATCCTATTGAAATATGGCTGTGGGCAAGCCCTGAAGGTAAGGAAGGACAACTGGCTCCAACACCTCGGAGATGTAGCGCTGGCTGTTTAAAGTACCGGCAATGCGTACTAGAGGAGTGCGAGAGTGATATCCAATACCGCCCCATACCATAATACCCGGTGCAGGACCAGTGTGGCGGTGCATAACGCAGCTGTTCAGCATCCTCTCTCCACGGTGTCTCCAGACTCGAATCCGACCATCGTGGTGTTGCAGACAGAAGCGTGACTCGTCAGTAAAGACAATTTCATTCCATTCTGCCGTCCACATCCTTCTTTCATCGCACCATTGGCGGCGGAAACGTCTGTGGTTCTGCGTCAAGGGTAGACGAAGCAATGGACGTCTTGCGGACAGACCACTCTGCTGTAAACGGCGTCGAATGGTACGCGCAGACACTGGATGATGCGGTACAGACTGAATGTGCTGTGCTATGGTTCGTGATGTGGCTGAGCGATCCGTCACTGCCATACGCACAATATGCCTGTCATCACGTGAAGTGGTGCACTGAGGTGGATGCGATCGAACACGTCGGTCCGTCGTACCCTCCTGCATCCAACGATCACATATCCGCATTACAGTTGTTTGGTTTCGTCCAACACGACTACCGATTTCCCTGAAAGATAATCCACAATCTCGGTAGGCCACTATCCTTCCTCTGTCGAACTCGGATACTTGATCAAAAGATGATCGCTGTTTTCTACGACGCATAATTGATCGGTTTTTTGAAAAAACCACAAGAAAAACACAATTGCCGTACTTGAAATCGTCGAAATCTCCAAGCCTTAAATAGCGCTTTGAAGTGGCGCCACAGGCGCGCGTGATGTGCGTCTGCGCTGAAATTCTAATCATTTGCATATCTCACCTCCGCTAATGCATGTTGTAAATTTCATATTATTTGCATGCTTCCTTCAGGGTGTTGCATTTACGGTGGCCAGCAGTGTAAACAAATCGAATTTTCAATTTCTTGAAAGTTTACGCCTAACAAATATTTAGTTTTACCTAGGACTGTAAGATCCAATTTTTTGTCCAATAATTCGATTACTTCATTTATCAAATGTTCCCTTTATGAAAACAAAACCATATCATCTACATAAACAATTAAAATTACATCTTTAAATTTGTAGACACAATTACACCAATTTAACTGAGAAAATCCTAATTTAGTTAAAATACCGTCTAATTCCAAATTCCATTCTCTACCACTTTGATGCAGACCATATATAGCCTTTTCCAATAGACATACTTTGTTTTCGGATCCTTTCAGCACAAATCCTTTTGGCTGTTTCATGTATATAGTATCCTTAAGGTGTCCATATAAATATGCACTTTTCACGTCAACTTGACAGTGATACCAACCCAACATAGAAATCAATAGTACAAACAATAATTTAACAATAGAAAAATTCACAACTGGTGAAAAAATATCTTTAAAATCAATGCCGGGTTTTTGCTTAAAACCTTGAGCAACAAGACGAGCTTTATACCTTTTAGGTATATTGTTTTCGTCCATTTTTATGCTGTACACCCACTTACTTCCAATTATGGTTGTATTTGGGGGTGTGTCCACTAATTTCCATACTTGCCTATCCTTCATTATCTGAATTTCTTCATTCATGGCAGTATTCCATTTAATTTTATCCTTACTTGCCTGCGTTTCTTCATAACTTTTGGGGATTTCGACATTGTAACACTGATCATACATGTCGTACATCTGTTGGTCTAAAAAATTAGATTCATCACTAGAAGTAGATGGCACATTAGAAATATCCACATTAGGATGTTCAGTCTCTGGCTTAAAATTGAAATTTACAGGATCAAACCTAATCTTGTTTTTAGTACAGTACTTTTTAATATCATTTAAAGATCTCATTCTCAAATTTTCAGGAGAATAATAGTATACATCTATCCTATTGCTTTTATTTCTAGGTTTTTCGATTCTTCGCCAATTTGAAATGTTAAGACTTTTTAAGTCCTCAGTTTTAACTAAATCTTTAGAATCTAAAACTTGAGTTTCACTTTCCGATTTTACTTTTATATTTTCATTTGATTGATAAATAGGAATATTAGAATTAAGATCGAAAGAAACGTACTCAAAGTTTTTACCAAATAGTACATCAACAGCTTTCTTACTTTCGTCGATATGAACATGGACTGTTTCAACTATTCTCTTCTCGTTTGGGATATATATTCTGTAACCTTTAGTTTTCAAACCATATCCTGTCAAAATACCAAGTTTTGCTCTGGGTTGTAATTTATTTCTCTGTATTTTAGGAATATGAACATATGCCAAAGAGCCAAAAATTCTAAAATGTTTTACTGATGGTTTGAAACCAGTCCATATTTCGTTAGGAGATATACCCTCAGTTAATTTGTGTTCGCATCTATTTTTAGTGTGAATAAATGCTAAAAGTGCTTCTGACCAAAATTGTGGTTGTAAACCACTGTCTTGAAGCATAGCTCTGACACAATCCATGGCTGTTCTATTGAACCTTTCTGCAATGCCATTTTGTTCAGGGGTATAAGTTGAAGTTCTTTCGATTTTTATTCCTAGATCATTTAAAAACTTTTTAAATTCTTTGTGACAAAATTCTAAACCATTGTCAGTTCGGACACATTTTAACTTAACATTTAGCTGTCTTTCAGCTCTAACCAAGTATTTTTTTAAAGTAATCAAAAACTTCATTCTTATTTTGAATAATATAAACAGTTACTTTACGTGAAAAATCATCAATAATAGATAAAAAGTATTTGTTTCCACCTAGAGAGTTAACTGGAGCAGGACCCCACAAATCCATATGGATCCTTTCCAAAACATTTTTAGTTTTCCTTTCGTACATATAGTTTCTTTTTAAGGATATTCTAGTGGATTTAGCAATAGCACAAATCTTACAATTTTTATCTATATTCTTACAATTAAGTTTTTCAATTCCTTTTACACAATTAATTTTACTCATATTTTCAATTATGGGCATGTTAACATGACAAAACCTACGGTGGGCTTTTTCTAGATCTAAACCAGTTACATATGTATAATTTTTAATCTTGGGATAACCTTTCAAGATATACAATTTTCCAATTCTGGGAACAGTAAACAAATATTTATTATAACTATTATAAATAATCATTTTGTTATTTCCCCATTTAATTTGGTTTCCCACAAGGTCAATACGAGCACCACTAATTAAATTTTTTCTCATATTAGGCGAGTATAACACATCTTTTAAAGTTATATCATAATTTCTGTTTCTATCTAAAACTGTAAATTGAATATCACCCATACCTAATACTTCCGAGGTGCTGTCCTTGTCTCCGACTAGGATCTTCTGTGGTGGTAGTTTTCTGAATGTCGTAAACATATCACGTTCTTTACAGAAGTGAGCAGTTGCAGCAGAATCAATGAGAAATTCCCTCGGTCTTTCATTTGCAAAATTTGAAACTGCATAGGCACGTTGAAGATCAGTTTTTGGATTGTCCTCCATATAAAATAATTCACCACCAGGTTTCTGCCGATTGCATTTCTTGAAGCACTTCGATTCGTAATGTCCCGACTTTTTGCAGTAGTTGCAGAATGGTCGCGGCCCCATACGACAAACTGTCGACTTTCTTGGGCTTGAAGGAATTAATTCAGGGTCCAGTACGCATCTGCTGTGATCAGGAGTAGACGCCCGTGTCTCCTTGTATCTAGATGACTTGTTTCTTGTAGCATAAGCATCGGCCACGATACTTAATTTTGTGCCTTCGTCTTTCCGCTTCAGCTCGATTCGGCTGGATTCTGTTATTAAATGTTTAGACAAATTGTCTAGCGTGAACTCGTTGTCATCCATCCTGTATAGCAATTGTACCAGATTATCGTATTCGTGAGGCAAATGTCTTATTAGTTGAAAGCAAACTAAAAGGTCTGGGATTTCGAATCCACCTTCTTTTATCTGTAACAGCTTCTCATGCACTCGTTTGCAGAAGAGTCCAATGGATTCGTCCTCCGGCTGGTAGCGGATTGAAAAGAACTCGTCCACAAGGCCTGCCAATCGTGCTCTAGATGCTGGTTCGAAGTTGGTCTTTAATATATCCCAGGCTTCCTTACCGTCCTCAGTAGATGAAATTAAGACTTGATATTTTCTGTCTATGCCCTGGTAGATAGTTGTATATGTCCTCTGCTTCCTATAACGATAGTCTCTTTTTTCTTGTTCTGGAGCATCTTCCAATAATAGAGGTTCCGTTTTAGTGATAAATTCCCAGCAGTTCCGGTCGATTAGCAATACCTTCATGTCCGTCTTCCACGTGGCATAGTTGAAATCCGATAACTTCGGGAAGGAAAACATGGACATTTCTTGAATACCCATCATACTGGATACCGGTAGTGGCAGAATTCAGGTTCAGCTTAAGGTCTGAGGCCCATAACCAATTGTTGGGTTTTATCGATTGAAGACAGAGTTTTATACATTAAAAATAAATTTTATTACGTAGCCAAGTCTTATGGTTTAAAAACATACTTTTAGAAAACAACAAGAAGTCTGATCAGATCATGATCCCCAATACTCTTCACATTATCTCCTCTCTTTTATACATTCAAAGATTTACACGGGCCGCGGTGGCCCGGTTGGAAGAGTAACGAACTAGCAACCGAAGGGTTGCGAGTTCGAATCCAGCCAAACACCGTCGTGTACAAAGGGGGCTGGTGCACGTTAAATCTGTCGTGGCCTCAAATGTCCTCACGTTGGCGTGGTGTGGAAGTTTGGAGAGTGGGGTGCCAGCTCAGGTGTTGCCTCGTCATCTGACCATGGTTCAAAATTACGTGGTGTTGTCCTCGGATCTTTCCCTTTGGGATTGATCCCGGACCGTCACCAATAGCCCATTGTGTTGCTCCAGTGTGACGTTAATTGAAATTCCCCCCCCCCCAAAGATTTACACAATTTTCCATATTGATGTGCCCCACACGGCACTATAATTGGAGGTTTGAGACCGATTCCAACAGAAACCACGCTCTGCTAGACTTTCGTTTTGTGGAAAAAAATTTTTTTTTCCATTTAAATGGAAGAGAGAGGGAGGATTTTTAATGCACCACTTGTAATTTTGAAAGGTAAGTATAGCTTTTGCACGATTTGAAATCTATCGAATGTAATTATAGTATTTAAAATACCAATTTCTGTTCAATTCATCGCAGCAGAGTGGCGCAGTGGAAGCGTGCTGGGCCCATAACCCAGAGGTCCGTGGATCGAAACCACGCTCTGCTCGATTTTCGTTTTCTGGTTAAAATAATTGTTTTTCCATTTAAATGGAAGAGGGAGGATTTTTAATGCACCACTTGTAATTTTAAAAGGAAAGTATAGCTTTTGCACGATTTTAAATCTATCGAATCTAATTGTAGTATTTAAAATAACAATTTCTGTTTGACTCAACGCAGCAGAGTGGCGCAGTGGAAGCGTGCTGGGCCCATAACCCAGAGGTCCGTGGATCGAAACCACGCTCTGCTAGATTTTCGTTTTGTGGTTAAAATAATTGTTTTTCCATTTAAATGGAAGAGGGAGCATTTTTAATGCACCACTTGTAATTTTAAAAGAGGAAAGTAGCTTTTGCACGATTTTAAATCCATCGAATCTAATTGTAGTATTTAAGATACCAATTTCTGTTCAATTCATCGCAGCAGAGTGGCGTAGTGGAAGCGTGCTGGGCCCATAACCCAGAGGTCCGTAGATCGAAACCACGCTCTGCTAGATTTTCGTTTTTTGGTTAAAATAATTACTTTTCCATTTAAATGGAAGAGGGAGGATTTTTAATGCACCACTTGTAATTTTAAAAGGAAAGTATAGCTTTTGCACGATTTTAAATCTATCGAATCTAATTGTAGTATTTAAAATAACAATTTCTGTTTGACTCACTGCAGCAGAGTGGCGCAGTGGAAGCGTGCTGGGCCCATAACCCAGAGGTCCGGAGATCGAAACCACGCTCTGATAGATTTTAGTTTTCTGGTTAAAATAATTGTTTTTCCATTTAAATGGAAGAGGGAGGATTTTTAATGCACCACTTGTAATTTTAAAAGGAAAGTAAGCTTTTGCTCGATTTTAAATCTATCGAATCTAATTGTAGTATTTAAAATAACAATTTCTGTTGGTTTCTCTGCAGCAGCGTGGCGCAGTGGAAACGTGCTGGGCCCATAACCCAGAGGTCCGTGAATCGAAACCACGCTCTGCTAGATTTTCGTTTTGTGGTTACAATAATTGTTTTTCCATTTAAATGGAAGAGGGAAGATTTTTAATGCACCACTTTCAATATTAAAAGGAAAGTAGCTTTTGCACGATTTTAAATCTATCGACTCTAATTGTAGTATTTAAAATACGAATTTCTGTTTGTTTGATCGCTGCAGAGTGGCGCAGTGGAAGTGTGCTGGGCCCATAACCCAGAGGTCCGTGATTCGAAACCACGCTCTGCTAGATTTTCGTTTTGTGGAAAAAAATATTTTTTTTCCATTTAAATGGAAGAGGGAGGATTTTTAATGCACCACTTGTAATTTTGAAAGGTAAGTATAGCTTTTGCACGATTTGAAATCTATCGAATGTAATTATAGTATTTAAAATACCAATTTCTGTTCAATTCATCGCAGCAGAGTGGCGCAGTGAAAGCGTGCTGGGCCCATAACCCAGAGGTCCGTGGATCGAAACCACGCTCTGCTCGATTTTCGTTATCTGGTTAAAATAATTGTTTTTCCATTTAAATGGAAGAGGGAGGATTTTTAATGCACCACTTGTAATTTTAAAAGGAAAGTATAGCTTTTGCACGATTTTAAATCTATCGAATCTAATTGTAGTATTTAAAATAACAATTTCTGTTTGACTCACCGCAGCAGAGTGGCGCAGTGGAAGCGTGCTGGGCCCATAACCCAGAGGTCCGTGGATCGAAACCACGCTCTGCTAGATTTTCGTTTTGTGGTTAAAATATTTTTTTTCCATTTAAATGGAAGAGGGAGGATTTTTAATGCACCACTTGTAATTTTGAAAGGTAAGTGTATATATAGCTTTTGCACGATTTGAAATCTATCGAATGTAATTATAGTATTTAAGATACCAATTTCTCTTCAATTCATCGCAGCAGAGTGGCGCAGTGGAAGCGTGCTGGGCCCATAACCCAGAGGTCCGTAGATCGAAACCACGCTCTGCTAGATTTTCGTTTTCTGGTTAAAATAATTGTTTTTCCATTTAAATGGAAGAGGGAGGATTTTTAATGCACCACTTGTAATTTTAAAAGGAAAGTAGCTTTTGCACGATTTTAAATCTATCGAATGTAATTATACTATTTAAAATACCAATTTCTGTTTAATTCATCGCAGCAGAGTGGCGCAGTGGAAGCGAGCTGGTCCCATAACCCAGAGGTCCGGAGATCGAAACCACGCTCTGCTAGATTTTCGTTTTGTGGTTAAAATAATTGTTTTTCCATTTAAATGGAAGAGGGAGGATTTTTAATGCACCACTTGTAATTTTAAAAGAAAAGTAGCTTTTCCACGATTTTAAATCTATCGAATCTAATTGTAGTTTTTAAAATAAGAATTTCGGTTTGACTCACCGAAGCAGAGTGGCGCAGTGGAAGCGTGCTGGGCCCATAACCCAGAGGTCCGTGGATCGAAACCACGCGCTGATAGATTTTAGTTTTGTGGTTAAAATAATTGTTTTTCCATTTAAATGGAAGAGGGAGGATTTTTAATGCACCACTTGTAATTTTAAAAGGAAAGTAAGTTTTGCACGATTTTAAAACTATCGAATCTAATTGTAGTATTTAAAATAACAATTTCTGTTGGACTCTCTGCATCAGCGTGGCGCAGTGGAAACGTGCTGGGCCCATAACCCAGAGGTCCGTGAATCGGAACCACGCTCTGCTAGATTTTCGTTTTGTGGTTACAATAATTGTTTTTCCATTTAAATGGAAGAGGGAAGATTTTTAATGCACCACTTTCAATATTAAAAGGAAAGTAGCATTTGCACGATTTTAAATCTATCGACTCTAATTGTAGTATTTAAAATACGAATTTCTGTTTGTTTGATCACTGCAGAGTGGCGCAGTGGAAGTGTGCTTGGCCCATAACCCAGAGGTCCGTGATTCGAAACCACGCTCTGCTAGATTTTCGTTTTGTGGAAAAAATATTTTTTTTCCATTTAAATGGAAGAGAGAGAGGGAGGATTTTTAATGCACCACTTGTAATTTTAAAAGGAAAGTATAGCTTTTGCACGATTTTAAATCTATCGAATCTAATTGTAGTATTTAAAATAACAATTTCTGTTTGACTCCCCGCAGCAGAGTGGCGCAGTGGAAGCGTGCTGGGCCCATAACCCAGAGGTCCGTGGATCGAAACCACGCTCTGCTAGATTTTCGTTTTGTGGTTAAAATAATTGTTTTTCCATTTAAATGGAAGAGGGAGCATTTTTAATACACCACTTGTAATTTTAAAGAGGAAAGTAGCTTTTGCACGATTTTAAATCTATCGAATCTAATTGTAGTATTTAAAATAACAATTTCTGTTTGACTCACCGCAGCAGGGTGGCGCAGTGGAAGCGGGCTGGGCCCATAACCCAGAGGTCCGTGGATCTTAACAACGCTCTGCTAGATTTTCGTTTTGTGGAAAAAATATTTTTTTTCCATTTAAATGGAAGAGAGAGAGAGGGAGGATTTTTAATGCACCACTTGTAATTTTGAAAGGTAAGTGTATATATAGCTTTTGCACGATTTGAAATCTATCGAATGTAATTATAGTATTTAAGATACCAATTTCTGTTCAATTCATCGCAGCAGAGTGGCGCAGTGGAAGCGTGCTGGGCCCATAACCCAGAGGTCCGGAGATCGAAACCACGCTCTGCTAGATTTTCGTTTTGTGGTTAAAATAATTGTTTTTCCATTTAAATGGAAGAGGGAGGATTTTTTATGCACCACTTGTAATATTAAAAGGAAAGTAGCTTTTGCACGATTTTAAATCTATCGACTCTAATTGTAGTATTAAAATAACAATTTCTGTTTGACTCACCGCAGCAGAGTGGCGCAGTGGAAGCGTGCTGGGCCCATAACCCAGAGGTCCGTGGATCGAAACCACGCTCTGATAGTTTTTAGTTTTGTGGTTAAAAGAATTGTTTTTCCATTTAAATGGAAGGATTTTTAATGCACCACTTGTAATTTTAAAAGGAAAGTGTGTGTATATAGCTTTTCCACGATTTTAAATCTATCGAATCTAATTGTAGTATTTAAAATACCAATTTCTGTTCAATTCATCGCAGCAGAGTGGCGCAGTGGAAGCGAGCTGGTCCCAGAGGTCCGCGGATCGAAACCACGCTCTGCTAGATTTTCGTTTTGTGGTTAAAATAATTGTTTTTCCATTTAAATGGAAGAGGGAGGATTTTTAATGCACCACTTGTAATTTTAAAAGGAAAGTAAGCTTTTGCACGATTTTAAATCTATCGAATCTAATTGTAGTTTTTAAAATAACAATTTCGGTTTGACTCACCGAAGCAGAGTGGCGCATTGGAAGCGTGCTGGGTCCATAACCCAGAGGTCCGTGGATCGAAACCACGCTCTCCTAGATTTTTGTTTTGTGGTTAAAATAATTGTTTTTCCATTTAAATGGGAGGATTTTTAATGCACCACTTGTAATTTTGAAAGAGGTAAGTATATATATATATATAGCTTTTGCACGATTTGAAATCTATCGAAGGTAATTATAGTATTTAAAATACCAATTTCTGTTCAATTCATCGCAGCAGAGTGGCGCAGTGGAAGCGTGCTGGGCCCATAACCCAGAGGTCCGTGGATCGAAACCACGCTCTGATAGTTTTTTGTTTTGTGGTTAAAATAATTGTTTTTCCATTTAAATGGGAGGATTTTTAATGCACCACTTGTAATTTTAAAAGGAAAGTGTGTGTATATAGCTTTTCCACGATTTTAAATCTATCGAATGTAATTGTAGTATATAAAATAACAATTTCTGTTTGACTCACCGCAGCAGAGTGGCGCAGTGGAAGCGAGCTGGTCCCATAACCTAGAGGTCCGGAGATCGAAACCACGCTCTGCTAGATTTTCGTCTTGTGGTTAAAATAATTGTTTTTCCATTTAAATGGAAGAGGGAGGATTTTTAATGCACCACTTGTAATTTTAAAAGAAAAGTAGCTATTCCACGATTTTAAATCTATCGAATCTAATTGTAGTTTTTAAAATAACAATTTCGGTTTGACTCACCGAAGCAGAGTGGCGCATTGGAATCGTGCTGGGTCCATAACCCAGAGGTCAGTGGATCGAAACCACGCTCTCCTAGATTTTTGTTTTGTGGTTAAAATAATTGTTTCCCCATTTAAATGGAAGAGGGAGGATTTTTAATGCACCACTTGTAATTTTAAAAGGAAAGTAGCTTTTGCACGATTTTAAATCTATCGAATGTAATTATACTATTTAAAATACCAATTTCTGTTTAATTCATCGCAGCAGAGTGGCGCAGTGGAAGCGAGCTGGTCCCATAACCCAGAGGTCCGTGGATCGAAACCACGCTCTGCTAGATTTTCGTTTTGTGGTTAAAATAATTGTTTTTCCATTTAAATGGAAGAGGGAGGATTTTTAATGCACCACTTGTAATTTTAAAAGAAAAGTAGCTTTTCCACGATTTTAAATCTATCGAATCTAATTGTAGTTTTTAAAATAAGAATTTCGGTTTGACTCACCGAAGCAGAGTGGCGCAGTGGAAGCGTGCTGGGCCCATAACCCAGAGGTCCGTGGATCGAAACCACGCGCTGATAGATTTTAGTTTTGTGGTTAAAATAATTGTTTTTCCATTTAAATGGAAGAGGGAGGATTTTTAATGCACCACTTGTAATTTTAAAAGGAAAGTAAGTTTTGCACGATTTTAAAACTATCGAATCTAATTGTAGTATTTAAAATAACAATTTCTGTTGGACTCTCTGCATCAGCGTGGCGCAGTGGAAACGTGCTGGGCCCATAACCCAGAGGTCCGTGAATCGGAACCACGCTCTGCTAGATTTTCGTTTTGTGGTTACAATAATTGTTTTTCCATTTAAATGGAAGAGGGAAGATTTTTAATGCACCACTTTCAATATTAAAAGGAAAGTAGCATTTGCACGATTTTAAATCTATCGACTCTAATTGTAGTATTTAAAATACGAATTTCTGTTTGTTTGATCACTGCAGAGTGGCGCAGTGGAAGTGTGCTTGGCCCATAACCCAGAGGTCCGTGATTCGAAACCACGCTCTGCTAGATTTTCGTTTTGTGGAAAAAATATTTTTTTTCCATTTAAATGGAAGAGAGAGGGAGGATTTTTAATGCACCACTTGTAATTTTAAAAGGAAAGTATAGCTTTTGCACGATTTTAAATCTATCGAATCTAATTGTAGTATTTAAAATAACAATTTCTGTTTGACTCCCCGCAGCAGAGTGGCGCAGTGGAAGCGTGCTGGGCCCATAACCCAGAGGTCCGTGGATCGAAACCACGCTCTGCTAGATTTTCGTTTTGTGGTTAAAATAATTGTTTTTCCATTTAAATGGAAGAGGGAGCATTTTTAATACACCACTTGTAATTCTAAAGAGGAAAGTAGCTTTTGCACGATTTTAAATCTATCGAATCTAATTGTAGTATTTAAAATAACAATTTCTGTTTGACTCACCGCAGCAGGGTGGCGCAGTGGAAGCGGGCTGGGCCCATAACCCAGAGGTCCGTGGATCTTAACAACGCTCTGCTAGATTTTCGTTTTGTGGAAAAAATATTTTTTTTCCATTTAAATGGAAGAGGGAGGATTTTTAATGCACCACTTGTAATTTTGAAAGGTAAGTGTATATATAGCTTTTGCACGATTTGAAATCTATCGAATGTAATTATAGTATTTAAGATACCAATTTCTGTTCAATTCATCGCAGCAGAGTGGCGCAGTGGAAGCGTGCTGGGCCCATAACCCAGAGGTCCGGAGATCGAAACCACGCTCTGCTAGATTTTCGTCTTGTGGTTAAAATAATTGTTTTTCCATTTAAATGGAAGAGGGAGGATTTTTAATGCACCACTTGTAATTTTAAAAGAAAAGTAGCTATTCCTCGATTTTAAATCTATCGAATCTAATTGTAGTTTTTAAAATAACAATTTCGGTTTGACTCACCGAAGCAGAGTGGCGCATTGGAATCGTGCTGGGTCCATAACCCAGAGGTCAGTGGATCGAAACCACGCTCTCCTAGATTTTTGTTTTGTGGTTAAAATAATTGTTTTCCCATTTAAATGGAAGAGGGAGGATTTTTAATGCACCACTTGTAATTTTAAAAGGAAAGTAGCTTTTGCACGATTTTAAATCTATCGAATGTAATTATACTATTTAAAATACCAATTTCTGTTTAATTCATCGCAGCAGAGTGGCGCAGTGGAAGCGAGCTGGTCCCATAACCCAGAGGTCCGGAGATCGAAACCACGCTCTGCTAGATTTTCGTTTTGTGGTTAAAATAATTGTTTTTCCATTTAAATGGAAGAGGGAGGATTTTTAATGCACCACTTGTAATTTTAAAAGAAAAGTAGCTTTTCCACGATTTTAAATCTATCGAATCTAATTGTAGTTTTTAAAATAAGAATTTCGGTTTGACTCACCGAAGCAGAGTGGCGCAGTGGAAGCGTGCTGGGCCCATAACCCAGAGGTCCGTGGATCGAAACCACGCTCTGATAGTTTTTTGTTTTGTGGTTAAAATAATTGTTTTTCCATTTAAATGGGAGGATTTTTAATGCACCACTTGTAATTTTAAAAGGAAAGTGTGTGTATATAGCTTTTCCACGATTTTAAATCTATCGAATCTAATTGTGGTATTTAAAATACCAATTTCTGTTCAATTCATCGCAGCAGAGTGGCGCAGTGGAAGCGAGCTGGTCCCAGAGGTCCGCGGATCGAAACCACGCTCTGCTAGATTTTCGTTTTGTGGTTAAAATAATTGTTTTTCCATTTAAATGGAAGAGGGAGGATTTTTAATGCACCACTTGTAATTTTAAAAGGAAAGTAAGCTTTTGCACGATTTTAAATCTATCGAATCTAATTGTAGTTTTTAAAATAACAATTTCGGTTTGACTCACCGAAGCAGAGTGGCGCATTGGAAGCGTGCTGGGTCCATAACCCAGAGGTCCGTGGATCGAAACCACGCTCTCCTAGATTTTTGTTTTGTGGTTAAAATAATTGTTTTTCCATTTAAATGGGAGGATATTTAATGCACCACTTGTAATTTTGAAAGAGGTAGGTATATATATATATATAGCTTTTGCACGATTTGAAATCTATCGAAGGTAATTATAGTATTTAAAATACCAATTTCTGTTCAATTCATCGCAGCAGAGTGGCGCAGTGGAAGCGTGCTGGGCCGATAACCCAGAGGTCCGTGGATCGAAACCACGCTCTGATAGTTTTTTGTTTTGTGGTTAAAATAATTGTTTTTCCATTTAAATGGGAGGATTTTTAATGCACCACTTGTAATTTTAAAAGGAAAGTGTGTGTATATAGCTTTTCCACGATTTTAAATCTATCGAATCTAATTGTAGTATATAAAATAACAATTTCTGTTTGACTCACCGCAGCAGAGTGGCGCAGTGGAAGCGAGCTGGTCCCATAACCTAGAGGTCCGAAGATCGAAACCACGCTCTGCTAGATTTTCGTCTTGTGGTTAAAATAATTGTTTTTCCATTTAAATGGAAGAGGGAGGATTTTTAATGCACCACTTGTAATTTTAAAAGAAAAGTAGCTATTCCACGATTTTAAATCTATCGAATCTAATTGTAGTTTTTAAAATAACAATTTCGGTTTGACTCACCGAAGCAGAGTGGCGCATTGGAATCGTGCTGGGTCCATAACCCAGAGGTCAGTGGATCGAAACCACGCTCTCCTAGATTTTTGTTTTGTGGTTAAAATAATTGTTTTCCCATTTAAATGGAAGAGGGAGGATTTTTAATGCACCACTTGTAATTTTAAAAGGAAAGTAAGCTTTTGCACGATTTTAAATCTATCGACTCTAATTGTAGTATTTAAAATACGAATTTCTGTTTGTTTGACCGCTGCAGAGTGGCGCAGTGGAAGTGTGCTGGGCCCATAACCCAGAGGTCCGTGGATCGAAACCACGCTCTGCTAGATTTTCGTTTTGTGGTTAAAATAATTGTTTTTCCATTTAAATGGAAGAGGGAGCATTTTTAATACACCACTTGTAATTTTAAAAGAGGAAAGTAGCTTTTGCACGATTTTAAATCTATCGAATCTAATTGTAGTATTTAAAATAACAATTTCTGTTTGACTCACCGCAGCAGAGTGGCGCAGTGGAAGCGTGCTGGGCCCATAACCCAGAGGTCCCGTGGATCTTAACAACGCTCTGCTAGATTTTCGTTTTGTGGAAAAAATATTTTTTTTCCATTTAAATGGAAGAGGGAGGATTTTTAATGCACCACTTGTAATTTTGAAAGGTAAGTGTATATATAGCTTTTGCACGATTTGAAATCTATCGAATGTAATTATAGTATTTAAGATACCAATTTCTGTTCAATTCATCGCAGCAGAGTGGCGAAGTGGAAGCGTGCTGGGCTCATAACCCAGAGGTCCGTAGATCGAAACCACGCTCTGCTAGATTTTCGTTTTCTGGTTAAAATAATTGCTTTTCCATTTAAATGGAAGAGGGATGATTTTTAATGCACCACTTGTAATTTTAAAAGGAAAGTATAGCTTTTGCACGATTTTAAATCTATCGAATCTAATTGTAGTATTTAAAATAACAATTTCTGTTTGACTAACCGCAGCAGAGTGGCGCAGTGGAAGCGTGCTGGGCCCATAACCCAGAGGTCCGGAGATCGAAACCACGCTCTGCTAGATTTTCGTTTTGTGGTTAAAAGAATTGTTTTTCCATTTAAATGGAAGAGGGAGGATTTTTAATGCACCACTTGTAATTTTAAAAGAGGAAAGTATAGCTTTTGCACGATTTTAAATCTATCGAATCTAATTGTAGTTTTTAAAACAACAATTTCGGTTTGACTCACCGAAGCAGAGTGGCGCATTGGAAGCGTGCTGGGTCCATAACCCAGAGGTCCGTGGATCGAAACCACGCTCTCCTAGATTTTTGTTTTGTGGTTAAAATAATTGTTTTCCCATTTAAATGGAAGAGGGAGGATTTTTAATGCACCACTTGTAATTTTAAAAGGAAAGTAAGCTTTTGCACGATTTTAAATCTATCGAATCTAATTGTAGTATTTAAAATAACAATTTCTGTTTGACTCACCGCAGCAGAGTGGCGCAGTGGAAGCGTGCGGGGCCCATAACCCAGAGGTCCGTGGATCGAAACCACGCTCTGATAGTTTTTTGTTTTGTGGTTAAAATAATTGTTTTTCCATTTAAATGGGAGGATTTTTAATGCACCCTTTTAATTTTAAAAGGAAAGTGTGTGTATATAGCTTTTCCACGATTTTAAATCTATCGAATCTAATTGTAGTATATAAAATAACAATTTCGGTTTGACTCACCGAAGCAGAGTGGCGCAGTGGAAGCGTGCTGGGCCCATAACCCAGAGGTCCGTGGATCGAAACCACGCTCTGCTAGATTTTCGTTTTGTGGTTACAATAATTGTTTTTCCATTTAAATGGAAGAGGGAGGATTTTTAATGCACCACTTTCAATATTAAAAGGAAAGTAGCTTTTGCACGATTTTAAATCTATCGACTCTAATTGTAGTATTTAAAATAACAATTTCTGTTTGACTCACCGCAGCAGAGTGGCGCAGTGGAAGCGTGCTGGGCCCATAACCCAGAGGTCCGTGGATCGAAACCACGCTCTGATACTTTTTTGTTTTGTGGTTAAAATAATTGTTTTTCCATTTAAATGGGAGGATTTTTAATGCACCACTTGTAATTTTAAAAGGAAAGTGTGTGTATATAGCTTTTCCACGATTTTAAATCTATCGAATCTAATTGTAGTATATAAAATAACAATTTCTGTTTGACTCACCGCAGCAGAGTGGCGCAGTGGAAGCGAGCTGGTCCCATAACCTAGAGGTCCGGAGATCGAAACCACGCTCTGCTAGATTTTCGTCTTGTGGTTAAAATAATTGTTTTTCCATTTAAATGGAAGAGGGAGGATTTTTAATGCACCACTTGTAATTTTAAAAGAAAAGTAGCTATTCCACGATTTTAAATCTATCGAATCTAATTGTAGTTTTTAAAATAACAATTTCGGTTTGACTCACCGAAGCAGAGTGGCGCATTGGAATCGTGCTGGGTCCATAACCCAGAGGTCAGTGGATCGAAACCACGCTCTCCTAGATTTTTGTTTTGTGGTTAAAATAATTGTTTTCCCATTTAAATGGAAGAGGGAGGATTTTTAATGCACCACTTGTAATTTTAAAAGGAAAGTAAGCTTTTGCACGATTTTAAATCCATCGACTCTAATTGTAGTATTTAAAATACCAATTTCTGTTCAATTCATCGCAGCAGAGTGGCGCAGTGGAAGCGAGCTGGTCCCAGAGGTCCGTGGATCGAAACCACGCTCTGCTAGATTTTCGTTTTGTGGTGAAAATAATTGTTTTTCCATTTAAATGGAAGAGGGAGGATTTTTAATGCACCACTTGTAATTTTAAAAGAAAAGTAGCTTTTCCACGATTTTAAATCTATCGAATCTAATTGTAGTTTTTAAAACAACAATTTCGGTTTGACTCACCGAAGCAGAGTGGCGCATTGGAAGCCTGCTGGGTCCATAACCCAGAGGTCCGTGGATCGAAACCACGCTCTCCTAGATTTTTGTTTTGTGGTTAAAATAATTGTTTTCCCATTTAAATGGAAGAGGGAGGATTTTTAATGCACCACTTGTAATTTTAAAAGGAAAGTAAGCTTTTGCACGATTTTAAATCTATCGAATCTAATTGTAGTATTTAAAATAACAATTTCTGTTTGACTCACCGCAGCAGAGTGGCGCAGTGGAAGCGTGCTGGGCCCATAACCCAGAGGTCCGTGGATCGAAACCACGCTCTGCTAGATTTTCGTTTTGTGGTTACAATAATAGTTTTTCCATTTAAATGGAAGAGGGAGGATTTTTAATGCACCACTTGTAATTTTGAAAGAGGTAAGTATATATATATATATATAGCTTTTGCACGATTTGAAATCTATCGAAGGTAATTATAGTATATAAAATACCAATTTCTGTTCAATTCATCGCAGCAGAGTGGCGCAGTGGAAGCGAGCTGGTCCCAGAGGTCCGTGGATCGAAACCACGCTCTGCTAGATTTTCGTTTTGTGGTGAAAATAATTGTTTTTCCATTTAAATGGAAGAGGGAGGATTTTTAATGCACCACTTGTAATTTTAAAAGAAAAGTAGCTTTTGCACGATTTTAAATCTATCGAATCTAATTGTAGTTTTTAAAACAACAATTTCGGTTTGACTCACCGAAGCAGAGTGGCGCATTGGAAGCGTGCTGGGTCCATAACCCAGAGGTCCGTGGATCGAAACCACGCTCTCCTAGATTTTTGTTTTGTGGTTAAAATAATTGTTTTCCCATTTAAATGGAAGAGGGAGGATTTTTAATGCACCACTTGTAATTTTAAAAGGAAAGTAAGCTTTTGCACGATTTTAAATCTATCGAATCTAATTGTAGTATTTAAAATAACAATTTCTGTTTGACTAACCGCAGCAGAGTGGCGCAGTGGAAGCGTGCTGGGCCCATAACCCAGAGGTCCGGAGATCGAAACCACGCTCTGCTAGATTTTCGTTTTGTGGTTAAAAGAATTGTTTTTCCATTTAAATGGAAGAGGGAGGATTTTTAATGCACCACTTGTAATTTTAAAAGAGGAAAGTATAGCTTTTGCACGATTTTAAATCTATCGAATCTAATTGTAGTTTTTAAAACAACAATTTCGGTTTGACTCACCGAAGCAGAGTGGCGCATTGGAAGCGTGCTGGGTCCATAACCCAGAGGTCCGTGGATCGAAACCACGCTCTCCTAGATTTTTGTTTTGTGGTTAAAATAATTGTTTTCCCATTTAAATGGAAGAGGGAGGATTTTTAATGCACCACTTGTAATTTTAAAAGGAAAGTAAGCTTTTGCACGATTTTAAATCTATCGAATCTAATTGTAGTATTTAAAATAACAATTTCTGTTTGACTCACCGCAGCAGAGTGGCGCAGTGGAAGCGTGCGGGGCCCATAACCCAGAGGTCCGTGGATCGAAACCACGCTCTGATAGTTTTTTGTTTTGTGGTTAAAATAATTGTTTTTCCATTTAAATGGGAGGATTTTTAATGCACCCTTTTAATTTTAAAAGGAAAGTGTGTGTATATAGCTTTTCCACGATTTTAAATCTATCGAATCTAATTGTAGTATATAAAATAACAATTTCGGTTTGACTCACCGAAACAGAGTGGCGCAGTGGAAGCGTGCTGGGCCCATAACCCAGAGGTCCGTGGATCGAAACCACGCTCTGCTAGATTTTCGTTTTGTGGTTACAATAATTGTTTTTCCATTTAAATGGAAGAGGGAGGATTTTTAATGCACCACTTTCAATATTAAAAGGAAAGTAGCTTTTGCACGATTTTAAATCTATCGACTCTAATTGTAGTATTTAAAATAACAATTTCTGTTTGACTCACCGCAGCAGAGTGGCGCAGTGGAAGCGTGCTGGGCCCATAACCCAGAGGTCCGTGGATCGAAACCACGCTCTGATACTTTTTTGTTTTGTGGTTAAAATAATTGTTTTTCCATTTAAATGGGAGGATTTTTAATGCACCACTTGTAATTTTAAAAGGAAAGTGTGTGTATATAGCTTTTCCACGATTTTAAATCTATCGAATCTAATTGTAGTATATAAAATAACAATTTCTGTTTGACTCACCGCAGCAGAGTGGCGCAGTGGAAGCGAGCTGGTCCCATAACCTAGAGGTCCGGAGATCGAAACCACGCTCTGCTAGATTTTCGTCTTGTGGTTAAAATAATTGTTTTTCCATTTAAATGGAAGAGGGAGGATTTTTAATGCACCACTTGTAATTTTAAAAGAAAAGTAGCTATTCCACGATTTTAAATCTATCGAATCTAATTGTAGTTTTTAAAATAACAATTTCGGTTTGACTCACCGAAGCAGAGTGGCGCATTGGAATCGTGCTGGGTCCATAACCCAGAGGTCAGTGGATCGAAACCACGCTCTCCTAGATTTTTGTTTTGTGGTTAAAATAATTGTTTTCCCATTTAAATGGAAGAGGGAGGATTTTTAATGCACCACTTGTAATTTTAAAAGGAAAGTAAGCTTTTGCACGATTTTAAATCCATCGACTCTAATTGTAGTATTTAAAATACCAATTTCTGTTCAATTCATCGCAGCAGAGTGGCGCAGTGGAAGCGAGCTGGTCCCAGAGGTCCGTGGATCGAAACCACGCTCTGCTAGATTTTCGTTTTGTGGTGAAAATAATTGTTTTTCCATTTAAATGGAAGAGGGAGGATTTTTAATGCACCACTTGTAATTTTAAAAGAAAAGTAGCTTTTCCACGATTTTAAATCTATCGAATCTAATTGTAGTTTTTAAAACAACAATTTCGGTTTGACTCACCGAAGCAGAGTGGCGCATTGGAAGCCTGCTGGGTCCATAACCCAGAGGTCCGTGGATCGAAACCACGCTCTCCTAGATTTTTGTTTTGTGGTTAAAATAATTGTTTTCCCATTTAAATGGAAGAGGGAGGATTTTTAATGCACCACTTGTAATTTTAAAAGGAAAGTAAGCTTTTGCACGATTTTAAATCTATCGAATCTAATTGTAGTATTTAAAATAACAATTTCTGTTTGACTCACCGCAGCAGAGTGGCGCAGTGGAAGCGTGCTGGGCCCATAACCCAGAGGTCCGTGGATCGAAACCACGCTCTGCTAGATTTTCGTTTTGTGGTTACAATAATAGTTTTTCCATTTAAATGGAAGAGGGAGGATTTTTAATGCACCACTTGTAATTTTGAAAGAGGTAAGTATATATATATATATATAGCTTTTGCACGATTTGAAATCTATCGAAGGTAATTATAGTATATAAAATACCAATTTCTGTTCAATTCATCGCAGCAGAGTGGCGCAGTGGAAGCGAGCTGGTCCCAGAGGTCCGTGGATCGAAACCACGCTCTGCTAGATTTTCGTTTTGTGGTGAAAATAATTGTTTTTCCATTTAAATGGAAGAGGGAGGATTTTTAATGCACCACTTGTAATTTTAAAAGAAAAGTAGCTTTTGCACGATTTTAAATCTATCGAATCTAATTGTAGTTTTTAAAACAACAATTTCGGTTTGACTCACCGAAGCAGAGTGGCGCATTGGAAGCGTGCTGGGTCCATAACCCAGAGGTCCGTGGATCGAAACCACGCTCTCCTAGATTTTTGTTTTGTGGTTAAAATAATTGTTTTCCCATTTAAATGGAAGAGGGAGGATTTTTAATGCACCACTTGTAATTTTAAAAGGAAAGTAAGCTTTTGCACGATTTTAAATCTATCGAATCTAATTGTAGTATTTAAAATAACAATTTCAGTTTGACTCACCGCAGCAGAGTGGCGCAGTGGAAGCGTGCTGGGCCCATAACCCAGAGGTCCGTGGATCGAAACCACGCTCTGCTAGATTTTCGTTTTGTGGTTACAATAATTGTTTTTCCATTTAAATGGAAGAGGGAGGATTTTTAATGCACCACTTTCAATATTAAAAGGAAAGTAGCTTTTGCACGATTTTAAATCTATCGACTCTAATTGTAGTATTTAAAATAACAATTTCTGTTTGACTCACCGCAGCAGAGTGGCGCAGTGGAAGCGTGCTGGGCCCATAACCCAGAGGTCCGTGGATCGAAACCACGCTCTGATACTTTTTTGTTTTGTGGTTAAAGTAATTGTTTTTCCATTTAAATGGGAGGATTTTTAATGCACCACTTGTAATTTTAAAAGGAAAGTGTGTGTATATAGCTTTTCCACGATTTTAAATCTATCGAATCTAATTGTAGTATATAAAATAACAATTTCTGTTTGACTCACCGCAGCAGAGTGGCGCAGTGGAAGCGTGCTGGGCCCATAACCCAGAGGTCCGTGGATCGAAACCACGCTCTGATAGTTTTTTGTTTTGTGGTTAAAATAATTGTTTTTCCATTTAAATGGGAGGATTTTTAATGCACCCTTTTAATTTTAAAAGGAAAGTGTGTGTATATAGCTTTTCCACGATTTTAAATCTATCGAATCTAATTGTAGTATATAAAATAACAATTTCGGTTTGACTCACCGAAGCAGAGTGGCGCAGTGGAAGCGTGCTGGGCCCATAACCCAGAGGTCCGTGGATCGAAACCACGCTCTGCTAGATTTTCGTTTTGTGGTTACAATAATTGTTTTTCCATTTAAATGGAAGAGGGAGGATTTTTAATGCACCACTTTCAATATTAAAAGGAAAGTAGCTTTTGCACGATTTTAAATCTATCGACTCTAATTGTAGTATTTAAAATAACAATTTCTGTTTGACTCACCGCAGCAGAGTGGCGCAGTGGAAGCGTGCTGGGCCCATAACCCAGAGGTCCGTGGATCGAAACCACGCTCTGATACTTTTTTGTTTTGTGGTTAAAATAATTGTTTTTCCATTTAAATGGGAGGATTTTTAATGCACCACTTGTAATTTTAAAAGGAAAGTGTGTGTATATAGCTTTTCCACGATTTTAAATCTATCGAATCTAATTGTAGTATATAAAATAACAATTTCTGTTTGACTCACCGCAGCAGAGTGGCGCAGTGGAAGCGAGCTGGTCCCATAACCTAGAGGTCCGGAGATCGAAACCACGCTCTGCTAGATTTTCGTCTTGTGGTTAAAATAATTGTTTTTCCATTTAAATGGAAGAGGGAGGATTTTTAATGCACCACTTGTAATTTTAAAAGAAAAGTAGCTATTCCACGATTTTAAATCTATCGAATCTAATTGTAGTTTTTAAAATAACAATTTCGGTTTGACTCACCGAAGCAGAGTGGCGCATTGGAATCGTGCTGGGTCCATAACCCAGAGGTCAGTGGATCGAAACCACGCTCTCCTAGATTTTTGTTTTGTGGTTAAAATAATTGTTTTCCCATTTAAATGGAAGAGGGAGGATTTTTAATGCACCACTTGTAATTTTAAAAGGAAAGTAAGCTTTTGCACGATTTTAAATCTATCGACTCCAATTGTAGTATTTAAAATACGAATTTCTGTTTGTTTGATCGCTGCAGAGTGGCGCAGTGGAAGTGTGCTGGGCCCATAACCCAGAGGTCCGTGGATCGAAACCACGCTCTGCTAGATTTTTGTTTTGTGGTTAAAATAATTGTTTTTCATTTAAATGGAAGAGGGAGGATTTTTAATGCACCACTTGTAATTTTGAAAGAGGTAAGTATATATATATATATATAGCTTTTGCACGATTTGAAATCTATCGAAGGTAATTATAGTATTTAAAATACCAATTTCTGTTCAATTCATCGCAGCAGAGTGGCGCAGTGGAAGCGAGCTGGTCCCAGAGGTCCGTGGATCGAAACCACGCTCTGCTAGATTTTCGTTTTGTGGTGAAAATAATTGTTTTTCCATTTAAATGGAAGAGGGAGGATTTTTAATGCACCACTTGTAATTTTAAAAGAAAAGTAGCTTTTCCACGATTTTAAATCTATCGAATCTAATTGAAGTTTTTAAAACAACAATTTCGGTTTGACTCACCGAAGCAGAGTGGCGCATTGGAAGCCTGCTGGGTCCATAACCCAGAAGTCCGTGGATCGAAACCACGCTCTCCTAGATTTTTGTTTTGTGGTTAAAATAATTGTTTTCCCATTTAAATGGAAGAGGGAGGATTTTTAATGCACCACTTGTAATTTTAAAAGGAAAGTAAGCTTTTGCACGATTTTAAATCTATCGAATCTAATTGTAGTATTTAAAATAACAATTTCTGTTTGACTCACCGCAGCAGAGTGGCGCACGGGAAGCGTGCTGGGCCCATAACCCAGAGGTCCGTGGATCGAAACCACGCTCTCCTAGATTTTCGTTTTGTGGTTACAATAATTGTTTTTCCATTTAAATGGAAGAGGGAGGATTTTTAATGCACCACTTTCAATATTAAAAGGAAAGTAGCTTTTGCACGATTATAAATCTATCGACTCTAATTGTAGTATTTAAAATAACAATTTCTGTTTGGTTGATCGCTGCAGAGTGGCGCAGTGGAAGTGTGCTGGGCCCTTAATCCAGAGGTCTGTGATTGGAAACCACGCTCTGCTAGATTTTCGTTTTGTGAAAAAAATATTTTTTTCCCATTTAAATGGAAGAGGGAGGATTTTTAATGCAACACTTGTAATGTTAAAAGCAAAGTAGCTTTTCCACGATTTTAAATTTATCGAATCTAATTATAGTATTTAAAATAACAATTTCTGTTTGTTTAACCGCAGCAGAGTGGCGCAGTGGAAGCGTGCTGGGCCGATAACCCAGAGGTCCGTGGATCGAAACCACGGTCTGCTAGATTTTTGTTTTGTGAATAAAATAATTGTTTTTCCATTTAAATGGAAGAGGGAGGATTTTTAATGCAACACTTGTAATTTTAAAAGCAAAGTAGCTTTTGCACGATTTTAAATCTATCTGCTCTAATTGTAGTATTTAAAATACCAATTTCTGTTTGATTCACCTTAGCAGAGTGGCGCAGTGGAAGCGTGCTGGGCCCATAACCCAGAGGTCCGTGGATCGAAACCACGCTCTGCTAGATTTTCGTTTTGTGGTTAAAATAATTGTTTTTCCATTTAAATGGAAGAGGGAGGATTTTTAATGCAAAACTTATAGTTTTAAAAGGATATAGTATATATATATATAGCTTTTTCCCGATTTTAAATCCATTGAATCTAATTGTAGTTTTTAAAATAACAATTTCTGTTTGACTCACCGCAGCAGAGTGGCGCAGTGGAAGCGTGCTGGGCCCATAACCCAGAGGTCCGTGGATCGAAACCACGCTCTGCTAGATTTCGTTTTGTGGTTAAAATAATTGTTTTTCCATTTAAATGGAAGAGGGTGGATTTTTAATGCACCACTTGTAATTTTAAAAGGAAAGTAGCTTTTGCACGATTGTAAATCTATCGAATCTAATTGTAGTATTTAAAATAACAATTTCTGTTTGACTCACCGCAGCAGAGTGGCGCAGTGGAAGCGCGCTGGGCCCATAACCCAGAGGTCCGTGGATCGAAACCACGCTCTGCTAGATTTTCGTTTTGTGCTTAAAATAATTGTTTTTCCATTTAAATGGAAGAGGGAGGATTTTTAATGCACCACTTGTAGTTTTAAAAGGATAGTGTGTATATATATATATATATAGCTTTTGCCCGATTTTAAATCCATCGAATCTAATTGTAGTATTTAAAATACCAATTTCTGTTTGTTTCATCGCAGCAGAGTGGCGCAGTGGAAGCGTGCTGGGCCCATAACTTAGTAGTCCGTGGATCGAAACCACGATCTGCTAGATTTTTGTTTTGTGAATAAAATAATTGTTTTTCCATTTAAAATGAAGATGGAGGATTTTTAACGCACCACTTTCAATATTAAAAGGAAAGTAGCTTTTGCACGATTTTAAATCTATCCACTCTAATTGTAGTATTTAAAATACCAATATCTGTTTGGTTGATCGCTGCAGAGTGGCGCAGTGGAAGTGTGCTGGGCCCTTAATCCAGAGGTCTGTGATTGGAAACCACGCTCTGCTAGATTTTCGTTTTGTGAAAAAAATATTTTTTTCCCATTTAAATGGAAGAGGGAGGATTTTTAATGCAACACTTGTAATGTTAAAAGCAAATTAGCTTTTCCACGATTTTAAATTTATCGAATCTAATTATAGTATTTAAAATAACAATTTCTGTTTGTTTAACCGCAGCAGAGTGGCGCAGTGGAAGCGTGCTGGGCCGATAACCCAGAGGTCCGTGGATCGAAACCACGGTCTGCTAGATTTTTGTTTTGTGAATAAAATAATTGTTTTTCCATTTAAATGGAAGAGGGAGGATTTTTAATGCAACACTTGTAATTTTAAAAGCAAAGTAGCTTTTGCACGATTTTAAATCTATCTGCTCTAATTGTAGTATTTAAAATACCAATTTCTGTTTGATTCACCTTAGCAGAGTGGCGCAGTGGAAGCGTGCTGGGCCCATAACCCAGAGGTCCGTGGATCGAAACCACGCTCTGCTAGATTTTCGTTTTGTGGTTAAAATAATTGTTTTCCCATTTAAATGGAAGAGGGAGGATTTTTAATGCAAAACTTATAGTTTTAAAAGGATATAGTATATATATATATAGCTTTTTCCCGATTTTAAATCCATTGAATCTAATTGTAGTTTTTAAAATAACAATTTCTGTTTGACTCATCGCAGCAGAGTGGCGCAGTGGAAGCGTGCTGGGCCCATAACCCAGAGGTCCGTGGATCGAAACCACGCTCTGCTAGATTTCGTTTTGTGGTTAAAATAATTGTTTTTCCATTTAAATGGAAGAGGGTGGATTTTTAATGCACCACTTGTAATTTTAAAAGGAAAGTAGCTTTTGCACGATTGTAAATCTATCGAATCTAATTGTAGTATTTAAAATAACAATTTCTGTTTGACTCACCGCAGCAGAGTGGCGCAGTGGAAGCGCGCTGGGCCCATAACCCAGAGGTCCGTGGATCGAAACCACGCTCTGCTAGTTTTTCGTTTTGTGCTTAAAATAATTGTTTTTCCATTTAAATGGAAGAGGGAGGATTTTTAATGCACCACTTGTAGTTTTAAAAGGATAGTGTGTATATATATATATATATATATATATAGCTTTTGCCCGATTTTAAATCCATCGAATCTAATTGTAGTATTTAAAATAACAATTTCTGTTTGACTCGCCGCAGCAGAGTGGCGCAGTGGAAGCGTGCTGGGCCCATAACCCAGAGGTCCGTGGATCGAAACCACGCTCTGCTAGATTTTCGTTTTGTGGTTAAAATAATTGTTTTTCCATTTAAATGGAAGAGGGAGGATTTTTAATGCTCCATTTGTAATTTTAAAAGGAATGTAGCTTTGGCACGATTTAAATCTATCGAATATAATTGTAGTTTGTAAAATACCAATTTCTGTTTGTTTCATCGCAGCAGAGTGGCGCAGTGGAAGCATGCTGGGCCCATAACCCAGTAGTCCGTGGATCGAAACCACGATCTGCTAGATTTTTGTTTTGTGAATAAAATAATTGTTTTTCCATTTAAAATGAAGATGGAGGATTTTTAACGCACCACTTTCAATATTAAAAGGAAAGTAGCTTTTGCACGATTTTAAATCTATCCACTCTAATTGTAGTATTTAAAATACCAATATCTGTTTGGTTGATCGCTGCAGAGTGGCGCAGTGGAAGTGTGCTGGGCCCTTAATCCAGAGGTCTGTGATTCGAAACCACGCTCTGCTAGATTTTCGTTTTGTGAAAAAAATATTTTTTTCCCATTTAAATGGAAGAGGGAGGATTTTTAATGCAACACTTGTAATTTTAAAAGCAAAGTAGCTTTTCCACGATTTTAAATTTATCGAATCTAATTATAGTATTTAAAATAACAATTTCTGTTTGTCTCACCGCATCAGAGTGGCGCAGTGGAAGCGTGCTGGGCCGATAACCCAGAGGTCCGTGGATCGAAACCACGCTCTGCTAGAATTTTGTTTTGTGAATAAAATAATTGTTTTTCCATTTAAATGGAAGATGGAGGATTTTTAATGCACCACTTTATTTTAAAAGGAAAGTAGCTTTTGCACGATTTTAAATCTATCTGCTCTAATTGTAGTATTTAAAATACCAATTTCTGTTTGATTCACCTTATGAGAGTGGCGCAGTGGAAGCGTGCTGGGCCCATAACCCAGAGGTCCGTGGATCGAAACCACGCTCTGCTAGATTTTCGTTTTGTGGTTAAAATAATTGTTTTTCCATTTAAATGGAAGAGGGAGGATTTTTAATGCAAAACTTATAGTTTTAAAAGGATATAGTATATATATATATAGCTTTTTCCCGATTTTAAATCCATTGAATCTAATTGTAGTTTTTAAAATAACAATTTCTGTTTGATTCGCCGCAGCAGAGTGGCGCAGTGGAAGCGTGCTGGGCCCATAACCCAGAGATCCGTGGGTCGAAACCACGCTCTGCTAGATTTTCGTTTTGTGGTTAAAATAATTGTTTTTCCATTTAAATGGAAGAGGGTGGATTTTTAATGCACCACTTGTAATTTTAAAAGGAAAGTAGCTTTTGCACGATTGTAAATCTATCGAATCTAATTATAGTATTTAAAATAACAATTTCTGTTTTACTCACCGCAGCAGAGTGGCGCAGTGGAAGCGTGCTGGGCCCATAACCCAGAGGTCCGTGTATCGAAACCACGCTCTGCTAGATTTTCGTTTTGTGCTTAAAATAATTGTTTTTCCATTTAAATGGAAGAGGGAGGATTTTTAATGCACCACTTGTAGTTTTAAAAGGATAGTGTGTATATATGTATATATATAGCTTTTGCCCGATTTTAAATCCATCGAATCTAATTGTAGTATTTAAAATAACAATTTCTGTTTGACTCGCCGCAGCAGAGTGGCGCAGTGGAAGCGTGCTGGCCCCATAACCCAGAGGTCCGTGGATCGAAACCACGCTCTGCTTGATTTTCGTTTTGTGGTTAAAATAATTGTTTTTCCATTTAAATGGAAGAGGGAGGATTTTTAATGCTCCATTTGTAATTTTAAAAGGAATGTAGCTTTGGCACGATTTAAATCTATCGAATATAATTGTAGTTTGTAAAATACCAATTTCTGTTTGTTTCATCGCAGCAGAGTGGCGCAGTGGAAGCATGCTGGGCCCATAACCCAGTAGTCCGTGGATCGAAACCACGATCTGCTAGATTTTTGTTTTGTGAATAAAATAATTGTTTTTCCATTTAAAATGAAGATGGAGGATTTTTAACGCACCACTTTCAATATTAAAAGGAAAGTAGCTTTTGCACGATTTTTAATCTATCCACTCTAATTGTAGTATTTAAAATACCAATATCTGTTTGGTTGATCGCTGCAGAGTGGCGCAGTGGAAGCGTGCTGGGCCCATAACCCAGAGGTCCGTGGATCGAAACCACGCTCTGCTAGATTTTCGTTTTGTGGTTAAAATAATTGTTTTTCCATTTAAATGGAAGAGGGTGGATTTTTAATGCACCACTTGTAATTTTAAAAGGAAAGTAGCATTTGCACGATTGTAAATCTATCGAATCTAATTGTAGTATTTAAAATAACAATTTCTGTTTGACTCACCGCAGCAGAGTAGCGCAGTGGAAGCGCGCTGGGCCCATAACCCAGAGGTCCGTGGATCGAAACCACGCTCTGCTAGATTTTTGTTTTGTGAATAAAATAATTGTTTTTCCATTTAAATGGAAGATGGAGGATTTTTAATGTACCACTTGTAATTTTAAAAGCAAAGTAGCTTTTCCACGATTTTAAATTTATCGAATCTAATTATAGTATTTAAAATAACAATTTCTGTTTGTCTCACCGACACAGAGTGGCGCAGTGGAAGCGTGCTGGGCCGATAACCCAGAGGTCCGTGGATCGAAACCACGCTCTGCTAGATTTTTGTTTTGTGAATAAAATAATTGTTTTTCCATTTAAAATGAAGATGGAGGATTTTTAACGCACCACTTTCAATATTAAAAGGAAAGTAGCTTTTGCACGATTTTAAATCTATCCACTCTAATTGTAGTATTTAAAATACCAATATCTGTTTGGTTGATCGCTGCAGAGTGGCGCAGTGGAAGTGTGCTGGGCCCTTAATCCAGAGGTCTGTGATTGGAAACCACGTCTGCTAGATTTTCGTTTTGTGAAAAAAATATTTTTTTCCCATTTAAATGGAAGAGGGAGGATTTTTAATGCAACACTTGTAATGTTAAAAGCAAAGTAGCTTTTCCACGATTTTAAATTTATCGAATCTAATTATAGTATTTAAAATAACAATTTCTGTTTGTTTAACCGCAGCAGAGTGGCGCAGTGGAAGCGTGCTGGGCCGATAACCCAGAGGTCCGTGGATCGAAACCACGCTCTGCTAGATTTTTGTTTTGTGAATAAAATAATTGTTTTTCCATTTAAATGGAAGAGGGAGGATTTTTAATGCAACACTTGTAATTTTAAAAGCAAAGTAGCTTTTGCACGATTTTAAATCTATCTGATCTAATTGTAGTATTTAAAATACCAATTTCTGTTTGATTCACCTTAGCAGAGTGGCTCAGTGGAAGCGTGCTGGGCCCATAACCCAGAGGTCCGTGGATCGAAACCACGCTCTGCTAGATTTTCGTTTTGTGGTTAAAATAATTGTTTTTCCATTTAAATGGAAGAGGGAGGATTTTTAATGCAAAACTTATAGTTTTAAAAGGATATAGTATATATATATATATATAGCTTTTTCCCTATTTTAAATCCATTGAATCTAATTGTAGTTTTTAAAATAACAATTTCTGTTTGACTCACCGCAGCAGAGTGGCGCAGTGGAAGCGTGCTGGGCCCATAACCCAGAGGTCCGTGGATCGAAACCACGCTCTGCTAGATTTTCGTTTTGTGGTTAAAATAATTGTTTTTCCATTTAAATGGAAGAGGGTGGATTTTTAATGCACCACTTGTAATTTTAAAAGGAAAGTAGCTTTTGCACGATTGTAAATCTATCGAATCTAATTGTAGTATTTAAAATAACAATTTCTGTTTGACTCACCGCAGCAGAGTAGCGCAGTGGAAGCGCGCTGGGCCCATAACCCAGAGGTCCGTGGATCGAAACCACGCTCTGCTAGATTTTTGTTTTGTGAATAAAATAATTGTTTTTCCATTTAAATGGAAGATGGAGGATTTTTAATGTACCACTTTATTTTAAAAGGAAAGTAGCTTTTGCACGATTTTAAATCTATCTGCTCTAATTGTAGTATTTAAAATACCAATTTCTGTTTGATTCACCTTAGCAGAGTGGCGCAGTGGAAGCGTGCTGTGCCCATAACCCAGAGGTCCGTGGATCGAAACCATGCTCTGCTAGATTTTCGTTTTCTGGTTAAAATAATTGTTTTTCCATTTAAATGGAAGAGGGAGGATTTTTAATGCAAAACTTATAGTTTTAAAAGGATATAGTATATATATATATATATATATAGCTTTTTCCCGATTTTAAATCCATTGAATCTAATTGTAGTTTTTAAAATAACAATTTCTGTTTGACTCGCCGCAGCAGAGTGGCGCAGTGGAAGCGTGCTGGGCCCATAACCCATAGGTCCGTGGATCGAAACCACGCTCTGCTAGATTTTCGTTTTGTGGTTAAAATAATTGTTTTTCCATTTAAATGGAAGAGGGAGGATTTTTAATGCTCCATTTGTAATTTTAAAAGGAATGTAGCTTTGGCACGATTTAAATCTATCGAATATAATTGTAGTTTGTAAAATACCAATTTCTGTTTGTTTCATCGCAGCAGAGTGGCGCAGTGGAAGCATGCTGGGCCCATAACCCAGTAGTCCGTGGATCGAAACCACGATCTGCTAGATTTTTGTTTTGTGAATAAAATAATTGTTTTTCCATTTAAAACGAAGATGGAGGATTTTTAACGCACCACTTTCAATATTAAAAGGAAAGTAGCTTTTGCACGATTTTAAATCTATCCACTCTAATTGTAGTATTTAAAATACCAATATCTGTTTGGTTGATCGCTGCAGAGTGGCGCAGTGGAAGTGTGCTGGGCCCTTAATCCAGAGGTCTGTGATTCGAAACCACGCTCTGCTAGATTTTCGTTTTGTGAAAAAAATATTTTTTTCCCATTTAAATGGAAGAGGGAGGATTTTTAATGCAACACTTGTAATTTTAAAAGCAAAGTAGCTTTTCCACGATTTTAAATTTATCGAATCTAATTATAGTATTTAAAATAACAATTTCTGTTTGTCTCACCGACACAGAGTGGCGCAGTGGAAGCGTGCTGGGCCGATAACCCAGAGGTCCGTGGATCGAAACCACGCTCTGCTAGATTTTTGTTTTGTGAATAAAATAATTGTTTTTCCATTTAAATGGAAGATGGAGGATTTTTAATGTACCACTTGTAATTTTAAAAGGAATGTAGCTTTGGCACGATTTTAAATCTATCTGCTCTAATTGTAGTATTTAAAATACCAATTTCTGTTTGATTCACCTTAGCAGAGTGGCGCAGTGGAAGCGTGCTGGGCCCATAACCCAGAGGTCCGTGGATCGAAACCATGCTCTGCTAGATTTTCGTTTTGTGGTTAAAATAATTGTTTTTCCATTTAAATGGAAGAGGGAGGATTTTTAATGCTCCACTTGTAATTTTAAAAGGAATGTAGCTTTGGCACGATTTAAATCTATCGAATATAATTGTAGTTTGTAAAATACGAATTTCTGTTTGTTTCATCGCAGCAGAGTGGCGCAGTGGAAGCGTGCTGGGCCCATAACCCAGTAGTCCGTGGATCGAAACCACGATCTGCTAGATTTTTGTTTTGTGAATAAAATAATTGTTTTTCCATTCAAAATGAAGATGGAGGATTTTTAACGCACCACTTTCAATATTAAAAGGAAAGTAGCTTTTGCACGATTTTAAATCTATCCACTCTAATTGTAGTATTTAAAATACCAATATCTGTTTGGTTGATCGCTGCAGAGTGGCGCAGTGGAAGTGTGCTGGGCCCTTAATCCAGACGTCTGTGATTGGAAACCACGCTCTGCTAGATTTTCGTTTTGTGAAAAAAATATTTTTTTCCCATTTAAATGGAAGAGGGAGGATTTTTAATGCAACACTTGTAATTTTAAAAGCAAAGTAGCTTTTGCACGATTTTAAATCTATCTGATCTAATTGTAGTATTTAAAATACCAATTTCTGTTTGATTCACCTTAGCAGAGTGGCGCAGTGGAAGCGTGCTGGGCCCATAACCCAGAGGTCCGTGGATCGAAACCACGCTCTGCTAGATTTTCGTTTTGTGGTTAAAATAATTGTTTTTCCATTTAAATGGAAGAGGGAGGATTTTTAATGCAAAACTTATAGTTTTAAAAGGATATAGTATATATATATATATATATATAGCTTTTTCCCGATTTTAAATCCATTGAATCTAATTGTAGTTTTTAAAATAACAATTTCTGTTTGACTCACCGCAGCAGAGTGGCGCAGTGGAAGCGTGCTGGGCCCATAACCCAGAGGTCCGTGGATCGAAACCACGCTCTGCTAGATTTTCGTTTTGTGGTTAAAATAATTGTTTTTCCATTTAAATGGAAGAGGGTGGATTTTTAATGCACCACTTGTAATTTTAAAAGGAAAGTAGCTTTTGCACGATTGTAAATCTATCGAATCTAATTGTAGTATTTAAAATAACAATTTCTGTTTGACTCACCGCAGCAGAGTAGCGCAGTGGAAGCGCGCTGGGCCCATAACCCAGAGGTCCGTGGATCGAAACCACGCTCTGCTAGATTTTCGTTTTGTGCTTAAAATAATTGTTTTTCCATTTAAATGGAAGAGGGAGGATTTTTAATGCACCACTTGTAGTTTTAAAAGGATAGTGTGTGTATATATATATATATATATATAGCTTTTGCCCGATTTTATATCCATCGAATCTAATTGTAGTATTTAAAATAACAATTTCTGTTTGACTCGCCGCAGCAGAGTGGCCCAGTTTAAGCGTGCTGGCCCCATAACCCAGAGGTCCGTGGATCGAAACCACGCTCTGCTAGATTTTCGTTTTGTGGTTAAAATAATTGTTTTTCCATTTAAATGGAAGAGGGAGGATTTTTAATGCTCCATTTGTAATTTTAAAAGGAATGTAGCTTTGGCACGATTTAAATCTATCGAATATAATTGTAGTTTGTAAAATACCAATTTCTGTTTGTTTCATCGCAGCAGAGTGGCGCAGTGGAAGCATGCTGGGCCCATAACCCAGTAGTCCGTGGATCGAAACCACGATCTGCTAGATTTTTGTTTTGTGAATAAAATAATTGTTTTTCCATTTAAAATGAAGATGGAGGATTTTTAACGCACCACTTTCAATATTAAAAGGAAAGTAGCTTTTGCACGATTTTAAATCTATCCACTCTAATTGTAGTATTTAAAATACCAATATCTGTTTGGTTGATCGCTGCAGAGTGGCGCAGTGGAAGTGTGCTGGGCCCTTAATCCAGAGGTCTGTGATTCGAAACCACGCTCTGCTAGATTTTCGTTTTGTGAAAAAAATATTTTTTTCCCATTTAAATGGAAGAGGGAGGATTTTTAATGCAACACTTGTAATTTTAAAAGCAAAGTAGCTTTTCCACGATTTTAAATTTATCGAATCTAATTATAGTATTTAAAATAACAATTTCTGTTTGTCTCACCGCAGCAGAGTGGCGCAGTGGAAGCGTGCTGGGCCGATAACCCAGAGGTCCGTGGATCGAAACCACGCTCTGCTAGAATTTTGTTTTGTGAATAAAATAATTGTTTTTCCATTTAAATGGAAGATGGAGGATTTTTAATGCACCACTTTATTTTAAAAGGAAAGTAGCTTTTGCACGATTTTAAATCCATCTGCTCTAATTGTAGTATTTAAAATACCAATTTCTGTTTGATTCACCTTATGAGAGTGACGCAGTGGAAGCGTGCTGGGCCCATAACCCAGAGGTCCGTGGATCGAAACCACGCTCTGCTAGATTTTCGTTTTGTGGTTAAAATAATTGTTTTTCCATTTAAATGGAAGAGGGAGGATTTTTAATGCAAAACTTATAGTTTTAAAAGGATATAGTATATATATATAGCTTTTTACCGATTTTAAATCCATTGAATCTAATTGTAGTTTTTAAAATAACAATTTCTGTTTCATTCGCCGCAGCAGAGTGGCGCAGTGGAAGCGTGCTG
The DNA here is from genome assembly GCA_933210815.1 of Meta bourneti. Lineage (NCBI taxonomy): Eukaryota > Metazoa > Arthropoda > Arachnida > Araneae > Tetragnathidae > Meta > Meta bourneti. Next base: position 107,793,401 of record OW119923.1, on the reverse strand, counting down.
GGCCCATAACCCAGAGGTCCGTGGGTCGAAACCACGCTCTGATAGATTTTCGTTTTGTGGTTAAAATAATTGTTTTTCCATTTAAATGGAAGAGGGTGGATTTTTAATGCACCACATGTAATTTTAAAAGGAAAGTAGCTTTTGCACCATTGTAAATCTATCGAATCTAATTGTAGTATTTAAAATAACAATTTCTGTTTGACTCACCGCAGCAGAGTGGCGCAGTGGAAGCATGCTGGGCCCATAACCCAGTAGTCCGTGGATCGAAACCACGATCTGCTAGATTTTTGTTTTGTGAATAAAATAATTGTTTTTCCATTTAAAACGAAGATGGAGGATTTTTAACGCACCACTTTCAATATTAAAAGGAAAGTAGCTTTTGCACGATTTTAAATCTATCCACTCTAATTGTAGTATTTAAAATACCAATATCTGTTTGGTTGATCGCTGCAGAGTGGCGCAGTGGAAGTGTGCTGGGCCCTTAATCCAGAGGTCTGTGATTCGAAACCACGCTCTGCTAGATTTTCGTTTTGTGAAAAAAATATTTTTTCCCATTTAAATGGAAGAGGGAGGATTTTTAATGCAACACTTGTAATTTTAAAAGCAAAGTAGCTTTTCCACGATTTTAAATTTATCGAATCTAATTATAGTATTTAAAATAACAATTTCTGTTTGTCTCACCGACACAGAGTGGCGCAGTGGAAGCGTGCTGGGCCGATAACCCAGAGGTCCGTGGATCGAAACCACGCTCTGCTAGATTTTTGTTTTGTGAATAAAATAATTGTTTTTCCATTTAAATGGAAGATGGAGGATTTTTAATGTACCACTTTATTTTAAAAGGAAAGTAGCTTTTGCACGATTTTAAATCTATCTGCTCTAATTGTAGTATTTAAAATACCAATTTCTGTTTGATTCACCTTAGCAGAGTGGCGCAGTGGAATCGTGCTGGGCCCATAACCCAGAGGTCCGTGGATCGAAACCATGCTCTGCTAGATTTTCGTTTTGTGGTTAAAATAAATGTTTTTCCATTTAAATGGAAGAGGGAGGATTTTTAATGCTCCACTTGTAATTTTAAAAGGAATGTAGCTTTGGCACGATTTAAATCTATCGAATATAATTGTAGTTTGTAAAATACGAATTTCTGTTTGTTTCATCGCAGCAGAGTGGCGCAGTGGAAACGTGCTGGGCCCATAACCCAGTAGTCCGTGGATCGAAACCACGATCTGCTAGATTTTTGTTTTGTGAATAAAATAATTGTTTTTCCATTCAAAATGAAGATGGAGGATTTTTAACGCACCACTTTCAATATTAAAAGGAAAGTAGCTTTTGCACGATTTTAAATCTATCCACTCTAATTGTAGTATTTAAAATACCAATATCTGTTTGGTTGATCGCTGCAGAGTGGCGCAGTGGAAGTGTGCTGGGCCCTTAATCCAGACGTCTGTGATTGGAAACCACGCTCTGCTAGATTTTCGTTTTGTGAAAAAAATATTTTTTTCCCATTTAAATGGAAGAGGGAGGATTTTTAATGCAACACTTGTAATTTTAAAAGCAAAGTAGCTTTTGCACGATTTTAAATCTATCTGATCTAATTGTAGTATTTAAAATACCAATTTCTGTTTGATTCACCTTAGCAGAGTGGCGCAGTGGAAGCGTGCTGGGCCCATAACCCAGAGGTCCGTGGATCGAAACCACACTCTGCTAGATTTTCGTTTTGTGGTTAAAATAATTGTTTTTCCATTTAAATGGAAGAGGGAGGATTTTTAATGCAAAACTTATAGTTTTAAAAGGATATAGTATATATATATATATATAGCTTTTTCCCGATTTTAAATCCATTGAATCTAATTGTAGTTTTTAAAATAACAATTTCTGTTTGACTCACCGCAGCAGAGTGGCGCAGTGGAAGCGTGCTGGGCCCATAACCCAGAGGTCCGTGGATCGAAACCACGCTCTGCTAGATTTTCGTTTTGTGGTTAAAATAATTGTTTTTCCATTTAAATGGAAGAGGGTGGATTTTTAATGCACCACTTGTAATTTTAAAAGGAAAGTAGCTTTTGCACGATTGTAAATCTATCGAATCTAATTGTAGTATTTAAAATAACAATTTCTGTTTGACTCACCGCAGCAGAGTAGCGCAGTGGAAGCGCGCTGGGCCCATAACCCAGAGGTCCGTGGATCGAAACCACGCTCTGCTAGATTTTCGTTTTGTGCTTAAAATAATTGTTTTTCCATTTAAATGGAAGAGGGAGGATTTTTAATGCACCACTTGTAGTTTTAAAAGGATAGTGTGTGTATATATATATATATATATAGCTTTTGCCCGATTTTATATCCATCGAATCTAATTGTAGTATTTAAAATAACAATTTCTGTTTGACTCGCCGCAGCAGAGTGGCCCAGTTTAAGCGTGCTGGCCCCATAACCCAGAGGTCCGTGGATCGAAACCACGCTCTGCTAGATTTTCGTTTTGTGGTTAAAATAATTGTTTTTCCATTTAAATGGAAGAGGGAGGATTTTTAATGCTCCATTTGTAATTTTAAAAGGAATGTAGCTTTGGCACGATTTAAATCTATCGAATATAATTGTAGTTTGTAAAATACCAATTTCTGTTTGTTTCATCGCAGCAGAGTGGCGCAGTGGAAGCATGCTGGGCCCATAACCCAGTAGTCCGTGGATCGAAACCACGATCTGCTAGATTTTTGTTTTGTGAATAAAATAATTGTTTTTCCATTTAAAATGAAGATGGAGGATTTTTAACGCACCACTTTCAATATTAAAAGGAAAGTAGCTTTTGCACGATTTTAAATCTATCCACTCTAATTGTAGTATTTAAAATACCAATATCTGTTTGGTTGATCGCTGCAGAGTGGCGCAGTGGAAGTGTGCTGGGCCCTTAATCCAGAGGTCTGTGATTCGAAACCACGCTCTGCTAGATTTTCGTTTTGTGAAAAAAATATTTTTTTCCCATTTAAATGGAAGACGGAGGATTTTTAATGCAACACTTGTAATTTTAAAAGCAAAGTAGCTTTTCCACGATTTTAAATTTATCGAATCTAATTATAGTATTTAAAATAACAATTTCTGTTTGTCTCACCGCATCAGAGTGGCGCAGTGGAAGCGTGCTGGGCCGATAACCCAGAGGTCCGTGGATCGAAACCACGCTCTGCTAGAATTTTGTTTTGTGAATAAAATAATTGTTTTTCCATTTAAATGGAAGATGGAGGATTTTTAATGCACCACTTTATTTTAAAAGGAAAGTAGCTTTTGCACGATTTTAAATCCATCTGCTCTAATTGTAGTATTTAAAATACCAATTTCTGTTTGATTCACCTTATGAGAGTGGCGCAGTGGAAGCGTGCTGGGCCCATAACCCAGAGGTCCGTGGATCGAAACCACGCTCTGCTAGATTTTCGTTTTGTGGTTAAAATAATTGTTTTTCCATTTAAATGGAAGAGGGAGGATTTTTAATGCTCCACTTGTAATTTTAAAAGGAATGTAGCTTTGGCACGATTTAAATCTATCGAATATAATTGTAGTTTGTAAAATACCAATTTCTGTTTGTTTCATCGCAGCAGAGTGGCGCAGTGGAAGCGTGCTGGGCCCATAACCCAGTAGTCCGTGGATCGAAACCACGATCTGCTAGATTTTTGTTTTGTGAATAAAATAATTGTTTTTCCATTTAAAATGAAGATGGAGGATTTTTAACGCACCACTTTCAATATTAAAAGGAAAGTAGCTTTTGCACGATTTTAAATCTATCCACTCTAATTGTAGTATTTAAAATACCAATATCTGTTTGGTTGATCGCTGCAGAGTGGCGCAGTGGAAGTGTGCTGGGCCCTTAATCCAGAGGTCTGTGATTGGAAACCACGCTCTGCTAGATTTTCGTTTTGTGAAAAAAATATTTTTTTCCCATTTAAATGGAAGAGGGAGGATTTTTAATGCAACACTTGTAATGTTAAAAGCAAATTAGCTTTTCCACGATTTTAAATTTATCGAATCTAATTATAGTATTTAAAATAACAATTTCTGTTTGTTTAACCGCAGCAGAGTGGCGCAGTGGAAGCGTGCTGGGCCGATAACCCAGAGGTCCGTGGATCGAAACCACGGTCTGCTAGATTTTTGTTTTGTGAATAAAATAATTGTTTTTCCATTTAAATGGAAGAGGGAGGATTTTTAATGCAACACTTGTAATTTTAAAAGCAAAGTAGCTTTTGCACGATTTTAAATCTATCTGCTCTAATTGTAGTATTTAAAATACCAATTTCTGTTTGATTCACCTTAGCAGAGTGGCGCAGTGGAAGCGTGCTGGGCCCATAACCCAGAGGTCCGTGGATCGAAACCACGCTCTGCTAGATTTTCGTTTTGTGGTTAAAATAATTGTTTTCCCATTTAAATGGAAGAGGGAGGATTTTTAATGCAAAACTTATAGTTTTAAAAGGATATAGTATATATATATATAGCTTTTTCCCGATTTTAAATCCATTGAATCTAATTGTAGTTTTTAAAATAACAATTTCTGTTTGACTCACCGCAGCAGAGTGGCGCAGTGGAAGCGTGCTGGGCCCATAACCCAGAGGTCCGTGGATCGAAACCACGCTCTGCTAGATTTCGTTTTGTGGTTAAAATAATTGTTTTTCCATTTAAATGGAAGAGGGTGGATTTTTAATGCACCACTTGTAATTTTAAAAGGAAAGTAGCTTTTGCACGATTGTAAATCTATCGAATCTAATTGTAGTATTTAAAATAACAATTTCTGTTTGACTCACCGCAGCAGAGTGGCGCAGTGGAAGCGCGCTGGGCCCATAACCCAGAGGTCCGTGGATCGAAACCACGCTCTGCTAGTTTTTCGTTTTGTGCTTAAAATAATTGTTTTTCCATTTAAATGGAAGAGGGAGGATTTTTAATGCACCACTTGTAGTTTTAAAAGGATAGTGTGTATATATATATATATATATATATATATATATATATATAGCTTTTGCCCGATTTTAAATCCATCGAATCTAATTGTAGTATTTAAAATAGCAATTTCTGTTTGACTCGCCGCAGCAGAGTGGCGCAGTGGAAGCGTGCTGGGCCCATAACCCAGAGGTCCGTGGATCGAAACCACGCTCTGCTAGATTTTCGTTTTGTGGTTAAAATAATTGTTTTTCCATTTAAATGGAAGAGGGAGGATTTTTAATGCTCCATTTGTAATTTTAAAAGGAATGTAGCTTTGGCACGATTTAAATCTATCGAATATAATTGTAGTTTGTAAAATACCAATTTCTGTTTGTTTCATCGCAGCAGAGTGGCGCAGTGGAAGCATGCTGGGCCCATAACCCAGTAGTCCGTGGATCGAAACCACGATCTGCTAGATTTTTGTTTTGTGAATAAAATAATATTTTTTCCATTTAAAATGAAGATGGAGGATTTTTAACGCACCACTTTCAATATTAAAAGGAAAGTAGCTTTTGCACGATTTTAAATCTATCCACTCTAATTGTAGTATTTAAAATACCAATATCTGTTTGGTTGATCGCTGCAGAGTGGCGCAGTGGAAGTGTGCTGGGCCCTTAATCCAGAGGTCTGTGATTCGAAACCACGCTCTGCTAGATTTTCGTTTTGTGAAAAAAATATTTTTTTCCCATTTAAATGGAAGAGGGAGGATTTTTAATGCAACACTTGTAATTTTAAAAGCAAAGTAGCTTTTCCACGATTTTAAATTTATCGAATCTAATTATAGTATTTAAAATAACAATTTCTGTTTGTCTCACCGCAGCAGAGTGGCGCAGTGGAAGCGTGCTGGGCCGATAACCCAGAGGTCCGTGGATCGAAACCACGCTCTGCTAGAATTTTGTTTTGTGAATAAAATAATTGTTTTTCCATTTAAATGGAAGATGGAGGATTTTTAATGCACCACTTTATTTTAAAAGGAAAGTAGCTTTTGCACGATTTTAAATCTATCTGCTCTAATTGTAGTATTTAAAATACCAATTTCTGTTTGATTCACCTTATGAGAGTGGCGCAGTGGAAGCGTGCTGGGCCCATAACCCAGAGGTCCGTGGATCGAAACCACGCTCTGCTAGATTTTCGTTTTGTGGTTAAAATAATTGTTTTTCCATTTAAATGGAAGAGGGAGGATTTTTAATGCAAAACTTATAGTTTTAAAAGGATATAGTATATATATATAGCTTTTTCCCGATTTTAAATCCATTGAATCTAATTGTAGTTTTTAAAATAACAATTTCTGTTTGATTCGCCGCAGCAGAGTGGCGCAGTGGAAGCGTGCTGGGCCCATAACCCAGAGGTCCGTGGGTCGAAACCACGCTCTGCTAGATTTTCGTTTTGTGGTTAAAATAATTGTTTTTCCATTTAAATGGAAGAGGGTGGATTTTTAATGCACCACTTGTAATTTTAAAAGGAAAGTAGCTTTTGCACGATTGTAAATCTATCGAATCTAATTATAGTATTTAAAATAACAATTTCTGTTTGACTCACCGCAGCAGAGTGGCGCAGTGGAAGCGTGCTGGGCCCATAACCCAGAGGTCCGTGTATCGAAACCACGCTCTGCTAGATTTTCGTTTTGTGCTTAAAATAATTGTTTTTCCATTTAAATGGAAGAGGGAGGATTTTTAATGCACCACTTGTAGTTTTAAAAGGATAGTGTGTATATATGTATATATATAGCTTTTGCCCGATTTTAAATCCATCGAATCTAATTGTAGTATTTAAAATAACAATTTCTGTTTGACTCGCCGCAGCAGAGTGGCGCAGTGGAAGCGTGCTGGCCCCATAACCCAGAGGTCCGTGGATCGAAACCACGCTCTGCTTGATTTTCGTTTTGTGGTTAAAATAATTGTTTTTCCATTTAAATGGAAGAGGGAGGATTTTTAATGCTCCATTTGTAATTTTAAAAGGAATGTAGCTTTGGCACGATTTAAATCTATCGAATATAATTGTAGTTTGTAAAATACCAATTTCTGTTTGTTTCATCGCAGCAGAGTGGCGCAGTGGAAGCATGCTGGGCCCATAACCCAGTAGTCCGTGGATCGAAACCACGATCTGCTAGATTTTTGTTTTGTGAATAAAATAATTGTTTTTCCATTTAAAATGAAGATGGAGGATTTTTAACGCACCACTTTCAATATTAAAAGGAAAGTAGCTTTTGCACGATTTTTAATCTATCCACTCTAATTGTAGTATTTAAAATACCAATATCTGTTTGGTTGATCGCTGCAGAGTGGCGCAGTGGAAGCGTGCTGGGCCCATAACCCAGAGGTCCGTGGATCGAAACCACGCTCTGCTAGATTTTCGTTTTGTGGTTAAAATAATTGTTTTTCCATTTAAATGGAAGAGGGTGGATTTTTAATGCACCACTTGTAATTTTAAAAGGAAAGTAGCTTTTGCACGATTGTAAATCTATCGAATCTAATTGTAGTATTTAAAATAACAATTTCTGTTTGACTCACCGCAGCAGAGTAGCGCAGTGGAAGCGCGCTGGGCCCATAACCCAGAGGTCCGTGGATCGAAACCACGCTCTGCTAGATTTTTGTTTTGTGAACAAAATAATTGTTTTTCCATTTAAATGGAAGATGGAGGATTTTTAATGTACCACTTGTAATTTTAAAAGCAAAGTTGCTTTTCCACGATTTTAAATTTATCGAATCTAATTATAGTATTTAAAATAACAATTTCTGTTTGTCTCACCGACACAGAGTGGCGCAGTGGAAGCGTGCTGGGCCGATAACCCAGAGGTCCGTGGATCGAAACCACGCTCTGCTAGATTTTTGTTTTGTGAATAAAATAATTGTTTTTCCATTTAAATGGAAGATGGAGGATGTTTAATGTACCACTTTATTTTAAAAGGAAAGTAGCTTTTGCACGATTTTAAATCTATCTGCTCTAATTGTAGTATTTAAAATACCAATTTCTGTTTGATTCACCTTAGCAGAGTGGCGCAGTGGAAGCGTGCTGGGCCCATAACCCAGAGGTCCGTGGATCGAAACCATGCTCTGCTAGATTTTCGTTTTGTGGTTAAAATAATTGTTTTTCCATTTAAATGGAAGAGGGAGGATTTTTAATGCTCCACTTGTAATTTTAAAAGGAATGTAGATTTGGCACGATTTAAATCTATCGAATATAATTGTAGTTTGTAAAATACGAATTTCTGTTTGTTTCATCGCAGCAGAGTGGCGCAGTGGAAGCGTGCTGGGCCCATAACCCAGTAGTCCGTGGATCGAAACCACGATCTGCTAGATTTTTGTTTTGTGAATAAAATAATTGTTTTTCCATTTAAAATGAAGATGGAGGATTTTTAATGTACCACTTGTAATTTTAAAAGCAAAGTTGCTTTTCCACGATTTTAAATTTATCGAATCTAATTATAGTATTTAAAATAACAATTTCTGTTTGTCTCACCGACACAGAGTGGCGCAGTGGAAGCGTGCTGGGCCGATAACCCAGAGGTCCGTGGATCGAAACCACGCTCTGCTAGATTTTTGTTTTGTGAATAAAATAATTGTTTTTCCATTTAAATGGAAGAGGGAGGATTTTTAATGCAACACTTGTAATTTTAAAAGCAAAGTAGCTTTTGCACGATTTTAAATCTATCTGATCTAATTGTAGTATTTAAAATACCAATTTCTGTTTGATTCACCTTAGCAGAGTGGCGCAGTGGAAGCGTGCTGGGCCCATAACCCAGAGGTCCGTGGATCGAAACCACGCTCTGCTAGATTTTCGTTTTGTGGTTAAAATAATTGTTTTTCCATTTAAATGGAAGAGGGAGGATTTTTAATGCAAAACTTATAGTTTTAAAAGGATATAGTATATATATATATATATAGCTTTTTCCCTATTTTAAATCCATTGAATCTAATTGTAGTTTTTAAAATAACAATTTCTGTTTGACTCACCGCAGCAGAGTGGCGCAGTGGAAGCGTGCTGGGCCCATAACCCAGAGGTCCGTGGATCGAAACCACGCTCTGCTAGATTTTCGTTTTGTGGTTAAAATAATTGTTTTTCCATTTAAATGGAAGAGGGTGGATTTTTAATGCACCACTTGTAATTTTAAAAGGAAAGTAGCTTTTGCACGATTGTAAATCTATCGAATCTAATTGTAGTATTTAAAATAACAATTTCTGTTTGACTCACCGCAGCAGAGTAGCGCAGTGGAAGCGCGCTGGGCCCATAACCCAGAGGTCCGTGGATCGAAACCACGCTCTGCTAGAATTTTGTTTTGTGAATAAAATAATTGTTTTTCCATTTAAATGGAAGATGGAGGATTTTTAATGTACCACTTTATTTTAAAAGGAAAGTAGCTTTTGCACGATTTTAAATCTATCTGCTCTAATTGTAGTATTTAAAATACCAATTTCTGTTTGATTCACCTTAGCAGAGTGGCGCAGTGGAAGCGTGCTGGGCCCATAACCCAGAGGTCCGTGGATCGAAACCATGCTCTGCTAGATTTTCGTTTTCTGGTAAAAATAATTGTTTTTCCATTTAAATGGAAGAGGGAGGATTTTTAATGCAAAACTTATAGTTTTAAAAGGATATAGTATATATATATATATATATATATATAACTTTTTCCCGATTTTAAATCCATTGAATCTAATTGTAGTTTTTAAAATAACAATTTCTGTTTGACTCGCCGCAGCAGAGTGGCGCAGTGGAAGCGTGCTGGGCCCATAACCCATAGGTCCGTGGATCGAAACCACGCTCTGCTAGATTTTCGTTTTGTGGTTAAAATAATTGTTTTTCCATTTAAATGGAAGAGGGAGGATTTTTAATGCTCCATTTGTAATTTTAAAAGGAATGTAGCTTTGGCACGATTTAAATCTATCGAATATAATTGTAGTTTGTAAAATACCAATTTCTGTTTGTTTCATCGCAGCAGAGTGGCGCAGTGGAAGCATGCTGGGCCCATAACCCAGTAGTCCGTGGATCGAAACCACGATCTGCTAGATTTTTGTTTTGTGAATAAAATAATTGTTTTTCCATTTAAAACGAAGATGGAGGATTTTTAACGCACCACTTTCAATATTAAAAGGAAAGTAGCTTTTGCACGATTTTAAATCTATCCACTCTAATTGTAGTATTTAAAATACCAATATCTGTTTGGTTGATCGCTGCAGAGTGGCGCAGTGGAAGTGTGCTGGGCCCTTAATCCAGAGGTCTGTGATTCGAAACCACGCTCTGCTAGATTTTCGTTTTGTGAAAAAAATATTTTTTTCCCATTTAAATGGAAGAGGGAGGATTTTTAATGCAACACTTGTAATTTTAAAAGCAAAGTAGCTTTTCCACGATTTTAAATTTATCGAATCTAATTATAGTATTTAAAATAACAATTTCTGTTTGTCTCACCGACACAGAGTGGCGCAGTGGAAGCGTGCTGGGCCGATAACCCAGAGGTCCGTGGATCGAAACCACGCTCTGCTAGATTTTTGTTTTGTGAATAAAATAATTGTTTTTCCATTTAAATGGAAGATGGAGGATTTTTAATGTACCACTTTATTTTAAAAGGAAAGTAGCTTTTGCACGATTTTAAATCTATCTGCTCTAATTGTAGTATTTAAAATACCAATTTCTGTTTGATTCACCTTAGCAGAGTGGCGCAGTGGAAGCGTGCTGGGCCCATAACCCAGAGGTCCGTGGATCGAAACCATGCTCTGCTAGATTTTCGTTTTGTGGTTAAAATAATTGTTTTTCCATTTAAATGGAAGAGGGAGGATTTTTAATGCTCCACTTGTAATTTTAAAAGGAATGTAGCTTTGGCACGATTTAAATCTATCGAATATAATTGTAGTTTGTAAAATACGAATTTCTGTTTGTTTCATCGCAGCAGAGTGGCGCAGTGGAAGCGTGCTGGGCCCATAACCCAGTAGTCCGTGGATCGAAACCACGATCTGCTAGATTTTTGTTTTGTGAATAAAATAATTGTTTTTCCATTCAAAATGAAGATGGAGGATTTTTAACGCACCACTTTCAATATTAAAAGGAAAGTAGCTTTTGCACGATTTTAAATCTATCCACTCTAATTGTAGTATTTAAAATACCAATATCTGTTTGGTTGATCGCTGCAGAGTGGCGCAGTGGAAGTGTGCTGGGCCCTTAATCCAGACGTCTGTGATTGGAAACCACGCTCTGCTAGATTTTCGTTTTGTGAAAAAAATATTTTTTTCCCATTTAAATGGAAGAGGGAGGATTTTTAATGCAACACTTGTAATTTTAAAAGCAAAGTAGCTTTTGCACGATTTTAAATCTATCTGATCTAATTGTAGTATTTAAAATACCAATTTCTGTTTGATTCACCTAAGCAGAGTGGCGCAGTGGAAGCGTGCTGGGCCCATAACCCAGAGGTCCGTGGATCGAAACCACGCTCTGCTAGATTTTCGTTTTGGGGTTAAAATAATTGTTTTTCCATTTAAATGGAAGAGGGAGGATTTTTAATGCAAAACTTATAGTTTTAAAAGGATATAGTATATATATATATATATAGCTTTTTCCCGATTTTAAATCCATTGAATCTAATTGTAGTTTTTAAAATAACAATTTCTGTTTGACTCACCGCAGCAGAGTGGCGCAGTGGAAGCGTGCTGGGCCCATAACCCAGAGGTCCGTGGATCGAAACCACGCTCTGCTAGATTTTCGTTTTGTGGTTAAAATAATTGTTTTTCCATTTAAATGGAAGAGGGTGGATTTTTAATGCACCACTTGTAATTTTAAAAGGAAAGTAGCTTTTGCACGATTGTAAATCTATCGAATCTAATTGTAGTATTTAAAATAACAATTTCTGTTTGACTCACCGCAGCAGAGTAGCGCAGTGGAAGCGCGCTGGGCCCATAACCCAGAGGTCCGTGGATCGAAACCACGCTCTGCTAGATTTTCGTTTTGTGCTTAAAATAATTGTTTTTCCATTTAAATGGAAGAGGGAGGATTTTTAATGCACCACTTGTAGTTTTAAAAGGATAGTGTGTGTATATATATATATATATATATAGCTTTTGCCCGATTTAATATCCATCGAATCTAATTGTAGTATTTAAAATAACAATTTCTGTTTGACTCGCCGCAGCAGAGTGGCCCAGTTTAAGCGTGCTGGCCCCATAACCCAGAGGTCCGTGGATCGAAACCACGCTCTGCTAGATTTTCGTTTTGTGGTTAAAATAATTGTTTTTCCATTTAAATGGAAGAGGGAGGATTTTTAATGCTCCATTTGTAATTTTAAAAGGAATGTAGCTTTGGCACGATTTAAATCTATCGAATATAATTGTAGTTTGTAAAATACCAATTTCTGTTTGTTTCATCGCAGCAGAGTGGCGCAGTGGAAGCGTGCTGGGCCCATAACCCAGTAGTCCGTGGATCGAAACCACGATCTGCTAGATTTTTGTTTTGTGAATAAAATAATTGTTTTTCCATTCAAAATGAAGATGGAGGATTTTTAACGCACCACTTTCAATATTAAAAGGAAAGTAGCTTTTGCACGATTTTAAATCTATCCACTCTAATTGTAGTATTTAAAATACCAATATCTGTTTGGTTGATCGCTGCAGAGTGGCGCAGTGGAAGTGTGCTGGGCCCTTAATCCAGAGGTCTGTGATTCGAAACCACGCTCTGCTAGATTTTCGTTTTGTGAAAAAAATATTTTTTTCCCATTTAAATGGAAGAGGGAGGATTTTTAATGCAACACTTGTAATTTTAAAAGCAAAGTAGCTTTTCCACGATTTTAAATTTATCGAATCTAATTATAGTATTTAAAATAACAATTTCTGTTTGTCTCACCGCAGCAGAGTGGCGCAGTGGAAGCGTGCTGGGCCGATAACCCAGAGGTCCGTGGATCGAAACCACGCTCTGCTAGATTTTCGTTTTGTGGTTAAAATAATTGTTTTTCCATTTAAATGGAAGAGGGAGGATTTTTAATGCAAAACTTATAGTTTTAAAAGGATATAGTATATATATATATATAGCTTTTTCCCGATTTTAAATCCATTGAATCTAATTGTAGTTTTTAAAATAACAATTTCTGTTTCATTCGCCGCAGCAGAGTGGCGCAGTGGAAGCGTGCTGGGCCCATAACCCAGAGGTCCGTGGGTCGAAACCACGCTCTGCTAGATTTTCGTTTTGTGGTTAAAATAATTGTTTTTCCATTTAAATGGAAGAGGGTGGATTTTTAATGCACCACTTGTGATTTTAAAAGGAAAGTAGCTTTTGCACGATTGTAAATCTATCGAATCTAATTGTAGTATTTAAAATAACAATTTCTGTTTGACTCACCGCAGCAGAGTGGCGCAGTGGAAGCGTGCTGGGCCCATAACCCAGAGGTCCGTGGATCGAAACCACGCTCTGCTAGATTTTCGTTTTGTGCTTAAAATAATTGTTTTCCCATTTAAATGGAAGAGGGAGGATTTTTAATGCACCACTTGTAGTTTTAAAAGGATAGTGTGTGTATATATATATATATATATATATATAGCTTTTGCCCGATTTTAAATCCATCGAATCTAATTGTAGTATTTAAAATAACAATTTCTGTTTGACTCGCCGCAGCAGAGTGGCGCAGTGGAAGCGTGCTGGGCCCATAACCCAGAGGTCCGTGGATCGAAACCACGCTCTGCTAGATTTTCGTTTTGTGGTTAAAATAATTGTTTTTCCATTTAAATGGAAGAGGGAGGATTTTTAATGCTCCACTTGTAATTTTAAAAGGAATGTAGCTTTGGCACGATTTAAATCTATCGAATATAATTGTAGTTTGTAAAATACCAATTTCTGTTTGTTTCATCGCAGCAGAGTGGCGCAGTGGAAGCGTACTGGGCCCATAACCCAGTAGTCCGTGGATCGAAACCACGATCTGCTAGATTTTTGTTTTGTGAATAAAATAATTGTTTTTCCATTTAAAATGAAGATGGAGGATTTTTAACGCACCACTTTCAATATTAAAAGGAAAGTAGCTTTTGCACGATTTTAAATCTATCCACTCTAATTGTAGTATTTAAAATACCAATATCTGTTTGGTTGATCGCTGCAGAGTGGCGCAGTGGAAGTGTGCTGGGCCCTTAATCCAGAGGTCTGTGATTGGAAACCACGCTCTGCTAGATTTTCGTTTTGTGAAAAAAATATTTTTTTCCCATTTAAATGGAAGAGGGAGGATTTTTAATGCAACACTTGTAATTTTAAAAGCAAAGTAGCTTTTCCACGATTTTAAATTTATCGAATCTAATTATAGTATTTAAAAGAACAATTTCTGTTTGTCTCACCGCAGCAGAGTGGCGCAGTGGAAGCGTGCTGGGCCGATAACCCAGAGGTCCGTGGATCGAAACCACGCTCTGCTAGATTTTTGTTTTGTGAATAAAATAATTGTTTTTCCATTTAAATGGAAGATGGAGGATTTTTAATGCACCACTTTATTTTAAAAGGAAAGTAGCTTTTGCACGATTTTAAATCTATCTGCTCTAATTGTAGTATTTAAAATACCAATTTCTGTTTGATTCACCTTAGCAGAGTGGCGCAGTGGAAGCGTGCTGGGCCCATAACCCAGAGGTCCGTGGATCGAAACCACGCTCTGCTAGATTTTCGTTTTGTGGTTAAAATAATTGTTTTTCCATTTAAATGGAAGAGGGAGGATTTTTAATGCAAAACTTATAGTTTTAAAAGGATATAGTATATATATATATATATATATATATATATATAGCTTTTTCCCGATTTTAAATCCATTGAATCTAATTGTAGTTTTTAAAATAACAATTTCTGTTTGACTCGCCGCAGCAGAGTGGCGCAGTGGAAGCGTGCTGGGCCCATAACCCAGAGGTCCGTGGATCGAAACCACGCTCTGCTAAATTTTCGTTTTGTGGTTAAAATAATTGTTTTTCCATTTAAATGGAAGAGGGTGGATTTTTAATTCACCAAATGTAATTTTAAAAGGAAAGTAGCTTTTGCACGATTGTAAATCTATCGAATCTAATTGTAGTATTTAAAATAACAATTTCTGTTTGACTCACCGCAGCAGAGTGGCGCAGTGGAAGCGTGCTGGGCCCATAACCCAGAGGTCCGTGGATCGAAACCACGCTCTGCTAGATTTTCGTTTTGTGCTTAAAATAATTGTTTTTCCATTTATATGGAAGAGGGAGGATTTTTAATGCACCACTTGTAGTTTTAAAAGGATAGTGTATATATATATATATATATATATAGCTTTTGCCCGATTTTAAATCCTTCGAATCTAATTGTAGTATTTTAAATAACAATTTCTGTTTGACTCGCCGCAGCAGAGTGGCGCAGTGGAAGCGTGCTGGGCCCATAACCCAGAGGTCCGTGGATCGAAACCACGCTCTGCTAGATTTTCGTTTTGTGGTTAAAATAATTGTTTTTCCATTTAAATGGAAGAGGGAGGATTTTTAATGCTCCACTTGTAATTTTAAAAGGAATGTAGCTTTGGCACGATTTAAATCTATCGAATATAATTGTAGTTTGTAAAATACCAATTTCTGTTTGTTTCATCGCAGCAGAGTGGCGCAGTGGAAGCGTGCTGGGCCCATAACCCAGTAGTCCGTGGATCGAAACCACGATCTGCTAGATTTTTGTTTTGTGAATAAAATAATTGTTTTTCCATTTAAAATGAAGATGGAGGTTTTTTAACGCACCACTTTCAATATTAAAAGGAAAGTAGCTTTTGCACGATTTTAAATCTATCCACTCTAATTGTAGTATTTAAAATACCAATATCTGTTTGGTTGATCGCTGCAGAGTGGCGCAGTGGAAGTGTGCTGGGCCCTTAATCCAGAGGTCTGTGATTGGAAACCACGCTCTGCTAGATTTTCGTTTTGTGAAAAAAATATTTTTTTCCCATTTAAATGGAAGAGGGAGGATTTTTAATGCAACACTTGTAATTTTAAAAGCAAAGTAGCTTTTCCACGATTTTAAATTTATCGAATCTAATTATAGTATTTAAAATAACAATTTCTGTTTGTCTCACCGCAGCAGAGTGGCGCAGTGGAAGCGTGCTGGGCCGATAACCCAGAGGTCCGTGGATCGAAACCACGCTCTGCTAGATTTTTGTTTTGTGAATAAAATAATTGTTTTTCCATTTAAATGGAAGATGGAGGATTTTTAATGCACCACTTTATTTTAAAAGGAAAGTAGCTTTTGCACGATTTTAAATCTATCTGCTCTAATTGTAGTATTTAAAATACCAATTTCTGTTTGATTCACCTTAGCAGAGTGGCGCAGTGGAAGCGTGCTGGGCCCATAACCCAGAGGTCCGTGGATCGAAACCACGCTCTGCTAGATTTTCGTTTTGTGGTTAAAATAATTGTTTTTCCATTTAAATGGAAGAGGGAGGATTTTTAATGCAAAACTTATAGTTTTAAAAGGATATAGTATATATATATATATATATATATATATAGCTTTTTCCCGATTTTAAATCCATTGAATCTAATTGTAGTTTTTAAAATAACAATTTCTGTTTGACTCGCCGCAGCAGAGTGGCGCAGTGGAAGCGTGCTGGGCCCATAACCCAGAGGTCCGTGGATCGAAACCACGCTCTGCTAAATTTTCGTTTTGTGGTTAAAATAATTGTTTTTCCATTTAAATGGAAGAGGGTGGATTTTTAATTCACCAAATGTAATTTTAAAAGGAAAGTAGCTTTTGCACGATTGTAAATCTATCGAATCTAATTGTAGTATTTAAAATAACAATTTCTGTTTGACTCACCGCAGCAGAGTGGCGCAGTGGAAGCGTGCTGGGCCCATAACCCAGATGTCCGTGGATCGAAACCACGCTCTGCTAGATTTTCGTTTTGTGCTTAAAATAATTGTTTTTCCATTTAAATGGAAGAGGGAGGATTTTTAATGCACCACTTGTAGTTTTAAAAGGATAGTGTATATATATATATATATATATATATATATATAGCTTTTGCCCGATTTTAAATCCTTCGAATCTAATTGTAGTATTTTAAATAACAATTTCTGTTTGACTCGCCGCAGCAGAGTGGCGCAGTGGAAGCGTGCTGGGCCCATAACCCAGAGGTCCGTGGATCGAAACCACGCTCTGCTAGATTTTCGTTTTGTGGTTAAAATAATTGTTTTTCCATTTAAATGGAAGAGGGAGGATTTTTAATGCTCCACTTGTAATTTTAAAAGGAATGTAGCTTTGGCACGATTTAAATCTATCGAATATAATTGTAGTTTGTAAAATACCAATTTCTGTTTGTTTCATCGCAGCAGAGTGGCGCAGTGGAAGCGTGCTGGGCCCATAACCCAGTAGTCCGTGGATCGAAACCACGATCTGCTAGATTTTTGTTTTGTGAATAAAATAATTGTTTTTCCATTTAAAATGAAGATGGAGGTTTTTTAACGCACCACTTTCAATATTAAAAGGAAAGTAGCTTTTGCACGATTTTAAATCTATCCACTCTAATTGTAGTATTTAAAATACCAATATCTGTTTGGTTGATCGCTGCAGAGTGGCGCAGTGGAAGTGTGCTGGGTCCTTAATCCAGAGGTCTGTGATTGGAAACCACGCTCTGCTAGATTTTCGTTTTGTGAAAAAAATATTTTTTTCTCATTTAAATGGAAGAGGGATGATTTTTAATGCAACACTTGTAATTTTAAAAGCAAAGTAGCTTTTCCACGATTTTAAATTTATCGAATCTAATTATAGTATTTAAAATAACAATTTCTGTTTGTCTCACCGCAGCAGAGTGGCGCAGTGGAAGCGTGCTGGGCCGATAACCCAGAGGTCCGTGGATCGAAACCACGCTCTGCTAGATTTTTGTTTTGTGAATAAAATAATTGTTTTTCCATTTAAATGGAAGATGGAGGATTTTTAATGCACCACTTAATTTTAAAAGGAATGTAGCTTTTGCACGATTTTAAATCTATCTGCTCTAATTGTAGTATTTAAAATACCAATTTCTGTTCGATTCACCTTAGCAGAGTGGCGCAGTGGAAGCGTGCTGGGCCCATAACCCAGAGGTCCGTGGATCGAAACCACGCTCTGCTAGAATTTCGTTTTTTGAATAAAATAATTGTTTTTCCATTTAAATGGAAGACGACGGAGGATTTTTAATGCACCACTTGTAATTTTAAAAGGAAAGTAGCTTTTGCACGATTTAAAAATCTATCGAATCTAATTGCTGTATTTAAAATACTTATTTCTGTTTGTATAACAGCAGCAGATTGGCGCAGTTGAAGCATGCTGGGCCCATTACCCAGAGGTCCGTGGATCGAAACCACGCTCTGCTAGATTTTCGTTTTGTGGTTAAAATGATTGTTTTTCCATTTAAATGGAGTAGGGAGAGGATTTTTAATGCACCACTTGTAATTTTAAAAGGATAGTGTATATATATATATAGCTTTTGCCCGATTTTAAATCCATTGTATCTAATTGTAGTATTTAAAATAACAATTTCTGTTTGACTCGCCGCAGCAGAGTGGCGCAGTGGAAGCGTGCTGGGCCCATAACCCAGAGGTCCGTGGATCGAAACCACGCTCTGCTAGATTTTCGTTTTGTGGTTAAAATAATTGTTTTTCCATTTAAATGGAAGAGGGAGGATTTTTAATGCTCCACTTGTAATTTTAAAAGGAATGTAGCTTTGGCACGATTTAAATCTATCAAATATAATTGTAGTTTGTAAAATACCAATTTCTGTTTGTTTCATCGCAGCAGAGTGGCGCAGTGGAAGCGTGCTGGCCCCATAACCCAGAGGTCCGTGGATCGAAACCACGCTCTGCTAGATTTTCGTTTTGTGGTTAAAATAATTGTTTTTCCATTTAAATGGAAGAGGGAGGATTTTTAATGCTCCATTTGTAATTTTAAAAGGAATGTAGCTTTGGCACGATTTAAATCTATCGAATATAATTGTAGTTTTTAAAATACCAATTTCTGTTTGTTTCATCGCAGCAGAGTGGCGCAGTGGAAGCATGCTGGGCCCATAACCCAGTAGTCCGTGGATCGAAACCACGATCTGCTAGATTTTTGTTTTGTGAATAAAATAATTGTTTTTCCATTTAAAATGAAGATGGAGGATTTTTAACGCACCACTTTCAATATTAAAAGGAAAGTAGCTTTTGCACGATTTTAAATCTATCCACTCTAATTGTAGTATTTAAAATACCAATATCTGTTTGGTTGATCGCTGCAGAGTGGCGCAGTGGAAGTGTGCTGGGCCCTTAATCCAGAGGTCTGTGATTCGAAACCACGCTCTGCTAGATTTTCGTTTTGTGAAAAAAATATTTTTTTCCCATTTAAATGGAAGAGGGAGGATTTTTAATGCAACACTTGTAATTTTAAAAGCAAAGTAGCTTTTCCACGATTTTAAATTTATCGAATCTAATTATAGTATTTAAAATAACAATTTCTGTTTGTCTCACCGCAGCAGAGTGGCGCAGTGGAAGCGTGCTGGGCCGATAACCCAGAGGTCCGTGGATCGAAACCACGCTCTGCTAGATTTTTGTTTTGTGAATAAAATAATTGTTTTTCCATTTAAATGGAAGATGGAGGATTTTTAATGCACCACTTTATTTTAAAAGGAAAGTAGCTTTTGCACGATTTTAAATCTATCTGCTCTAATTGTAGTATTTAAAATACCAATTTCTGTTTGATTCACCTTAGCAGAGTGGCGCAGTGGAAGCGTGCTGGGCCCATAACCCAGAGGTCCGTGGATCGAAACCACGCTCTGCTAGATTTTCGTTTTGTGGTTAAAATAATTGTTTTTCCATTTAAATGGAAGAGGGTGGATTTTTAATGCACCACTTGTGATTTTAAAAGGAAAGTAGCTTTTGCACGATTGTAAATCTATCGAATCTAATTGTAGTATTTAAAATAACAATTTCGGTTTGACTCACCGCAGCAGAGTGGCGCAGTGGAAGCGTGCTGGGCCCATAACCCAGAGGTCCGTGGATCGAAACCACGCTCTGCTAGATTTTCGTTTCGTGCTTAAAATAATTGTTTTCCCATTTAAATGGAAAAGGGAGGATTTTTAATGCACCACTTGTAGTTTTAAAAGGATAGTGTATATATATATATATATATATATATATATATATATAGCTTTTGCCCCATTTTAAATCCATCGAATCTAATTGTAGTATTTAAAATAACAATTTCTGTTTGACTCGCCGCAGCAGAGTGGCACAGTGGAAGCGTGCTGGGCCCATAACCCAGAGGTCCGTGGATCGAAACCACGCTCTGCAAGATTTTCGTTTTGTGGTTAAAATAATTGTTTTTCCATTTAAATGGAAGAGGGAGGATTTTTAATGCTCCACTTGTAATTTTAAAAGGAATGTAGCTTTGGCACGATTTAAAGCTGTCGAATATAATTGTAGTTTGTAAAATACCAATTTCTGTTTGTTTCATCGCAGCAGAGTGGCGCAGTGGAAGCGTGCTGGGCCCATAACCCAGTAGTCCGTGGATCGAAACCACGATCTGCTAGATTTTTGTTTTGTGAATAAAATAATTGTTTTTCCATTTAAAATGAAGATGGAGGATTTTTAACGCACCACTTTCAATATTAAAAGGAAAGTAGCTTTTGCACGATTTTAAATCTATCCACTCTAATTGTAGTATTTAAAATACCAATATCTGTTTGGTTGATCGCTGCAGAGTGGCGCAGTGGAAGTGTGCTGGGCCCTTAATCCAGAGGTCTGTGATTGGAAACCACGCTCTGCTAGATTTTCGTTTTGTGAAAAAAATATTTTTTTCCCATTTAAATGGAAGAGGGAGGATTTTTAATGCAACACTTGTAATTTTAAAAGCAAAGTAGCTTTTCCACGATTTTAAATTTATCGAATCTAATTATAGTATTTAAAATAACAATTTCTGTTTGTCTCACCGCAGCAGAGTGGCGCAGTGGAAGCGTGCTGGGCCGATAACCCAGAGGTCCGTGGATCGAAACCACGCTCTGCTAGATTTTTGTTTTGTGAATAAAATAATTGTTTTTCCATTTAAATGGAAGATGGAGGATTTTTAATGCACCACTTAATTTTAAAAGGAATGTAGCTTTTGCACGATTTTAAATCTATCTGCTCTAATTGTAGTATTTAAAATACCAATTTCTGTTTGATTCACCTTAGCAGAGTGGCGCAGTGGAAGCGTGCTGGGCCCATAACCCAGAGGTCCGTGGATCGAAACCACGCTCTGCTAGAATTTCGTTTTTTGAATAAAATAATTGTTTTTCCATTTAAATGGAAGACGACGGAGGATTTTTAATGCACCACTTGTAATTTTAAAAGGAAAGTAGCTTTTGCACGATTTAAAAATCTATCGAATCTAATTGCTGTATTTAAAATACTTATTTCTGTTTGTATAACAGCAGCAGAGTGGCGCAGTTGAAGCATGCTGGGCCCATTACCCAGAGGTCCGTGGATCGAAACCACGCTCTGCTAGATTTTCGTTTTGTGGTTAAAATGATTGTTTTTCCATTTAAATGGAGTAGGGAGAGGATTTTTAATGCACCACTTGTAATTTTAAAAGGATAGTGTATATATATATATAGCTTTTGCCCGATTTTAAATCCATTGTATCTAATTGTAGTATTTAAAATAACAAGTTCTGTTTGACTCGCCGCAGCAGAGTGGCACAGTGGAAGCGTGCTGGGCCCATAACCCAGAAGTCCGTGGATCGAAACCACGCTCTGCTAGATTTTCGTTTTGTGGTTAAAATAATTGTTTTTCCATTTAAATGGAAGAGGGAGGATTTTTAATGCACCACTTGTAATTTTAAAAGGATAGTGTATATATATATATATAGCTTTTGCCCGATTTTAAATCCATTGTATCTAATTGTAGTATTTAAAATAACAAGTTCTGTTTGACTCGCCGCAGCAGAGTGGCACAGTGGAAGCGTGCTGGGCCCTTAACCCAGAGGTCCGTGGATCGAAACCGCTCTCTGCTAGATTTTCGTTTTGTGAATATAATGATTGTTTTTTGCATTTAAATGGAAGAGCGATGACTTTGTACAGCACCTTTAACTTTAAAAGGAAAATAAACTTTGCATGAATTTAAGATTCGTCGAATCTAACTGCGTCATTTTAAATTGCCTATTTCTTTCAAGTGTCGCAGGAAAGTGGAGTACTGGAAGAATGCGGGGCAAGTAACCCTTAATTCCGTGGATCGAAGCTATGGTCTTCTGGATTATATCATTTTTGGACAGCCAGTCAGAGATGGAAAAAGCAATGATTGACAATTGAAGCTGGGGTAGAAAGTTCACCCCTCGGGACACTTCGAATAAACGATTTGTTCTTAACTCAGACCTCTGCGACTGCGTTTCTCGTCTGACCATGCGTGACAGCATGGCACGCATATAAGGGTGCCATGCTGTTACCACGTCTATAGCTTAAAGCATACTAACTCGCATAGCTTAATCACCTCAAGTAATTCAAAGTATACGAATAAGTGTGCTCCTTTTTAAAGCAAGACTAAGCAATTAGAAATAACATCATTGTTAATTTGTTTTTCAGAAAAAGTGCGCTAAATACTGGCCAGAGGATTCCATGGACTGCGGAGATATGCATATTCTCTTAATTCACTCCGATAAGGGCAAGGACTACATCGTCCGAACCATCCTGATAAGGAAAGTGGACGTAAGTGATTTCCTTTCGTTACCTTTCTCAATATCTTTGACCAAAATCCTTTTAATAATGAAGGCACACATATCTGCAGTGCATCTCCCAATGCTATCTCTACTCGGCTATCCACTTCTTCCGTCGGGTTCGCAGTACTAGTTAACCTCCCAAGTGGTTTTATCGAGTTATCTAGTCCATCAGATCTGACCAATTTTGCTAATGACGAGATATTTCGTCAGACAGATGTTGCTGATTATTCGATGGAGAAGAAAGGGATCACTATCTGGTCAGCTATCTTACTGGACGAGATATCTCGTCCACCAGTTCTGCTAATGGTTTTGCTAATGGCGAGATATCTCGTCAAGACAACCATCAGAAGGGTTAAGGGGTAGACTCCTAATAGTACTTTAGATTACGGACACCTTGTGTCTCAAAAGTATATCAAGTACTCAATGGATTACTTTGAAAACTGCTAACATCTTCACATACCTTTTTTGGCGCAGCTTGTCAGCTTTTGGACCTTGTGGCATAAAACCCTAATATCCAATCCAATCCTCTTATACTTTTAAATCAACATAGTAAAAAGATCTTCAAGTACGTTTTTATTATTTTTCATTTTCCCAATGCTAATTTGAATGTTAGGTAGTTGAATTTATGTTGCACTGGGACAACACAACGGTCTATTGGCGACGGTCTCCATCTCGAAGTGAAAGATCCGGACAAAACCTCGTCGTTTTGAACCACGGTCAGATGACGAACACAACACCTGAACTCGAAACCCCGCTCTCCAAACTTCCACACCTGAGGACAATTGAGTCCAAGACTTATTTAACGTGTACCAGCCCTCTCGTACCCGACGGTTTTTGGTTGGATCTAGTTTCCAACTCGAAATCCTCCGGTTGCTAAGCCACAACTCTTCCAGCATATAATGTGGACGTGCAGTGGCTACAACTAATAGGTTCCCGAATCTGTCGGGCCCTTACTTTGTTTATTTAGGGGAGGGGCCCTCTGAAAGTGCGAGACTAATTTCGAAATTTTTCCTTTTGTGTGTTTGGGCAGTAGAATCTAAAAGTTTCGAGAAATGCCTTGCATGTGTTCATGTCGTATGACATGAACTAGATCATAGGCCAGTGGTAATCAAACGGCCGTATTCACAAGTCGGAGTTAAGCCGTTGATCAACGATTATCGCTCGGTTATGGAAGAAACCGTATTCACAATACCTGATCCGAGGTTTAAATTGCCGTGATGAATTTTGATCCTCCGAAATCGGCGGTTTAACGCTTGGTTGAGTGTTAAAGCACGCGCAGTACCAACTTTTTGCGAAGAAACGACGTCAACAAAACAAAATGGACCACACACTTTCATTCTGTGCTAAACTACAGAATTCTCAAATATTAGATATGGTGGCTGAGATTGGTACCGAATTTATAAAATATATTCGTGTGATACAACTTTTTTGTTATCAGCTTTCGGAATCGCTAGGAATAGTTGATTCGTAAACATGCAGCTGCGTTGACCACGACAGATGCAAATTCGTGCAAACAAAATGGCCTTTCTTGATTTATTATGCATAAAAGAGAAATGGTAATGCATGTTACTTCACTCTTTGCAGTAACACGCCAATACTGATGAGTATAAGAATAATCGGAATTCAATTCTGTCAACGAAGTATTTGGAATATTTTTAGATCAGTGCGTCTCGCTTACATTTCTTACGACACGTTGAAATGGAAACAAATCTCTTGATCAAGAGGAGACAGCAGCCAATCACAGCGAGGTTATAGTTTAATCGGTGGATCAATTCGTGTTTTCTGAATACGGTTCTTGCATAATCCCTGTTTTAACTCTGACCTGCGGACTTGCTGATCTACGGTTTAACTCGAGACTTGTAAACACAGCAGTAATAAAAGTATTTTGAGACATAATATAACATGAGACTGATTTGAATATAGCGAAAGCGGACCGAGGGTTGATCTAGTTGGAGGTCCAAGTCATGAGAGGGAAATATTTGTGAATTGTGAAACGGCAACAAACTCGGGAAAAGTGCTGAATCATCAATTTTCGAGGTTCCTTCCCACGCTTTGCTGGGAGAAGAATGCAATGGGATTGAATTAATAATGTGCAGGGAAATGGATCGAGAAATGAATAGCTAATATGAACTGAATGTGTTAAGGAAAGTGCTTTATGATTTCTCCACATATATATCGATGGAAGTCTCAATCGATTCATATATTATCTTTATAATTTTTTTAAATATTTGTTTAGCGAATTTTTTTATCATTAAATTCAAATCTGAACCTAAAGTCTGGTATAAATAAATGCATAAAAACTATGTTTGACTTAGACAACAATATATTACAACTGGCCTTGTAAATTTATGTATTTGTATTTTGTATGTATTTTAATTAACGTCACACTGGAGCAACACAATGGGGTAGTAAATTTATTAGAAAATAAAGGGTAATTGTAATTAACGTCGCACTGGAGCAATACAACGGGCTATTGGCGACGGTCCGGGATCAATCCCCAAGTGAAAGATCCGCGGACAACGTGGGGCCGCGGTAGCCCAGTTGGAAGAGCAACGAATTAACAACCGGAGGGTTGCGAGTTCGAAACTCGGTACAGCCAAAGACCATCGTGTATACGGGGACTGGTGCACCTTAAGTCTGTCGTGGCCTCAAATATCCTCATATTGGCGTGGTGTGGAAGTTTGGAGAGTGGCGTACCAGTTGAAGAGTTGTGCTCCTCATCTGACCGTGGTTCAAAGTGACGAGGCGTTGTCCTTGGATCTTTCCCTTCGGATTAGATCCCGGACCGTCGCTTATAGCCCGTTGTGTTGCTCCAGTGCTACGTTGATTAACTACCCCCTATCTAACTTTAAATTTCAATCCGAACCTAGCATCTGGAATAAATAACTGTATAAAATCTATTTTTATCTAATTTAGACCCAAAAATAATATGTTACCACTGGCGGTGTAATTTTAATTAGAGGTAGGTATTTACTTAACGTCGCACTGGCCCAACACAACGGGCTATTGGCGATAGGTCCAGGATCTATCCTGATGGGAAAGTTCCGAGGACAATATCACTTAATTTCGAACCACGGTCAGATGACGAGGCAACACCTGAGCTTGTACCACACTCTCCAAACTTCCACACCAATCCAACGTGAGGACATTAGAGGACAGGAAAGATTTAACATGAACCAGCCCCCTTTGCACAAGACGGTCTTTGGTTGGATTCGATCTCGCAACCCTCCGGTTGCTAATCTATTACTCTTCCAACCGGGCTACCGCGGCCCATAATAAAAATAGAAAATTGATATAGAAATGAGAAAAAGCACATTGTTCACAAAGTGGACAACCTAAGAGTGCAACAAGTCCTCTAGGCCTGGAAATTGAGGTTAATGTACCACTTCTTTCCCCCTTGGGATGACTGCGTCGGAAATCAAGTAGTTGTCCTATAGGTTTTACGCAACGCTGTGTTTAAATATTAACCTCCTACACTGCAGGGGGCCACCGTGGCTCAGTGGTTTGCCCACTGCGCTAGCACCCTGCGAGTTACAAGCGGCGAAGTTTCGATTTCTGTAATTTACCCGGGTTGAATTTCTTCTGCGTCAGTAAGACATTCCTTGAATGTATAAAGGGTGTCCCAAAATTCACGCAATAAGTAATTTTGATAGAAAACACAGGTTTATAATTAAAAATTGTACATTTTTTATTGATTCGTAAAGTATACAGTATAGGGTTGTGTATGGAATAGCATATCGGGGGTAAATGGCCTCCACGGCTTTGCCGGCACATACGCACTCTTTCGTTGAAATTTTCCATGACCGTTTTTCATAAATGTAGCTGAATTTCGTTGATGCAGCGCTCAATTTCCTTCTTCAAGGCGTGGGTGGTCGTGGGCTTGTTGGCATAAACCTTAGACTTCAAAAAAAACCCAAAGAAAAAAATCCCACGGCGTTAAATCGCATGATCTGGGCGTCCAATTTTGATCACCAAAGCGGGAAATTACACGACCAGGAAATGACTCATGCAGTAATTGAATTGTTCCTCAGGCTGTATGGCATGTGGCATCGTCTTGTTGAAACCACATGTCGTCCATATCCATATCTTGCAATTTAGGCACAAACAATTGGATTTTCATGTCGCGATAGCGAGCACCATTAACTGTTATTGCCGCATTTTAATAACCCTGAACTGTCCATTTTTTAATAACTGTTCCATTTTTAATAACCCTGAACTGTCAGCTGTCTTTTTTTCGTTGGCAACATTTTACCGCACAAATGGCGCGAAATTCAAATCTTGTGTGAATTTTGGGACACCCTTTATATCCATTACTAGCCCTCCAAGTGGTTTAAACGAGATACCCCGTCATCAAGGTATTACCGATTTTTTTATGATGACGAGATCAATATCTGATCTGGCCAAATATGGCCCTTGCGCCATAAAATCCCCAAACCAACCAACCAATATCTGATCAGTTTTTTTCTAATGACGAGCTATCTCGTCCATCAAGATCTGGTCAATTTTCCTAGACAACCACCAGGAGGGCTAAACGTTGTCTGACTTGGGTTTGGCGCAGCTTGACCAAATATGGCCCTTGCCCCATAAAATCCAACCAACCTTCACTACAGGCACAGGTGACCTCAAAGATGTCTGATTTGGGGGGATTTGAGTAATTTTAGGACTGGCGACAATGTAACACTCGACGTATACCTCTTTGGGGTTAGGCGGGTTAACCGTCTGGATACGGGGACCAGCCCAACTGGCCGAAAGTTTCCCTTGTTTTTTCCCTCGGATTCTTTCGGACATCAAACTCCTGAAGAATCGCCGAAGCCCATTACGATTTCCATCCCCTCTTTTCTGTGCTACAAAGAGACCCGCGCGTGAATGGCCTTATCTTCCCGTTGACAAAGATGTCAGGGTTATCGACGGGGAGCCTCGCAAATTGTTTATCCTCGAGCATCTAGTCTGTGAGGGGTTGAGTCAATGAAAAGAGATACACTTAAAAAGTCACCGCCGCCCTTTCAGCTTACCCGGGAAGAATCTATCCCTTCTAGGCATACCCACGACCCGACAATAGAAACAGGCACATTAGGTGATAATGGGACGACACATATTCCCTCTCCTGGAGGAAAGCATTGTAAAGGCCGTTTCGGAAGGTTTCAGTAAGTTACTTGTAAAGCCGTTGGGCCGGCTGCCGTAACCAAAGAAGGAAACGATATTCTGCCCCTACGTATGCAGAGGGTTAAAAATTGTCCCACCTTTTGCTTAGATTTTTAGGCATGGTGGAATATTTTTTAACCCACCTAAAAAGAAATTACTCATAGTCATACAGTTTAATATTTTATTTAAAATTTTTCGAGTTGACAATGCTATGAACTAACGCTAAATGTGTAAATAACTGAAAACAAAAATTTACAAGTCAAAACGCATTAGTAGGTTGTTGACACTGTGTTTAAGGTTGACGAATTGTGTGGTACAGTGAATTTTTGTCTTTCATAACGGTAATTATTGTATTTTTTTCGTAAAAATTTATTATGAGTGAATAAATAGTTTTACAATAAAAAACATATTTGATGTTTTATACTAATTATGAAGCTGAATAAGTGAATAAACAATTCAGTGCAACTTGGGGTTTTCCCTTCAAAATCGTGTGCCCTGCATGTAATACGATGCCCTGATCTGTGTATCGTGAACCAGTCTTCACCTTTCCAATCCTCCAGGTGGTTGTTTAGTCCATCAAGATCTCATCATTAGAAAAAATGTACCGGATCTTGATGAACGAGATATCTCGTCATTAGAAAAAAATTGACCGATCTTGATGCACGATATATCTCATCATTAGAAAAAAAATTGACCAGATCTTGATGCACGATATATCTCATAATTAGAAAAAAATTGACCAGATCTTGATGGACGAGATATCTCATCATTAGAAAAAATTGACCAGATCTTGATGGATGATATGATTAAAAATATCTACCGGATCTTGATCCCGTGTCAAAAAAACTTGACGACGACATATCTCGTCATTAGCAAAATGGGTCAGATCTTGATGACTTGATATCCCTTCGAAACCAATGGAGGGAAAGAGTGCGTCACTTGTTTTAAACTTTCTCGATTGTTTATCCTTCCATTCTGTTTTGTAAATGCTTGTAGCTGTTTTGTGCTTCCTTGCAGGAGATCGGCACTCACCGGGTCGTCCAATACCAGTACACTGGATGGCCAGATCTGACGGTGCCCACTAACCTCAACTGCCTCATCAAGTTCATTAAAAAGGTACGAGATGACCATCCCGTCTTGGCTGGGCCCATGGTGGTGCACTGCAGGTACGCTACTCTTCCATTCTCCTTCTTACATATCTATTTAGTATCAGGTTTCCAATTTACATGGGGGCAGTCCGGTTGGAAAAGTAACGGATTAGCAACCGGAGGGTTGCGAGTTCGAATCCAACCAAAGACCGTCTTGTACAAAGGGTGCACGTTAAATCTGACGTGGTTTGAAATGTGATCACGTTGGCGTTTGGAGAGTGGGGTACCAGCTCAGGTGTCGCAATCTGACTGATTCGAAATTACGTGGCGTTATCCTCGATCTTTCCCTTTGGGATTGATCTCGGACCATGGCCAGTAGCCTGTTGTGTTGCTCCATGCGACGTTAATTAACAGCCTACCTACCTAGTTATTAGCAGCTATGTACAACACTATCTGGCCATTCGTCACCGGACACCCCATACTATTAAGTTAAAGCGGACCCAGCACGACATCAGTATCGTGTAGGGCCACCTTTCGCCGCAATCACAACTCATCGAGGAAGACTTTCCACCCATTTTCGATACGTTTCTCAAAGAATCTTGCTCCATTCGTCCTTCAAATTGGCAAACAACTCAGTGGTGTTTTTTGGCCTGGCTCTCAACGGGTGCTCTAACTCATCCCAAAGGTGTTCCAAGGGGTTGAGATCTGGACTTTGGGCTGGCCAATGAAGTTTTTCCACACCCATTTCCTCAAACCACGTGTTAATAACACCTGCTGTATGACATGGAGCCTTGTCTGCTGAAACAGGTATGGATCAATACCAAAGTGTTGCCACAATGTCGATAGCGCAGAATTGTCCAGAACTGTAGCTGCTATAAGAATACTCTAACCGTTCGACGTCTTTTATAAGTTGCATGACGTGATACTAAGCGCTTTTCGAGGGGTGTCCGGTGACGAATGGCAAGATAGTGTATTTCCAAACCTGTTCACGAGTTTTCTGTTGATGAACTAGACAAAAATTCGGTTTGAATGGATTTAAATTAATCTCAGCATTTATTTTCATAACATCCAAGATTTCGGGCGTGCCTGGACCCCTCAAGTCCCTCTGACATATAATAGCACACTGTAATTTTTGATGAGATTTTACTTAACCCCCCCCCAAGTGGTGCGACGAGATATCTCGTCCATCAAGACCTGACCAATTTTGCAAATGACGAGATATCCCATCAAGGTGTTGCCGATTTTTTTTATGACGACGAGATAAAAATCTGGTGAGTTTTCCTCAAATGACGCAGCATGGCCAAATATGGCCCTTGCGCCATAAAACCCCAACAAACCAAACCTCTAATGACGAAATATCTCGTTCGTCAAGATCCGATCAGTTTTCTTATGACGAGATTCCTCGTCACGACAACCACGAGGAGGGTTAAAAGCATTTCTTCAGTCGATTGGGTACTAATGCTCGATTGCATATTTTATTTGTATTACAAATCTAAAGGGACTTTAAGTCGTAAAAGTGGATAGAATTAGTATAAAATGAAACAAATGAGACTAACAAAGAAATATAATATTAACAATAATTCTAGCTTAATTTGGAATTTAATTACACCATAAACATTTAAATATCTAAGCAAATTATCTATTAAAATTGTAATTTCTTCACCACATTAATTAGCAGCGAAATTTATACATATCAAATGCAACAATGGTAATAAAAACACTACTTATAAGAATGAATTGCTTCTAATTATATAACAATACCTATTTTTCAGAAATTTTTTAAACAAATAGATTTAAAAGCCTACCATTACTTTTCGATTGTTAATCATGCATTGTTGTAAGTAAATAGTAGCGCTTACAAAAAAATTTCTTCATTCATGTTCTGTCTGTCAAACTGCTAACTGGCGATTTTTAAAGCTCTGATCAAGTGATATTAGAAACGTTTGATTAAAGCGATTTTTGGTTGTAGAGGAATCTTCCGCTGCAACTTATCTGCAAACAGTACTTTTTGTGCTTTTTGCAAACAAACAGTACTTTTTAGTACTACCTACAAACAAACAGTACTTTTTAGTGCTCTCTACAAACAGTACTTTTTAGTGCTACCTACAAACAATACTTTTAGTGCTATTTACGTCATCATTAGAGACGACTTACCTACCTTTCAAGATGCTGGACTGGTGCAGAAAAAAAATGTAAGTATACTCTTACTCTTTGAGAATTTATTATTTTTCATACATTTTAATCTTTAAAACTTTATTTACTCTTTTTTAACATAAATTTAACCTCTGTTTCTCTTTACTGTGACTTAACAGGAAAAATAATTGATTCTAATTTGCTATTTCAGAAAGAAGTTTCGAGAGAAGCGTAGAGAAAAGAAGCAAGCCAAGAAAGAGGCAAAGAAACAGAAAGCAGAAGAAAAGCCATACGTCGAGCGCGACTACCTCGCAGAGTGGAATGCCGAACATCCCGAGGAGTTCATGGACTTGCGTCTGCGAACCATCGAAGACGAAATGGCGGACAGGGCTCTACTCGAGGCACGAAAGAATTCCATCGACAAAACCAACGAAGTTGACGGTGAGGAATCAGCCGCAGATCTCAACAAATAGAGCAAAACAAGAATCAACAAATAGAACTTAACGATGTTTCACCGAAATCCGTTTTCAAAACTTCAAACTGACTTCTGAAAATTTCATTTGGCTGAACGAAAACCTCACATAGTTATTCCTTTTAACTTTCCTATAAAAAACCACAATCCATGAAATTCTGAATTTTAAATCAATAAAAATAGTTTAATCTCCCTCCATATTATGTGCATTGCTTTTATCTTGATATCTTTAAGACATATTTGAACATCAGAATACATCTTTATGTCTCAGCAGCTTTTTCAGGAAATAGTGAGAATATAATACCTTCCTGCATCTATATATAATGGGTGGCGGTAGCTTGATTGGTAGAATAACGGATTAGCAACCGGAGGGTTGCGTGTTCGAATTCAACCAAAGACCGTCGTACAAACGGGGCTGGTGCACGTTAAATCTGTTCTGGCCTCAAACGTCCTCACATAGGCGTGGTGTAGAAGTTTGGACAGTGGTGTGCCAGCTAAGATGTGACCTGGTCATCTGACCGTGGTTCAAAGTTACGTGGTGTTGTCCTCGGGTCTGTCCCTTCGGGTTTGATCCCGGATCGTCACGAAGAGCCCGTTGCGTTAATCCAGTGCGACGTTAATTAAAATACCATATAGACGCGAAGACCACCACCAGGAGGGTTAACGTACTACGAAATGCATTAGCCTGAAAGTTTGTCTCTTTCAGGTAAATTGCCCTGTCCAGACAAAGCACATAAGTGCAACTTTCGTTTGCTTTAGAAACCAATCAAATTGCTATGGTACAGTAAAAAAAAATGAGGTAGGTAGTGAATTAACGTCGCACTCGAGTAACCCGACGGGCTATTGGCGACGGTACGGGATCAATCCCCGAGGGAAAGAACAGAAAATACTAAATGAGTATTTAATTTGTAATTACTGTGCTTAAGTACACTATCTGGTCATTCGTCATCAGACACCCCATACTATTAAGTTAAAGCGGATCCAGCACGACATCAGTATCGTGTAGAGCCACCTTTCGCCGCAATGACAACTCTTCGAGGAAGACTTTCCACCCATTTTCGATACGTTTCTGAAAGAATCTTGCTCCATTCATCCTTCAAATTGGCAAACAACTCAGTGGTGTTTTTTGGCCTGGCTCTCAACCTTCGCTCTAACTCATCCCAAAGGTGTGTCAAGGGGTTGAGATCTGGGCTGGCCAATGAAGTTTTTCCACACCCATTTCCTCAAACCACGTGTTAATAACACCTACTGTATGACACGGAGCATTGTCTGCTGAAACAGGCATGGACCAATACCAAAGTGTTGCCACAATGTCGGTAGCGCAGAATTGTCCAGAACTGTAGCTGCTATAAGAATATTCTCACCGTTCAACGTCTTTTATAAGTTGTATGACGTGTACGGATGATTCTAAGCGCTTTTCGAGGGGTGTCGAATGGCAAGATAGTGTATACTGGATGACTAGGGATTTCCGATATCCCACAGAAATGTCGCCTTATATCATAAAACTTCTCGTTTTGCATAAAATAAATAATTTCGAAACATAAGTTTTAAAAAATATTTAACACCTATTATTTTTCTATTACGATGGAGTAATATCCAAGTACGCCTTGTGATTTTAATTTTCTGATTCAAACCAGGACTCGAGTGACAACACAAAATACACCTTAAACTTCCGTAACTATTAAAGGGCCGCGATAGCCCAGTTGGAAGAGTAACGGATTTGCAGTCTGGGGGTTGCGAGTTCGAGAATCGGTCCAACCAAAGACCGTCGTATGCACGGGGGCTGGTGCAGGTTAAGCCTGTCGTGATCTCAAACGTCCTCACGTTGGCGTGGTGTTGAAGTTTGGAGAGCAGGGTGACAGCTGAGGAGTTAGCCTCGTCATTTGACCGTGGTTCAAAATGACGTAGTGTTGTCCTCCCTTCGGAAGAGATCCAGGACCGTCGGTAATAGCCTGCTGTGTTGCTCCAGTGCGACGTTAATTAACTACCAACCCTAATCATTGGTGACTTTTTCCTTAGTGCTGGAGCCGGACGTTCGGGTGCCTACATCGCAATCGATGCTCTCTGTCAGCAGGCTGCGGAGGACAAGCGTGTGGACGTCTTCAGGTTCGTCAACAACTCCAGGCACCAGAGAGTCCATCTGGTCCAAACACTGGTAAGTACTATTTCCCATAGACGTGAAGTGTAAGTAGACTGAGCACTGCTATTGAGAGGAGCTTCGAAAAGTGTGACCAACGAGTCGACTAGTAGTCACGTGATTACTCATTGAAAATTGATTAGGTTGGCGGATTTGGTGTCTTATCGCCTCCTTTGGCGGTATAACATCTGATGAGAGGATAGGTTGCGAATTCTAATTTCTATAACAGTGGCGACTTTTGTGGTGAAATCGCCAAAGTCTACACCCATGTCGCGCAGACCAATCAGATGTTGAATCTATGAATGGGTGTCTTCTCCCGTCCCGTGCATCAATCAGAAGGTCAATGTTTGTTTCCAAATGCTCCTCGTAAATGATACTATAGACGGGAAATAGAAGTAGACTGCTATTGAGAGGAGCTTCGAAAAGTGGACCAACGAGTCGACTAGTAGTCACGTGATTACTCATTGAAAATTGATTCGGTTGGCGGATTTGGCGTCTTATCGCCTCGTTTGGCTATATAAAATCTTATGACGGGGCAGATGTGCGAATGCGCATTTCTGTAGAGTGGCGACAGAAATGATGAAATAGCCCAATAGATGATAAATCAATAGTTGCTCTTCCATCCTGTGAGCATATCAGATGATGAATATTCTTTTCTACCCGACAGACGAAATTTGTCTGAAGGTCACGTTATTACTAGTTTTGGTCACAATCCTGAAAACATAAAGTTCCTTATTAACGAACATAACTTGTAAAGAATATCACATTTTATTTTAAAATTCATTTCGCCGGAATGTAACAAAAAATCGAAATGTCGCCTACGCATTCACGATTTGACTGTTCACTTGTTTTTAGTTCCGCGGTTTTTTTTTTAATTTTTGTGAAAATGCCGTTCGAGAAAGATGTTGTTGCTCCTGGTATATATATATACATACGTATGTGCGCTCAAATTATTATTTTATAATACTAATAGTATTTTATGTTTGTGGTAAAAAAGTGAGGCATAATTGTTGAAAACTAACCTTACACAATCGAAATTTACGAGTTAAAACCTTGATAAAATATGTGCAGATGAATTGAAAACATACTAACGAAACAAAATTAAGAAAATGCTACTTTTTGATCCCCTCCTATGAACGCATGCAACACCTACTAGTAAATAAACTCGTCCACTTTTCAGTGGACATGCGCACTACGCAGCTTCCATAGATTACGGATTGTATTTGAAGGTTCACTCTTTATTTCAGGAACAGTACGCATTCATCTACGAAGCGCTGGTGGAAGCCATTCAGTTCGAGGACACGTCTCTGCAACTAGACAAGATAGGCTGTTACCTGAAGGAGTTGGACCACATGAGTACCATAGATCGGAGGTCATTGATCCGCAAGCAGTACAACGTACGTGATTGATAGTACTTGCAATCTATACTCCTAGCGATGATTCTGTCTTTATTCAAGTGTGGAATATCTTTTTTTTATTGTTGAGCAAATATTTTTAACCCTCCTGGTCGTTGCCTTGATGAAGTATTTCGTCATTAAGTGTAACTGTTTGAATTTTGATGGACGAGCTAGCTAGTTATTAGAATATTGACCAAATCTGGTCTCATCATCATAAAGAATCGGCAATCAGAATCTTGATGAGTTATCGATGGATGACGAATTAAAAAAAATTGTGATTGATGATGGTTATCAAAAATTGACGACGAGTGATTTATAGTACTTGGAATCTCTATAATCTTATTTATGATTCTGTCTTTATTCAAGTGTCGCATATATTTTTTCAGTTTGTTGACTCAAATCTCCTTAAGACCACTACTCACTCTTGTTTATGGTTTATTTAACTCAATTAGAAGTTATGCTACCATGTTTTAACCCTCCTAATGATTGTTTCGACGAGGTGTTTCGTTATTATCAAAACTGACCAGATCTCAATGGACGAGATATCTCGCAATAGAAGAAAACTGACCAGGTTTTGATCTAAAAAACGGCAAATCTTGATGACGAGGTATCTCATCATTAGCAAATTTGACCAGATCTTGATGGACGAGATATTTCGTCGAAACTACTTGAAGAGTTAAACTCAAATTTAACCCTTATCAACAGATTTTTATCTTAGAGTAAAAATTACCCAATAGCATAAGATCCCTGTTTTTAATCACGTTTAAAATTTGATTTTCAATCCATTGTTGGATGAAAGACCAGTTATGCTCAAATGCATTGAATGAGTTTTGCTTGATTTTCTTCCGAACAGAAGCTGAACCGAACTCAGAAGAAGATGGAAGTCAACAGATGCTCAGTGGCTCTCTCCGAAGCAAACATCTCAAAGAATAGAGATCCGCTCACAGTTCCTGGTAAGACTTTCAAAATTACCCACATCTTTAAAAAATATTATTTTAATAGATGTAGATAATGGCTATTGCCCTCCCCTTGCAAAATCTTTTAATACCTCTTTTTAAGTCTCCCAATATATTGTAGAGGGCGCTGTGTGAGTGCATGGGGTGAAACAGCCAAAAGAGCTTCGTTAGCTCTGAACTTAGCGGTCCTTCCGCACTTTCGTTACTTTTCTTGTAATTAAAGTGTTGTTTACTAAGTTGTGGATACAGTACAAAACTGAGCTATTGTGCCATCACGTCTGTACACTTATATTTCATCCCCTGTGAGTTTAAAAAGTTTTGAATCGATTGGAAAAACTATGTAAATGTGACGCTATCTGTGTGATGCTGGACAATATGTATAACCTCTGCATTTTTGAGTAAAAGGAACAGGATATAACTCGTCTCCACTTCGGAGCATATGGCATTCCATATTAGAAAAACGTTTTGAATGGGATTTTTATTAGCTTTAGAAATGGCTGTTGGTTTCATCGGAGTCAGGTTTTAACCAGCCCTTGGAGGAAAACCGTAAGCGTACGATAAAAGACCATACGCTTAAGAAAAATAAATTGCAGCGAATAGATTGATCTCACGCCTGGAGGCCAGATACGGTCCTCCTGACAGATTGACCCGTACCGCAGACAATACAGTCATCCGAAACTGTATAGCTTTCCAGCCGGTCAGACACGGCCCTTCGAAAAGTTTTCCCCGGCCCGCTGGCGAGATACGGTCGTCCGGACAGGCTTACCTGGCTCGAAGGTCCAATACGGCTCTGTAGGCGCGTTTATTCGGCCCGCGGAACAGATACGGCCCTCCGAAAAGCACCAGATACGGATGTTCCAAAAATAGAGGAGAGATACTCATTCATAAAAAATAAATATTTGAAAAGTAGCAAATTTTAGCCGAGCGTTATTTCACAAATAGCTACTTTGAAATTTTCGAAGGCAGATTTATAGATGTTCTTGTTTCTTTTGTTATTTTTGTTCTTTTCTTGCATTCAGTCAAAATACAGAAAGCTAATTCAAACTTAATGTATAAATAGCTTTGTGCTTTATTGTACCATTCGAGAAAAATTTCGCTCTGTCTAACTACAAATTATCTTAATTTATTTTTATCGCTTTTCAGGAAATGCTTCTCGTATTCGATTGGATATCGAAGATCCAGACGAGGATCAAAATGACTATATAAATGCTGTATTTGTCGATGTAAGTTTTTCTATATGATGTTTGCTTCCGATTCTATAAGACAGAAGCGCCCATCATAAACTGCCCACATAAATATACCTTAACTAGCCGGGCTGCGCCTGATAGCACTAAGCAGCCTGTAACAGTTAGCCAATAAACTAAAATTTCTAAAACCATAGGCTAAAATGCGATCGTATTCACTAAAACAGCAGGCAAAAATAATTTATAAAAGGAAAGCAAGGTAATTATATCTTCCAACCGATTACAACCCAAACTACGCTCGTATTGTATTATAAGTGTCTGTATGCACATTTCATAACTCAGAATGCATAAAATTGATCAACAAAGTAGGTAGTCAGGTAGTTAATTAACGTCGCACTGGAGTAGCACGGCGGGCTATTGTCGACGGTCCGGGATCCAACCCGAAGCGAAAGATCCGAGGACAACACCTCGTCATTTCGAATCGCGAATGAAACGACGAGATCAACACCCGAGCTGGCACCCCACTCTCCAAACTTCCACACCACACCTACATTAGGACTTTGAGGCCATTAATTAACGTCGCACTGGTGCAGCACAACGGGCTATTGTCGACGATCCGTGATCAAATCCCGAAGAGAGGGATCCGAGGATAAGACCTCATCATCTTGAACCACTGTCAGATGACGAAGTCACCACCTGACTTATCACCCCACTCTCCAAACTTCCATAACCACACCAGCGTGAGGACATTTGAGGCCACGACAGATTTAACGTGCAAAAAGGAAAGCAGCATTCTGAGTAATTTTTACTGTTTGATTCTTATTTGCAATACAGTTCCCACTGACTCACGATTTGAGCTCTAAAACGTGTGTTCAATTGCGCCATATTTACTTTGTCGAAAGTTTTCACTACACTAATCCTACTTTGCTTACATTTTTTCATCTCAATTAGGACAACAATATCTCACCTTTTCATTTCTAATTCCATTTCGAAGCTCCCAAGTTGAAATCAAGCACATTTGAACGATCGCAGAAA
Source organism: Meta bourneti (assembly GCA_933210815.1). Taxonomy (NCBI): domain Eukaryota; kingdom Metazoa; phylum Arthropoda; class Arachnida; order Araneae; family Tetragnathidae; genus Meta; species Meta bourneti. Next base: position 107,755,276 of record OW119923.1, on the reverse strand, counting down.
TTGGCGACTCAATTCCGTAGCCTTTGACTATTTATTTAAATACGTTTCTTTCCATTCGACGATAGATTAATAATGATATATTAACATTGCTGCTCCCTCCAATGCTCCTAGGCCGCGGTAGTCCAGTTGCTAGAGTCACAGATTAGCAGCCATAGGCAACGTTAAGTACGTTAATTGACACTGAGATGAGGCAAAAATTATCTGCTGATATTAACACCTTTGTTACACTTAATAATGGACTCTAACAGTTCGTGAATGAATTTAACTTTTAGAATTGGATTTGAACTATTAATATCCATTTAGAAATTGCTTTAATTATTAGTAATTTCGACTTTTGATGATAAACCAAATTGCTAATAAATTTCGACACTTTTCTATTTTGTTTTAAAATAGTTATTTTAAAAATGAGTTTTTAACATGTATCGATAACGGTAAATATTTTCGCTAACAGTTAACTTATAATGACACTCATTATTTTCACTGCTATATATATATTTCTTATTGGCTAGACATGAAATCCTGTGTGATAAGTACTTGGCAGGTATTTTTGCTCATGTATTTACTTATGTTTTCTTAACAGGGTTACACCAAACCAGCTGCTTTTATGGTCACCCAGATGCCCATGACTCACACCGTCGAAGACTTTTGGAGGCTCATCTACCAGCAGAAGTCTTCACTTATCGTCATGCTGAACGGATGTGACGAATATGAGGATCTGGTGAGAATAGGAGAAAAATATCATCGCTGTTTGTGTGCTCGTGCCGCAAAAGATAATAATCATTTGGCAATCGCGCAAGCGATAATTATCTTATCGCGCGCACAGACTTCTTAATTCTTTGCGAGCTACGATATTAATGCATGCGCGCAAACGATAGACATTTGAAAATCGAGCAAACGATAATCATTTCGCAATCGTGCAAACGGTAATCATTTTGCAATCACGCAAGCGATAATCATTTGGTAATCGAACAAACGATAATCAATTCATTTGGCAATCGCGCAAACGATAATTTGGCAATCGAACAAACGATGATCATTTGGCAATCGCGCAAACGATAATTTGACAATCGAACAAACGATGATCATTTGGCAATCGTGCAAACAATAATTTGGCAATCGAACAAACGATGATCATTTGGCAATCGTGCAAACAATAATTTGGCAATCGTGCAAACAATAATTTGGCAATCGAACAAACGATGATCATTTGGTAATCGAAAAACGATAATGTGGCGCGCACAAACTTCTTAATCCTTCGCGAGTCAAAATGCCAATGGCCGCGTGCAAACGATAATCTTCTGGCATTCGCGCAAACGATAATTATCCGGCAATCGCGCACAAACAATCGCGAATGCTCGAAAATTCTGCAAGAATGAAAACAACTAAATTTTGGTGGAAAATCAGTTTTCGTTCTGGCGATTTATATGCTTCAACTCAGTGTCAAAATGTGATTGTTGCGGCCCATAAACATTTTAGCTACTGTTCCTTGTGAGGAACTGAGATAAATCAAAATGAGATATTCATTATATGAAAGCGTTTGTACGAAATTTACAGTTAACCCTTTGATGGGTTCACACGTATATATTATTTCTGTAACCTGAAAATTTTCCTTGCATGATTTCTAGCCAGTTTTGACCAATAATCTTTTCCAGAGAACTCTATTCTAAGGAAAGGACTAACAAAATCTTTCCAAATGATTCTATTATAAGCAAATGACCCACAGAACTTTACTAAATGCTTCTATCCTAAAGAAAGGACCGATAGAATCTTTCCTAAGGGATTATATTCTAAATAAAGGAGAAAAAGAATCTTTTCGAAGGATTCTATTCTAAGGATATGACCCACTGAATATCATTAAATGGTTCTATCCTAAAGAAAGGACCAATAGAATCTTTCCTAAGGGATTCTATTTGAAGGAAAGGATCAAGTGAGTCTCTCCAAAGTATTCCATTCTAAGGAAAGGGCTGATAGAATCTTTCTGAAGGTTGGGGTCCGTTTGGTCACTTATTCGTATGATCATAGTAAGATTGCATTGAATATTTGTAGATTAACTTTTTGGTCGCACACGTGGAGACGAACACTTGTTAGAAAAAATTCAGAGATTTATTCGGATTTTATTTCAGGCATTACAAATCTACAAAGAACATTGATCTCAACACCTTTTTTTTTTACACTCCTCCAGTTCTTCCAAATTCCAAATTAATTTCTCATCATCCCATTCCATGCCACGGTTGCGGTTTGCTACTTTCACTAATATCGTAGTTTGAGAGTGCATGTTAAATAGAACATCAATGTTTGCAAGTACGCTAGTAGCAGTTGCACTCGCGCAATAAGGAGGTCGCAGTAGTTCGGTTGGAAGAGTAGCGGATTAGCAACCGGGGGTTTGCGAGGTCGAAATTCGATCCATGCGAAGACCGTCGTGTATGCGGGGGGCTGGTGCACGTTAAATCTATCGTAGCCTCCAACGTCCTCACGTCGGCTTGGTGGGGAAGTTTGGAGTGTGGAATGCCTGATCAGGAGTAGACTTCATCATCTCATCGTGGTTCCAAATGGCGAGGTGTTGTCCTCGGGTCTTTCCCTTCGGGATGGATCCCTAACCGTCTCCAATAGCCCAGTTGCTCCAGTGCGACGTTAATTCAACTACCTACCTACCACGAACTCAATAAAAATTAAATTCACGGCGCGGCTGAAGACTAGATTATGTTTATGAGAATTATGATAACAAGAGTACAAGAGAAACATTCAGACTTCTAAAGTCTGAAATGTTACAAAAGTAAATTAACGAAACGGGAGAACGTGGAACATTTCTTATAATGTGGAGGAATCGAAGCATAATTTAGTTAGTAATTTTATTACAATATTTAGTTAGAAAATTGGAATGCCTTTGTGACACAGGAAGCAGCACAAAAGTCGGTGGTTATAAATAAAATAATAAATTTTGATGGATATCCGCTACAAAATTAATAACTGCATTTCACATTCTGTCAATTGTTTTGCTCATTATCCCCTCTTCCGTAGAACGTCGGGATCTACTGGCCTGAACTTGGAAAGTGTTCTTTTGGAGACTTAGAAGTCCAGCTCATCGCTTTCGAAGAACAAGGCGCTTTTGTGTTTCGCATCATGGAGCTGGTCAACACACTCAAGGTAATTCCCACGAGGGTCAAGTTAGATTAATTGAATTGTTGGCTGGAACAACGTTGGATGTTACAAAGTGCAAATTTTACAGGAGAGCCTTTTTGATGGGGGTACAATAAAAGCTGTATAGATCTCAAGGAAATCTCTCATCCAACGTCGTTCCATTGTAATAAACGTTTTCCCCCAAAGGATAAAGAAACTGCATTTCTTTTCGTTTGAAATTTTTAGTAAAAACAAAGAGGAAAGTTTGATTTTTACTTCATGTTCACAATAACATTGAACACGTACATTAGAATTCGATAAGAAAGCATCAAATTAAGTTAAATGAAATTTAAAAGCTATATCCGGAAAACTTTTCCTGTACGCCGATTCTCGTGACTTTTACCAATGTCTTTCGAACGTTTACGCTTTTTGTCTTTCCAATTCGCGATGTCCGACACCCGTTTACGGTTGTTAATACTTTCTAAATCACTTGTAGAAACTTGCATTAGAGCTTTATTGAAGTAAACAGGAAAATAAGAGTCGCAGAATCAAAACAAACTTGACAGACCTGAAACCAAAATGTAACTTCTGGCTTCTTACACATCTAACGTTGCTATATAACCTGAAAACTTGAAATGCGCTCTTAAACCGATTCAGCACTATCTAGTGGTTAATTTGAGAACTTGACCTTTACACATTACGATCCAGCTAGCCACAACAAATGTTATTCCACCAAAAAAAGACTCAAAATAGTATCATGCTACGTTGTTCCAGCCACCAATTCTCTCAATTGTCGTTCATTACCATAATTTAAAAAAGCATAAATTCTATGAATAAACTAGTGGAACTATTAAAGGTTTCTTTATTCCACCAAGTGGTTTCGAGGAGATATCTCGTACATCAAGATCTGACCAATTTTGTTAATGACGAAATATATAACCTGTATGACGAAATATATAACATCAAGATATTGACACTTTTTTTATTATGACGAGATCAAGATCTGATCAGTTTTCTTTTGATGACGAGTATTTCGTCTATCAAGATCTGGTCAGTTTTCTTTCGATGACGAGTATTTCGTCTATCAAGATCTGGTCAGTTTTCTTTCGATGACGAGTATTTCGTCTATCAAGATCTGGTCAGTTTTCTTTCGATGACGAGTATTTCGTCTATCAAGATCTGGTCAGTTTTCTTTCGATGACGAGTATTTCGTCTATCAAGATCTGGTCAGTTTTCTTTCGATGACGAGTATTTCGTCTATCAAGATCTGGTCAGTTTTCTTTCGATGACGAGTATTTCGTCCATCAAGATCTGGTCAGTTTTCTTTCGATGACGAGTATTTCGTCCATCAAGATCTGGTCAGTTTTCTTTCGATGACGAGTATTTCGTCTATCAAGATCTGGTCAGTTTTCTTTCGATGACGAGTATTTCGTCTATCAAGATCTGGTCAGTTTTCTTTCGATGACGAGTATTTCGTCCATCAAGATCTGGTCAGTTTTCTTTCGATGACGAGTATTTCGTCCATCAAGATCTGGTCAGTTTTCTTTCGATGACGAGTATTTCGTCCATCAAGATCTGGTCAGTTTTCTTTCGATGACGAGTATTTCGTCTATCAAGATCTGGTCAGTTTTCTTTCGATGACGAGTATTTCGTCCATCAAGATCTGGTCAGTTTTCTTTCGATGACGAGTATTTCGTCCATCAAGATCTGGTCAGTTTTCTTTCGATGACGAGTATTTCGTCCATCAAGATCTGGTCAGTTTTGCCAATGACCAGATACCTCGTCGAGACAATCACCAGGAGGGGTAATTCTGTTGAGTTTAGGCATTGCAGTCTTGAATTCATCTGAATTTATTCTAAGACAGAATGAAGGGGCATCATGTTGCATTTCGTGAACTCAAATTTAGCATTTTTAGTGTAATTTGAATGTATAAATGTATTATGGACGAGTTGTCCCTTCCTTTGGTTTTCATGGATTGGAGGTGAGAGTTCTCATCATTTTAAACAATTTTAATTGAGATTTAACAATTTACAGATGAAACTATATACAATGAAAATTAAAACAATTAGGTAATTGCCAGTTCCCACAATCTACATCTTCGCCATCTTCATCTTTCTCTGCTCCTTCTGCGTAGGTGTTTTCGCCTCGAGCACTAACTGGGTCCTCATTGGTTACTCTTGTCCAATGGCTGGCCTGCTGATAGGAATTATGTTGTTGCTAGGGTCTCGATGCTGCAATATACGCTCTGGTTGCATCATGGAATTCCACATGGCTGACGCAAGAGTCTTCCTGATTGCATATGCCTGATGTTACATAAATTATGCCTTGAATTTCATTTGTTAATGTTTTCTGATTGTTTTAATGAGTGCTTCATACTTGAAAGTTTAAGATACCATGTACATTTGGATCATTTATAAATTATCATAATTTTAGAAGTTTTTAAAACTTAAAAATTGCTCTTCTGACAAACTTGAAGTGTGACTTATCATTGTGTAGCCCGAAGCCCTTCAATTCAACTGTTCATTCTGAACCACCCATCGAAATGCACGCCAACTGGGACGCGGTGATTTGTTTGAAAGCGCGTTCATATTCACGTCTACCTTTCACCAATGCAACAGTGGTTAGACAGCTTCATCCTACGAAAAAGTACTTCATGGTTAAAATATGATGTACCGCCATATATACTACCGTATTGTGCGTTTATTTTTATAGTGGTGGCCAAATTCACACCACAAACTTAAACTATTCGTTCAAGAAATAGAATTCGAAATCAAGGGGTCTCAAATATTTAACTGATGTGATGTGTGTGATGACTTTAATTTTGTGATGTTCTCTCTTTGTATTAGACGAACGAAGAACCTCTGAAAATCATCCAGTTGCAATTCAACGGCTGGATGTCCGAAATGAAGCCATCCTCCTTGCTAACCCTCATAGAGATGACCGAGTTGTGGTACGAAAAGTCATCGGGTGGACCCATCACCGTTCATTGTCAGTAAGTATGAAACTGTTCATCTCTTGCCATCTTTCTCTTACGTTGTGTCGACCTGTGAATGAATCTTAATCATTTGGATTTTATGGTCTAACACCATCTTAGAAATGCTGCTGTAAGTTTCGTTCAAGTCAATTATAAGGATGCTGATTTACAAAGGCGACTTTTTGCTACTATTTTTCGACCTCGGTGACTAAGGGAATCTTTTTAAGCAAAATTCTCTCGGAAACTGAAGTCAAAATTAAACGACTTTTCGAAACTTTTGGCGACTTGTTTCGAAAATTCACCAAAGGTCAAAGAAAATTTAGTCCCTTTTTCTCAACTAATAGTGGACGGAAAAAGTGTTTTTTGGATTTTTCTTTGTTAATAATGTAAGAGTTTTCAATAAAGTTATTGAACAGCTTTTTGCCGATATTTCTTTTATTCTAATTTCCACATGTGATTGCAATAAACTTATTCCACGTTAATTCTTTTCTTGAATATACTTATTTAAAATGCAAATGTTAATTACTTGTCCAGCAGCGCCAAATTACACGTCTAGAGCCAAAATGTGAACTATTTTTTTCTCTAGAAATCGAAACCGCTTACTCAGGAAAGTATGTATCTAAAATGTGATTGCGATTCACCCAGTAAATTTTACTTCAAAGAGATTTAAACAACTCTTTTTTAATTTGAATCATCCTGTAGCAACATTAAAATCTTTCTTACTTAGAGTAAGTAAGGTAATTATTTATATGCGTTATACTGAAAGAATTCTCTCCACAGGGATGGAGCAACCAGGTCCGGGCTGTTCATAGCAGCCACTCACGTCTGCGACCAAGTGGAGTCTGAGGGTGTTCTAGACGTCTACCAGATTGTCAAGGGCATTCGAGCAACCAGATCCGAATTCATCCCCAACTCCGTAAGTTGCTCCTTATTCATTTACAACCTGACTACTTGATATTCCTGAAGGTACAAGTTCCATTCATATGGCTTGAGATTTTTTTTGCTGGGCCGCGATTGCCTGTTTCGATCAGTAACGAATTATCAATCTAAAAGTTGCGAGTCTGAGACTCGGTCCAACCAGAGACCGTCCTGTACACGGGGGCTGGTGCACGTTAAATTTGTCGTGGCCTCCAATGTCATGACGTTGGCGTGGTGTGGATGTTTGGAGAGTAGGGTGCCAGCTCAAGTGATCTCGTCATCTGTCAGGTACAAAATTGCGTGGCGTAGTCTTCGGATCTTTCCCATGGGGATTGCCTGACCGTCGCCAATAGCTTGTCGTGTTGCTCAGTTCGACGTTAAGTAATTACCATTACCAAACGTTATACAAGTTTATTTAAAGTTGGATGCATATTGTACCTTGAGTCACCCGTACTCAATTCAAATGCATGTCCAAGCTCACCTCCTGGGTAATCCTCACTTTAATACGAGTTTGCATTTTGTTCTCTGTCACTCCGAGTGGTTTCGACGCGATATCTCGTCCACTAAGATCCGGTCAGTTTTCTTCTAATGACGAGATATCTCGTCCATCAAGAGCTGGTCAATTTTGCTAATGACGAGATACCTCGTCGAGTCAACGAACAAGGAGGGTTAATAATAAGTAATTGTTGTCACTGTTTCTCACGTTGGAATAATTATGTGAATAAAATACTTTATAAATATGTTGAGTCTTTCTACATTGCATGATTTACCATTGACAATGTGGTGTTTATCTCTTAAATTATATAAATCACCATTATTCACAAACCTTGTGTGCCTTTCAGGATCAATACCGTTTGCTGTTTGAGGTTGCCCTAGAGGTTGCAGAACCTTATCTCCTTCAGCAAGAGGAGCAAAACCGTGCCTCAAAGAAATTGTCATTCAAAATTTAAACGTGAACCACAGAAAAAACATTCGCGGAGATTCAAATACCGGTGAAAGTGGAACAAATGTAATCCCGTAAAAAGAACTGAACGTCTTCCATTTGCTTCTTCATGAAAGCTTTGTGACACTCACCATTATGTCCGTGTACATAGAAAATGCCAATTTGGTAAATCTCTAGTTGATGGTACGACCTTGAATGTGTGTGTAGTATTACTTTTAGCTGCCTTGGCGGAAAGAGGAGGTGGCCAAATCTTCTTTCCTGTTACTTGGCGGGTTACCAGAAGAGTGTATCATCCATACAATCGCCAAACTCAAAGCCATATTGCCGACTAGAACCAACCAATTTGGATTGAAACTTCACACATTTGATTTCAGTATTACTCTTGAATAGTCATTTATTGTGCCTTTTATTTGTGTTAATGTAGTCTATTTTATTTAACATTGTATTTATTATTATTCTACGCATATTAAATGGAAAAATAATTTATAGAATCTAATTTTTTAAGCGTATCACTCTTCTATTACTTGAAAATAATTCTTATATAGTTAATTTAATGTTTTTGTATCTCTCAATGAATTCTCGCCTAAAAGATTTATTCAATAGAATGCAAAGTTAACATTAAAATGTAAGAAAATTAAGTAAAAATATAGAACTATATTAACAGCAACGTATAATTTGCTTTGTTATTTTTACTGCAGAAATATGTAATTCTAGTAAATATATATAACTTTTCTAAAAGTGTCTTGTGACTTTTTATTATTTCGTGCTTTTAAGATATTATATAAAGGATATAATAACTTTTGATTAACTAAGATATTATATATATAATATAATAACTTTTGATTCGTTTAAATATCGCTCAGCGTATTTTTATTTCTGATTTTTCAGTGAAATGTATATGAAACGTAAATAATACTTTCAACATACAAAATAGAGTATGTGAAACTTTAATGTATAATTGCTCGGCAATATAAAAAAATTAGTTATTGTTTTAATTTCACTTATATACTTTTTTCAATATCACCAAAAAATATAAATTTATTACTTTTTACTATTTGTTAATTATAAAACTTGTATGTATTTATTATGGAAATAAAGAATGACTTTATACGGTTATGCTTGATGTTTATTAATAATTGTCAATAGTATTGTATGATTATCTGAATTCCTCTTTGATGTATTCTATTGATTTTGTCGGATCTTTCTCTTCGGCATTAATCCCGTACGTCGCTAAAAGTCCGTTGCGTTGCTCCAGTGCGACGTTAATTCAACTACCTACATACCAAAATACCAATACCAATTGAATTTTTGGGCCGCAGTAGCCCGGTTGGAAGAGTAACGGATTAGCAATCGGAGGATTGCAAGTTCGAATCCGACCAAAGACCGTCGTGTACAAAGGGGGCTGGTGCACGTTAAATCTGTCATGGCCTCAAATGTTCTTACGTTGGCGTGGTGGGGAAGTTTGGAGAGTGGAGTGCCAGCTCAGGTGTTGATCTCATCAACGAACCGTGGTTCAAAATGACGAGGTGTTGACCTCGGATCTTTTATTTCGTTTTCTATCCCCGATCGTCGCCAATTTTCCGTTCTGTTGCTCCAGTGGGACGTTAATTTAACTACCTACCTACCGGACAAAACGCTTTGCAATAATTTATTAATTATTTAATCATTATTTTTTATTATTAACATAACTTATTTTACTCTTTTCGAATTTGAATAAAAATATAATTTTCATCACATTTCTTTAAAATCGAATTTAAAATACTTTTGTATTCTTGAAATTGCCCGTTGTGTTGCTCCAGTGCGACGTTATTATTAATTATACCTACCTATCTGTATTTTTGATTTTCAGAAAGTATAAAAGAGCACGATTGGAAGGAAAAGCATCGTCGAGTCCCGGCGGCGCAATTGGCAGCGCCTCAGCCTCGCGTTCGGAAGGTGCCCGGTTCGATGCCCATTCACACATTTAATTTAATTTCACTCATAAAATTAATTTCACATCAGTTACTCTTGTCACACTTTCTGCCAACTGGCACAATTCGGAATTAACCCTCAAAAGAAATAGTCGGGGCTCAAAACTGTCTTCTCCGGATGTCCGGCAACCCGCTCCCGGGAAAACGGCAGCGTCGGGGGGCTTCCTACGCTTCCCCCGCCGTTGTCGTTGGTCCCGGGGTCAGTGGAGGTTCGATCGGCTTCCGCACGAGGAGGCAGTTTTGCTATTTTTCACTCCTTGTTCACGTGACAATGAACGAGCGCGCCCTCTGGTGGAACTTCATCGAACCAATGGTTGTATCCGTTGCCCATTTGGGTATTCGTCTTCACTGAAGTTCGTTCAAAGTCCAAGTTCACCTGAGTGTTACAGGTTATTATATATTCAACCTTTGTTTTGTGTTCGGTTTTTGTTTAACCTGTTGTATTTGATTCAAACTTTCTGTTCAGTAACTGGCGGAACATCAAACCAGTTGTGATCATACGCATCATTGAGCGTTTTTACCTTCGCTGAAGAACAGGCTAGACTATCAAGCTTTAGTAAGCAGTAGTGTCTTTTTATTACCTTCTGTATGTCTTCGTGTGCGGTATTTGAACTGTTTATATTTAGTCAAACCTTTCTATTCACCTCTTATAGGACTGCGGGTTGAATGAACAGCTGATTTGCAAACGTGAGGGTTGCGAGTTCGGAACCCGATCCAACCGTCATCTACATGGGGCTGGTGAGCGTTAAATCTGTCGTGGGTATCTTAACAGGTATCCCACTCTCCAACTTCCACACCACCTCAAATGTCCACATTGGCGTGGTGTGGAAGTTGGAGAGTGGGATACCTGCTAAGGTATTGACCTCGTCATCTGACCGTGGTTCAAATTTGACGAGGTGTTGTCCTCGGATCTTTCTTTTCTTTTTTTATCGGATCGTCGTTGTGTTGCTCCAGTGCAACCTTAATTAACTACCTATTTTCGTAGGACTGCACCTAACTAGTTATATGAACACGCACATTGTTGGGCATTTATTTGGATTGATGAAGAAGCAAATCTTCCCTGTAGATCTGAACATACGAGGATAAACTTCAGTTTAGCAAGAATATTTTTGTTCCCTTTGTGTCTGTTTATCCTATTCAATTTTATATTCCAACTTTTAAATTTAGCGACTATTATAGAGGATTTTACTTTTTTCAAATATCTATCATGTTGGATACAAGTTCATGTAGCGTTGGAAGTAGCGTGCTTCATTTCAAAATGAAAACACTAATCTTCATGGTATGCGAGTGTTGCATCCATCAATATACTGTTACAAATCAACTGAAAAATTGAAGTGTTCCTTCAAAAATTTTTAATGAAGAACTACACTGCTTTACAATAAATTAGGCTAATTTATCTTTATATTGGAGAACTTTTTTCTATGTACTTGATTGAATACCTGTTGTATAGAATTGAAAAGGCTAATGCTTTTTCGTTACACCTTTTTTGGCTAATAAGATCAAGCTAGGTATTGCGGATCAAGTCATTTTGTGCAGATATATCTTCATGATTAATCTCGGATTTGTGTAAGACTTTGATATGAAGACTAATAGCAACACTTTTGGCTTGCTTTTTATGTCGTCCAGGAAGAATCCCCAATAAAAAAACACCCTTTTAGGCCTAGTGGAAAATAATTAAATTAAGGAACATAATTTTAAAAATAGAAAAGAAATCCACAAGACTGATTCGCACTAGGTAAATTTTTACATTAGTGAAAAAATCTTTACTTTTCTGTAATATTGTTATAGAAGTTTATCCAAGTAAAATACCCTTCGGGTTTGATCCCGGATCGTCGGCAATAGCCCGCTGTGTTGCTCCAGTACGACATTAATTAAATACCTGCCAATTGAAATAATTTATTAGTTTTAAGTCTAATGGAACCAGGCTATATAATATGAATGTTTAAAAGATCACATTAATTCTAGCAAACGAGTTATTTTGGCATGTTAAAACAAAAAAGTGATTTACAAAAATTAATTATTCAAATTATCGCGAGGTTACCAGTTCTAATAAAGCGAGATTGCCTTTGCCGCTCACAACTCGCCACAAAAAGCACGCCAAAAAATTCACCGAAAGCGTTGCCACTAGTCTTTATCACTACCAACGAGTGAGTGAAATTCACAGCTTCTGTCTGGAATTTACCAGTGTTCTTCTGAAGCTGTCCTACTGATCCCTCTCATTTTACAGGTGTGAAGAATTCATGGGGATTGAACTGCTTTGCATTATCTAGAAGACGCCTTTGTCTGAAGAATAAAAGTTGCTGCTAATCTCCACGTCTAGCTCCAACTAGACCAAATCCATTCACCCGCACAGTCATACACCAAAAAAGGTCGTTCCGGGACAACTCCAGGCACTTAAGCTGGGGAGGCCTGGTCAGACTGGCATTTAAGGCAAACAGGATGAATGTTGCGACCACAGCAAAATGTGAGACACCTCAGATGGCCACTGAAAAAGCGGGAGATCGCTGTCTGAATAGGTCTGTAGCAATTGAGAGCAAGAGATATAACGGGGCGATCCATTCGATACGAAGAGTGTACCGGGGATACGATCCATGCGTTCTTATCAAGATTTTTCTAATAGAGTAAAGCTCAATAAACGTCAAAGAGTGGGTATCGGACAATGATTCATCGACACCTGCCTTCGCCAAATCATCCGCCACTTCGTTTCCCTTGAGGTCCACATGTGAAGGGAATCCACTGTATGTGCACCTCACAGAAGGATGTTGGATGGAGCTGCGACTGATCGGACAAAATCCAAACGACCAGATGATTGAGAAGAAAGGTTTGTTGTAGGAGCCACTTCGAGACACAAGAAATGCCTGATAGTGTTATATTCTGAGGACACACTTTTTCATATTACGATCTTGACTCATTGAATTTTAAATTATCTTGTACATATCGTCTCGTTATATTTTATAGTAAATATCAAGATGTGAATATTCTGTTAGCTCTTAGAGTCACCATTGTTTTGTGTGTGAAAATTCTATCGTTCGTGTTTTTTACTGTCAAAATTGTTTTGTGTATGTGAATGTTCTTTTGTTTGTATTTATTTTCTGTTCTGTTAAAATGTTTCTTGTGGCGTTCTACTTGTATTCCAGCCCTGGTGTGGGTTGACGTTTTATATATTTGGAATGTTCCTTTGACGTCAATTTTATTAAATAAATATTGCCTGTGGGCCCCATAGTGCTGGAAGTATCCTTAACTCCACCTTTCCAAAACAGGCTCTAAACCTCTGGGGAGGGAGGGGGTCCAGACCCGGTAAAGCTATTAAAGTTACAAAATACGTAATCTGCAAATCGAAGTTCTGCTAACGCCAAAAGTAGAAAATTCTTGAAAAGGTCTGATATTGCTCAAATGTTTACAAACGAAATGCTCCGTGGTAGACAGGTTGGTAGAGTCCTGGATTAGTATTCGGAGAATTGCGAGTTCGGAACTCGACTCAACCATAAGGCCCCCGTGTTTGTATTATCTGTCTGTTTCTCTCAATCTATTATCTCTGGGACTGGCGTTGCTAGCAACCTGCGAGTTGTAGGCGGCACAGCTTCTATTCGTCCCTCTCTTCTGTCAGTAAAATTTTACTTGTGTGTACGTCCATTGATATTGTCTGTCTTGTGTCTGGCGCAGCATGGCCAGATATGGTTCTTGTGCCATAAAACCCAACCAAAACGTTCCTCTGCGTCCATCCCTTTTTCTTTGTGTCTCTCCCTCTCTTTGTATGAGGCTCTCCCTATTTCTTTGTATATGGCCTCTCCCTCTCTTTGTCTCTCTCCCTACCTTTGAATATGGCTCTAACTGTCTCTTTGTCTCTCCCTCCCTACCTTTGCATATGGCTCTGTATCTTTGTCTCCCTCCCTCTCTCAGCCTTTACCTCCCTCTCTTCCTATCTGTATGCCTCTCCCACTGTCTTTCTGTGTCTCACTCTTAAGAACTTTTTAATTCCATATAATAGTACAGAACATAGTGAAATGTTTTGCATGACATCAAATATTATGTTTTTACTCATGTGATCTTTATGGTTTTGTTTCTTAATAAAGATACGTATAAAAAAAATATCTGATTTTGTGAATATTTATTCATTTTTAAACCTAACTAGTTTCCAAAGATTACATTAAAAGATAAAATTCAAAGGAAAATTCACTAAATTTTAATCGCAATTTTTTGCCTTTATGGACTAGCTTATGAATTGCCAAAGCAAACATTGACTTTTAATCAACCATATTCAAAATATTTGAAAGTATTAAAAGTACAGTTTGCTTATCAAAAAGGATTCTGCCAACAATTTAAGCGATAACGGAATTATTCCAAGATAGTCGAGCATATTCAGAATTAAACATTCAAAAACCAAAAATGTCGATGTTCGCTAAAGAAAACAATTGAAAGAAATAGTTCAATTACTAAGAAGCATGGAGAATTAAGTATATCATTTTAGGGAAGAAACGTTTTTTAACTAGAAGTTTTGATCCTACGAAGCGAATGAAAGCGTATACTTTATCCTCCAGAACAATTTGACAAGTATCGAGTAAACAATGTTCGGGTGAAAATATTAAAAAAATAGCACTTCCACTTGTGAATATAGCCCGTTGTGTTGCTCCAGTGTGACGTTAATTAAAATGCATACATCTAGTTGTAAAATTTTCAACAATTACAGAAATTTCTTACCCCATTTAAAAGATCGATCACTGAATATAGAATTCATATCGATAAAATAATCGATATAGGTACTTAAAAATATTTAGAAAACTGGTAGTTTGCCGCCTTTTCTGAAATTCTTGCAAATTTTGCACAATTCACTATATTGATTAATTGATATAATAATTACAAGCGATGAATAAAATAATCGATAAATCGATGTCAACTTTTTCGATATAAATTTTCCTTTAATCGATATGAGCTCGTAAAAGTTGGTGATTTTAATTTTAACCTCAACGATACAATTAGCTATCTATTAATCTGCCATAGTTATAATCGATGAATAAAATAAACAATTGAAAATCGATAAATAGATGTAGTAATCGATATAACCTCATAAAATTACTGCAAAAAATGGTTGACTTTCCTCCTTCTAAGCCCACAGTCTCTACCCGAGATCGTTTAATCGACACGATTTTTCTTGGATTGTAGTCAAATCCGAAGGTGAAAAAGAGTACAATTTTTACCATCTGGATCGATTAAAAGGATTAATAAATACCCTCCGAAATTACAAAGGGGCTCAGAAGGTAGAAAATTGCCAAATTTTTGCAACAATTTAATGAACTCATATCGATTGTCGAAATCGATTATTTATTGTCAAATAATCAATATCTCAAGTGACTAAGATTTACAATTCAGAAGAGGCTTAGAATGTATATAAAGGGTCAAATTTTTTAAACTTTCACGAAATCATCGATTCTTTTATCGATATTATCTAGTATTAATCGATAAGTGTTACATTGCTCTGGGCTGTTAAGTACCGGTTTCATTTGGTTCGTAGGTAGATATTCTAATTAACGTCTCACTGCAGCAAAACACCGGGCTATTGGCGACGTTGCGGGATCAATCCCGAAGAGAAAGATCCGATACCACCACGTAATTTTGAACCACGGTCAGATGAGGGGAACACCTGAACTAGCACCCGACTCTCCAAACTTCCACACCAACGTGAGGATATTTGAGGCCACGAGATTTAACGTACACCAACCCCCATGTATACGACGGTTTTTGGCTGTACCAAGTTTCGAACTCGCAACCCTCCGGTTGCTAATCCGTTGCTCTTCCAACTGGGCTATAGAGGCCCTAAAATTTACTAACATATATAATAAACATCTCGTGAAATGAGCTTACTGCAATAAAGAAAAATGAACAAATTAGGTTGTTTTGTAATTTTTTATTTAGAAACAAAGCATAAACAGCAAAAAATCTGAATCAATACACAATTCTTAACATTACAGTAAGCATTTCGAAGGTAGACATATCGGAGAAAAGTTGAAACTCACAATGAAGATTTTGTTCAAATAACCTATTCCATGAAACTTGCGTGAACATATGGATAGGGTATTTGGGTATTTCAATTAACGTCACACTGGAGCAACACAATGGGCTATTGGTGACGGTCCGGGATCAATCCCAAAGGGAAAGATCCGAGGACAACACCACGTAATTTTGAACCACGGTCAGATGACGAGGCAACACCTGAGCTGGCACCCCACTCTCCAAACTTCCACACCACGCCAACGTGAGGACATTTGAGGCCACGACAGATTTAACGTGCACCAGCCCCCTTTGTACACGACGGTGTTTGGCTGGATTCGAACTCGCAACCCTTCGGTTGCTAGTTCGTTACTCTTCCAACCGGGCCACCGCGGCCCCGTGAACATATGGAAGTCCCATATGAAAAAATATTCTACAAAACCTAATCAAAATAAGTTTTATACATTTGAAAGTCAAATAAAATATGCTTAAAGATTTTCAATGTTCTTTTGTTGCTCAGCGAAATTTACTTTTTCGAGTTGTCATTTTTCTGGTGAAGAATTACATTTCAATTTTGTGCTGCCTTACTTTCATGATTTTTGACACCGAGGAGTCAAAGCAATAATTTAACCTTGCACAACTTTTAACTCGTTTTTAACCTTCTTGAAAAATAGAATTCGTGATCCTTTCAACCGATAGATGTGGTTAGTCATTGTATGTTGTGGGGTAAAAGCTCTATTAGACAACCCGGAAATCTCAGAGGGTTGGTTAAGTAGCTTGGAATGAGTTTGAGGCAAACTAATGATCCATCAAAGAATTGCTTTGATGATAATCCTAACTTATTTTCCTCTTATATGACTGCCGCAAAGAATTGCGAATAAGACTATTTTAATCAACCCAAACTGTATGATCACTTTCCAACCGTTTACCGTAGATTTGGTTTAAATTCTGTTTTAGGCTTTCTTTAAAGAAAATAAACATTGAACAAATTGAATATAGAGCGACTAAGACAAAAATTAACTTTTACGCAAAAAAACTTTGATCATTATGTTTAGTTTCCCCTTTCCATCCCAATGTTAAATCCCATATTGCAATCTGAAACTTTGAAGAGCAATAGGTTGGTTGATTTTGGGGTTTTATGGCCCAAGGCCATATTTGGACATATTGCGCCAGACACAAGACATGCAATATCAAGTTAGACACACAATGAAAGTTTTACTGACACAGAGAGAGAAATACACCCAGGGAGGAGTGCACCCGACAGGAATTGAAACTTCGCCGCCTGCAGATCGAAGGTTGCTACCGTAGTGGGAATACCCACTGAGCTCAAGCTCAATAGGAAAGAAATAAAGTGGAGATCACGAAAGGTAACTTTCTTTTAAAAGTAAATAACCAAGACCTAATGTTAGAAAGCATCGCAAATTTTACCCATTATGAAAAGTTTGTGTGGTGGTAATTAATTAACGTCACACAGGAGCAACACAATGCTCTATTGCCGACGGTCCGGGATCAATCCCCAAGGGAAAGATCCAAGGACAACACCACGTAATTTTGGACATGGTCAGATGACGATACGAAAAGTTTGGGGCACATCGAAGAATTATCAGCTTCCATTCTGAATCAGCATAAATATTTGGAACTAGCAGGCATTTCTTGCGTCTTCATCGAACTTTTCTTGACCTGTTCTTCAGAAAAAGGTGCTGCAGACAACAGTCGAGATCATCCAGTTCATCCCCACTCCAATGAATCCTTCACACCTGTAAAATAGACGGATCAGTATGTGAGATATCGAAGACTTGTAGCCATTCATAAAACAGTAGACGACTCAAACATATCCTGCATCACGATCAATCAGAAGAATAAAAATAAAGTAGCTTGCTAGCAAAAAGATATCTAAGTATTTTAATTAACGCCATACTGAAGCAACACAACGGGGTATTGGCGACGGTCCGAGAACACAACGCAATTTTGAATCATTATACTTGTACGACAGGTCTACTTAAAAACGCAAACTTCATGTAAAGTGAACGCCCACTGAAAAATGCGTACTTCTAGTTCGATGAAATTCCACAAGAGGGCGCTATCGCTCACTGTCACGTGTGTTGTCATGTGAATGGAGAGTAAAAAAATAGCAAAACTGCCTCCTCGTGCGGAAGCCGATCGAACCTCCACTGACCCCGGTACCGACGACAACGGCGGGGGAAGCGTAGGAAGCCCCCCGACGCTGCCGTTTTCCCGGGAGCGGGTTGCCGGACAAGACAGTTTTAAGTCCCGACTATTTCTTTTGAGTGTAAATTCCGAATTGTGCCAGTTGGCGGAAAGTGTGACATCATGAGTAACTGATGTGAAATTAATTTTATGAGTGAAATTAAATTAAATGTGTGAATGGGCATCGAACCGGGCACCTTCCGAACGCGAGGCTGAGGCGCTGTCAACTGCGCCGTCGGGACTCGACGATGCTTTTGTTTCCAATCGTACTCTTTTATACCTACTGAAAAAAAGTATTTTAAATTTTATTTTATATATAAAAGAATAAAATATATTGCGATGTCAATTAAATTTTATTTTATATTAAAAAGAATAAAATATTGCGATGTAAATTAAATTTTTATTCAAATGTGAAAAGTATAGAATAAGTTATCAGTTCTAAGACTTAAAAAATATGACAAAGGGTTTTCGAAAATTATTGAACAAAATGCATCGTACTTTCCTGCCTGTACTTCAGTTTGAATAGTTCGCCTTTATTTTAATTTTGCTAAATAACTGAATGATAAATAAAATATTTTATTTATTTGTTACACATGTTATGGGGGGTATTTTAATTAACCTCGCACTGGAGCAACGCAACGGTGACGGTCCGGGATTAATCCCCTAGGGAAAGATTAATTGCGAACCACGGTCAGATAACGAGGTCAACACCTCGGGGGTCATTTCCTCCCCTGGTGGGGCCACGGTGGCCCGGTTGGAAGAGCAACCGGAGGGTTGCGAGTTCGAATCCAGCCGAAGACCGTCGTGTACAAAGGGGGCTAGTGCACGTTAAATCTGTCGTGGCCTCAAATGTCCTCACGTTGTCGTGGTGTGGAAGTTAGGATAGTGGGGTGCCAGCTCAGGTGTGACCTCGTTATCTGACCGTGGTTCAAAATTACGTGTTGTTTTTTAATCTTTCCCTTTGGGATGATCCCGGACTGTCGCCAATAGCCCGTTGTGTGGCTCCAGTGTGACGTTAATTAGAATACCTACTGACCTCCCTGGGTGTATTTCTCTCTTCTGTGTCTGTAAAGCTTTCACTGTATGCGTCAATTACTTGATATTGTATTGTGTCTGGCGGAGCGTGGCCAAATATGATCCTTGCGCCACAAAACCAAAAAAACAAAACCTCATGAACTTCCACACCACGCCAACGTAACCAATGACAGATTTAACGTGCACCAGCCTTGGCCCCGAAAGTAACAGAGGAAAACCGATAGTTTGTACTCAACCAAGGCAAACACAGAAACAAAGTACCTACATAAACCAGCGAAGCTAGTGTCAGCTCTACTGCAATCGAATATCGCTCATCTAATACTTTTCTGTTCGATTTATTGAGCAGACATCGCCTGTTATTTCATTTTCGTTCTGTTTATCATCTCATAACTCTACCCCTTTCCTCTCTACTTCCATACGAGAGTTCTCAGATGGAACGGAGCACACACATCCTGTTACGTCATTTGGACGCCATCTTATGTTCCAGAAGGAATTTACGAAAGAAGGGGTGGAAGTAGAAAAATAACATGTTAAGCAAGAGCTATCACACGGCAACCAAAAGGATGAATTGCGTTCTGCTTTTTCCTTCCTTTTTTTACTTCAAAATATGTCTTCTGTATGTCCTTTTCAGCTTCCCGAAATTGAGGATACACCATGAAAAGATTTCATTAAAAGTCTAAAACATTCAAAATAAATGGTAATTTGAACTTGATTTTTACAGGCATGGTAAAATATATATGCAAAAAAATTTTGGCTTAAAAAATTCCATATTCGCTGTGATATTTTTAATTTTGCGCAATAATTCTAACAGATCTTCTAAATCAGGGGTGTCAAACTGGCGGCTCCCGGACCGCATGTGGCCCCCGAGGTAATTTTTTGTGGCCCACGATGCTCTGAAATAAAATTAAAGCAGACAATATGTTATGAAGAAAATAGCACTTACGGAAGATCGAGGCAATACCGTAACACAATTTCGTCATGTTAACAATGTGTGAGCAACTATTTTCGTCCATGAAATGAAATAAAACGGCCTACAGATCAAGATTAACTGATAAACATCTATCTGCCATAATGAAGATTGTCCGTTCTCAGTCTTTGAATCCAGATATTGGAAAACAAGTAGGAGGAAAGCGCTGGCAAGTTATTAAAAATTTAAAGTTAAAAAAAATTAATTTTAGTTTTATAAATACATTAAATTAAATAAACGTTTAAATGAAAACAATTATATTGCAATATTATAAATTATTACCCTAAATTCACTTAATTACATTATGTATTTTAATTATCCTATCCATATTCCTGAATCCTCACTTTAAAATATAATTTTATTAAATTTGTAAATGTGATGTGGCCCACGTGAATCTTACCAGTTGCATTAAATGGCCCGTGTTTTCATTGAGTTTGACACCCCTGTTCTAAATGAAACCTCGTCTTCTGACCGTGATTAAAAATGACAAGATGCTGTCCTTGGATCTATCCCTTCGGAATGGATTCCAGACCCTTGAAAATGGCCCGTTGTGTTGCTCCAGTGCGACGTGAATTCAACAACCTACCTATCTCAAATGTCCGAATTACAAAATTCTGTCTCAAATTTGAGTATGCACTCAGCCTGTTTCCTTCATAAGCATAATAAAAAAAGTGAAATAAATTTTTGTTGCATATATTTTGCATGTAGAACAGCCTCAAAACCGGGAAACTGAATTTAGAAGACTTTTGGTTGTTTTTTCGGAATATTTTTACGCATTTCTGTTACAGTATCATCTTACGCTCTGTCTCTGAATATCGTGATTTTTAACCACTTTTTTCCAACTAGGACCACACATTTTAAATCCCATTGAGGTTGTGGAGCGGGGTATAATTTATGTTTAATTTTTACAAATTTTTTTTATCTATTTTGCTCTGTACCTCATCTCTCTATGAAGACGCTATATATAGACACACAAATTGGACTTTGAATCAAATTTTAAGTTTTTTAAAAATTGTTTTCAATAGAGTTAAATATTACATTTTCCCATCAATAAAAACTAAATTTCCAGCCTTCGCCAGTATACAACTCCGTACAAGCATCAAAACACATCTATGCTTGGGAGGGTACAGTCCAACCCCAAGAAGTTTAAAACATTGACAACTGGCAATTTATGAAGAACCAACGCTCTGCTTGGATGTATTAAGTTTAAATTACCCTGTCCTTTTAAAACTTTTCTGTAAATTATATAACCATCCTGTAAATAAATCTTAATTAATTATTTACTAACAGAATTACCCGCCTTTCTCGGGTTGAATTAATTAAATGTTGATTGAAAAGTGATCGGACTAATCACTTCTCTTTCATAAAAGAATGCAAGTATAATTTTAAGTGTACTGAAAATAATTATTAACATCGTTTTAACTTCTTCATAGCTTCTACAATTTACTTCGGACGCAAATATGCATACATGATATAGGGTATCCCAAAATTCACGCAAGATTTGGAATTTTGCGCCATTTGTGCGGTAAAGTGTTACCGACGAAAAAAAAAAGACAGCGTGACAGCTGACAGTTCAGGGTTATTAAAAATGGACAGTTCAGGGTTATTAAAATGCGGCTGGTCAGGCAATAACAGTTAATGGTGCTCGCTATCGCGACATGATAATCCAGTTTTTTGTGCCTAAATTGCAAGATATGGATGTGGACTACATGTGGTTTCAACAAGACATGCCATACAGCCCGAGAAACAATTCAATTACTGCATGTGTCATTTCCTGGTCGTGTAATTTCCCGCTTTGGTGATCAGAATTGGACGCCCGGATCATGCGATTTAATACCGTTGGATTTTTTTCTTTGGGGTAAGTCTAAGGTTTATGCCAACAAGCCCACGACCACCCACGCCTTGAAGAAGGAAATTGAGCGCTGTATCGACGAAATTCAGCCACATTTATGCAAAACAGTCGTGGAAAATTTCAACAAAAGAGTGCGTATGTGCCAGCAAAGCCGTGGAGGCCATTTACCCGATATGCTATTCCATACATAACCCTATACTGTATACTTTATGAATCAATAAAAAATTTACAATTTTTAATTATAAACCTGTGTTTTCTATCAAAATTACTTGCGTGAATTTTGGGACACCCTTTACATCCATCCATATATAATCCATTTCATATTCATCGCACTCCTGCTGTAAGACAAACTACAAAAGTTTTTTCTAAGGTGACTACTACAGAAGAGTCGATTTTGAGTATAGGAGTGATTACGAATATGCCCGTACGTTCATTTTCAGTTAAAATGGCGAATTTCCGGCGTACAGTCTTGCACTTAATTTGGAATTCTTGCACCTGCGTTAAACGATGTTTTCGAATTTCATCAACAATATGAGAGGATAGTAAATTGAATTGCTACGGCATTCATAATTAATTTATTTTGAAGCAAACACGTTTTTTTCTTGAAAGCTGCACATGGAATAACAGAGCTTGCTTTTAAAATAAATGTTATCAATGTCGACAAAGCAAACTCCCCAATCGATTATAATTTTTCAAAACACAGAAGGTCGATTTTACAGCGTTTTTATAAACGAAAATCACTGCTTTCAATGAATGTTTCACATGTATCTTTGTTGCCAAGAACAGCTTGAATTTGTAGAGTAAGCAACCTCGACCTTCTGTCACTTAAGACAAAAAGTTTCAATTTTTCAAAATTCGTAACTGTGATATTATTCCAAGATCAGCAAAGTCTTGTTTAAAATTCTCTTTAGTCCAACAGACATTCAGTTTTAAATCGAATCTTGATGGCACTTTTTTAAATTCAGAGATTCAATTTCTAAATGGAAACCACGTACCTATTTAGAATGATAGATGTAGTTACTTGACAATGGAGTACAGCTTTCAACAACACCCATGAAACATGAAATAAAAATGTAAATTTAATTTATTTTAATCGTTTTGTGGTGAAAATCTATCAAAATTTTGAAATATATTTGAATTACAACGTATGACTACCCGTTTTAATTTAACGTAACCTATCTTTAAAGGGTTTTTTTAACTTTACCGGTCATTTTATGATAAGAAATTACAGATCTTACTTAAAAATGTTTTGTTTTGTACATTGTATTTTTATGAAACAGCATCCTACAAACCATTACGTATTTAACCAGACTTAAAGAAAGTTGGTTGAAATATACATATACCACCGAGAAATTACCCATGTCTAGTGATATTTCGCAGAAAATAAATATGATTCATTAAAATTACTCCTAAATAATATATCACAAATAGGTAAAATACTGGAACACATAAATACAAACAGAAACGAAATTCCGGTCATTTTAAAATAAGAAGTTACGCACTTTACTTAAAAATAATTTGTTTTGTATATTTATTTATTTTTATGAAACAATTCTACAAACCATTACGCATTCAAAGATTTTAGGAAAGTTGCTTGAACTATACATATACCTCCAAGAAATTATCCATGTCTGATATTTTGCAGGAAATAAATAAATTATTAAACTTAAACTCCTAAATAATGTATCTGCAATATGTATAATACTAGAACACAAAATACAAACAGAAACGAAATTCCGATCCTTGAAAAAATGCAGAATTCTGAACGAAAGAAAGATATGTGCAAACGTAGAATTTCGATTTCCTGAATATATTCTGAAATAGAACAATTCGACAAAAGACTTTTGAACAATATTGATAAAGACAATAATGATTTATATACAAAAATAACACATATTTATAAAACTTAGAAATACTTAAATACGACCACAACAGTTTGCTGTCTTAACTCAAATACACAAACACGGAATTCTAAATCAATTTTATAAAATAAAACATTAATTCTGGCGTTGCCAGATACCTAGTAGCAAAATTACGCTTTTATGATCAATGAGTTTTTCGTTTGGGATTTTCGTGTTCCATAATAAAATGTAAATTACCTAAAATTAAATTTTCTTTTTTCTATCAATCAAATATTCATAAATTATTTATATCACGGGAAGAAATAAAAAGTCAGTTTAAACATAAATATTATAATTTAATTTGCTTTGGAAAAAATTGTTTTTCGCGCAATACTGGTAAAACAGTTGTATTGGAAAAGTTATTTTTCTATCAATACGGGTAAAACAAACTGAGCTACGTACCGCAATCTTTTTATTCTCAATGTTTTTCCTATGGCAATTTCGAATTGACTTAGCCCCCTCTGCATACCTAGCTTAAAGAGAACGGAGTTAATATGTAGCTTGCGTTACTCGCAGGGTTCCAAAGTATAAGAGTACCAAGTATTTGGTGTGGATTGGTAAAACGGTGTAGATTTGTATAGAGAACACAGACAGACACCAACTCTGCTTTATATGTATAGATTAATCAGTTTCTGTTTAATTGATCCCTTAATCGATGACTCTCAAAAAACTACAAAATGGCCACGGCGTTCTTATCCGAGCACATTTAAGTAGGTACGGCAAAAGCCAGGGAGTGGATAGTTTTTCTATCCAACACCCATCTCCGGCCTCTTGACCATCAATCGACGAGAATTCTGAAGTGAAAAATATGGTTTAAAAACATTATCAACAGTATTAGAATTTGCAATGCTATTGTCGGGAATTTTAGGGCAGTCCTAGGTGGTCTCCGGTCATTTCGTATAATTCACAAAGACAGACAGCTGATCTCGCAACCACAATGCGGTGAAAGAGTGTAAGATATCATGTCCGGTAAGAAGTCGACTCCTACAGCTCTGGGCAAGGAACCTGGGATTCCAGCTTTATTCCGTAATTAACTATTCCAGTTCTTTCCTGTGGACGTCTCTTGTAGATTGAAAGTCTATTAATCTTTATAGACGAGCGTATAAGCGTCTGGATGTTGCTTAGAAGTAAAGGGGGTTTAGGTTGGGACAACTGTGCTCCAGTCTTAGACAATGGGTCCGCCTGTTCATCGACATATATACCAGTGACTTGTATCCCACTGCAAGGCCTAGTTTGTCTTTACATCGATGCACAAGATCATATTCATTTTGAAAAGGGGTGGTAAGAACTAATATTGCTGACTGAGAATCGATGAAAAGTACAACATTATTAGGGGGATGTGTCAGGGACACGTGGAGCTCCCTGTCCTCGCCAAACGAATGGTGATTTTGTCACCTGTGTTGCAGCCCAAAGTTCCGAGTGGACATAATGTGCTGAGGAAGGCGGTTTACTTTTATGTGGGTCTGGATAAACATTCAACGTTTAAACATTCACCCCAAAACAGCATTTTTTAGCTACGAAAGCAAATTCTGTTTCTCGAAGTGATGGTAGATAATAAAATCAGAATCCTCACACATAAACTGAATCGCTTCCTCAGCATACTATGCTTAATTATGTGATCAAGATCTGACTGATTTTGGTAATGGCGAGGTATCTCGTCATGAGCAAATTCACCATATTTAGGCAACCAATGGGAGGGTTAGCCCTCCTGGTGATTTTCTAGAAAAACTAACCAGATTTTGTTGGACTCTTTTTTGTTATCTCGTCATAAGAAAAAACTGACCATATTTTGTTGGACGTAATATCTCGTCATAAGAAAAACTGACCAGATCTTGTTGGACGTAATATCTCGTCATAAGAAAAAGCTGACCAGATCTTGTTGGACGTAATATCTCGTCATAAGAAAAAACTGACCAGATCTTTGTTGGACGTAATACCTCATCATAAGAAAAAACTGACCAGATCTTGTTTGGCGTAATATCTCGTCATAAGAAAAAGCTGACCAGATCTTGTTGGACATAATACCTCGTCATAAGAAAAAAAACTACCAGATCTTGTTGGACGTAATATCTCGTCATAAGAAAAAACTGACCAGGTCTTTATCTAGTCGTCTTGAAAAAATCAGTAATATCCTGAGGACGAGATATCTCCCCATTAGCAAAATTGATCAGATCTTGATGGACGAGATATCGCGTCGGAAACACTTGGAGGGTTAAATTGTGGTGCTTACCAGTGTTTACGCCTTCGTCTATTGGAATCAATATACGAATAATAATCAGCTCACATGCTTCTTTCATGTGAAAAAAATCTAACATTCGTTTCACAAAAGTAATTTTTTGGAAACTAATTTCTGCATAATTTTGAGGAAAACTGACTTAATCCATTTTCGCTAAGAAAGATACCCTAGAAATAAAAAAAGGAATTGATATATCCTCATCCACACGAAGGAGGTATTGAGCAAATATTACCACATCAGTTTGCTCTCCATGCATCATTGCTCCCCTCCAAATGTCACAGCGCTCCCTTAACTCATTCGCTACATACAAGACATTTCCAACGCTCATAAAGACAACGTCTCTTCGTGGGATAAGACATGCCGCATCTCCTCAATACCAGATAGTTTATAATGTACAAATATCAGCGATATTTTTTACTACTGACTGGAACTAATCAATGGCTCTTATTTTAAGCAACTTCGCGTATGGAGGTAAGTGGAGAAGATCTCTACTTTTATGACAATTCTGATGTTACCGTAACGACCCTCATTATTGTTCGATGAAAATGTTCTATTTAAACATCGAAGTATTCAAAATTAAATACGAAATATAGTTATGCTTTTCGCTATTACAGAATTACGTTCTAAGCTTTCTCTACTATTCACTGTGATTGGTAAATAGATGTTATTTATATGATTTCAAAGCGGTAAGTGGCAAAGATCTCTACTTTTATGGTAATTCTGACGTTACCATTATGGAGTTTATCATCATTGGATTGTTCGATGAAAATTTTGTATATACACTAAACATTTTAGAATTTAAACATGAAATATAGATGTATTTTTCGCTATCAAAGAATTACATTCAGAGCTTTCTCTACTATAGCCTGTAACTGGTGAATAGATCTTATGGATACGACTTCGTAAGCGATAAATGGCAAATATCTCGACTTTTGTGGTATTTCTGACGCTATCATAATAGCATTTATCATCATTGCATTGTTAGATTAAAATAAAACAACTATGTACACTAAACATGTAAGTATTAAGAACTAAACAGGCAATGTAATTGTAGACTTCGCTATCAAAGAATTGCATCATTCAAAGCTATCTTCTGACTTCGTGTATAACGCTACGTGACGAATATCTCTATTTTTATGATAATTCTGACGTTACCATACGTTTATCATCATTGGATTATTAGATGAAAATGTTAGATATACACTAAACATAAAAGTATTCAGAATTAAACTCGAAATTTAGTGGTATATTTCGCTATCAAAGAATTACATCTACTGCTCTGCATCAAAGCAAGAATTCAGAACGAAGAAAGGCAAATGTGGATTTGGTGAAATGGTTTTTCTGGCTATAAAATGAGTTGCTTTATTGTTTAAATCAATGCATTAACTCGTTTATAACTGATGTCAATTCATGTTGATTGAGATGAACCCTGTTATAAGTATCATTATCCATGTTTTCTTCAATATCAGTCTAAAATTTGCTGTTAACTTGACTTAAATTTGGATTTTCAGTGCGACTTGAATATTGATTTAGAAACACATTTCTCAGTAACAAATATCATCCGCGACTATTTGAAACATGATATATAGTTAAAATCAATATTAGCAACAGATGAGATAAAAATTATTTCTTCGTATAAGCAGGTTTCACTGATACGTAACGTATAGATTTACGTATTCAAATTATAGACAGACTCAATCTTTAATATTTGTTTCCAGTGACGTGTATATTACTAAAAACCGAAATATAAGATTGACATTACATTACAGACATAGTAAAACATCGTTTATTCCATGTTAAAAAATATGATGACATTTATAATATGAATAAAAACAATCACCAATGTACTTACCTGGTATAAAAAATAAGACAAAGGAAATCTCACTTTCAGCTTAAACAAACTCTCTACCTCAGATGCATTTGGAAGATGTTCGTGAACGCTGAATGAATTTCCCGAACAGATTCTATTACATTCCTTGGCCATTGCGCCATAAAACCTAAAAACAACAAACCAAACCATCTATTACATTCCATATCCTTCAATATGGATAATTTATTGCTATGAGGTAGTTGGCAGTTGAATAAATTTCGATCTGGAGCAACACTACGGGCTATTTGCTACGGTCCGGTATCCATCACAAAGGGAAAGGATCCAAAGACAACAAAACGTCGGATGACAAGGTCAACACCTGAGCTGGCACTCTCCAAACTTCCACACTACACCAACGTAAGGATATTTGAGGCCACGGCAGATTTAACGCGCACCATTCCCCAAGTACACGACGATCTTTGATTGGACCGAGTTTCGAACACGCAACCCTCCGGTTTCTAATCCGCTACTCTTCCAACCGGGTTACAGCGGTCCGTTTAACAGTACGATGACTTTGAGATGTGGCTCTCAAACTTGTCATCAGACTCACACAGCTTCTGCCATTACTATAGTACAACCACCTTGTTACATGTACTTAAATAATCATATACGCAGCTCAGTTCATATTCAGCACGAATCATATATCTGGATTACAAAGTCCTTACTTGATGGTAACTGTCTTTTGAAAAGGACCAGTCTTAGACCAAAGATACATTTGTTTCTGGTACATCTACTTGAATAAACCATACACAGGTCAGTTCATATTCAGCACGAATCATATATCTGGATTACAAAGTCCTTACTTGATGGTAACTGTCTTTTGAAAAGGACCAGTCTTAGACCAAAGATACATTTGTTTCTGGTACATCTACTTGAATAAACTATGCACATCTCAGCTGATATTCAGTACGAAGCATACTCCTGGATTACAAAATCCTTACTTGATGGTAAACTTTCGTTCAAAAAGGACCAAACAAACTTCTAGATGGAGTTGTTTCTAATCGTGCCATCAAAATATGTTAGATTCATAGATATCCAATGATGAGTGTCTCGCAAAGGTCCTTCCTCTGATGTACAGCAAAAGCAGCGGCAGTCTCCAGCCTTCGCGCGTGCGCAGAGACACGTGTCCGTCCATGAAGAGCTTCAGGGGTCGCAACCTGTGGCACTTCAGCCAAGAGGTCTTCAGCAAGTCCTCCCTCAGTGGCATCAGCCAGATAGCCGAGTCCAGCACCTGGTCCAGGAGAATCCTCTGGATTCTGCTGTTCGTGTCCTGTATACTGGGGTTCTTCTACCACGCGACGACGTACTTTTCTCTGTATGCAGCCTACCCAACCACAGTAGACGTGCGAGTGGAAAATAAAGGACTCCTCGAATTCCCGGGAATCACCTTGTGCAACAATAACAGGTAGGTGATTGCATTTTTCGCTTTTAATCCGCTTGAAGTTTCATGAAATCATGTTAGCATTTTTGGTGGTTTATCTCCGTGTCGAAATCTGTCTTGTAGTGTCCAGCCTCTAATAAAAGAACCTGTACCAAACTGTCATCAGTTCTGGGCAAGGGGCAATTTTTTTCCTACTAGGATTCCCCTTAGACTAATAGGGCAGTTTTTTGTCTAGACGAGATATCTCATCCTTGACAAAATTGACCTGATCTTAAACAAGGTATCTCGTCAAAACACTTGGAGTTAAGAAATTAGAGTTAATCCCTCTGTTTTTCAGATTACGCACATTTCAAAGAACGCTCATGTCGTCGCATCTTTAAAAGGGGTTTTTGAATTTGATTGATAGCCGTTCTTTTGTTCAGTTCCATTCTGGGATTTCGAGTCCCCTTTACCCTAGAGGTTGCGTTTCTGCGTTCAATGAGAATGTTGTCACCGCAATTGTAGACACTTCACTGATAGAGCAGCAAAGAGTTATCCTCATTCCTCCCTGTAGAAACGCAATTCAGAAACAAATGTGGATGCGTTCTAAAGAGCTAACTTTTATCCCTCCATGTGGTTTTGACGAGATATCTCGTTCATTAAGATCTGACCAATTTTGGTAGTGATCATCAAGATATTGTAGGTTTTTGTTGATGACGATATCGAGATCTGGTCAGTTTTGCATGACGAGATACCTAGTCGAGGCAACCACCTGGTGGGTAAAAAACTAAACTTATATCAAATATAATCAACTGAATGAAACAATATTTTTATTTATTTTAATTCGGAAATAATATAATTTGAAATTCCTTATTATCTAAGCAATTGTTAAATGTTTAAATTAACCTTTACCTTCAATTTCTAGGAGTGAAAGATAACTGTTAAATGTTTTATTGAGTGTTAGTGTTTGTCATTAACTGTTAACAAAGCTGTTTACCTAGAAATGGACTACCCAGAGGACATTTACCTTTTTACTTTGGAGCCACTCAATAAGACCAGAAGCTAACATCAACAATGCCAGTAAAACAAACAGCATTTATTGTAAACAACCTATAAGTGTTTGGTGAATATCAGAATTCCGTTGTTTCATTTGGATGGCAGGTAGCTATTTAATTGAAGTCACAACGGGCTATTGGCGACGGTCCAAGATCCATCCCGAAGAGAAAGATCCGAGGACAACACCTCGAAATTTTGAATCACGTGGTCAGAAGAAGAGGTTTCATTTACAAGAGCTGTCATAATTATTGCGTAAGTACATGGTAGTTAAAATGCAACTGAGTGATAATCAATAACGTATTTTCGGATGTTTATGTATAGGTTTTTATGGCACAAGAGCCGAATCGGCTATACTACACCGAACACATGTATTGATATAGTACAACCATTATATAGCATAACATAACAAGCATTATATAGAAAGATAAGAGCATCATAACACAAAATATTTATTTTATCCTAAATTAACCCTCCAAGTGGTTTCGACGAGATATCTCATCCATCAAGATCTGACCAAGTTTTGCTAATGACGCGATATATCGTCATCAATATGTTGCAGATATTTGGATGATGACGAGATCAAGATCTACTGTTTTCTTCTACTGACGAGATATCTCATCCATCAATATCTGCTAATGGTTTAGCTAATGACGAGATACCTAAATACAAGCACCAGGAGGATTAAGTTGTAAAAACCAAAGTTGATATTTGACTGATTTGTGATGACTGACAATAGAATTTTGAGGTGTAATCCTTTGAGGTTTTGACCTCATCATTTTTAATATGTTTCCTAGGATTCTTTTAACCAATAGGTGTGTTATTTAGTCATTAGCCATCCAAGTGTTTCAACGAAATATCTCGTCCACGATCTGGTCAGTTTTTCTATGGACGAGATATCTCGTCAATACAAAGCTCCCCTATTACTCCAAGGGAATGAAGATCCAAGTAGGGAAAACAACTAATCCCTTGCCCAGAACTGGTGACAGTTTGGAACAAGTTTTTGCACCAGAGGCTGGTAACTATAGGGCAGTTTTCGACTCGAAGATAAACCACCAAGAGGATTAACCCTCTGGTGGTAGTCTTGAAGAGGTATCTTGCCATTAGAAGAAAACTGGTCAGATCTTGATGGACAAGGTATCTCATTAAAATAAAATTGACCAGATCTTAATGTCGTAACAATAAAACAATATTAGTCAGATCTTGATGGACGAGATATCTCGTCGAAACCACTTGTAGGGTTAAATGTGAGTAGGATGAAAGCAATTCTACTCGGAAATCTCGTGACTCTCAGAGGGTTAATTACTCTAGAAAACTTTCCACTTGATCACAGGTTGGGAGAATGAATGAAATTAAACGAGGCTATCTAGGCCGGTGTAAAGACTTAATTTCATGATCCAATTCAGTGCGTGAATATCACTAATTCCATCAAAAACAACACACCACTATCATTATTTTAAATTTGATTTACAGGTTATTGAAATCTTTATATTGCAAGGAGTACTACTGCGATTCATATGAAAATGCACAAGAGGTGAGATATCGTTTATATTGATGTCTATGTTTATGTTCATATGATGCCTTAATACTTTTATACGAGGGTAAGTCAAAAATGATCCGCACTTTCGCTAATAACACATCTTTAGGTTTGTCACACTACGCATGCATGCTTAGAGTTGATGCTACTGTGGTCACGTTACCGAAGTTTGATCTTGATAGCGCCATTTTTCTTGCTTCTGCTTCAGTATAAACATGGTCACTCCATTAGCAGTGTGTAGCAAGGAGGAATAAAGAGCAATGAACCTATTTCAAGGGTCGGAAGGTGTGCCAGGGGCTGAAATTCATTGGAAGCTTACAGCTCAATACGGGGAAGGTGCTCTTCCACGTAGAAGTGTGTATGAGTGGATCGAGAAGCTGGAAAGAGGACGGACAAGCGTGATGCACGAAGGAGTAGGATGCCCGTCAATCTCCACCACTGAAGAGAAGATTCAGCAAGCTCGAGAAATGGTACTGGGAAACCGACGAGTTACCATCGACAATGTAGCGTGTTCTCTGCAGATTAGACGGACAAAGAGGGCGAAGGGATGAATAAATGGTTGGGCAACCCACCGAAAACCTTCTTGGAGGGAATACACAAGCTTGTGAACCGATGAACCAAGTGCACCGAAAAGGAGGGAGACTATGTAGAAAAAGGACGAACTCGTTCAACCCCTACATTTGTGTAAATAAATTAAAAAATAAAGTGCAGATAATTTTTGATTTTCCCTCATATTTTCCTAATAGTTGGCAGCAATTTGTCACAATATTAATTGATAAATATAACAAGACTTAATATGATGTTTTAAAGTAGCTAACACTTTAAGCATTTTTTTAATAATTTATGCATTTAATGCTAGAAATTAAATGAAACGAAAATTTATGTTGCTGCATGTAGTGTAAAAATTGAATATTCTGAACACTTATTTGAGGTGAAATAAGTTATCGAGCTCTGCAGGAATATTTCAAAGCCTACCGTGAAAACTTTAAGGGGAGGTAGGGAAAAACCAATTGGAGATGCAATGTCCGCAAGCGCCATCTGGATTTGCTAGAGGGAGCTGTTTGGCAGCGCGGTAGTTGGTCAGTTTGTACAGCAATCCATGAGTCGAGGGTGTATACATCCTCTACTGTTGGTAGTCGCAACTTTGAGTACATACTGTGTGTGTACAACTGTAAAATTAGAGTTCATAAAAATTTTGTTCGGATACTTGCTGTCCTATTTCTGCACTTCAGTGTCACATCATACGTAAGGTTTTGTTAAAAAGGTTTAATTTTGTGTTCCGTACCGTCTTTAAAGATCATAAAGGAAGTTTAGAAACACCCCTGCATAAGACAGTAAAAGCTTGTTAAACTCGGAATTGTTTTTGTATTGCGTTGTTTTTAAAGTGTGACATTTCTTATGTCCTTCATTTCTTGTCGCAGTACGACGATTACTGGCGGATGAACAAGAGCGATCGCCTACGCTTGGGATACACGAAAGAGCGAATGATCATCAAATGCAAACTGAACGGAAGAATGGATATGGACGAAGATCAATGTTACAAGTATATCAGTTCTTTCTTTTCGAATAATGCATGCTCTGGTAAATATTTAGCAGAACGAATGTTTTGGTAATATTAACGTTGTGATAAATATTTATCAGAACTTTCTAGTAAATATTAACGTTCTGGTATATATGCCACTGCTCTTTTTAATAAATTTTATTCCTCTGCTCTTTTTAACGAATTTTATTCCTCTTATTTTTATTCAATTTTATTCCTCTGCTCTTTTTAATTGATTTTATTCCTCTCTCTTTTTAATGAATTTGATTCCTCTGCTCTTTTTAACAAACTTTATTCCACTGCTCTTTTTAATTGATTTTATTCCTCTGCTCTTTTTAATTTTATTCCATTGCTCATGAATTTTGTACCACTGCTCTTTTTAATTGATTTTATTTCACTGCTCTTTTTAATTTTATCCCATTGCTCATTTTAATGAGTTTTGTACCACTGATCTTTTTAATTGATTTTATTCCTCTCTTTTTAATTGATTTTATTCCTCTCTTTTTAATTGATTTTATTCCTCTCTTTTTAATTCATTTTATTCCTCTCTTTTTAATTCATTTTATTCCTCTCTCTTTTTAATGAATTTTATTCCTCTGCTCTTTTTAACAAACTTTATTCCACTGCTCTTTTTAATTGGTTTTATTCCTCTGCTCTTTTTAATTTTATTCCATTGCTCATGAATTTTGCACCACTGCTCTTTTTAATTGATTTTATTCCTCTACTCTTTTTAACGAATTTTATTCACTTCTCTTTTAATTGGTTTTATTCCTCTGCTCTTTTTGAATTTTATTCCACTCCTCTTTTCAATGAATTTTATTCCACTGCTCTTTTCAATTGATTTTATTTCACTGTTCTTTTTAATTTTATTTCAGTAGCTCATTTTAATGAATTTTGTACCACTGCTATTTTCAATTGATTTTATTCCATTGCTCATTTTAATAAATTTTATACCACTGCTCTTTTTAATTGATTTTATTCAGCTGCTCTTTTTGAATTTTATTCCACTCCTCTTTTCAATGAATTTTATTTCACTGCTCTTTTTAATTGATTTTATTTCTCTGCTCTTTTTAATGAATTTTATTCTACTGCTCTTTTTTAAATTAAAGAATTGAAAACCCATATTATTGGTTCCACTATTACTCCAAACTCAACACTCCCTTCCGATATTAACAAGCATTTAAATGCCCCGGTTTTCAAAACCAATTAATATCTAAACTCCAATTGATTTGTAATACCCCATGAGAACAAGTGACTGATCGGTGGCTTTTCTTTGCCAGACACTTCAGGCTGTACCACAGCGCGGAGCATGGAAACTGCTTCACCTTCAACGCTCAGTGGAACACGCCGGACCACAAAATGCTGTACGCCTACGAGTCTGACATGTGGAACAAGCCAACAGGTGGGCGCATTTTCCCCATCACATACATGTATCCCTCATAATGCTAAATACCTGACACTGTCTCTATTTAGAACTGCTGCTGGACTTGGATGTTCAAACACAAGAATATTTGGACGACCACAAGACGCCGTCGGTGTTGATTTACGTCCACGACCCAAGATTTTATCCCGATTTCGGCTCAGAAGCAGTGAAGGCTCGAGCCGGTCACTTTTACAGTGTCGGCATGAGAAAGGTATTAATCACTTTGATGTCACGATTTGATATCCATCGATCTTCCTCCGCACAGTTCAATTTCAAATTCATTTTTTGCATTTTACAATGTCATACAGTTCCACAACAATTTTACCTTTATGGGCGGGTAATATTATCAAAATATTGTTCGCGAGTGTACAAGGCTACCATACGCACACCAGCTATCAACAGTAGTAGGATAATTTTTCCACATAGGCGATACCATAGACATGAAATATAAGTGGACTGAGCATTGCTATTGGGAGGAACTTCAAAAAGTGTGACCAACATGTCGACTAGTAGTCATGTGATTGCTCTATAAAAATTGACTTGGTTGGCCTCTGCCATCTTATCGCCTCGTTTGGTGATCTTATGACAGGGTGGATTCCTATAAGGTAGCGACGAAAAGAGTGTAATAGCCAAAGTCTACTACTATGTCGGACGGACCATTTAGATGAGTAATCAATGGATGGGTAGCCGGTTTAGAGACGAAAAGAGTGTAATAGCCAAAGTCTACTACTATGTCGGACGGACCATTTAGATGAGTAATCAATGGATTGGTAGCCGGTTTAGCGACGAAAAGAGTGTAATAGCCAAAATCTACTACTATGTCGGACGGACCATTTAGATGAGTAATCAATGGATGGGTAGCCGGTTTAGCGAAGAAAAGAGTGTAATAGCCAAAGTCTACTAC
The DNA here is from genome assembly GCA_933210815.1 of Meta bourneti. Classification (NCBI taxonomy): domain Eukaryota; kingdom Metazoa; phylum Arthropoda; class Arachnida; order Araneae; family Tetragnathidae; genus Meta; species Meta bourneti. The sequence goes on along the minus strand of OW119923.1, from coordinate 107,719,483 downwards.
TATGTCGGACGGACCATTTAGATGAGTAATCAATGGATTGGTAGCCGGTTTAGCGACGAAAAGAGTGTAATAGCCAAAGTCTACTACTATGTCGGACGGACCATTTAGATGAGTAATCAATGGATGGGTATCCGGTTTAGCGGATTAGTAATCGGAGGGTTGCGAGTTCGAAACTCGATTCAAAGACTGTTGGGTACATGGGGCTGGTGCACGTTAAATCTGAATCCCCGGAATACATCGGTCTGTGGTTGGATCGATTTTCGAAATCTCGATCCACCAATTTCTAATCCGCTACTCTTCGAACAGGGCTACTGCGGCCGATTGTCTCTTGAAAAGTATATGTTCAAAATATTCGGTGCAAACCATATTAACCATCCAATGAAATAGCCAAAACAAGTGGGCGGAGTAGCTACCGTTTATTTCTCTGAAGAATAAATCACGAGGGCTTACGAATCGATTCGGGTCCATTGGCTATCGAAGAGCAGACTAGTGTTTTCGATCGCCCTGGATAATCGCTTTAACCAATCAATAATGTGTCCCACGTTAGGATTCATGCTTTTTCTCACAACCACTTGACCGATCTTCAAACCGAGGGGTCGCAGGAATAACACGCTGAGCGCACGTGCTCCGCCTAAAAAAAAGAGTTAAGAAAAAAAGTTAAAGATTAAAAAATCGATGTTGATATCTGACGCGTTGTGATCAAAATACGTGCTGGAAAATTTCTTCGAATGAGATGTGTGTGGAAGTCCAAGAGTATTTTTCGATTAACATCGCTTAATTGTATTTAAATGTATCATTCTTTTACAGACGACCACAAAACTTCTTCCTCTGCCCTACCAGACAAACTGCACCACGTACAGCGCCTTGCCGTGGGCTAATAGGAACAAGGGAACTCTGACACCAAAGGTAATTCACCCCACTTAACCTTCTTGGTGGTTTTCCCGACGATAACGAGATCTCGTCATGAGCAAAACTGACCAGAACTTAAAAGACGAGGATTTTCGTCATTAGAAAAACCAAGATCATGATTTCGTCATCAAAAAATCGGCTATATCTTGATAACGAGATATGTCGTCAATAGTAAAATTGGTCAGATCTTGATGGACGAGATATCTCGTCAGAAGGAAATTTGGTATGATCTTTATAGACGAGATATATCGTCGAAACCACTTGGAGGGTTCATTTACTTCATACAATGCAAAATCTGACCAAAAAGAGTAACAAATGTCAAGAAAATGTTGACTCTCATGGTGGTTGTCTTCTACGAGGTATCTCGTCATTAGCAAAACTGACCAGATCTCGATGGAGGAGATGTCTCGTCAAAACCATTTGGAGGGTTAATTTCGGTGGGAATTAATAATGAATTTCTATAACAGTCATGACGCTACTGAAAACACAAACATATCAATTTAAAAATGATTCATAATGTAAATGGTTAAGGAACAATAAACTATCAAATTCATCAAAATAGATAGAAAACTGATTTTTTAAATTTTAGGGTTAAAAACTAGTTTATATCAATTTCTGTGGATAGCATAACGAATTTTTCAATTGCTATAGTTTTTGGAGAACTTACATATACCACATCAAAAATATTGTAGACTAGCTGAATTACCCGGCGTTGCTCGGGTTGAAATGGTTAAATGTTGCTTGAAAAGTGAATTAGAATAAGCACTTTTTTTTCACAGAAAAATGCAATCATTTAAGTTGTACGGAAAATACATTTTAACTTTTTCATAGCTTCTACAATATACTTCGGACGCAAATATATGCATTTAATTCCTGAATATATTGCAATATGTAAAAGATTAAGACATAAATACGAACAGAAACGAAATTCCGACGAAAAAATGCAGAATTCTAAAAAACGAATGATGCGCAGTGTCGAATTTCGACTGCCTGAGTTTATTCTGAAATAGAGCGATTCGAAAAAGACATTTGAAAATATTGATAAAGACGATAATGATTTATGAAATTTAGTAATGCTCAAATATGACTGCAACATTTAGCTGTGCTAACTCAAACAGACAAACTCGGGATTCTAAATCAAATTTATAAAATAATAAAACATTAATTCTGGTTTGCCAAATCTAAAATAACAAAATTACGCTTTTATGATTAATGAGTTGAAGTTTTTCGTGTTCCATTACAAAATGTAAATTATGAATAATGAAATATTTTAACTATCCTTTTTTTATCAATCAAATATTCATAATATTCATGTAAAAATATAAAACTCATCATAGAAATAAAATAATAATTCAAACGTATACATCCAGCATCTCGGTACTCCAAATACATGGCTCTTTGTTATAACGTCAATCAGTTTCAACTGCTTCTGTTTAAATACTCTCGCAATCAAGTCGTGGCGCTCACTGGGTAATTGACCATTGGTAAGAACCTCCTTGATCTCCGTCCAAGTCGGATTGCAGGTGAAGGTGATAAATAAGTCTGGTCTCCCGTACGTCCTCGCGTACGTCATAGCATCTTGTGTGTATTCGTGCATGTGTCTGGGACTCCTGTAAATGTAGCTGGTAGTATGACCAAGGCACCGAGGTTTTCAACGTTCCCGTCATTTCCCACAGCATCTCTCAGGTGAATATATTCGTCAACTCTCAGTTTACGTTGATTTAGGCGAATGTAAAGGAGACGCTCACTCTCGACTTTTGTGTACATATCGACGATGAACTGATGAAACAATTGCCTGCAGTTCAATACGTGGTACTGCTCAGTATCTCGAACCATTAATCTGTACGCATATAAATCCATCACTGAAACTTTCTTGCTCGTTGTTTCACCTGTTCTTGGGTTGATCTGCCTCAGATTAAAATGATATCCATCTTCACCATGTGGGGGAATATCACTGGGTACTCCAGAGCATCATAAGATCGATGTGTTTCCGAAATGCGCTGCAAAGATTCACCTCGTCATTGAATAACGATATCCCGTTGATGGAATTCATCGCCTGATATAACCACCGCGACTTCATCTGCTTGAGGAGAGTTAAAGCGCCGCTCGTGTTCGCCTGCTGGTCTTCGGTCTGCTCTTATGACTACTTTATATTCATCTGTTGGCATACGTTCCAATGCTGTTTCAAACGTTTTAATAAGATTATTGTGCTCATGAAACATCCTCTGTAAGTTTAACACAATTTGACGTCTGGTTCCCGAGATGTAGGCGCACCTCTGATCAGTTTCCATTTGTTCGTTTTGAATAAAATATAGTTGTAGAAATTTTGGTGGTTGATCTGGCAGCGGAAGCAACGATCCCGCTCTATGGTAAATCTGCCCTTGCACCTTGAATGTCGACGGAAATCCGGGCTCTCCAACAACTGATGTGGCGCCGAATGATGTCATTTGGAAACATGAGTTGTATTTTCTGATGTTACTAAGAAAATGCTTCGACTCTGACGTATCTGCTGATGTGTAAGACAAAAGTTCTTGCGGTGGTGGTTCCAGTTGGCAGAGTTTAAGTTTTCCATTTTTACAGCAAATACCAGTAGACTCTGATTTAAACTTTTTGGCTTGACAGTAACTACAAACCATTTCCATTTTCCCGATGGTAACACTTGCATGCAGCGAGTAGTCTTTATGTGAATCGTAGTGGAATTCTTCCAATGCTAAGCTAAAATGGTGCGCAGTCCGTGATCGTTTGGCTCTATCTCTCTTATCCTGTAGTCGGGCCTCACGCTGCTGTGCCGTCTCTGTTGCTCTAGATGTAGTAGCTCTATCTCTCTTATCCTGTAGTCGGGCCTCACGCTGCTATGTCGTCTCTGTTGCTCTAAATGTAGTAGCACTATCCCTCTTATTCTGAAGTCGGGCCTCACGCTGCTATGCTGTTCTCTGTTGCTCTAGATGTTGTAGCTCTCTCGCAATTGCAAGTCTTCTTCTCGGAAGTTTCTTGACTACGCTCATCTTTCATCATCTTAGCCGTTGACTGCACTTGGCCGATCGTCTTCCCCTTCCTTGGAGGCATTGCTACAGCAAAGAAATCTGTAAAAAAATACAAAAAATGCTATTTCATAAAGTAAGCAAAAGGACACTCACTGAGCAATGAAATCTATTATAGAATACAATGCAAAGCTAAAATTAACGAAAAAACGAATTTAAAATTATGTAGTACTTACATCCGTTTAGAAATATAAATCAAAAATGTACACTAACACTGTCGAAAAAAGTAGGAAACACTTATACAATCAAAAGAGCGAAATAAAACTGCCAGATTCACTGAAAGATGATAAACTGGAAGACTTACCGAGTTAGCTTCCTTTAAATACGACCAGCTAAGAATCGAGTGGGTGCTGGAATGTTCTCCACCATGAGTCCAATTAAGTTTCCGTTTCCCCAACTTTCTAGAAAGTTCTACAAAGTTTTATAAAAAAGAGTAAACATTAATTCTGGTGCTGCCAGATACCGAGTAGCAAAATTACGCTTTTATGATCAATGAGTTTTTCGTTTGTGCTTTTCGGAATAACGGTGCTTGGTTTAGAAATAAATATAATCGGTGTAGACAAATTAAACTGAATAGATAAAATTTTTTCAAAAAGCAGAAGGTCGATTTTACAGAATTTTTCAGAAAGAAAATCACTGCTTTCAACGGAGGATTCACATGTATCTATTCCGGACATTTTAAAATAAGTTACACGCCTTACCTAAAAAGCCTCGTGAAACAGAATTCTACAAATCATTACGTATTCGATAAATTATTTAAGGAAAGTTGGTCGAAATACACACCAACTTTCCTTGAAAATAATCCTTGAACTCCTGAAAACCTTTCCTTGAATTTCCTTGCAAACATAAATATTTTAAAATATTCTTTCCCCCTTCATCAATAAAATATCTATAATTTATTTACATCATGGGAAGAACTAAAAAGTCAGTTGAAACATAAATACTGTAATTTAATTTGTTTCGGAAAAAATTGTTTTTCGATCAACAGTGGTAAAGCAACCATCGCTGCCTAAAGCAATCAATCTATGCTCAATGTTATTTCTATTGCGATTTCGAATAGTTTTTAGCCCCCCAGGGCCAATAGAACGGGGGTTAAGAGTTAGCCTATGCTGACCGCAGTGTTCTAAATTATAAGTGTACCAAATTTGGTGTGGATTGGTCAAACGGTGTAGATTTGTATAGAAAATATACCCACATACACACACACACACATCCTATTTTATATATATAGATAAGTATAGTAAGCAAAAACGTATATCCACCAGTTGTGACTTTTTGACATTCTACTGTTTTCAAAATGTTCCTGTGAGTCTGGGTTTAATTGACTTGAATTTTTTTTGGATAGTGCTTGAAATCTGTTGTATATATCTAGGTACAAATGAGAAAATTGTTAAGACTTCCAACTTTTTAAATTTTGGTTTAAAATGTCTTAACCTAAGATTTATTTATTTTTTACTTTTTTTTGCAAAATTTTAGGTGTTTTAGTACAATTTGTTTTGCCTTACAATTGAGTGATACCCTTATCAAATGGAGGTATTTGGCTTATATGTAAACTAGCTATTATGTGAATTAAAATTTTGATAATGCGTGGAAAATTAATGCGCATCCAGATCTGCCAATTTTTGATACTCTATCAAAAAATTTTAACCACGTTTTATTTAATAACTTCCGAATGCCTTGATATTTTTGGACCAAACTTTATATACAGGGTGAGTCTAAACTAACATTACAAACTTCAGGGGGTGATAGAACACAAGGAAACAAACACTTTTCCCCATAGAATGTAGGGTCGCAAGTGCAGCGGTTGGCCGCTAGAGAGCGCAGTTAAACGCTTGTATAAAAACGTTACGTCGGCGATGCGAGGCCTGCATCAACATTGTCGACATTTTGAACAGCTTCTGTAATGGTGCATTTGCATTGTACTTACCGACTGATGTTTGTGCATGTCGTTTCATTCCATGTGAAAAGTCTCTCATGTTTTGTACATGTCATTTCTTTCTTACCCGTTGTTCCTTGTACTTATCTTTAATCTATGCAAATCTAATTCTATTATTTCGTTTTGTCAAGCAGTTATTGATGTTCATTTGACATTAAAGCTTTGTTTCCATATTTCATGCCTCTTCTCCTTTCCAACTTGCGTCGGACGTGTGTTTGTGCCGAAATGGAAAGCTCCCTCTAGCGACCCTACATTCTATGGTGAAAAGTGTTTGTTTCGTTGTGTTCTATCCCCCCCTGAAGTTTGTATTATTAGTTTAGACTCAGACTGTATAGGTATTTTAGTAGAAAGCAAACAGTCTAAAAATTTCATAAGAATTGGATTGATTAATTGATTGAATTTTTATAGCACAAGCGCCAGGTCTGGCAAAATTCTTAACAATTAGATCATAAATGCAAAAGTTTGTTTGCAAGTCTATTATCCTCACACGTATACTGCATGTGCGCCATATAAAAACGAACAAGTTCAAATCTTAAGAGAATTCCAGTATATAATTTTGAAGGCCCAATCTGGGCACACAAGAAATCACATCCCAAACTAGCGAATGAATCCCTTAGCGGTTGAATCTATGTTGTTTACACCCGTTTGTTATCATTTGTCGATACAGAACTATGAGTCGTCTTGGCTCAATGGGTGTTTCCCACTGCGTTAGCAACCTGCGAATTGCATGTGGCGCGGGTTCCATTCCCTGTCACGCTCGATTCCTCACTCGGTGCATTTCTCTCTTCTGTGTCTGTAAAACTTTCTGTTGTATAATATTCCACTCCTTCGCCCAACCCCTACTTGATGGGGAAATCAAAGTGTCACGGGATCAGAGAAGAAAACGAACCCGTGACGTTGTGATTGGTTGTTAGGGGTTTCATGGCGCAAAGTCCATATTTGGCCGTGCTGTGCCAGACACAAGACATACGACATCAAGTAATACACACACAACGAAAGTTTTACTGACACAGGAGAGAGAAATACGCCCAGGGAGGAATGCACCAGACAGGAATCGAACCTGCGCCGCCTACAACTCGAAGGTTGCTAGCGCAGTGGGCATACCCACTGAGCCACGATGGTCCCGTGACGCTGTAAGGGATTTTTTTGAGGGTGGTCAGAGAAGAGGGACAGGGAACGAGAGAGCGAGGAAGACGGTGAGGTATCGAAGACTGATCGTACTTTTGGGAGGCTCTCTCTTCCCTGAGACATAGATTGTTATTTGTTGCGTCATTTGTTGTGTTTTAACGTTTATCCAATAAACGTTTAGTTTAGTTTCAAGTGTTTTCTTTCTTTTGCCAAAAAATAACCACACGAGGTTCGTACACTTTTCTTGTGTGCGAATGTCCATTACTTGATTGTCTTGTGATTACATTCGGTGAAATGAATCATACATCGCCTGTTTTTATTTCTGAAACGCTACTGGTCGAAAAGAGTCAGGTAGTGCTTTCAAATAAACAAAGTAATGGTATGTTAATTAACGTCGCACTGGAGCAACACAACAGGCTATTGGCGACGGTCCTGGATCAATCCCTATGGGAACACCTCGTCATTTTGAACCACGGTCAGACCATTTCCACACCACGCCAACGTGAGGACATTTGAGGCCATGACAGATTTAATGTACACCAGCCCCCTTTGCACACGCCGGTCTTTGGTTGAACACCTAGTTTCGAACTCGCAAGCCATCATGTTGCAAATCGGTTGCTCTTCCGACTGGGTTACCGCAGCTCCTCAAATAAAGTAAGATCGGTCGTGAGATGAAACGATGACTTTCGTAACTGATGTATAAAATGATATCTGTTTATAAAGGTCTTGTTTTAGCATGGTTCTCTACGGCCTGTTAATTTCTACTACCTACCAGTATACCATGCATGTAAAGTTTGAGGAGGGCTGTACTCAATCCAACCCCACACAGTTGTAAAAGCAACGGATTAGCAACCGGAGGGTTGCGAGTTCGAAACTTGGTGTTGAAGACCTAGAGCGAGTGGAAACTTGGTGCGAAACATCATTCCTCAAATGTCCTCACGGTTTTGAGGAATGAAGTTTGGATAGTGGGGTGGCAGCTCAGGTGTTGTTCTCGTCATATGACCGTGGTTCAAAATGACGAGACGTTGTCCTTCGATCCTTCCCTTCGGGGTGAATCCCGAACAGTCGCCAATAGCCCGATATGTTGCTCCATTTCGAAATGAATTAACTACGTATCTCAACCCAACCCCAATACAGAACTAGTGTCGATTTCTGTGCTACTTACTGAAGCAAAGTATGTTTGGTTGAACGCGTCACGTAACTTTTGCGTTTCCTTGTCGACTGATGACTAACTGTGGATGCTTTTCCAGATGTGCACTCAAGAGTGTTCCAGGTCGCTGCAGCTGAAGGCGTGCAAGTGCGTCTCGTCCAACCTCACCCTGGTGTTCGAAGATTCGACCTGCGAGGGGAAAAGAGGTGAATGGAATTCATGCTTCTGATTCTATGCTTCTAGTAACGACCACCTTGCACTCTGGAATAACTAGCTGTTCCAACCATAGGTGTGAAATATAAGTGGAATGAGCATTGCTATTCAGGAGTGACCAACATGTCAACTAGTAGTCACGTGACTGCTCTGTGAAATTTGACTTGGTTGGCCGATTTGGCATCTTCTCACCTCGTTTGGCGGTATAACATCTTATGACAGGGTAGTTGGTTGGTTGGTTTTGGGTTTCTATGGCGCAAGGGCCATATTTGGTCATGCTGCGCCAGACACAAAACATACAACATCAAGTAAGACACACACTGCGACGGTTGCTAGAGTAGTGGGCATACCCACTGATCCATGACGGCCCCTTATGACAGGGTAGATGTGTGAATGTACATTTATATAGTAAGACGATGTAAATGGTGAAATAGCCAGTTTACTGCTATGTCGCATGGACCAATCAGATGATGAATCAATGGATGGCCATCTCTCGTCCCGTGCACCAATGAGATGAATATTAATTTCCGATCGGCAGACTAAAGCAGTGTAATTGTCACGTTACTGCTAGTTTTGGTCACACGATCCTAGGTACAAAGTACCTGGGCACATGAAAAGGTTACCGTTGTTCACTCTACTTTTATATTTCCTCTATGAAGTAGACTGAGCATTGCTTTTGAGAGGGACTTCAAAAAGTGTGACCAAGATATCGACAAGAAATCACGTAACTGCTTTGTGAAAAATTAACTCGGTTGGCCTCTGGCATCTTATCACCTCTTTTGACGATATATCATATTATGACAGGGTGGATATGTGAATACTCATTTCTATAAGAGGGACTACAAATATGGTAAAATAGCCAAAGTCTACTATTATGTAGTTCGGACCAATCAGAATATGAATCAATGGAGCGGCGTCTTCTCCCGTCCCATGGACCAATCAGATGATGAATGGACTTCAATGGATGATCGTCCTCTTCCGTCCCGTGGACCAATAAGATAATGAATGTTCGTTTCCCACGAAAGTAGTCTAGCTGCCGTACTCACAAGTCCGAGTTAGGCTGTGGATCAACGATGATCTCCATGCGAGTTGCTAGCTTTTAACGAAGGAAGCGAAGCCGTCCGTCAACGAAACAAAATGGACGACACACTTTCATTCTGTGCTAAACTACAGAATTCTCAAATATTACATATGGTGGCTGAGATTGGTCCCGAATTTATAAAATATATTCGTTTGATAAAACTTTTTTGTTATCAGCTTTCGGAATCGCTAGGAACAGTTCGGAATATAGTTGATTCGTAAACATGCAGCTGCGTTGACCACGGCAGATGCAAATTAGTCGCAGAACGAAAATGCTTTCCTTGATTTATTATGTATAAAAGAAAAATGACAATGCACAGGTTGCTTCACTCTGCATCAACACACCAACACTGACGAGAAAAAAGCAATCGGAGTTCAATTCTGCCGAAGTATTTGGCCAGTATGGAATGATTTTAGATCCGGGCGTCATAAGAAATATAAACAACATCACGTGATCGAGAGAGGAGACAGTAGCCAATCAGAGAGAGAGCTTATCGCTTCAATAGGTGGATCGCTTAATTCGTGTTTTGTTAATACGGTTCTTGGGTAATCCCTGGCTTAACTCTGACACGCGGATTTGCTGATTCACGGTTTAACTCGAGACTTGTGAATACGGCCGTAAGAGTCACGTTACTCTTAGTTTTGGTCGCACGATCCTGGGCACATTAAGAGGTTACCATTGCTCAATCCTATTTTATATTTCCGCAATGGTACCAACCAAACCGTTCTACGTTCCGAGTTGTAGGCGGTGCAGGTTCAATACCTCCCTGAGTGTTTCTCTCTTCTGTGTCAATAAAACTTTCCTTGGGTATGAATACTTGGGCCATATACTTGGCACCTCCCTTTTGATTAACGTACCTTGGCCGAATATGCAATGGCTCTTGCGCAGTAAAACTTAATCCAATCAACCCACGCAAACCGTTCTGTAGGCCATCTTGGCGAGATAGAATTTCAACATTGCTTTATTGTACTGTATGGTCTCAGAGTACGATCACATGTCCGTACTTAAAAAAAGCAAGTGCACAGATCATCTCCAGTACCTTCTCATCACCGGTACCTAAGTGGAACACCAAGAGAGCTGCTCGCCTTAAATTTGCCCCTGAAAACCTTCTCTATGCCAGGCTCCGATCTGGCCATTTGAAAAAGATGATATTCATTGATGGCCAGAAATCCCTTCCCACCTGTATAAAGGGCGGTTTATTACCAGTCTCTCCCTCACATATCTTGAATTGCATTGGAGCTATACATGAAGACATTTTTAAGGACCCATCTGCCATTGCGCCAAAAACGTTTCTGCAGACTCGATGACTTAGTGTAATTTTTTTTTACACTGTGATAAGAACTGCTTGGTTTTTATTTTTTCAGATATAAATATGAAAATTCAAAACGAAAGTAATAATTCTTTATTATGTTTCAGCATTTTGTGCAGAAGACGTGGAGAAAAATACGACAGATTACTGCAGAACTCTCTGCAGAGTACCGTGCGAGTAAGACTTTCAGTCCTAGAGAATACACATGTTAATAAATGAAAGGTATATACTAGATCTTTTATATTTCTTAATGTTTTATAGGAGGAAAACTTTTGAAGCTGCCGTGGACTCATCTGTGTGGCCTAGGAAAAGACAGGTTAGTATGTTTATTTTGATTTAACTCAATAACCTATTAAATTACGACTTTTTTTAATTATAAGTATTTTTATGCTGAGTTTTTTCATTACTTTTCAATCACTTAAGTAAATGCAATTTAATTGTAAGCTTGTTTGTGAATGCATTAGTTGCTGGTCACTAAATTCAGCAATACTTTAAATGTCCGGGAGAAGCTTATCCTAAAATTTTTATCAATCTCAATAATTTCTAACTCTGATTTTATGTGAAACATTTGGTATTGGGGAGAATGATGCCAAAGTATGATCACATATTGCCATAGATCTCTTAACAGTCTCCAAAATAAAAACCTACGATAATGCTGTAGGCCGGTTGGAAGAGCAGCCTATTAGCAACCAGAGGGTTGCGAGTTCGAATCCAGCCAAAGACCGTCGTGTACAAAGGGGATTGGTGCTCGTTAAATCTGTCGTGGCCTCAAATGTCCTCACGCTGGCATGGTGTGGAAGTTTGGAGAGTGGGGTGCCAGCTCAAGTGTGGCCTCGTCATCTGACCTGGCTCAAGATGATGACCTGGTTCAAGATGATGAGGTCTTATCCTCGGATCATTCCCTTCGGGGGTTGATCCCGGACCTCAGGTGTGGCTTCGTCTTCCGGCCGTGGTTCAAAATTAAGTGGTATTGTCCTCGGATTTTTCCCTTGACCCCGGACCGTCGTCACCAATAGCCCGACTCCAGTGTGACGTTAATTGAAATACCTACTTACGATGACGCAGCTCTGACGTGTTGGCCTGTGGAGTCACGTGGTTTTGAAGGTAGGTAGTCAACGTCGCTCTAGAGCAACACAACGGGTTATTGGCCACGATCCGCGATCAATTCCTATGAGAAAGATCCAAGAACAGTGCCTTCTCATTTTGAACCACGGTCCGTGGTTTTGAAGGAGTCCATTCATTCAATTAGGAGTCAGCTTAAAGGCAAACATTGCGGGTGGCGACATGATTTTGCGTATGATAGCCTTCTAGCATACGAGCTTATTACATGTCTGGAAATGGAGTTCCCCAAAGTAGGTAATTGTATTAACGTCGCTATGCAGCAACTCAATTGGCTACTGATGACTGTCTGGGATCCATCCCAAAGGGAAAGATCCAACGATAACGCCTCGTCATATGGAACCACGGTCAAATGACGAGGTCAACACATGAGCTGAGGCACCCCACTCTCGAAACTTCCACAGCAACCAAACGTGAGGACATTTGAGGCCACGAGAGATTTAACGTGCCCCAGCCCCAGTGTACACGGGGGCCGTCCACTGCGCTAGCAACTTTAGAATTAATGTCTGGCGCATCATGGCCAAATATGGCCTTTGCGCCATAAAATCCTCAAACCAACCGACCCGTATACACGACGGTCTTTGGCTGGACCTAATTTCGAACTCGCGTTGCTCTATCAACTGGGCTACAGCGACCAGTCGGGCTTAGGAGTTGGCGTGCTTGTGTAATCACGTAATCTAGCTATTTAACTGAGGCTGGGAGAGTTGCCAATATTTCACCTTTGTAAACAGAGAATGAAGTTTGGCTCTTTCCTACTGTCGTCAAAACAAAATCGCCAAGGGTTTACCTTATGCTATATTGTAATCAAAATGCATAAAAAATAAAGTTAGTGTTTACTACCTGTGATGGATTTGAATAATTTTGAAATCTTAAAGTGGTATACAAATTATGGATTGTTTTCAGATGTTTACCGCGCCTACGTGGAACAACAAGAATCTGAGCGAAATTAGGTAAGTACATTTTTTCAAAACCCATTCATGTATAGGAAATATGTATGTGAAATGGCATATACAGGGAGAGTCCAAATTGTTTTTACAAAATAAGAGAGGTGATAGTACGCATCCAGACGAGCAATAATTACCGTGGAAGATAGAGTCGCATTCCACTCTGAGAGGCAGAAAAGAGTAAAGTCGAAACGCGTCGAGCATGAACAAGTCATCGCCTCTGACGTCGTTTTGTACCTGCCTACGTAGCATATAACCTAAGCAAGATGGCTCGCACGATGGATCGGACGTGGCGGACCTGTGGCCTGGCCTCACCAGACCTCATCCCGCTGGGCTTTTTCTTCTGGGGCACATGAAATCTTTAGTGTACCAGATTTAGCCTGTGGACTCGGCTGAAGATCTCGTAGCGAGAATCGGTGCAGACAAAATGAACACAACACTAGGAATCTTCGAGAGCCAGTCATTCCTTCGCCGGTGTGAACTGTGCAACGCCACTTTGAGCACTTGCTGTGAGTTTTTCTCTAATCAATGAATCAGATTGTGCAACTTTTGGTATCGTTCATTCCCAACTCTGTTGTAAGTTCATGTTGAAATTCTAATTTGACTCTTTTCTGCCTCACAGAGTGGAATGCGACCCTATGTTCCATGGTAATTATGGCTCGTCTCGATGGGTACTATCACCCCTCTTATTTTGTAAAAACAATTTAGACTCACCCTGTATATGAAACGATACCTAAAACTAACCCCCTAAGTACAATTCTCACCTCAGATAAGTCCCTTAACGTTCCCTTTTTCTCCCAGTCTGTCTCCCTGTCCACGTGGTCAATATATCCTACCACCCCTTTTCACCTTCGAACTCAAGCCATCCCTAACTTTGACCTCCCACGGACTCTCTTCTTTCAAATCACCTATGTAAGATCAAATTACTCCTTCGTTAAACCACCGACTTCTACCTATGAACTTTCTTGATAGATCTGGTTTAATAATCTTTCTCTTAATCCTTATCCCCGCGCGTTCATTGTAAACTATTCATTCTTTCACGAGTTCCTTAGAATAAGGAGCTCTCAGAGCCATCCCTATCGACAACTCTACTCATGTCACCACTTGTTTGTTGAAGTAATAAAGTTGTTGCAGAACTTTCTGCCTCTCCATTTGTGCAACCAACATTACACTCATCACCAATGGATCATTCTCTCCGGTTGTCTTAGACCACTCTTGTCACGACTGCAGGCTTAGAATTTCTATTGTGACATATATAATTGGAAGAAATTTTGAAAGTGACGCGAGTGTTGTTTGTAAGTCAACTTGGTAAGTTGGTAAGAACTCAAACCACCGATCTCTTCACTTAGACGTCATTTCATTTAATAAAATTAACAGATATGTTCATCTGCAGTGGACCAACAATTTTTTTCAGAATTTATTCGGGAGAAATTCGATTTTTTTGACCCCTTTAGTGAACTTAATCCCGCATACACTAGCGCCCTCTATACTTAGCTTTAAAATAAACTTACAAGTATTCGCATCACTTTAAATACATCTTTATTCCAGAAAGAACTTGGTACGAGTTAAACTCTACTTGAGAACAATGGAGATCACGATGTACGAACATCAACCGAAGTACGAGGTAAACAAATAAACCACTATAAATAAAAGTAAACCACTCTGTCCAAGCGTGTTTGGTTCTGTTAAAATTGTTGTTTTATGTTTTTTCAGTTGGTGGAAGTGTTCAGCCATCTTGGAGGCTATCTGAGCCTGTGGTTGGGGTTCTCCGTTCTAGCTTTCTGCGAGCTTCTCGAAATGGTCAGCATGGTGGTCCTGCGAATAACGGACGTCAAGACCACTACTTCCTTCGTCCAACCACGCAGGCAGTCCAGGAGGAACAGGGTGCGGGACCGAAGTCATAAGAACACCTACTGATCGATTCAGTTGGTTCTGACATTTTTGCCAATTCAACATTGGACCACGTTTAAGAACTAAAAACTAGCATTTTCTTGAATTTATTCTTACTATGATTGCTGGCTTACAGTTTTATTCACTAGATGGCAGCACTATTATTTGGAAAATAAATATAGAGAACTCTCTGATGCACCAGCTCGTTTATTTTGTCCAAGTTCACGAAAAAAAAATAATATGCCGGTCGGCAACGAGTAACTTCCAAAAATCCTTTCATTTCAATTTTGGTTTCAAACAATACAAATATTCCAAATTTGAAAAACAGTATACAAAAAATAATTGTTGACATTAAATAGATGCAAAGATAAACGAAAAAAACTTTCTCATATAAATAATAAATTAACGTTCAACTGAGAACGATGAGTAAATATGGAACGAATTAATATTATAAAAGTTTGAAACAATCCGTAACATTGATACATATTTTTAATCATATTCCCCCATAAGCCATATATTCAAACAACCTCTATACGTTCAATTTACTATTTTTCTGGCTTTACCCAATTATTGTAGTCTTTGAACAACATTTTACCAAAAATTACCTTCGCAGAAAATTAATATATTTGCAGCTTCATAAAATCAATAATTTCAGCTTCAAGAAAGCTGGTATTGAAATTACATAAACCCTTTTTAAACTAATAAAAATTGTGTGCACTTAGAGATGAGGAACAAATACAAACATAATTTTTTTAATTAGCTTGGTTTGTAATAAAAATCATAGTTGCGATCTTTCTATAATTGAGTGTTTTCTGTTCAGAAAATTTTATATAGGAAGCAAATAAAATTTTGTGAAATAAATGTTAAACCCCTTTCCAAGCTTAACGCATTCGAATATGTAATTTTGACCTATAAGCAAATAGAAAATAAACATGATATTGTTACAGCTACATGCATGTTCTAATATTTATACAAGTTAACACAAAGCACAAATGTGTTTCGTCGTTGACATTTGCTAAATAAACTATCCAAAAAAATTGGTAAACATTGCGTGAAAATATGATAGGACAGTTTTATGTCACGCCGAATATGTGCTGTTAATTAATTTCAACACTAGATGGCAGCATCACAATTCATCAGCGATTACTTTTCCATCAAAATGTCTTCCAATAAGTCATCGTCATATACACTTAAATAATTAATCATAATTTTGTTTTAGGGCATAAGGAGTGCAGAAATTGGAGTAATTTTTACATTTGAGCGCACATCAAAATTCACTTTTGTACTTGTGAGTTAAGGAGGAAAGAAATTGCAAAATGTGACACAATTTTTTTTACTATGGTTGTTGGTTGGTTTTGGGGGTTTATGGCGCAAGGGCCATATTTGGCCATTTTTTACTATGAGATTGAATGGAAAACGTTATAAGTCTAATTTTAACTATGAGTAATAATATTTCTTTGAATGTAAAAGAAGCAACACGAACTCTATTCTGATTTACATAGGAATAATTCTTTTATTTGTATGAGTAAATATTTTTGAATTAGCTATGAAACAATTACACATATGAATAATCACGTTTCGTCCTTGAACTGATCTGTTAGTTCAGAATTTCTTGATTGGATGCCCTATTCAAAAATAAAAGTAATATTACTTAATGTTTACTTAGAAATTTAAATTATTCTTCTTAAAATTGTTCGCTTCAATTTTTTCGGATAATTTTTAAGAAGGTCGAACTATATACTTTACTTATACCATTACTGAAATAAAAAAAAGTCGAACTTTTAACAAAAACTAAATTATTTACAGATCATTTTTAAGATGTATCTAGAGCTTCAGGTTAGGTAAATTCGAAATGAATATGGAATTTAAATTTTATATTTTATCACAGAAATTAGCTTCTGATCTAAACTTAAGCTGGAGGATAACATAAAATTGAAATTACTTGAAATATTTTGAGAGACACCAGAGTCAGTAAAGAGAACAGAATGAGCATCTGTAATAAAAAAAATAATAAATACGTCATATTTTGAAAAGATTATGTATAAGTCATAGTTTTCTTGCATATTCAATTCATTGGGGTTTAATTGGTCATAATCTAGGGAAAGCATACACTGTTAATAGAATTGTCTTGAATGACGCTATTTTTTATGTAAATAATCATCATTAGGGGTTAAATTTACAAAAGTTTACACTATTTGACATTGTTCAATTTGGAAAATAGTTTTACACAAGAAATTAAAAATATTTATCTAAGAAAAGAAACATTCCCATTTACCTACTTCGAAATACAAATACATAAAGATAGGAGTTTAAATTAGGCCGAACTGGAGCAACACCGGGCTATTGGTGACGGTTCGAGATACATCCCGAGAAAAAAAGATCCGAGGATAGCACCTTGTCATTTTGAACCTCTCAGATGACAAGGTCAACACCTCAGCTAGCACCCCAATCTCAGCACCTCCACACCAAGTCAACGTGAAGACATTTGAGGCCACGACAGATTGAATGTGTGCACCAGCCCTTACTTACACGACAATCTTCAGTTGCACCGAGTCTCGAACTCGGAACCCTCCGCTTGCAAATACACGACTCTACCAACTGGGCTATGTCGGCCCTTCTCTTGCTTTGGAAAAGTCACTTCAAATACCGATACGATGGGGCTATTATGGAGGTAGAGGACATCTGAAGTGTAGGACCCTGACCAAATTGCTTCACGCAATTTGCTTGGAGGACGTATTCTCCTTTGCTACTATACAAGGACTACGGTACAAAGAATTAGTTAGTCAATCAACTTGAGTCCTTTCAACCCTCCAAGTGGTTTTGACGAGATATCCCGTCCATCAAGATCTGACAAATTTTGCTAATGACGAGATATCTCGTCATCAAGATATACCCGTTATTTTTTGAAGATGACAAGATCAAGACCTGTTCAGTTTTCTTCTAATGTAGAGATATCTCGATAATTATATTAAACCGCCAAGTGGTTTCGACGAGATATCTCGTCCATCAAAGTCTGACAAATTTTGCTAAAGACGAGATATCTCGTCATCAAGACATTGCCTATTTTGTGATGATGACGAGATCAAGTCCTGGTCAGTTTTCTTCGAGTGACGAGATATCTCGTCCATCAAGATCTCGTCAGTTGTGCCAATGCCGAGATGCCTCTTCGAGGCAACCTCTTGGAGGACACAAATTAGCGCTTTGTTATAACTACTGCCAGTGCATCAAATATCGAAGGGGCAATTAGAGTTGGCAAATCTCATCCCCCTATTGTGGCGAACAGTGGAAGACTCAGGCCACGACGAGCAGTTGTTAGATCCGACGGATCCATTGCACCGAAGGGGCGATCAACCTGCGCCACACCTCCATCCACAATTTGACCGCCCGAATAGCCGAGTGCGATTCTGACTCAAACTGGAACACTTCAAGGCCAGGAACACCGAAATGCGAAGTCATTTCATTTCATTGCCTAACAGAATGTCCCCTGTTAAAACTTATTAGCGTCCTGCTAACGGGCGTCTTAATCTCTAAAATCTTCAATAGCATAAAACTAAAAAATAACCAAAACCTCTCTCCCAAACACACATCAACAGCCAATTCTAACAATCGCAACCTACAAATCGACGACTTAGTTGAGGAATCTGAAGTTGCGTCTAAAATACCACCCATCATTTTCAACCTTCCTGGTGATTGTCTCGGCGAGGTAAAATGACCAGATCTTGACTGACGAGATATCCCGTCATTTGAAGAAAGCTGACCAGATATTGATCTCGTCACCATAAAAATTCAGCAATATTTTGACGAGATATCTCGTCATTAGTAAAATTCGTCAGATCCTGATAGACGAGATATCTCGTCGAAACCACTTGGAGGGTTAATTTTAGCGATAATTATAAAGTATTACTTGAACCAATTGGCCATACCATTGTCCATAAAATTGCAAGGAAGTTGTCTGGCTTAATTACAAATCTACCCGTCTGTCCCGCATATATCAAACCCCTGAGGAACACCACAAAATAACTAAATATCGTGATGAGAATAAAGTTGACTATTTCTATCAGTCGACGATTGGTTTGGTTTAGTCTGGGGTTTTATGGGCCATATTTGGCCATGCTGCGCCAGACACAAGACATACAATACAGTGGACTCCCTCTTAACAGGCCACTTCGGGACTGGATAACGATTTGGCCGGTTAAACCGTCGTTCCCTTAATAGCATTAAAATACACTCCCGAAATCGTTTTTATTAGAATAAAACTAAGTATATAGCCTACTTTATTGTAATATGATATGTATAATTAAGAAAACTTAACATGGAAGAACTTCCTTTGTTGGGGAGAAAAACTAAACACATGTTACTGTAGGTTACTGTATTTACAGTACATAATTGGTCAGTGGCGGCTGGTTAAAGCGGAGGCCGGTTAAAAGGTGGCCGGTTAAGAGGGAGTCCACTGTGTTAAGTAATAGACAGACACACAATTAAAGTTTTACTGACACAGAAGGGAGAAATACACCCAACGCAAATACACAAAAAGGAGGAATGCACCTGACAGCAATAGAACCCGCGCCGTCTACAACTCGAAGGATGCTAGCTCAGCGGGCATACCCACTGAGCCACGTCGGCCCCCTATCGGTCGACGAAAGAAGATCGGCCTGTAAGTCGTCACCAAGGGCGTTCTTACCTGGACGCCCTGTGAGGATATTAAATCTCGAAGTGGTTTCTAAGAGACATAGCATTCAAGATCTACCCAATTTTGTTAATGACGAAATATCTCGTGAAGACAACCACTAGGAGGGTTAAAAACGAATTAGAATAAAGTCTCCAACTGGAGATTTTAAAATAAGAAGCCCCTACCAACGTTCCAGATACACCTACACCCCTTTGGCAACACATGATCGACTTTTCCGCGATTCTATCAACTGGCCTACCTCGGCCCATTCTCTTGCATCCGCAAAGTCACATAAAAGAACTCACCGCTAGGATGGGGCTTTGATAGAGGTAGAGGAGGACTTCTGCAGTGTAGGTCCCTGACCAGTAGTCTTGAAAGGAGTCGTCCACTGTTGGCGGTGGGGGGGTTTCGCACACCACCCAGGGCAGGTAGCAATAGAGGTTCGATAAGAAATCTGTCAAGGAAGCTGTAAGAGAGAATCAATGCAACGTCCATGATACTGTGACATCCACTGCAAAAATTAACTTACAGTATAGAAGTACGTATAGCGGCGTAATCTATCTACGATCCCGTCATCTTGAACCGCTGTCAGATGACGAGGTTGACACCTGAGCTGTGGCACCCCACTCTCCAAACTTCCACACCACGCCAACGAGAGCAAAACATAGTGTGAACGACATTTTAAATTAGTTTCCCCGAACTTCTAAAACTCAACATCCCTTTCCAAAGACTTCAGTGTCCCCTCTGGGAAACTATCGCAGCTAATAACATAATAACAAAGGACCGCGGTAGCTCGGTTGGAAGAGTAACGAACTAGCAAACCTGAGGGTTGCGAGTTCGAAACTCATTCCAACGAAAGTCATGTACGTGAGGTTTGGTGCACGTTAAATCTGTCATGGCCTCAAATGTCCTCATGTTGGCGTGGTGTGGAAGTTTGGAGAACGGGGTGCCGGCTCAGGTGTGACCTCGTCATCTGATCGTGATACAAAATTGCGTGATGTTGTCCACGGATTTGATCCCGGACCGTCTTCAATAGCCCGTTGTGATGCTCCAGTGTGACGTTTATTAAATACCTACAAATGACGAGAGTAGAAGCCACTGTAATTTTTTTATTTATGTAGCTGTGTGTGTAATTTTCGGAATTCAAAACGCTAGTTCGTAAATAAGACAACTTGAAACTGAAATTATAAAATTATTTATTAAACTGAAATAAATAATGACGTGCACATAAACGCATTATATTGATCTGTTTACAATTAGTAACTACCAACCAAATGAGTAAAATTAAAATCAATCTCTAATGATAAAGAAGAGCTTTGTGTCGCGCAACCAATCTGTCTACATCAGGCTCAATTTCCTTCAGCAGTATCCTTAAAAGTCCAGTCAACTAATTGCCATCGGTTCCTCTTTTCAGTTAAAATAATCAATGACAATGCATCAGTCTTGTCAGTATGTAGTCAAGTAGACCAACATTTGCTTAATCCTCTAAGTGGTTTCGACGAGATATCTCGTTCAAGATCTGGTCAATTTTGCTTAGGACGAGATATTTCCTAGAGACAAAACTGCCCTATTGCTTCAAGGGGAATGAAAATCCAAGTAGGAAAAACAAATTGTTCCTCGCCTAGAACAGGTTTTTGCATTTGAGGTTGACCACTACAGAATGGTTTTCGACACGAAGATAAACCACGAGGAGGGTTAAAATATTTTTAGGCGACACATTTTTAACCATCTTATTATTTAGCACCTTTTATGAATCTCAAACCCTCCCCATTCCCCAAAAATTCCTTCAAAGGTCCATAGGGCGGTAGCCAGCCAGTTCCTCAGGGGGGTATTTCAATTAACGTCACACTGGAGCAACACAATGGGCTATTGGTGACGGTCCGGGATCAATCCCAAAGGGAAAGATCCGAGGACAACACCACGTAATTTTGAACCACGGTCAGATGACGAGGCAACACCTGAGCTGGCACCCCACTCTCCAAACTTCCACACCACGCCAACGTGAGGACATTTGAGGCCACGACAGATTTAACGTGCACCAGCCCCCTTTGTACACGACGGTGTTTGGCTGGATTCGAACTCGCAACCCTTCGGTTGCTAGTCCGTTACTCTTCCAACCGGGCCAGTTCCTCAAACTGTGCTTTAACCCTCCCTGAGGTTAAGCGCAGTTGAACCCGGTGGTCGACTTAGGTACCTAGTCATTATTCATAACTGACCAGGTTTTGATGGACGGGATATCCAGTCACTACAGAAAAGCTGCCCCGGTCTCGATCTCGTCATCATAAAAAAAATAAGCAATACCTCAACCCTCCAAGTGCTTCGACGAGATATCTCGTCCCAAGATCTGGTCAGTTTTGCTTAGCACGAGATACCTCGAGACAAAATTGCCCTATTATCGCAAGAAGAATGAAGATAGAAGTAGGAAAATAAATCTTCTTTCAAACAGAAGTAGTGAGTTTGGAACAGGTTTATACACAAGGGGCTGTTCACTACAGGGCAGTTTGGGACGTAAAGATAAACCACCAGGAGGGTTAATGACGAGATATCTCGTCATTTGTAAAATTGCCCAGGTCTTGGTGGACGAGATACATTGTAGAAACCACCAAGAGTATCAAGCGCGCAATTTCCCTGAGCGTCATCCAATAATTTGAAAGGGGTGAGATGGAATGACATGAGAAGGAGGGACTCACCGAACACGAAGAAGACGTTGACGGACACGAACGTCTGGATGGCAAACAGGTTGGCCAGCATGGCGTCCACCCAGAGCTGGAAGCACGTCCTGGCTGGAGGCATGCGAGAACACTCCACGTAGGGCAGTTGGCAGTACACATCGAGTATCGATTTCCACAGACAAGCTGGGAGGAAAATAAAACTGCACATCATAGCAACAGGTGGTTGTGTTTCATGGACCATGTGTTTGGTCAAGCTGTACCAACCACAAGACCAACATCAAGTAATCACATACACACACAGTGAAAGTTTTTACTGGCAGATGAGATAAATCGTTACCACCGAGATAACAAGGCCAGACCGCTCTGACATTTCAATCACGTGACTCGCTAATTAGTAGTCATAACAAACATCGCCGCATGGCCGGCTACTAATGGATTGCCTTCAATGTAGCGTAAGAAATTAGGTTTTTTATACTATTTTACCGGAAAGTACCAGTTGTAGTTAAATATTGTTATATAACATTTGTGGAATATTAGTGTCAAGGTGTTAAAGGCTTTCGTCAAACAACACGTTTAACGTGTGTCCAGACCGATTTCTTTAGGCTTAACCACGAGGCTATCCAAAATGCCCTTTAGATGCTGTGTACCTTCTTGCTCTGGAAATTATGGATAGGGTGATGCACCAAAAGTGGCGGTTTTCTCCTTTCCAGAGGATGAAAATATTAGAAAAAGATGGCTCAGGGCGATTCCACAAGCCGACTTTATACCATCAGAACGCAACAAAGTCTACGAACTTCATTTTCAAAACGATGATATCGTACGGAATGTATTGAAAAAACCTTGTCACTGTAATGTTCCACAAATGTTATATAACAATATATAACTGCAACTGCACTTACTTTCCGGTAAAATAGTACAAAAAAAACCTAATTTCTTACGCTACATTGAAGGCAATCCATTAGTAGCCGGCCATGCGGCGATGTTTGTTATGACTACTAATTAGCGAGTCACGTGATTGAAATGTCAGAGCGGTCTGGCCTTGTTATCTCGGTGGTAACGGATAAATGCGTTCAGAGTAGGTAGGTATTTTAATTAACATAGCACTGGAACAACGCAACGGGCTATTGGTGACGGTCCGGGATCAAACCCGAAGGAAAAGACCAGTGGACAACACCACGTAATTTTGAACCACGATCAAATGACGAGGTCACACCTGATCTGGCACCTCACTCTCCAAACTTCCACCACGCGCCACCGTGGGAACATTCGATGCCACGGCAGATTTAGAATGCACCATCCCCCTTTATACAGGACGGTCTTTGGTTGGAATCAAACTCGCAACCCTCCGGTTGCTAGTCCGTTACTCTTCCAACCGGGCTACCGTATTGACAGAAGAGAGAAATGCATCCAGGGAGGAAACGAATCTGACAGGAATCGAACCTGCACCGCCTACACCGTCGCATGGCGGCTGCTAGCGCAATGGAGAAAACTACTGGATCACGAAGCCATATCAACAGATTCTTCATTTCAAATACACAAAATCGTCAATTGACCATGGTTCAAAATAACGAGGCGTTGTAGCCAGTTAATTACAGTCGCACTGGAGCAACACAACGGGCTATTGCGTTATCCTCGGATCTTTCCCTTCGAGATCGATCCCGGACCTCAGGCAATACCCCGTTGTGCTGCTCCAACGCGACGTTAATTAAATACCTACCTCAACTACACAAAGCTCCACATATCCGATCCATTTCCGATTGACCATTTGTTGGCGTGACGTGGAAGTTTGGTGAGTGAGGTGCCAGCTCAGGATTTGTCCTCGTCATCTGACCGCGATTCGAAATGACGAGACCAATTCCTGAAGGGAAATTTCCTTCAGGATTTATCCTGGACCGTCACCAATAGCCCGCTGTGTTGATCCAATGCGACCTACCCTTTATAATTTAGATGAGGTATTACACTCTTGACAAGACAGTTTAGATCGGTATTGGTTGGGGGGGGGGTATTTCAATTAACGTCACACTGGAGCAACACAATGGGCTATTGGTGACGGTCCGGGATCAATCCCAGAGGGAAAGATCCGAGGACAACACCACGTAATTTTGAACCACGGTCAGATGACGAGGCAACACCTGAGCTGGCACCCCACTCTCCAAACTTCCACACCACGCCAACGTGAGGACATTTGAGGCCACGACAGATTTAACGTGCACCAGCCCCCTTACAGTTTAGATCGGATTTTACTCTCAAATCAAACACCTGCAAATAATCATTGTCTCAAATATTGCCGAATTATTTGATTATGTTATATTATGGTGTCGATTCCTGTAACTTACATTGGCAGTATTTCTCTCTTGTGTCAGTAAAACTTTCCTTGTGTGTATGTGCACTGCTCGAAGTTTATGTTTGGCCTTATGTTTGGCGTATCTTGACCAAATATATCATGAAAACCTTTCCAACCAACTTATGTTGTTTCTTAAATGTACCATGAATCCAAAATAAAAGCCACAGGCAAATTCTTTAAAAGGAAAATAATGTATTTCCACTTCAATTACTTCGGTAGGTATAAGTTATTCTTTCAGAAGAGAAAAATCCAATTATCCGAATATTCCACACATCCGGATTGCATGTGGTCCCAATAAGACCGGATATGTGAGTCCTAGTGCACATAATTGCTAATGAAATATTTATGCGTTCCAAAGGCAAACACTTCAGAACATAACCGGCCACCTGTTCGTTGATTCTACGCGAGTATATGATGCCTTTGTTACGCTAAAGTCTGTAAACTTTATTTTATTTAATACAGCATCCATATTTTTCTGCGTCGTTAGTTTCTAAAACGCTCACTTTTAAATGCATTGATCGCCCATTTGTTTTATTATACATTATTTCAGTAGCTTGTTTTCAAAAATTAACTTGTCTTCAATAGCCTGTTGTGTTGCTCCAAGTGTGAAGTTAACTACCTACCAAATTACCTCTATGTACATAATAATTAAAATAAAATAGTTATATACACGACAAGGAATGCAATTTGTCCAAAATAACCGGTTAATTTATTTTTATTTGCTTGTTTTATCTATATGATTTTGGCTCTTATACGGGAAAATATCAATTGCAGAGAACAAAAAAATATGATCCAAAAAATGCAACGAAAAATACATACAGTTGGATGAGAGATAAAAAAACACTGCATTGAAGCAGATTACTTAGTGAATTCAAATTGTTAAGAAATATATCAAGAACACAAAACTATTTTAATATTAAAATTGAACTGCGAAGTTTTAAAAAAAATTTGAACACGTCACATTTTGAAAACAAACGCTTCGTTTATCAGAACGTATAAACTTCTGCAATGGTACCACTATATATACAGGCTGAGTCTAAATTGTTTTTGCAAAATAAGAGGGGTGATAGTACTCATCCAGACGAGCAATAATTACCATGGAATATAGGGTCGTATTCCACTCTGAGAGGCAGAAAAGAGCAAAGTCGAAACACATCGAGCATGAACAAGTCATCGCCTCTGACGTCGTTTTGTACCTGACTACGTAGCATATCTCCTATATTTTCTTCTGGGAGCACATGAAATCTTAAGTGTACCAGACGCCTGTGGCTGAAGATCTCGTAGCGAGAATCGGTGTTGCCGCAGACAAAATGAACACACCACCAGGAATCTTCGAGAGCCAGTCATTCCTTCGCCGGTGTGAACTGTGCAACGACACGCCACTTTGAGCACTTGCTGTGAGTTTTTCTCTGATCAATCAATCAGATACTTTTGGTATCGTTCATTCGCTTTCCCAACACTGTTGTAAGTTCATGTTGAAATTCTAATTTGACTCTTTTCTGCCTCTCAGAGTGGAATACGACCCTATGTTCCATGCTAATTATGGCTCGTCTGGATGGGTACTATCACCCCTCTTATTTGGTAAAAACAATTTAGACTCACCCTGTATATGTCGCTCATTTTCATCATGACATTACTCAAAACTACATTCTAGTTGTAGTTTTGATTTGAGTCAGGAGAACGTCACTTGGATTGTACGATTTACGATTATCTATTTTACGTTTTAATGACGTATCTGAGCTATTAAAACTCAAAACGAAATACATTGCTATGCCAAGAAAAAGACAAAATTATGGAAATTCGAAACTTTCAATATATCAACTGAAAAATCACGATTTTAGAGTTATAACAGCAAGTGAGCGTCATGTAAGACACGCACATAATGGCTTCTAATAAATCAGCAGTTTCTAGAGTTAACATTGAAAATAAGGTACTTGGTGGGTAGGTAGCTGAATTTTATGTCGCACTGGAGCAACACAGCGGACTATTTTCGACGGTCCGGGATCCATCGTGAAGGAAAAGATCCGAGGACAACGCCTCATTTTGATTTACGGTCAGATGACGAGGTCTACACCTGAGCCGGCACCTCACTCATAGAGGAAATGTAAATTAGAGTGAGCAATGGGGGTAACTTTTTATGCCCCCAGGATCATGTGACCAAAACTAGCAGTAACGTGACCCTTATATTGTTTTCGGCTGATCTAATTGGTCCGCAGAAGGCACCCATCCCTTGATTCACCATCTAATTGGTCCATTGAATAATCATTTGGTAATAGTAGACTGGCGATTTCACCACTTTTGTAGCCATTCTATAGAAATGCGGGTTCACACACCTACATGTCATAGCATGTAACATCGCCAAACAAGGTGATAAGATACCAAATCGGCCAACCAAGGCTCCGAGTCAATTTTTCACAGAAAAGTCACGTGACTACTAGTCGACGCGTTGGTTACGCTTTTTGATGCTCCTCTCAATAGCAATTCCCAGTCTACTTATATTTCACGTCTGTGACCACGTCTCCAAACTTCCACACCAACGTGAGGACATTCGAGGTCACGACAGATTCAACGTTAACCATCCCCCGGGTACACGACGGTGTTTATCTTGACCGAGTTTCGAACTCTCAACCCTTCGGATGTCAATCCGCTACTCATCTACCGGGCTAGCTATTGTGTACTCAGGCGAAGGATATTTGTCTGTAGCGCCATTTGCATTGAAAATAAAAAAAATTACAGGTGTCTCACCAAAATGATCGATGTTAATTAGATACGAGTTCTGCCCATTAACTTTCCGATTCTTTATTTTCAAAGAAAAAATCGATTAACGGCATTTTAAAAGCACTAACGAACCATCAGCCAATCAAGCATAAGATCTGTCTTCCGGAATCACGGTTTCAGTTGACAGTGGATCGCTGCGTCATTAGCCGCGTATTTCCGGAATGGGCGATGCCCCGGCCCATAGGGCGTCAGGAGGGGCGGGGAATATCGTGCTAAGACATCATCAATCTCGAAGAATTTCTTTTAATGAGAAGAGCGCTGAGAGCAGGGCATGACTCTTCCACGACACGAATTCTTAATCGAGGTGTGAACAGACGACGAGATCAATGACGGTCTCTAGGTCAAGAGAATACAATGAAGGGACTAATTATTACGTACACGTTGATGGCAATAAGCGAATCCTTATCCTGTAATATCACGTGTACTGAAACGGATAATGGTTATCAATACAACAGGATCCTATTGATCCGATGTCTGTAAACACAGCCGCACACTTGATTGACTTTTTTTGAGCCAAGCTGCTCCCAATCTATCATTAAAAAAATCAAAGCAAATTAATCTAATCAAGGTAGGTAGGTATTTTAATTAACGTCGCACTGTAATTTTGATCAGATGACGAGATCACACCTGAGCTTAAATTAATTTAATCGAGATTATGAAATGCTGTATCTGATATTCCCAAGAACAGATTTGTATGATGGAAGTCCAATAAATCAGTTGGTATTTGGTATTTGGTATTTTTTCAATTAACGTCACACTGGAGCAACACAACGGGCTATTGGTGACGGTCCGGGATCAATCCCAAAGGGAAAGATCCGGGGACAACACCACGTAATTTTGAACCGCGGTCAGATGACGAGGCAACACCTGAGCTGGCACCCCACTCTCCAAACTTCCACACCACGCCAACGTGAGGACATTTGAGGCCACGACAGATTTAACGTGCACCAGCCCCCTTTGTACACGACGGTGTTTGGCTGGATTCGAACTCGCAACCCTTCGGTTGCAAGTCCGTTACTCTTCCAACCGGGCCACCGCGGCCCTTAAATCAGTTGGAAGAGTAACGGACAAGCAATCGGAGAGTTGCTCGAGTTCGAATCCAACCAAACACCGTCATGTACAAAGGGGGCTGGTGCACGTTAAATCTGCCGTGGCCTCAAATGTCCTCGCGTTGGCATGGTGTGGAAGTTCGGAGAGTGGGGTGCCAGATCAGGTGTTGCCTCGTCATCTGACCGTGGCTCATATGGATCCATGGATCTTTCCCTTTGGGATCGATCCCGGACCGTCACAATAGCACGTTGTGTTGCTCCAGTGTGACGTTAATTAAAATACCATACCATTCCAATAAATCAGTAACAATCTAAGTAACACCAAAGCGATTGAGCCTAATAGAATTAACCCTCCAAGTGGTTTTGACGAGATATCTCGTCCATCAATATCTGACAAATTTTCCCAGTGACGAGGTTTCTCCTCATCAAGATATTGCCGATTCTTTTATGATGACGAGGTCAACATGAGGTCAGGTTTGCTAATGACGAAATATCTTGTCAAGACAGCCACCAGGAGGGTTAAAATTAGGGGCATTCACTTAAATGGGTTTAACAGGTAAGTTCGGTTAGGTTAGAGCTTACCTAACCACAACTATTCGATTCAATAACAGCACAGCTTTCACATGGAATTGGGTTTTTTGAGGAAACGTCAACTTGGTTTTAAGTTTATGAAATCAAGCATTATCCTCAAGTATATCCGGTAGCGGATTAGCAACTGGAGGGTTGTGGGTTCGAAACTCGATCCAACCAAAGACCGTCGTGAGTGCAGGGGCACGTTAAATTCGTCGTGGCCGGAAATGTCCTCGCGTTGACATGGTGTGGAAGTTTTGAAAATCGGGAGCCAGCTCAGGTGTTGACCTCGTCTTCTGTTCAAAATGGCGAGGCGTCCTTGGATCTTTCACTTCGGGACTGATCTCAGACCACCGTCAATAATACGCTGCATTGCTCCAGTGAGACGTTAATTCCACTACCCCCCCCCCCCCCTTAAGGTGTATGTATACACTAGAACATTTATTTTTTAATTTTGACTTTCAAAAATAATTTTTTTCACAATAGGTCATTGGCTTGTGATTAACTCATTTTAGTGTGAAAAATTCTGATTAAGCTACTCATTAATTATCTAATTTAGATATAATTAGCTAATTAGCATGTTTTTCGAACAGTGATATCTCAAATTCTAATGTGTTCAGAAGGGCAATTCCTGTCGGGAATCATTCCTAATATTATTCTTCATGTTTTGATCCTCCATCAAATTGCTAGAGGGAATGCGTTCTTTTTTACAATTTTTTTTCACGAAAGGAAGTCTAAAAAATCAAGATTTTTCAGGAATTTCAACATTTAAAACTCAACTAAAGATTCATTTTTTAACCAATAACTTCGACAGAGGGTCAAAACATCCACTGTATTACATAGATTATAATGACACAAAAGTAATTACAATAGATCGATTCATTGTTGCGTTATCACTGTTCGAAAGAAGCATCCTATTGCATAAACATAGTTCTTCAGAAATCGAGTTTAAAGTTTTGGAAACGTGTTTGTCAAAGGTGACAGTACCTAACCCAAACCCTTGTAACTTGAAAACTATTTCGAATATTTACAAGATCTCGGTACCGTAATATTTTGAATTATTAAAAAATCGATCGATATTTTGGTCAATTTTCGTGATTTGTAGTGTATACATACACCTTAAGTCTATCCAATCGACAGCACTCTTATTTTTAAAATTAATTGTAGAATTTTTATTCATGAAACTTTCCATACCTGCCATTGATTTCGCAACTCAGTCCGCAGTCTATGTGGTTCGTCGTGGAAAATTAATATACTTCTGAAACTGCAAAGAAATGATTTATTTGTAATAATAATTAATCATACACACAGACTCTAGTTTCAGTGGTGCACACGAGATTGCTGAGCTATCCCCAAAGCAATAGAAGGGGGGCATCGTGGCTCAGTGGGTATGCCCACTGCGCTAGCAACCTTTGAGTTGTAGGCGGCGCAGGTTCGATTCCTGCCAGGTGTATTCCTCCCTGGGTGTATTTCTCTCTTCTGTGTCAGTAAAGCTTTCACTGTGTGTGTCAATTACTTGATATTGTACGTTGTTTGATATTGTATTGTGTCTGGCGCAGCATGGCCAAATATGGCCCTAGCGCCTTAAAACCTCAAAACCAACCAAGCAAAGCAATAGAAAAATTACTTGACATCATCAATTGAAGTTCAGTAGATTTTCCTCAAAATTCTTCATCAATTCACCAATCTTAACCCTCCAAGTGGTTTTGCCGAGATATATCGTCCATCAAGCACTGGGAGACGCATTTAAAGGTGACCATCATCAACTGCCGCGTGCTTTCATATACACTATCTTGCCATTCGACACCCCTCGAAAAGCGCTTCGTATCATCCGTACACGTCATACAACTTATAAAAGACGTTGAACGGTTAGAATATTCTTATAGCAGCTACAGTTCTGGACAATTCTGCGCTTCCGACATTGGGGAAACACTTTGGTCCATACCTGTTTCAGCAGACAATGCTCCATGTAACGCGTGGTTAATAATTAATTAATAACACGTGGTTTGAGGAAATGGAAAAACTTCATTGGCCAGCCCAAAGTACAGATCTCAACCCCTTGGAACTCCTTTGGGATGAGTTAGAGCGCCGGTTGAGGGCCAGGCCCAAAAACCACCACTGAGTTGTTTGCCAATTTGAAGGATGAATGGAGCAAGATTCTTTGAGAAACGTATCGAAAATGGGTGGAAAGTCTTCCTCGAGTTGTCATTGCAGCGAAAGGTGGCCATACACGATACTCATGTCGTGCTGGGTCCTCTTTATATTAATAGTATGGGGTGTCCGGTGACGAATGGCCAGATAGTGTATTTGTTGCGAAGAATCCTAGAAAGGATTCTATTGGTCAAGAAGGTTCAGGGAAGACTGCGAGTTGGATGATGGAATAAGAGGAATATATAAAAGTAGAGTGAGCAATGGCATCGTTTTTATGTGCCCACGATCACGTGACCAAAAGTAGTAGTAACGTGACTCTTAGATTAACTTTCGTCAACTGGGTGGAATCCCAGCATCTATCATCTGATTGGTTCACAGCACGGAAATAGGCGCACATTCATTGATTCATCATCTGATGGGTCCGCTCGACATAGTGGCAGACTTTGACGATTTCACCAATTTTGTCGCTATTCTATCGAAATGCGCATTCAAACACCTGCCCAGTCATTAGACGTTAAATCGCCGAATGAGGCTATAAGGTGCCGAATCGGCCGATCAAGTTAATTTTCCACAGAGCAGTCACGTGACTACTAGTCTACATTTTGGTCACACTTTTTGAAGCTCCTCTCAATAGCAATGCTCAGTCTACTTGCATCTCACGTCTATGGATGGAATAATGAGTGCACGAAGCCTTAAAGGGTTAACCTAAACAAGGAGATAGGGGTAACCAGAATTGAGAATGCATCATTCATACAACCGCCAAACTAACGCCAATCTCAAAGTCGTACCAGCTCTTTCGACCCTGAGTTTGGCGTTAGATTTCAACCCTCATTGGCATCATGGTACCGTGGTCAGGGCATGTGTGGAAAGTTTCTGAGTAAAACTCTAAAAATGAAGAGAGAAGGGCCTGATCAAATTATTATCTATCCAAAACCTAAGGGCAGGTCGCGCACTGAAGAGAGAAGTGACAAACTTCAAACTAACATGCTCATGTGTTCATCAGTGTGTAGGAAACATGTTACGCAGCTTTAGAGTCTAATGTGTGCGACATGCCTAACAAACCTCAGTTCACAAGATGAACGTTAAGTCTAACACATTTAAGAAATCCGTTTTGAACTGATATTTGTGCATATGAATTTCTATAATGCATGTAAAATTGGAAAAACGTATACTTTTTCACTTTATATACGTAATTACACATTAAACTCAACGTTCAGATTAAGATTTCCTTACAATATATTTCAACTTAGTTGATCATAAATGCGCTGAAAAGTAAGCCGAAATATATTGTTTTCTAAATGAATATTAAGTGTTGTGATGCTTATATCATATGCGGATTGATTGAACAGAATGAAAATATCTTATTCAAGTAAAAAATGTAATAAGTAAAATATACTGTACTCACCAAAATCACTGTAATCATCATTTAATATCAATATTTACGATTTAAGATTAAACGTTGTGAGATTCGTTTGAAAGGTGTTGCCATTAGGAAAGCTCAATAATAATATGTAAATAATTTCGGGTAATGGAGGTAGGTCGGTATTTTAATTAACGTCACACTGGAGCAACACAACGGGCTATTGGTGACGGTCCGGGATCAATCCCAAAGGGAAAGATCGAGGACACCATGTAATTTTGAATCATGGTCAGATGACGAAGATATTTTGTGGGAAGTTAAGGTATACATTCTCTCCAATGTTTTTTACACTTATTAAATTGTTGGCAGAAAACTTCATGTTGTGATTATACTATACCTTCGAGTATAAGTATATAAAATAGAATGTCATTTTATAAAAAAGCTCACAAAATCTAAACTAATAACTGACACATGTTTCGATCTCGAATTTTGCTAGATCTGGTTTCTGAGTTCATAAAGTCCGCTGTGTTGTTCCAGTGCGACGCTAATTAAAATACCTACCTACATATTTCTGAGTTCATAAGCTCTATCCAAAGTGTAGCGTTTGAAAATGATAGAAAATATGAACAGAATAAAGCATCAATTTAAAATTTTAGTTTGCCTATCAATTCCAATGACAAATTTGACTTGTTTAGGATTGAATTCTGCGTCACTAGTACATTAGGAAACGTAATCACGCAAACGATGTTTAATTTTTTAAGAAAAGTAGGTGTAAAATTAAAAATTTTATTGTTAGAGTTAAGTTTTTGATTTTTAATAGTTTTTGGCAACACTAGTTTAAGCTGTAATAGTTTATTTGTATACACTAGTGTCATAAGGATACATATATCACGCAGACGATTTTTAATTTGGTGGAGATCTCGAATCCGGGGCACTAGCAATTTATAGCCAAACATGGCGACCTTGCTGTTTTGATCCAGCTTTATCTGACCTAGCTGTTTTGATCCAACCCTATGCAAAAGGTTTTTCACGTAGGAAAGTCCGCGGTTTTTTTAACGAATATACTGCTTTGGACGCCATCTTGATTTGGCGACAAACATGCCCCGGATTCGACATCTTTACCTTTAATTTTTTCTGAAAAGTCAAAAAATTGTGAGAAATTAAGCTAGAATATTTATTATTAAGGCTCTATTTTGTTTGGTTAAAGTAAAGCATAGCTTGAATACTAATTTGTCTCATAAAAACATACTGACTGAAGTTCCTTTGCAGGATCTCGGATTTAACAATTAAAGCGATATAAACTAATTTTAGAAAGGTCTCATTTTAATACATTCTTTTATTTTATAATCAATATTTTGCATGTTTTATTGCATGTATTTTCACTATAAGAGTTTTGGGGATGAATTTTTGAATGTCATTGCAATTCTGGATATATACAGGGTGTTATCAAAAGAATGGAAACACACTGGATTTATAAGGAATCCTTTACTAATATGGCGTAGGACAGCCTTTGGCATGTAATACAGCTTGGATTCGCCTGGAAATCGAATCATACAAGTGCTGAATAGTGTTTAGAGGAATATTGTACCATTCTTCATGGAGGTATTGTAAAAGTTCCAGGAGAGATGCTGGTGGAGGATATCGATACCGGATTGAACGCTCTAGAATAGACCATAACGGTTCGATTATATTGAGGTCGGGGGACTGTGCTGGGCCAAGGTAGATGTTTCAGTTCATCCTCGTGTTCATCAAACCATGATTGGGCCAGTCCCGCTGCATGAATAGGAGCATTATCATCCTGGAAAATTCCATCTCCTGCAGGAAACAAAGTTTGCATCATAGGATGGACCTGGTCAGCTAAAACTTCTCTATACTTCTCCCCAATGATCCTTCCTTTCAGGGTTACGATTGGGCCAGCAGAAAACCACGACATGGCTGCCCATACCATGACAGATCCACCTTCATGCTTGACAGTTGGAAGGAGACAATCACGATCATACGCTTGTGCAGGTGTCCTCCAAAAGTGCACCCATCCTGTTGTGGGGAAGTGTGAAAAATGATTCGTCTGACCATTTAACTGTCTTCCACTTATCAATCGACCAGGTTTTGTGGTTGTGGCACCACTGTAGACGACGTTTGGCATTAACATCTGTGACAAGTGGCTTGGGAATTGCTACTCTGCCGTAAATGTTGTTTATGAAGGTGCCTCCTAACTGTAATTATTGACACTGGAGAATCCAGATACTGATTGAGCTCTGCGGTCACTTTGGCTGCAGTTGTTTTCTTTTTAGACATTACAATCCGCTTCAATACCCGTCGGTCTCTTTCACTCAGCTTCTCCTTCCGTCCACTATTTTGCTTTGCCGAGCTTGTCTTGCCGCGCTGTGTGTACGTTGTCATGACTTCAGACACCGTACCTCTAGAAACGCCTAAAAGCTGGGATGTTTCAGTCACAGTTGCTCCAACTGGTCGGGCTCCTACAATTTGGCCTCTTTGAAAGTCTGTGAGGTCTGACATTTTACGCTTTTGACAAAAATCCACGACGTATACAACTTCACTAAAGCTACCTCATACTACCATGATATATAGTACTTTTTATATTAAAAAAAACTGGTAGCTAGGATTATATTTTAATGCTTACGAAGCGCATTCTTAAATGTCACTTTTATTCACAGGTGTTTCCATTATTTTGATAACCACCTGTATATATATAAGTGTCCATTTGCTATGTCACATGAATTTGACTAAATTTATGTTGGTTGTAGCTGGAACTTCAAGATGTCGGATAAAATTCACTTCCGATTCGTTACTGGTTCGGGCAGTGGTAGCCCGGTCGAAAAAGTAAGAGATCGAAACTCAATTCAACCAAAGACCGTTGTATACGCGGGGACTGGTGCACGTTAAATCTGTCGTGTCCTCAAATGACATCATGTTGGCCTGGTGTGAAAGTTTGGCTAGTGGGGTGCCAGCTGTGTTCACCTCATCTGACCGTGGTTCAGAATTACGAGGTGTTGTCCTCCGTTCTTTCCCTTCGGAATGGATCCCGGATCGTATGCTAATAGCCCGTTGTGTTGTTCCTATGCGACGTTTAGTCAATTATCTCCCACCAACACTTTTATTTCACAAAAAATATTAATTATTTTATTCATATTTGAGTTCTCTATCATTTAAGGGGGTAGTTGAATTACCGTCGCACTGCAGCAACACAATGGGCTATCGGAGACTGGAATCTATCCCGAAGTGAAAATAACAACCCTTCATTTCGAACCACGGTCAGATGAATTCAACACCTGAGCTGACACCCCACTCTCCAAACTTCCACACCAAGCCAACGTGGGGACATTTGAGGCCATGGCAGATTTAACGTGCACCAGCCCCCACGTACACGACGGGCTTTGATTGGATGGAGATTCGAACTAACCATTCTCCGGTTGCTAATCCGCTACCCTTCCAATCGGGATACCGAAACCACTGCGGGGTTTGTAGCAAATCGTTATTAAATTCCCACTTTTCCTATAAATTATCTTGCTTCGGTAGATTTTTCAAACAATCTGATGTTTAGGAAGTGGTGATTACTCTGACGATTGAATTGGTATCTTCGGAGGTATGTCTGTCCTGCTCAATCTACACAGGGTGTCTCAAACTTTTCGTACAAACTTTAAGGGAGGTAAGGAACACAAAAATAAACAGTATTCATATAGAGATGTGACAGCTTACTGAGCTGCGAATAGATTAATTTATTTACAAGGGTTGGATAAAAAGTAATGGCAATAACTTTGTAATTCGACGTATGCGAACCAGATGGCGCTGGCATCCTCTGAGCTGATAAAAGACAGTCACGTGAACGCATGTGGTGACAGGTGATTTTGACTCAATAGTACTTTGAGGCTTGACGTGCAAAGCGAAAGAGAAAGCGCCATAACAATATGTTTACAAAGCAGGAACAACGTTCTTGGATAAAAATCGAAGTTGCACTAGGCCATATACTACTGTGAATTCCTGAGACATCATCTGCGTCCACCACTCTGGAGAAAGCGATATCACCTGTTGCCTTCGAATCCAATCATCCTCCATGAGAATGCACGGTGTCATACTGCTGTCACGGATCTCCTGCGACGGTGGGAGGTACTGGAACATCCGCCATACTCACCGGATATGAGTCCGTGTGACTCTGATCTCTTCGCCAAAATAAAAGAACCACTACCGAGGGATCCATTTCAACAGTAGGGAGGAGATTCTCCGTGCTGTATGGCGATCGTTGCGGGACATCAACAGAAGTGGTTGTGCTGAAGGTGTAGGGCGCCTTCCTGTCATTTGGCAGAAGGTGGTATACATGACAGGTGATTATATCGAAGGAATGTAAGTGTTTTTAACTGTGATAATAAAGTCATTTCAGATCTATCGATGTGTTGAGACTACTTTGTATCCATCCCTTGTACATTATTGGCGTGGTGTGGAAGTTTGGAGAGTGGGGTGCCAGCTCAGGTGTTGCCTCGTCATCTGACCGTGGTTCAAAATTACGTGGTGTTGTCCTAGGATCTTTCCCTTTGGGATTGATCCCGGACCGTCACCAATAGCCCATTGTGTTGCTCCAGTGTGACGTTAATTAAAATACCCCCCTTTGTACATTAAAAAAACAAGCACAACGCATGTCACGAAACATGTTTTATTATATCAAAAGTACATAACAGACAACACACGATAATATTGAAAAGTCAGTATTTACAAGGTTGTTAGCAATTCAAACAATTCACTCACAGAATCGATACAACGTAGTAATTTCTTTTTGATTGGGCGTTTTCATGAAAAGTCTAGACCAGCGATTTCCAAACTTTCAGTCCAAAGACTCCGTTGAAATTAAAAAATGACGCAGACCCTATGAGATTATAAAATTAAATGCGACCTGCATGAAAGCATAGTGATCCTTATTTTCAAACCTAACCCTTCTGATGGGCGCCTAGACGAGATATTTCGTCACTAGCAAAACTGACCAGATCTTGAAGGACGATATACGTCTTCATTAGAAGAAAACTTACCATATCTTGGTCTCACAATCACGAAAAACGGCGATCAAAGTCTTGAAGATGAGATATCCATCATTGAAAAATTGGTCAGATCTTGATGGACGAATTATCTCGCCTAAACCTCTTGGAGGGTTAATATTGGGAGTTAAATAATTAGATATAAAATAAAGTATATATTAAGCGTTTTTACACTAAGGATTGGTGATAACAACTTAGAGTTCTGAAACTGAGAAAAATTAGAATTCTGAAATAAATAAGCGTAAAATATTATGTAGTTAATTAACGTCTCATTGGAGCAACACAACGGGCTATCGGCAACGGTCCGGGATCAATCCCTAAGGGAAAGATTCAAGGACAACGCCTCGTAATTTTGAACCACAGTAAATACTATGTAAACTCTTATTAATTGAACTGTATTAGAATCCGAAGGATCTTCACGAGAAAAATTACATTAAAAACGCATCAAAATATATACTTTAATCTTAATGTGAACAATGAAACTCTTAACAAATGACTGAGCAATGTTTGGTTTACTATCTGCAATTTCATTAAGTGACTCAAATTTAAGTCAGTAAATACTGGAATATCCTATGAATTGTTTCAGGTTTTAAAACGTAACAGAATCAGAGAAAATAATGGAATCTTTTATTTTCAGCGAACACTGGGGATCGTTGGATCACACTTTGGGAACCGCTGGTGCAAACCACCTGTTTCAGAGAATCCACACAAAAAATGCCCGATTCATCCAATGTGCATGTGGTGTTCTTGTAAGACCCCCTCCAAATACATACCTTTTCTCCTCGGAAGCTTAAATGGGAACTAATCCAACAAACATCCCATAACAATGAACTGAATTTTGCAGCTGATTTATATTTTTAATAATGAGATAATTAGATAAAAGAAATATTCTTTCTCTGGATTCCATGAAACGATAGATATATCGATAAAATTCAATAATATAATTATATAGAATTTATGTGCAAGCGTCTAACAGGTTGTGAAAAGATTCCATCATTTAACCCTCCTGGTGGTTGTCGCGAAGAGGTATCTCGTCATTAGCAAAACTAACCTATAACGAGATATCTCGTCGTTAGAAGAAAACTGAAAACCCACTAGGGAAATATATAATTCAATGAATAAAAAAACATAATCATATACTCCTTCGTTCGTTTCTAAATATACGAGATGTACGATTATATTGAAATCTCTCTATACAAGTTCCATAAAAATGGCTTTTAAAATCTCCATTAAATAAATTTATATTCTCGGTTCTAGTCCATGCACTAGGTCCCAAGTCCTTCTAAAATGAATTGCACTTATAAAAAGTCCAGGCGTCACTTAGACGCCCAAGTGGCACAACTGTCATCATCGACAGGAAGAGTATTTCGTTCTCTCAACACAACAGATTAATAATAATACTTCACAAGCGAATCGACGGTGGATATTCGTCGAAGAGCTCATAAACACCGTGGCGCAGTTGGAATCGTCCCTCCTTGAGTTAGTATCCGCTATTTAGAGCTGGAAGTTGGCGACGGAGTTGTTGCTGAAGGTGTCTTGTCGGAAGTTCTTGTTGGATCGCAGCGTATGGTGAGAGTATTCGGAGTAGTGGTCGGATTCGACGCCAGGTGGCACCACCATCACTGGTTGGATGTTGGTGGATTTCCTGGATGGGGTGGATTGGTTGTCGGCTATGAAGGCACTGTTCACCTCACCTGGAAACAAAAGAATGTTTTTAAAAAATTTCAAAGGGAAGCCAGACGTGCCAGAGAAATACACTCATGTCCATATTTATCTTTACATACCCAAAAATAATGATATTCCATGAAATATCCAATCGATGTAATCCATTTTTGCAGGGAATGTGTGAAAGACAAGCCTAATTAGAATTATCCAATCAGAAGTGATCAAACGGTTTCTGATATGCAAATCAAGGCGTTACGTCATCCGACGGTGAATCAAGCGCTTTGCACAAAGTGAATATCTGAGTGAATTTCTGCAATATAGCGTTTGATTTCAGTGTGTAATGACTCAAAACGGTTTGTTATGGCTCCGAAGTACCATTTGGAAGAATCTGTGAAGTGACGAATTATCGGCCGTTTAGAAGTAGGGCAGACAATCATGGAAGCAGCGAGATGAGTGAATATTGTCCGTTGTGTTGCTCCAGTGCGACGTTAATTCAAGTACTTACATACCCTTCATTATCAGAATCCACTACGGCAATTCTCGGAATTGCAAATGAAACAAATGTTAATCTTTCCTACTCGTAATTATTCAGTTTTGCATTTTACCATACATGCGTTTCCGCAACAATTTATTGTCGGTCAAACACCTTTATGGGCGGGTAATAATCTCAATGTAAATATTGTTCGCCAGTTTCAAGGCTACCATGCGTTACACTAGCTATCAACACTTGTAGAATAATTGCTCCTCAAAAGCGATACAGCATAAATAAACTTTCGACAGGGGCGTGGTCGGACATTTAAATGTTTGTTTATACGGTTAATATGTAATCAGCATAAAAAACATAAAAACTGTCAGAAATGCATTTGTGTATCAGAAATACGTGTCGTGTTTTCCTAATCTAAAAAATAGCCCGTTGTGTTTGCTACAGTTGTGACGTTAATTAAAATACATGCCATACCTACGTAATCTAAAAACGAAAAATCGAAAATTCCAAAGCAAATTAGGTGTTCCAAAATAACGAGGTGAAGTCCTCGGACCTCTCCCTTCGGTATTGATTCCGGACCATCGCCAATGACCCGTTGTGTTGCTCCAGTGCGACTAAATACTAGTTAATTAATTAACTACCAACTAACTACTAAAGTATATTAAAGGATATATTAGTTGGATCGAGACCCTAAAACAGAATTTTAGAGGGGAGGTACGTAGGTATTTCAATTAACGTCGCATTGAAGCAACACAACGGGCTATTGGCGACGGTCCGGGATCAATCCCGAAAGGAAAGATCCGAGGACAACACCTCGTAATTTTGAAACACTATCAGATGACGAGGCAACACCTGAGCTGGCACCCTATTCTCCTAACTTCCACACCACGGCAACGTGAGGACATTATAAGGCCACGACAGATGTAACGTGCGCCATCCCCTTCATACAAGATGGTCTTTGGTTGGATTCGAACTCGGAACTCTCAGGTTGCTAATCCATTACTCTTCCAACTGGGCTGCATTCATCTCATCTCAATTGCATTTCATCTAAACATCTCAAATGGAAAACAAATGTAGAAAAAAAAAATTCAAGTGCTGACCTTTGTAGAGTGATCCGGAA
This sequence comes from Meta bourneti, assembly GCA_933210815.1. Classification (NCBI taxonomy): domain Eukaryota; kingdom Metazoa; phylum Arthropoda; class Arachnida; order Araneae; family Tetragnathidae; genus Meta; species Meta bourneti. The sequence goes on along the minus strand of OW119923.1, from coordinate 107,678,859 downwards.
GTGATGTAGTTCTCCGGCAGCAGCTTGACGTACCGGGTGCCGAGGACAAAGGCGAGGGCCGCCAGCACTGCGCAATCGCAGACGCCGATGATGGCCAAGATGTATGCCCACCGCACGCCGCACTGGCCCGGGTTGTAGTCGTCGGCCTGCGCCCCGCACACCTCCCGCACGATCTCAGAGTCCCATCCCGCTGGAAAGGTCAGCACGCCGATCACCATGCAGGTGGCTGGAAAAGGGAAACGGAGCATCAACAACAGCTCGAATATCATCGGAAAGAGTTTGTCAGAATTAATGTTGGTTAGACCTTTGATAAGTCATTGGTTTCATAACTTTATGTACTTCCACACGTTCCACTTAACCCTCCAAGTGGTTTTGACCAGATATCTCGTCCATCAAGACCTGACCAATTTTGTTAATGACGTCACCAAGATATTGCCAATTTTGTAATGATGAGAACATTCCATTTAGAACATTCCATTTAGAACATTCCATTTAGAACATTCCATGTAGAACGCTACATGTAAACATTCCATTTAGAATATTCCATGTAGAACGTTCCATGTAAACATTCCATGTAGAATATCCCATGTAGAATATCCCATATAGAATATTCAATGTAGAACGTTCCATATAAACATTCCATGTAGAATATCCGATTTAGAATATTCCATGTAGAACGCTCCATGTAAACATTCCATTTAGAATATTCCATGTAGAACGTTCCATGTAAAAATTCCATGTAGAAAGTTCCATGTAGAATATTCCATGTAGAAAGTTCCATGTAAACATTCCATGTAGAATATCCCATATAGAATATTCAATGTAGAACGTTCCATATAAACATTCCATGTAGAATATCGGATTTAGAATATTCCATGTAGAACGTTCCCTGTAAACATTCCTTCTAGAATATTCCATCTGGTCAGTTTTCTTCTAATGACAAGATATCTCGTCCATAAAATATTGCCGATTTTTCGATGATAACGAACAAAATTTAGTTTTTTTCTAACAATAGCGAGATATCAGGTTCATAAAGATGCTGCCGATTTTATGATGAAGAGATCAAGATCTGATCAGTTTTCTACCAGTGACGAAATATCTCGTCTATAAAGATCTGATATGATTTTGCTAATTATATACTTTTGCTAATGAGATATCTAGTACCTTTGCTAATGAGATACCAACCATCAAGAGGGTTAATCGCATAAGTTTATAGCACCTCCACCCAATAAAACACAAAATACATTTCGGAACTATTTATGAAAAACAGGTAGTTTAACTAACGTCGCACTGGAGCAACACAACGGGCTATTGGCGACGGTCAGGGATCAGGCCCGAAGGCAAAGGTTCAAGGACAACAACTCGTTATACGGCGTCTCTATAACCTCTATAAAAGGCATATGTCAAGCTGATTGTAGATGGCGCTAGTGTTTCTAGTACGTATTCCGAGCTTGACGTCACCTGGCTTGTTTATCGAAAAGGATTTCGGCATTTAGCTAACAAAAATTCCAAAGAATAAATTCCGAATTGAAATATGATAGTTGATTGGTCATCACCAATTAGATTACACCACAAACCGGCGATGAACTACATTTTAAGGTAGTCCCGATGTGCGTCATGCGAGAACCATTGGGACAGGAGAAAAAAATATCCTCAAATCGTCTGATTTGTGAGGGCTTAATCCCTTTCATACCAGTTAAAGGGGGAGCTGATAAAACAAAACTTAAAATGTACATTTCCTAATCGGTCCATTTTGAATCACGGTCAGATGCAGTTTGGACAAATGATTTAAGCTATTTAAACACATGTCTGAAAATTTGATTGCTCTATTAAACTAAGAAAATAAGAGATGTGAAAGATTGAGCTTTTCTAATTAATTTCTTTGAAATTGCCTCTTTATTCCAGGCTGCCAGTAAAAGAAATTAATACTGTATTATTCGCAAATAAATTAAAAACAGTGAACAACTTCTTTTCAAAAGCCAAACAGGTTCGTATCGCCATTTTGAAGGAACAAATAAGTTTTAAGAACACGCTTAAGCTCAAGATGAAAGGACAAATCCCATTTTTCAAAGCAACAAAAATAAATTAACAAATCCAGTTAACCTATTCTCCTTTTACAATTTCTATTGAATGAATCTTTGACTAATTTATATACAGAACAACGAAGTAGAACTCATCAGAAAAATCGATTAAACAAGGACGAGTGATTTATCGTCATCGAAAAAGAAGGTGGGAACCAAAACACAAATATTTCCCTGATAGTTATCTGAATTTAAACAAACTGTAAGATCAATTGAGGAAAACAACTTCTCCAATCCTTCATTGAAAAGTTGTAAGAATCAGATTTCGTAACAGCAAATGCTATCGCACCCAAGCCATCGACGCTTGAATTCATTTCACTTCCTTTGTAGATATCCTTTTTGTAGTGCAAACGATAATGGAAACTAAAAACAAAAGGAGTCGGCTGAAATTAATTTCAGAGTTAATGGTAAAATAATTTTAAAATTCTAGTCTGATGAGGAAATGTTTTCTTACTTGTGTTATGCAATAAGTGCTTAAAATAAGGAGTCACGAGAATGCGTATCCATTTTATTTCTTTATAAATTCAAGAAGCAATTAACGTTTCAATTTTAGTTTCTGATGATGTTACTGATCGCGCTTTTTCAATTTTGATGCTTGAACCGTCTCAACGAAATTAACTTATTTAAAATGTGTTTTTAATTTTAGTAGATTATTCATTGCATTATTATCGTCTGCCATCGTAGCATCGATTTTAATATTATATGTTCCAGTTTGGCAACTAAACGATTTAATATTGTTTATTTTGGTGATTGAGTTGGAGATTTCGCTTCAATAAGCAGCATAAAAGAAAGCAGATAAAAAACTTGGTCTATATTATTATATCTCGATGGATACATCTATATTTTTCTGTAGTAAGTTAAAATTGTTTTTTATCTTTGGAAATTACTGATTAATGAATGAAGATGTTTTGGAGAAATTACATCTTTTAAGGAAAGAAACAATTTTCAATCCAAAAGTAATGTTCTTTTTTATGAAAAACGCTTGTAATAACTTATAAATGGAAACAATCATCAGGCTATTAAGAAATTGAAATTAAAGTTTGGAATCTATATATATAAAATAGGATGTGTGTATATATATGTATATACGTATATTTTCTATACAAATCTACACCGTTTGACCAATCCACACCAAATTTGGTTCACTTATACTTTAGAACACTGCAGTCAGCGTAGGCTAACTCTTAACCCCCGTTCTATTGGCTCTAGGGGGCTAAAAACTATTCGAAATCGCCATAGAAATAACATTGAGCATAGATTGATTGCTTTAGGCAGCTGTGGTTGCTTTACCAGTGTGGATCGAAAAACAATTTTTTCCGAAACAAATTAAATTACAATATTTATGTTTGAACTGACTTTTTAGTTCTTTCCATGATGTAAATAAATTAGATATTTTATTGATGAAGAAAGAATATTTTAAAATATTTATTTTTGGGCAAGGAAATTCAAGGAAAGGTTTTCAGGAGTTCAAGGATGATTTTCATGGAAAGTCGGTATGTATTTCGACCAACTTTCCTTAAATAATTTATTGAATACGTAATGATTTGTAGAATTCTGTTTCATGAGCTTTTTAGGTAAGGCGTATAACTTATTTTAAAATGTCCGGAATAGTTACATGTGAATCTTCCGTTGAAAGTAGTGATTTTCTTTCTTAAAAATTCTGTAAAATCGACCTTCTGCTTTTTGAAAAAATGTTATGTATTCAGTTTAATTTGTCTACACCGATTACATTTATTTCTAACCCAAGCACCGTTATTCCGAAAAGCACAAACGAAAAACTCATTGATCATAAAAGCGTAATTTTGCTACTCGGTATCAATATATTCAGGAATTAAATGTATATATTTGCGTCCAAAGTATATTGTAGAAGCTATGAAAAAGTTAAAAAGTATTTTCCGTACAACTTAAATGATTGCATTTTTCTGTGAAAAAAAAATGATTCTAATTCAATTTAACCATTTCAACCCGAGCAACGCCGGGTAATTCAGCTAATTTCTTATAAAAAACTTCTTTTTAATGAATGGAAATTTAAAAATATATATTTCAGTGCAAAATAAAAACAGACGTTTGAAGAAAAAAAAGAAAGGAAATAAGGATTTATAAAGGATAAGGATTTGAAGAAAAAAAAGAAAGGAAATAAGGATTTAAAATGAATGGCATTTCGTAGGTAGTGTTCGTATGTGAAATTTAGTGTGATAAGAATTGGAACATTTTTAATGCATGAATTTTAACAAAATGGAGAAACATAAAACATTCTGAAGTTATTTTTCTCTAGGACAATTCAATGTTTACGTGCATCATTTGCAATGCATAAGAATTCTGAAAAGCTTTGATATAGATATTTTTGTGCCAACACTTTTGGCGAGCATTTTGTAGCGAGTTGTGGCTGGCAAAGGCAACCCCGCTTTATTAGGAATATGGCAACCTCGCTATTATTTGAATCTAATTACTTTTTGTAAATCATTATTTTTTGTTTTTACCATGCCTCTATTGCTCTAGTTTGCTCAAATTAATTTGATGTTCTTTTATATTCATATCATATAGCCTGGTTCCATTAGACTTAAATCTAATAAATTATTTAACTTGGACAAATTTCTATTACAATATTTCAGAAAAAGTAATCATCAAAGTAAATACCGATTTTTTATAATTTTAAAATTATTTCGTTAATTTTTGAATTATTTTTCGTTAAACCTAAAACGGTGTTTTTCAGAGAAATTCTTCCTTGGCGACATAAAGAGCTCGCCAAAAAATGCGCCAAAAGTGTTGCCACAAAAAAGTCTAGAAAATCAAAATGTAGAGAATTCTTGAAAAGTCTAAGCTTGAATTCGATTGTTTTCAGAACGTTCTGATGAGACGAAAAAAGAAAAAATCACAATTTCATTCTGCCTTATAAAATGTTCCACGTCGAATACAGACAACTTTTATCGTTTGCAAATCAAGATATTAGAGCATCTGGCGGTGATCTATTGTTCGCGATGTTCTTCAAAAACACATTTGGAAACATCCGGTTGCAACACTTAGTTCTTTAATTGCTTTAATCGTACCGTTGCCATCATAACATATTTATAAGTGTGCTGAGTTAATGGCGGTTTTATAATTCAAAAATCACGCTCTAACGATTGCGATTATGATTAATGGGTGACAAGCAGACCTTGAAATCGATCGAGTAAATATCATACCGATCGAAAAGTATGTCTAGTTAGAATAACAGCCGTTGTACGTCATGTCCCGTTGTAATGATGATTAAAATCAATTACGAAGGCACTAATGGGTTGTATTCCGTATCTTGGATCTGAGATCTACTCGACAGAGATCCACCACGAAATTGAACACAATTAGGTATTCGACTTTTTGTCCTGGTTTGGGACAATGGAACTGAGAAGGCAAGCTGAGTAAGAGATGTCATAGTTCTCAAATGGTGTCGGTATTTTACGTATTGTTACAAGGGCCGCGGTAGCCCGGATGATAGAGTATCGGATTAACAACTGGAGGGTTACGAGTTCGAAATTAGGTTCAACCAAAGACCGTCGTGTAATAAGGGGGGCTGGTGCACGTTAAATGTCCTCACGTTGGCATGGTGGGGAAGTTTGGAGAGTGGGGTGCCAGGTCAAGTGTTGACATCGTCATCTGACCTGGCTCAAGATGACCTGGTTCAAGATGATGAGGTCTTATCCTCGGATAATTCCCTTCGGAAATTGATTCCGGACCGTTGCCAATATCCCATTGAGTTGCTTCAGTGCGGCGTTAATTCAATTACCAACTACCTCGTAACATTAAATTATCCATGGCACATAGGTATTTAATTAACGTCGCACTGGAGCAACACAACGGGCTATTGGTGAAGGTCCGGGATCAACCCCTGAAGGGAATGATCCGAGGACATAACGTAATTTTGAACCACGATTAAACTATCTATATTGAAGGAGATGGAATGTAATGGGTAATTGGTTGTTTTTAGGTTTCATGGAAGAGCCAATGAAAGTATTAGAATTTCTTTTCGGGAAATAAATTCAGTGTCCATGAATATCTTCGAACTTTGTCTGGTAGAATCCATTGTCTTGATTCTTTTACCCATCAACGGATTTGTGCTTTTTAGTTAATTCTGTTCGAAGAGTTACTAATGTCACATTAAATACAACAAATTAAATTTTATTCCAAAATGAATGGGTCTTCGAATCTTTCCCTTCGCGATTGATCCCGGACCGTCGTCAATAGCCCGTTGTGTTGCTCCAGTGCGACGTTAGTTACCATTACCAAAATGAATGGGTTGAAATTGGCAGTAATAATACTCATCGAGCATTAAGAATGCGCCATTTTGTTTTGTCCCTTTCTGCAGAAAATCGCCATTTTCACACCTCTAAAAACCATTTCACTCCTGTCGCCAATTAAGCGGACAATGTCCGATGAAATAAACGAAAAAAAAAGGAACTCGTTTCCCACAAACACTCTCACAAATGTCTTAACAGAATGTCAGGACACATTACCAACAAAATGGCTTCATTAAAAACACCGTGCAATTTGTTGCTCAACAGATCTGGATACTTTAAGCAGATAAAGAGCACTCGTACAGGACCATTTGACACTGTCCCATTGTTACCAAATGGGCTTTTCCTTTATGGTCTGATATACCCTCCCTTTTTCTGAGATGCTCATTATGCAACGGAGAATACCGTAATCGACTTTTGTTCCGAGTTAGCCTCATTCGATTTGGAATTATGTTTCCTTTGTTGGCAACAAGATGTAGCGGAGATTGGAATCGGAGAAAAAAGAGAATCTTTAGGACACCGACGTTTGGAGCAGAATGACAGAAGCTCAGATTGATCGGCGATTGATTGCTATATGAAGGTCATTAGTGTTAGTGCGGGGAAACACTAAAAAAGTGACCGATTCTGGACAATAGCCTTTGATAATGAGCTACAAGGCACTAAATTAACATCAGCAGTTTTTAAAACCGAGACAAAACAAGTTCAAAAAGGAATATTTCTTGAAAAGAGGCATCTAGCAATGTTAACGTAGCTGCAACTCAATCCACACACTGGACCAGCATATGACACGAGACATGCGCATGCGTACTCCGTCTCCGTTCAGGTACGCGGGCGTATGTCGGCCTCCTTTCTGTCGCAGGACTAATGCTGGATCAATGTGCGGCTCGCCATTTGCATGTTGTCAACATGACGTAGAAGGTAGGTAGTTGTATTTACGTCATACTAGAGCAACGCAATTGGTGACGGTCCGGGATCCATCCCGAAGGGAAAGATTCGAGGACAACACCTCGTGATTTCGAACCACGGTCAGATGACGAGATCAACACTTGAGAGATCAACACCCCCGCTGTAGTAGGACATAAAACAAAAGCTAATCTTCGTGACGCCGACGTAGAATGACAGAAGCCTTGATTGATCTTAGATTGATTAATATATGAACGTCACAAGTTAGTTACAGTTACAATTAGAATGGTGAGATAGTAAAAATGTGACCGATCCTCCACAATAAATATTTGATAAAATAATACGCGACACTAGGTTAATCTCAACAATTTTTTGAATGTGAAATAAACAAAAAATTTAAGTATATATAAAAATAAATATATCTCTATAAGTATAAAATTAAGTATATAAAATACATCTACTGAGATCTGATATACCATTGTATCTATTCTACCTTTAGGGCTGTGAAAGCGCGATTATTGTAGAGACGTTGCTGAAATGTTTTACCATTCGATTCTTGTCCAAAATCAAAACAATGGCGGTGCTTTCCACATCTCTATTCTTATTAATCTCTAATCCATCTCACTTTTGACATTAAAATCTCGGGAAGATTGATTACTGGGAAAGGAAATAGACTCATTGTCGAAGAGGTTTTTAAACTTTAATACAAAAATGGAGAATATTTGGACTAATTCGTCGCTTGGTACAATATCGTGGCCATCTCTAAGCGTTGACATATTCATGATAGCTGAATTGATATGACATTTCTTTAATCTGCAAATAAGTGGACATTTTTATTTTTCCCTGTGATATTCTTTTGATATGCTTTTCTGTTTTTAATATCTTATCGATTGTACATGTAAGCTTCGTGCTATACGGGGAAGAGAAGTACGACTAAATAAAAAATAAATAAGTAAGCACAAAACGGCCTAAAATGGAAAAAAACTCAAACTATGCCATTGGATACTTGATATTCTTACACAAATCGACTAAGTTGTGAGAAATTACGAAACTTCAGAAGCATTTCCATTTTACCAGTTTGCCATTTAGATTAAAAATTCCATATTTCTTTCCATCCAGTATTAACGCACACTGAGAGAAAAAGAAACGGAAGCAGGCCGACATCACAATTACGTCACTTTTTCATTGTTCTTTTAGGTTGAAGAACTCAAAAAGTTTTGTGGTGCATAAAAAATGGAATAATCTCGTGAGAAGAGTCGCCATTTGTATTTGGACAATCAACTCAGACGATCCTGAGCTCTTCTTCCTGTTGCCACTGGCGTTGGAGAACTCTTGAAAAGGAAATAAAAAAACAAATTCCGGGGTTAACAGCTGTCATCGGATTTATTTCACAAACAATGGAGGAAAGCAGGGGAAAGTGAAATCGGTTTTCGCTCTTCAATTCTTACATAATTCCATTGTCAGGCACAAATCTGGATGAATTCTTAAAGAATGAAAACGAACAAAGCCGTCTATAAGTCAGAATAAGCAAAAGTGTTGCCACTTCCGCGTTCATTTCGTTGAATTATCGTTGGATTATATGATGGGCAAATGCTTCACTGTTCTTTAGATAATTTTTTTATTTGTCTGATTTCTTGGTGATCAAAAGAAAGTTTCATTGTTTCTGATCGAATTGTGACTGGGCTTGGCTTTTAGATTAACTGAACTACCGTGTGTTACGAAATGATGAGAAAAAAATTGTTTAATGTATCCATTTTCTTTCATTTTTTCACCCTCCAAGTGGTTTCGATGAGATATTTCGTTCGACCTGACTAATTTTGCTAATGACCAGATATTTCGTCATCAAGATATTGCCGATTTTTTATGATGACTAGATCAAGATCTAAGCAGTTTTCTTCTAATAACGTGACATCTAATCCATCAAAGTATGGTCAGTTTTGCTGATTACGAGATATCTCGTCCATCAAGATATGGTTAATGTTGCTAATGACAAGATACCTCGTCAAAACAACCACCAGAAGGGCTAAAATAAAAACTACTAGACAAGTTGAGGGAAAAACTTGTCAAATTTTAAAAGTACCATATTTCTCTTTTCAAACTGATTATTAAACTGTTTAAATTGCACCGGTGATAACACAAATTTCGTTGCCTTAAAAGTTATATTTACTTTCGTGGGACATCGATTACTGGGATTGGATTGGATTTTGGGGTTTTATGGCGCAAGGTCCAAACATGTACAAGCTGCGCCATCGATTACTGGGAATGCCGATATTTTATCGAAATCAAAAACTTATCCTTGCTTTAGACAACCTTATTAGTTAGCTCCATTTACAGGCGTTGTTTGGGGAATAATAAAAGGGAACTTCCAACTTTTATATAAAATTTGTATATCGATGGGTAAACAGCGATACACACAAATATAAAAAATGGTCATTATCATTCGAAATATATGTAATAATTTTTTCCTCCTTTAATGTCAAGAATCAGTATATTTATTCTTATTGCTGCTTTTTTCATTTTCGTGTTCTACCGCTCTCTGGTGAACCAGAACATCGCATCTAGAACGTACACGCGCGCATGTTTCTGCGCATATCTATTTTATATAAAATGTAATCAAGGTCTTGTTCTGATTCAGATAAGATCAGTCGAAAGAGCGCCTTCGCACATTCGCAGTTGTTTCTTTACCAAAAAGACGATAAAATACGAGAACAGAGAGAGAATGATAAATGTTGCACAAGGACTAACTGCGCATATTAGCTGGACTGGATGCTGGTCTCAATGGGGGCATGGGTCAAACTATCACCAGTTCTGGACAAGAGACAATTTGTTTCTCCCACTTGGATTTTCATTTCCCCTTGGAGTAGTAGGACAGTTTTGTCTCGACGAGGTATCTCGTCTCTACAAAATTAATCAGATCTAAATGGACGAGATATCTCGTCGAAACACTTGGAGGGATAATCAATCATAGTAAGAAACCATTTGAGGCTGAAAGGATGGGTCATATCAGCATTCCCTGGTTGGTTTTAAGCTGTGAAAATTAAATCCGTTGTCAAATAGGAAGCTAAAGGCGTGCAGACCACACAGAGGTGCCGGTGCGAGCGGTGAAAAACGTTCTGATTGGTCTGTGCGTGTTTGCCTTGCGTCTTACTCTTTCTGTTTGACTACCGGCTTCAGGATTTAAAGATAGAAAGTAACGTCTTACTCAGATTTGTGTCTAATTTTTTTTCATCTATTTTTATTTGTTTATAATTTTTTTATTATTTTTGCCACCATTTTAATTTTATTTTATCACGGCATCCCCCTAAAATGCTAATACAACCAATGACTTTCAATGTCAGACAGTGTGATCTTCGATTTTGAAAATTGTGTGCCATCAAAATTGCTTTTTACACCACCGCAAAACAAATTAATTTAATTTTAACCTAAAAAGCTCTCCACAAACTCTTTATAATCAATCATTCAGCAGAAATTTTTAAGCCTTTCTAGGCTGGTTATGAATACAATCGTACTTTGTTCCAATAAGAGCTTTCTATTATCTGAGTATCCCTTAAGTGTCGACCTCGTCATCTGACCGTGGTTCAAAATAACGAGGTGTTGTCTTCGGATCTTTCCGTTCGGGCTGGATTCCGGACCGTCGCCAATACCTCGTAGCGTTGCTCCAGTGTAACGTAAATTCAACTATCTGCCCGTGTTTCCTTCCATGGATTTTACGAATCAAATTGTTCTTTTCCAAGCAAACGAGTTTAATATATTCGGATTTTGTGTTTCGATACTGTTGAGTTTTCCCCTATCATTATCAAAAAATGCAAAATCATTGTGTGAAGGTTTGAAATTTCTATTTCCTCTCATGGCAATCAAGTCGAGCAAAAAAAATCGAAATTATTCCAAAGCTCAAAAGAGAATGTGCTCAAGTACAATTTGTTGGAATACCTTGGATGAAGAATAGGAAGACAAAACAAAACTTTCTCTCGCACAAAACCAACAAACCAAACGCCACGAAAAAACATTGTTTTCCCATCAAAAGAAAACCCCAATACAAAAATACACGCCTTTTCAAGAACGCAGAAAAGAAAACAAAACATTCATACGCATCATCCAAACAACTCCCCTCGGTATTATTTTCTTTTCAAGCGTGCAGAAAGAGATGAAGTTGTTTCTCCAAACCGCGGCACAAATCCGCGGCTGCTGTAATTCAGGTCAAGGTGATATTGCAGACGATTGTTCGCCCGGCGCGAAAATTGCGTTCCATTGTTTTCGATCTGATCATTTTGGCTTTTATGAACGCGCGCCTTTTCAGCTTTCACTTTTAATTCCCTGCTAGACTATCAAGTGGGAAATAAGACAACGAAATATGTAAACACGGAACGAAATCCGGTCGGATGAAATGCGATCCGACGAGTTTATGCAAATTCGTTTTCAGTTTAATTCCGAGTTTATCAAAAGAGAACTGAAGCGAACAGAAAGCAAAAATGCTGCTCTGCTTTAGATGTTGACCTTATGGAAGGCTAATTTACTGGCATTGCGAGTGGAGGCAAATAATGATGTTATCTGTGTGATCCATATAGTCCACTAATTATGTAAATGAGCGGTCCTGTATTTCTTGTTTTAGTATCTTGAGGAATAAGAAAGTAATGATCTGTTGGGAATTATATGAGAGCTGCATGTGGGCGAATGTTTCATAAATTACAATTCTAAGAAAGCATGCAAAGTATCAAAAAAGATACTTTATAATGCTTTGTGGTGATTAATCTGGTTAAACGTTGTTTTTGTTGTTGGAGTGGTTTGTAATGATAGGTTGGAAATTATATCAGTCTGAATATTGACGAATATTTTAGAATTCATACAGAAAAAGCATATAAAATTTCTAAAAAAGATACTTCATGATGTTTTACGCGAATAAATCTTAAAAACTAAACGCAATAGCTGTTGTAAGAAAGTTGTTTGTAACATTGCACATTCCATCGTAATTTTTTTAGAGTTTTTATTCAAAACAAATCTTTTCCAAAATTTGAGTTCCAGTGCGACGTTAATTAAAATACATACCTACCAAAATTTGAGACGTAAATTTCGGCGAAATACAAATGTTCAGATATATTTGTTCCACAATATTCTAACGAAATCAAAAATATTGCTGCGTTCTACATATCTTTAAGTGATATATCCAACTGCAGTGTAAGTTTTCAAAAATGAGTTCCAAATTTGAAACTCAACATAGGTTTACCGTTCCACGATATTATCCAATAAACATTTTTGAATAAAACTTGGATTGATAGGAATGGCAACATAGAGCATTCCAGTAACTTCTTACAACATTTATACTGTGTAATGCTTGTAATTATAGGGATAGTTCTGTCACGAGGTTTTTACATAAACCTAAACGTAGATAGAAAAAGTAGTAGCACTATTTCTTACTAGGTATAATTAACGCCGTACTGGAGCAACACCACGGGCTATTACGCACTGTATTGGATAACCTCGTTTTTAGGTACATAGTTTGCTTCTGTGAAAATTCCTCAATACTTCACTCTGCTTAAATAGCCCGTGGTGTTGCTCCAATGCGACGTTAATTATAATACCTAAAATACCTACCATTACTCTGCTTATTTAGTTATACTAAAAATAAATCTTTAAACTTTTCTTCCTGATAACATTAAGGACATTCAGTGTATTTTTGATCACTTTAAAGTAATGAATGTATTGTTTTATTTTCCCACAGCAATTGAATTTTCAGACATACTTTTACATCTAAGCATTCATTCGTTGTCGAAAGAAATTTATAAAACAGTTAAAGTGTCGAAATTTCCCGAGTTCATTGTGTGAAATCTGAATGTGCCAAACTTTTTTTATCAACCACAAATTGAATTCGCAGTTATCCGTTTAGTTTATAAAGATATTTTTTATTTTATCACCGTTAAGATACAACAAAAGTTATTTTAACTATATGTTATTATTTATTACCCAATTGACACACTCAGAACTATAAACGCTTCCACAATAAACTCTCAAAAAATAACATCTGCACGCTCACGATTAAGATATAAAATCGCAATCTGCCATGAATTCACTTCGATTCGTAATTGAATTATAAAAGGTGGAAATTTCCCATCACGTTTCCAGATCCGAAAAAGTGAGGAAATAAGCTAACATTGACCACTGGTCACGAAAATGGCCGAGTTCATGCATTGAAAGCGATACACAACAATATCTTAATCGTCCGGAGGAGAATGCGGCGAATCGAAACAAAGGACGATCCGTGACAATTTAGGATTGATACTTTTTGCTACCACCGAATGGCCTCACAGAGATGGGTGCAACCATTTTACGCCCTTCGCAGGGGTGGGACGGGATGCAACTCTGCCAGACAAAAAGAATGGGGTGAAAGAGAAAGGGAGACTAAAAAGAAATGGTAATTAGCAGAGAATTCGAACTTCGTTCGGGCGGAAACGCGTTCCAGAATTCGAAAAATGGAACTTCTCTTTAGCAGAAGGTTGCAGCTGCTCGAGCCGAACCACAAGAAAAAGAATCAGATAATTTGAAAAATGTTCTATTCGAACATTTGTGTAATTGTTTTATAAGTTTCATTGCAGTATAGTGTGAGGATCATATATACAACAGTTCATTTGCATTATTTACGGAAAATTATTCAACGAATTCATGAGAAATTATTTATGAGCAAAAAATATGTATTCCAAAGCAAACCATAATATTCCACGCCATTTTACAATATTCCATTTATAATCTTACTATTTTCTATAATATTCAAATATCATGTATATTTCCCATCCTATAACATTCCCCATATAATTTATAGAATATTCCAAAAGCATACAATATTCCTTATAATAATATTGAATTAGGTAAGGAATTGACATAGAGTTCAAAAGCATAGTAACGAGATAAATAGTGTAACATAGACCTGCACTGTATCTAAAACGGATTTAACATTTTGTAAATTCGTATTGTGAATCAAGAGTTTTGAACTTAAATAGCATTTTTGGACTTAGTGTCCTTTTTTATTATACTATAACCTAGAATATTTTGTACAGCTTTAAAAGTTTCTACTATAGATTTTTGATTTAAAGATAAAAAAAACTTTTTCGCAATTAATAATTAATAAATTCACGTAACGTCCAAAGAGATCGTGAATTCTAATCAGATTTATAAAAAGAATATTCTTTTGCTTGTATGTTTTGCAGAAGTCAAGTTCAAAGTATTATACATGTATACAGGATGAGTCTAAATTGTTTTTACAAAATAAGAGGGGTGATAGTACCCATCCAGACGAGCCATAATTACCATGGAACATAGGGTCGCATTCCACTCTGAGAGGCAGAAAAGAGTCAAATTAGAATTTCAACATGAACTTACAACAGTGTTGAGAAAGCGAATGAACGATACCAAAAGTTGCACAATCTGATTTATTGATCAGAGAAAAACTCACAGCAAGTGCTCAAAGTGGCGTTGCACAGTTCACACCGGCGAAGGAATGACTGGTTCTCCAAGATTCCTGGTGTTGTGTTCATTTTGTCTGCACCGATTCTCGCTACGAGATCTTCAGCCGAGTCCACAGGCTAAATCTGGTACACTAAAGATTTCATGTGCCCCCAGAAGAAAAAGTCTAGTGGGTTGAGGTCCGGTGAGCGAGGAGGACAAGCCAGTGCGCTACCGACCAGGCCATCTTGCTTAGGAGATATGCTACGTAGGCAGGTACGAAACGACGTCAGAGGCGATGACTTATTCATGCTCGACGCGTTTCGACTTTATACTCTTTTCTGCCTCTCAGAGTGGAATGCGACCCTATGTTCCATGGTAATTATTGCTCGTCTGGATGGGTAATATCACCCCTCTTATTTAGTAAAAAAAATTTAGACTCACCCTGTATGCCAGACTCTGAAAGTAGTCGCAAAAATGTCTCTTAAACCTATTGTTAGTAGCAATTTTAGTTTCTCAGATACAAAATGAATCGGCTAAAATACAAAATGTGCTAATTAAGTAAGAAAAAGACTGAAGACCTCGCCAAGAAATTTAAATTTTAAAATTAAAAAACTAAATATTTTATCTTAATAGTTTTTTCATAACAATCTAGAATAAACCAGTTTCCGATATTTTCATTTCATTATTGCCACGGCTTATCGCCAAAACAAAATTTGGGTGCCTTGAAAGATTTTCCCCTTAAAGAAAAGTCTGAATTTTTTTTCGTCCGTTATTGGGTATTTCTCTCTTTTGTGTCAGTAAAACTTTCATTGTGTATGTCTATTACTTGATATTTTATGTCTTGAGTCTGGCACAGCGTAGCCATAAAACCCCAAAACCAACGAACCGTACCCTATTAGTTTAAAAAAAGTAGCCAAAATTTTCGAAGTCGCCAAAGCCTCTCTCTGTGTGGCAATCCAGTGATTTAAAATTTTGATTTTATTTAAATTAATGTCTCGGTAGCCCAGTTAGTAGAGCAATGAATTACCATCCCGGAGGGTTGCAAGTTCGAAACTCGGTTCAGCCAAAGACCCTCGAGTACACGGGGACTGTGCACGCTAAAACTGCCGTGTCCTGAAACGTCCTCACGATGGATGATGTGGAAGTTCGGAGAGTGGGGAGCCAGCTCAAGTGTTGACCTCGTCATCTGACCGTGGTTAGGAATTGTCCTCGATCCTTCCCCTCACGATTGATCCCGGATCTTCGTCGCTGATAGCCCGTTGTATTGTTCCAGTGCGACATTAATTAACTACCTACCTTATTTAAATTAGTCGTTTTCGATTCCTGAGGAAATCTAATTCTCATTTGCTTAGTCTTTGAACTTGGGGATTCGAGTAAGTACAGCTCATCGTTTCAGGTAATATAAGCATTAATATAGCACGAAAAAATGCATTTCGTTCACAATTGGTTTTTCACCAAGTCTGAAAATCTCTTCCATGAGCTGAAAATCATGTCAGACCGGTGAGGTCAGCATTCATCTGGAAGGCGTATGTTGACCTTTCGGGAGGGTCAAACTTTCGAAACTGTTTTCGGCCCAGAAGAATGGAGGTGAATTGAGAGTGACTTGTTCTCTTCTAAGCTCTACATTTTCCGCGTTCGATCTGATGTGTGCTAGTGTGTTCTGCGGGACATTTTTCGAATACCAGATCGAATTGTTTCGTTACTGGCTCGACCTATTTGGCATACCAGATAGCGAAAGAAAATAATCGATTTCTGAATTTTATTTTTATTTTAATTGTTCAGTAATTCAGCGAAAGCGTGTCTCGAAAGAATTAAAATCGATAGCTTATGAAATTCTACTTTCGAAAAATAAACATGAATTGATTTTTTTGGTTTCAAGTTACCTGCATGCTGAAGATGTGAACAAAGCATAATATTGCACAGTACACTTCATTTACAATACAAATATTAAAAACGAGAAGACACATGTCCCTTATGAAAAATTTCGATAGAATTCTATAAAAATTTCTATAGAATGTGGTCCATAGAATCCTATAGAATTATGGCTCGTTTTTCTATAGGCTCTATAAAGTAAACTACATAGAAAGTCTTAGAAATCTCTAAAGAAAAAAATTAGGGCCACGGTATCCCAATTGGAAAAGAAAACGGATTAGCAATCAGAGGATTACAAATTCGAAACACTGTTCAGTCAAATACCCTCGTGTACACGGGGGTCAGTGGACGTTAAATCTATCGTGGCCTCAAATGTCCTCATGTTGGTATTGTATCGAAGTTTGGAGAGTTGGGTTCCAGCTCAGGTGTTGTTCTGTTCATCTGACCGTGGTTCAAATAACTAGGCGTTGTCCTTGTTTCTTTCCCTTCTTGATTGATCCCTGACCGTCGCCAATAGCCCATTGTGTTGCCCCAGTGCGACGTTAATTAACTATCTACCTACCTATAGAAAAAATATCTGTAGAAACCTCCATAGAATTGTAGAGAATTGTCTGTAGAATTCTATAGAAGCTCATTTTTTTGTTTCACGACTTTACTTTTCTATAGAACTTCTCTATAGAATTAATTCTGATTCTATAGAAATGAATTTCTATAGAATCAGAGCTCGTTTTCTCTATAGAAATCTCTAAAATTCTATAGAATTTTTTCTATAGAAACGAAATTTCGTTTCTATAAATATCTCTGTAGAATTCTAGAGTTGTGGAACTAAAATTGTTTCGTAAAGGATACGTGAACAAATGCAATGGTGTTTCATAAGCACCTGTAAAACTTTCAAACTCTACTCAAGTCTTTTATCTTACATCTAACCATCCGTGTATATGAATTCTATTATGTTTGTATAATTATGATTACGAAAATTCTCCATTATGATTATCCATTATCTCATGGCAGGGTCACTATTCTTCTGCATTTAAATATTCAAGGACACTTCAAGAACTTCAGAAAATATTTCAAGGACTTCACTTTGTTAATTCATGTTCAAGAGATTAAATAAAAGTGACGCATGTGAAAGAGAAGGAAATTAAGATGAAAAAATGTTTTTAAATAAATATTTAATCTCCTGGGACAATGATAGTATAATATTTTTTAAAGGACCTCGTAAAAAGAAACATGCATGGCCGAAAACATCTGTTTTCAAAAATCGTAGCCCATTCAATGATTCACATAAAACGATTAAAATCATTAGAAGTATTCAATAAACATAGAGGGGGAAATTAAATGGTTAAAATTGCATAAAGCCGGAAAGAAAATTAAGATTGCAGAGGCAAATCCTGATTAACGGTACGGCCTGGGCGTGATTTCAAATTTTTGTAGCTGAAGCAATGTCAAATGATATGGTTAGCATTGTTGATAAGATGTCAACTTGGCGAACTTTGGAGACTGCCCGGGTAAATTTCAATATCTAAACAAAATTTGGATGGTAAAAACAAACCAGGGTCCTGAGTTAATGAAATAGAACTGAAGTTATTTTTTAAACACCAGCAAAGGACCGTGAAAACCCAGTACAGATACGTAAGTAGCCATTTTGAAAGTTTAAAAACATTCATATTAAAATTGTTACTAATGTTAATTGTAGTTAACATTCTTTACCTGTACACTCATATTAAATGTACAGAATGTTCAGTGGTCTAAGTAGTACACCTCAAAGAACTAAATTCATATTTTAAGCAAAACATGTAATGCGTGATGCCACATTAGTTCCAAGAACTCTGTTAAAGTTACTTACAAAAATGTGGTTGTAAAAACTGTTTTTGAATGTAAAAACTTCGGCAATACATCTATACGTAATTAAAAATTAGTAAGCATTTTTAAATTTACGCAAAATTGATTAAGGAAAACGATTTATATAAAACTATTAGAAATTCATTTAGGAGGATAGAATGGTAAAAGCTGAAGAAATAGAACAGTTGTCAGGCTGCAAAAGCATTTTAACGTAAAGAAAATGTTTAAAAATATAATAAACAAACTATTGATTAATTTTAATTAAGAACAGCTACTAAATAAAAATAAAGAAAATAAACACCGAAAAATATATTTGCATTCGAAGATACGTTTATCGTTTCAAACTGTTTAACTTTTCTAAAAATTGTATTAAAATACATTCTTATATTTACTTTTTTACATTTGCATTCTCTTACAATTGTGAAATCTCCATTCAATACTAACATAATTGATGTATTCATTAATGAACTCATAAGAAATATTTAAGCAGTTGCAACTTTCGTTATGGCGAATATTCGTATTTCCACTCTAACTAAAATATTTAAATCAAGCGATTGCTTTTTTTTTCTTTAAACCTTTTACAAACGTAATAAACGCATCTAATTACATTATCTTATCTCTTATCGTCATAGCGAAAGTAAATTATAGCTTTCTGAAAAATAAGAAAATAACTAGTGTTCAAACCAGAATACTACAAAGCTATAATTTTGCGGAAACAAGAAAAGTTAATTTATATTCAGAGCGATATTGTAATCAAAAAGCAATCAATCAAAATTTAAAAACAAGCAGAAAAATATGCGAGTTTGCACCTGCGGAATGGGATCAGAAAGCATACGATTTCAATCAATTTAATGGAACTAAAAACTACAAAATAATAGGATAGTAGAACAAAGTAGCAATGAAATCTCAATGCAAATGTGCCGAAACATTTTAACCTGAAAAATGTAGAATTAAAAATCTATACAACAAACGAAATTTCGTCAACTATGAGGGATTTTAGACACAATTTTCAAAATCAGATAAATTATTTAATCGCCTCCAGTGTTTTGTTCTTGCGCCATTCGGCCACACGCTCCGAAAGTGAAATTTACGACGCGATCTATTAGCGAATCCCGTGACCCTATTATGCATACCGCTGTTGGCAACAGCGCAGCACAGCGGGCGAAGAAGAAAAAAAATCGTTTTCATTTCATAAATCAGTCATTCGGTTTGTTTTACGACGCTAATTTCACACATTTTGGAAATTCTGTAGCAACAGTCGTGATGTTCCGTTTGAAAAATGAAGAAAACGTGAGAATATGTTCGTAGATTCGGATCTTTACTGTCGAATCTGGTTTGCGTAACATTTTTTAATGAAAGTAAACAGAACTCTCCTATGGAATTGGAAACAATTAAGCCTGCAATTTCGTGCATGCTAATTGCCTGTTTTAAGTTGTAATTCGCATGAGAAAGTTTTATATTCAGATTCAAGATCGCAGTTTAGAAACAGTAAAAGAAATCAGTAAATGGAAATAAGATTAAGAAAAATTAATTGTCCTCCAATCTATTGGTAAGAACCCAAAAGAGAAGAGTTGTAATTAGAAAACCTTTTATTTCCTATAACTTTATTTCAGAATACCATTCCTTAATTGAATGAAGCATTACAACACGATAAAATCCCATTTGAATTCGAGGTGTCCTGAACAATTAGATATTTCTTGAAAAACATTTAATGAATATGTTTAATGTTTTACATTGCATGACACATTTAATTGAAAAACTAATTCGAAAGTAACCTGGAGGTTGTGTTAAAATTATAGCTCCCATTTTTGTTTTTATCATGCATTTCCGGGTGTTGCGTTCCACTTACCGTATGTGTTACTATTCACAATGCTAACCTACTCTAACAAGATTATGACTAGTTTAAATAAAAAAAACGAAACTGCATATGAAAGATTGCAACTTGGGAACGCTTCAACAAAAATTTGAATAAAACCAGGGGCCAAACTAGAACGCTGTGCTGAAAACACGAAAAATGTGACCTAAACTTTTGCTAAAAGTTTCAAAAATACCTTAAAAGAACCGAAAAAAAAATATTTCTAGATTGAGATCGTAAATGGAATTTCTGTTTAACGGGAATTGGCGGCCAGCTCAGAGGGTTAAGAAAAGGCAGTAAATAATTGTCAAAAACATTACATTCTGATAAAGAATTTACACAAATTAGTCATTAAGACATTTCATCAACACTTAGGACGCAACGTGATTACTATTCCCAGGGTCTTTTTCCCGTAATTATGCGACAGACTCGAAGGAGATGCAACACGCCCCAATTGGGTGCTCAAATCGACCTTCATTAATATCTTCCCATCATCGATACCCGATGCTCTGCTTCATTTTTCCGTCTCCGTAAACACCCGACTCATTTGCATGTTTCTGTTCTGGAAAGGGAAAAGGAATTTATTTGTCTCGAGGGTGCAGCTGAACCGAAGACAGGTAGGCAAAAAAATGGCTAATTATCCCTTCCTCGCCGTCTCAATCCGTACAAGGACAAACATTTTTCACTTTCCGAAATTCGCTTCGGTATTTTTGGGGCGACGAGGAAGCTTCACCTCGTCATCCGTCGCGAGTCGGACACGGACTGAATACCAAGTGGATGGATTTACGGCGGACGGTTTGTCAACTGTTGATGCACCGTGTTTTACCAGATCCGTGTATCGATTCGCTAATACCTGAATAAGCGTTGCGTTAACTGGGCCGTTATCTTTTGAGTTGGGCTTAATGGGCGCATCAGTTTTTCCACGTGAAAATTACAGCGAAGGAATTTAGATGCGTGGAACTTTATGTCCATCCAAATGGAATAAATCTTCAAGTCATTCTGTTTCGGAACAATTTTAAGGTTGTTAAGCCATTACATCGGAGCCTGATAAGTAGAATTTTACGTCTAACCAAAAGGAATGAATCCTTCGATTACAGCGAAAATATCCTGATAAGTAGAAATTTATTTCCTTTCAAAAGGAATATATCTGCTTAAAGTTGTACCTATTCGGAACATATATTATAAGTCTGAGTATAGATGGGCAATTATCCGATTTCTTAATTTATATAGAAGGAATCTTGATACTTTATATCCATCCTAATGGGAATAAATCTTTAAGTCGTGCTATTTCGGAACAGTATTAAGGCTGTTATAAGGGTTGAACCATTAACATATTCCTTACATTACATCGGAGCCTGATAAATAGAATTTCATGTCCAACCAAAAAGGTATGATTCCTTTGATTACAGCGAACATATATACAATTTTACATCTATGGAACCCTAAAAGGTGGAACTTTATATCCATGCAAATGAAATAAATCTTCAAGTTATACTATTTCGGAACGCTTTTAAGGATGTTATTAGGGTTGAATCATTCACTGATTCTCTAAATTACATCGGAGCCTGATAAATAGAATTTTACGTATAACCAAAAGGTATGAATCCTTCGATTACAGCGAAAATATCCTGATAGGTAGAATTTTATTTCCTCTCGAAAGGAATGAATCTGCTAGAAGTTATGCCTCTTCGGAACATAAAGTCTTTATTTGGATGAGCAATTAACAGATTCCTTAATTTATATAGAAGTAATCCTGGTAGGTGGTACTTTATGTCTATCCTAATGGGAATAAATCTGCAAGCCATACTATTTCGGAACATCATTAAGGCTGTTATTAGGGTTGAACCATTAACATATTCTTTACATTACATCGGAGCCTGATAAGTAGAATTTTATGTCCAACCAAAAGGTACGAATACTATTACAGCGAAGGTATCTTCATAGGTAAAATTATGTCCTTTCAAAAGGAATGAATCTGCAAGAAGTCATACCTATTCGGAATACAGTTAAGTCTTAGTATGGGCGAACATATTTTATTCTGGAATGTCTGGATTGGACGAGGTTGTAACCGATTGCCTATTTTATATGGAAGGCATCTGATAGGTCGATTTTTATGTTGGTTCCAAGATAACGAATCCGTGCAACAAGTCAAATTCGGAACATGGTTTTATGGCTGTATAATTGGATTTTGGATTCCATCAAAGGAATGCTGATTGGTGAAATTTTCTTGGATTGTCGTGAAGGAATCTCGATCCATGGAATTTTATGTCCATTCAACTAGAACGAATTCATGCAAGAGGTCATACCAATTCTGAACACAGTTTTAAGACCATTCGAAAGTAATAAATCTGCAAGAAGTAATACTATTTCGGAACAGTTTTATTGCTGTTACTAGGGTTGGACAATTAACTGGTTCCTTAGATTATAGAAGGAATCTTGACACATGGAATGTTAGGTCTATCCAACAAGAATGGATTCCTTCCACGAGGTTGTAACGTTTCCGATCTCTAATTAGGCGTAAGGCTGTTTACAGCACAATAAAATATTTATTTAGAATAGAGGAATTTGAAGATTATTTACATATTGATAAGATTAATTGAAAAGTATGAGGGCACACAGCTGTTAACATCGAATCTGCCAAGGAGCCAGGAGGCTCGCCAAAATCTGAGTCTGAAGGATGCGACTGCTCCTTTCGTGGTTTCAATCTCCTCTGGTCTCATCTTTTGAGGGGGAGTTCGTCTCAGTCTTGGAATGTTAATCCCGGTGTTTCCATGCCACCTGAAACAGAAGTAACGAGAACCACAGCTTCCCGACCCGAGGACAGATGCAATGTCTTTCTGGCCCGGGCTTCCACAGAACTGTAAACAAGTGTTTTCCTGGGGTGGCTCGTCTGCATTCCTCTCATGAAGGGCCCTAGATAATTTAGGTGTTGACAACTTGTTTGGTAGTCGAGGGAGATTTGAATTTCAGATGTGGGAACGCCGGACATACCGGCACAAGGTCCCCCCAATTTGGAACAGTTGTATGTCTATGATTGGGCAATATTGATTCCTTTAGATTACATCTAAGGAATCCTGATATGTGGAATTTTAGGCCCATCCAAAAGGAATGAAACTGCAAGAATTGACCCCATTTCATTACTCAGCGTGTGGATTGATTGGACAATTAGCTGATTCCTTGGGGAATATTTCAATTTGAAAAACAATCACTGATATTACTAAACATATTTGTAGTAACATATTTGTAGTAACAGTTTGAACTAAACATAACTGTTCAAAGGGTTAAGTCTTGTTGAGACTGCTGTTTGTTGATGAACGGTGAGCATGAAAATAAAAAACGTCGAAAAAGATTTGACTGAAATAGATTGTACATATTTATCTCTTACACTATAAAGCCCTTCAAATATATCCGGAATTAAATTAAAAAAAAAAAGGACTCCACACAGGAGAGTGAACTCAAGGCCCCAGACCCTACCCCGTCCATTTGTTTTGGGTCGAACTCGGGCCCCAATGGGCCCTGATATTGTTCATATCTTTTGTTAGAACGCAGGCAATTGGACGCGGTAGCCCGGTTCGAAGAGCAACGGAATAGCAATAGGAGGTTTGCGAGTTCGAAACTCGGCCCGGCTACAGACAGTCGTGTACACGGGGGCTGGTGCTCGTTAAATTTGTAGTGGCCTCAAATGTCCTCAACTCCTCTTTTACTTTAACTCTCTGAACTTTGCAATATTTATGAATAATGTAGTATTTATTGTTGTAGCGGAAAAAATAATTGGAGCATCAGATATCGATGATGGGAAGATATTAATGAAGGTCGATTTGAGCACCCAATGGGCGTGTTGCATCTCCTTCGTGTCCCGCATAATTATGGGAAAAAAGACCCTGGAAATAATCACGTTACTTCCTCAGTGTTGATGAAACGTAATCACTAATTCTTTAACAGAATGCAATGTTTTTGACAAAATTAGTTGTTGCGTTTTCTTAATCATCTGAGCTTCACGAAATTTCCGTACAGTGCCGCATTCCTCTTTTCTTTTAAGCTTTCTCTTTGGGAGCACAAAATTCCTGAATGGGAAAAAATCTTTTCCAGCTTCTTCTTAGTTCAAGGGGGAACACGCCTATAGTTATCAAGCCCCCTCAGACACTTATTCCAGAATCCTGAGAACATTATAATTTCATGGAGGGCGAGTCACTCTTTGAACTTGGTCTAGCATGTGGCTAGACAAGAAGGAATCAGCGACAGCTACTATAAATTAACAGTCTACCCTGAAGGACTTCTAACCAATTTTTACCTTCTTGACCAATACAGGGTGAGTCTAAATTGTTTTTACAAAATAAGAGGGGTGATAGTACCCATCCAGACGAGCCATAATTACCATGGAACATAGGGTCGCATTCCACTCTGAGAGGCAGAAAAGAGTAAAGTGGAAACACGTCGAGCATGAACAAGTCATCGCCTCTGACGTCGTTTTGTACCTGCCTACGTAGCATATCTCCTAAGCAAGATGGCCTGGACCCCACTGGACTTTTTCTTCTGGGGGCACATGAAATCTTTAGTGTACCTGACGCCTGTGGCTGAAGATCTCGTAGCGAGAATCGGTGCAGACAAAATTAACACAACACCAGGAATCTTCGAGAGCCAGTCATTCCTTCGCAGGTGTGAACTGTGCAACGACACGCCACTTTGAGCACTTGCTGTGAGTTTTTCTCTGATCAATCAATCAGATACTTTTGGTATCGTTCATTCGCTTTCCCAACACTGTTGTAAGTTCACGTTGATATTCTAATTTGACTCTTTTCTGCCTCTCAGATTGGAATGCGACCCTTTGTTCCATGGTAATTATGGCTCGTCTGGATGGGTACTATCACCCCTCTTATTTTGTAAAAACAATTTAGACTCACCCTGTATAATCTTTACAAAGGATTCTGTTTTTCGGAAGTGAGCAACAAAGTCTTTCCACATTATTCTATTCTAAGGAAAGGAGCAATCGAATCCTTCCAAAGAATTTTATTCTCAGAATGGGCCAATAGAGTCATTCCAAACGATTCTATTCTACGAAAGTGAGCTATTAAGTGTTTCCAAATTATTCTATTCTGTGGAAGCGAACGATGGAATGTTTCCAAATGATGTTATTTTAAGTAAGTTGGCAAAAAAAATCTTTCCAAATGATTCTATTCTAAGGAAAGGACCAATGGAATCTCTCCGAAGATTCCATGGATTCTTTCAACCGATAGATGTAGTTATTTAGTCCATAAGTGTGTTGTGGGGTGAATACAACACTACACAACTCAAAAACATCTCGACTTCCAGAGGGTTGAATCCGACTTATATGAGCTCCCTCGAAAACTTCTGAAAGTTGCCGTGGCGTTCTTTTCCAACATCGTCTTTCTATTGGTCATCCTCTCTTCCAAGGCCATTTCAACACTTCTATTTCGCTTTCGCTTAGCCTTAAGGCCTCATTAAATTTCCATCCGTACCTAAAGTCTACCCCGGCTACTGCCATGGCAACGCGGCATCTCCTGGAGCGGAGGCGTCCACATCCCCATGGAAACAATGGGAAATCCAGTCCATTCGGTCATTAATTAGCGGCCATTGTCGTGAATCGGATCAGAACGTGATCGCCATCCCAGACTCAGGGCGACCCTTGACACCTGTTGGAAACAATCTCCGCACTTGTGGGTGGGTCCGATCCTTGGGAACACCCCGTTTCGATCGATTGCGTTCGAATTTTTGTGTAATGGACATTCCATGTAGAATGCGAGCAGTCGCATGGGTGTGAGGAGCAAAATGGTAGAATATTCGGTAGGGACGTGATGGAATTAAGAGATTGTGATTGGTGGATAATTTTCTTAAGGTCTTAAGGGAGATATTAAATGCGATATCGTTTTCAAACTGCTTATTATTGTATTACAATTAACCTCTGTATTTGTGAGTGCGTCTTTATGATACGAGTTACTGCTTTTAAACTACGACACGTGAATTATAATTCGATGTTATACGATTATGTTCTTTTCCCGTGCAAATTGCTTAGGGAGGTTAGTTGAATTAACGTCGCGCAGGAGCAACACAAAGGGCTATTGGCGACGGTCCGAGGATCCTAGGACAACACCTCGACATTTTGAACCACGGTCAGATGACGAGGTTAACACCTCAGCTGACACCCCACTCTCCAAACTTCCACACCAAGCCAACGTGAAGACATTTGATGCCACGACAGATTTAAAGTGCACCATCACACGAGTATACGACGTCTCTGATTGGTTCTAGTTTCGAACTCGCAACCCTCCGGTTGGTAATCCGGTACTCTTAGCTTAGCGTGTGGTGCCAGCTCAGGTATTGACCTCGTCATCTGACCGTGGTTCAAAATTCGAGGGGTTGTCCATGGATCTTACCCCTCAGGATAGACACCGGACTGTTGCCAATAGCCCATTGTGTTGCTCCAGTGCGACGTTAATTAACTGCTTATCTTCGTTTAATTTACACGTGCCTTTTCCAAATTTCCTTCATTGAATAATGGGTTACGAGAAGCCATACGAGTAATTACAGTTTCCCGTTTAGTTTCAATGGTTATGTAAAAGGTACGGAGCCTTGAAATATATCTTTATGTGGGTGTTTAACCTACATTCTTCAGATAGGTATGATTTACTGTTTTCATATATAGTAATGGATTTCGTATAAGGAGGAATTATGATGAACGGGTTAGACTTTGGAATCCTGTCAAGGCTATTCGACTACAGCAGAGAAGAAATCGTTAATCCAATCACTTTTAGTTCCGTTAGCTAGTCACGAATTCATCTAACCAAGTTGAAAGATTCCCTTGGCATTCGGTGAAATGGAATGGTCCGTGTCTATAGTGAGTTTGGTGGGTTGGTTTTTAGTGGTTTTATGACGCAAGCGCCATATTTGGCCATGCCAGACGCAAGACATGCAATATCAAAATATACATGCACATAATGAAAGTTTTACTGATACAGGAGAGAAATACACCAAGGGAGAAATACACCGAGTAGGAATCGAACCTTCGCCTGCCGACAACTCGAGGGTTGCTAGCGCAGTGGGCATATCATTGAGCCACGCCAGGCCCTAAGTCAATTAGGGAGACAATACAAAGTTTTGTTGATTGGTTTATGGTACAAGGGTGGCTAAATTTGGCCAAACTGCACCAAAAACAAGACAGGCAAATCAAGTAATGGACATTGGCACACAATGAAAGTTTTACTGATACAGTAGAGAGAAATACATCCTGGGTAAGTTACGGGAATATACCACAGATCCTTTGGGTAGGTGCTTGGCCAAATATGGCACTTGCGCCATAAAACCCAAAACCAACTTTTGGGTTGATAGTTGAATTAAAGTGGCACTGAAACCACACAAAGGGCTATTGAAGACGGTCCGAGATCCATCCCGAAGGGAAAGATCCGGAGACAACACCTCATACCTTTGGATCACGGTCAGATGAAGAGATAACAGAATAATCATTGAGATGTAATGCTGACAACAATAATGGTACACTGTATCAGATTTGTGTTGCATTGAACAGTGAATTTTAGCCTTCTCTCATTTTATGGTATTTAGTATAAAATACCATTTTCGAGTTTATATTCTTTCCTGAACGATCATGTCATACCGAATCATGTTGCATTCCCATTTTGCAATACGTGGACATTTGTGTCGATATATATAGGTTTTGGTTCTCAGGGACATATCTTTGGGTATGTACGGGCTTCACGTTCCCGAGGTACTCCTAGCGATTCTTTTCTTTTCCCAGGGGATTTATTATCTTCAAACACGGGCGGCGAGCTCCCGTAGTACCTGTTGACAGAAGGCGCTGCACGAGCCCCTGATGTAATCACTTCGTCTTGTAACTGTACCAGCAACCCGTGCATATCGAGCGATCCCGCGATCGCACACCCCGATGGAGACAATAAAATTGTTGCTGTTGAGTTTACATGAAGCGTCGTCGTTTATGCAGTCCTAACACTACTCACGTTTGAGTTATAAGCTATCTACCCCACAGTACCCATGCGATCTTTTTCTGATTTCATCCCAATACTCTGTTACCGAATCCAATCAAGACATTTTTTACCAGACGCTGTCTGTATTGTGTTTGGCGCAGCTTGGTCAAATTTGGATCTTACGCCATAAAACAACCAAACAACCAACCAACCTCTAGGGTTGAACATAATCTTCTAAATAAGACTACACGTGTTGGCGTGGAAGTTTGGAGAGTGGGGCGCCAACTCAGGTGTTGTCTTGTCACCTGACCGTGGTTCAAAATTACGAGGCGTTGTCCTTGGAACCTCTAAAGATAGGCATTGATATTTTTAATTAACGTCAGATTGGAACACAACGTGCTATTGGAAACGGTCCGGGATCAATCCCAAAGGAAAAGATGAGGACAGCATCACGTAATTTTGAACCAAGGTCAGATGACGAGGCAACACCTGAGCTGGCACCCCACTCTCCAAACTTCCACACCACGCCAACATGACTAAAGACAGATATCTCGCTATCAAAAGCAAATCTCACATTCCGTTTGTTCCTGAACATTTTGCATAATCTCGGAGATAAATTAGGGCTATGGCGCGAGCAAAAAAACTGGAAAATCAGGATTCCACCAACTAAGAACTTGATTCATTTGTTACTTGGCTCTCAGATGGTGGAGGCGATTAAATAAGTTTCCATCATGCTCCGAAACATGATCAAGACAGCTCTGTGTGCATAAAATATTTCCCAACTCTTTATGTATTAGTATCGCATGTGAACTTCATCCGCCGCAATAGAATGGGATCCACTGGCTGTAGGTAGTAATCATTCACGGCAAAGGCCAAACAAGTCTCCAGCATTGAACTCGATTTTACAGCCTTGAATTCGCTGATGCTATCAGTGGAATCTAGCGTGATGCCTTATTTATGAAGAGGAGTGAATTAATGAATGGTACAACACGAGACTTGGAAGGAATTAGTGATACTTGTTGCATACATGAATCGGGAAATTTCCACATGTATTGTTCTTAAAGAATGGGTTTCATGGTAGGTAGGTATTTTTAATCAACGTCGCACCGGAGCAACACAACGGGCTATTGGCGATCAAACCCGAAGGGGAAGATCTTACGACGACACGTAATTTTGAACCACGGTCAGATGACGAGGTCACACCTGATCCGGCATCCCATTCTCCAAAATTACACACCACGCCAACGTGAAGACATTTGATCCACGATGGATTTAACATGCACAAGCCCCCGTACATGACGGTCTTTGGTTGGATTCGAACTCGCAATCGTCCGGTTGCTCTTCCAACCTGGTTACCGCGGCCCATCATGAACAGGGGAGTTTCCACGTGTTGTTCTTAAAGGTTGGGTTTGATGGCACAAAGACCATATTTGTTCAAGCCAAATATGGCCCTTGCGCCACAAAACCCCAACAAACCAAACCTGTAATGACGAGATATCTCGTTCGTCAAGATCTGGTCAGTTTTCTAATGACGAGATTCCTCGTCAAGACAACCACGAGGAGGGTTAAAAGCATTTCTTCAGTCGATTGGGTGCTAATGCTCGATTGCATATTTTAGATAGGAGAACGTAGAAGTGCATTTATTTAAGTAGAAGTGTATAGAATTAGTATAAAATGAAACAAATGAGACTATTACAAACAAATATAATATTAACAATAATTCTAGCTTAATTTGGAATTTAATTACACCATAAACATTTAAATATCTAAGCAAATTATCTATTAAAATTGTAATTTCTTCATCACATTAATTAGCAGCGAAATTTGTACATATTAAATGCAACAATGGAAATAAAAGCACTTCTTTTTTATAAGAATGAATTGCTTCTAATTATATAACAATACCTATTTTTCAGAATACTTTTAAACAAATAGGTTTAAAACATCGTATTTCTTTTCGATTGTTTACTAAGCATTGTTGTGGCTAAACAGTATAGATAACAAAAAGATTTCTTCATTCATGTTCTGTCTGTCAAACTGCTAACTGGCGATTTTTAAAGCTTTGATCAAGTGATATTATAAACGTTTGATTGAAGCTATTTTTGGTTGTAGAGGGATCTTCCGCTGCAACTGATCTGCAAACAGTACTTTTTTGTGCTTTTTGCAAACTAAACAGTACTTTTTAGTACTATCTACAAACAAACAGTACTTTTCAGTGCTACCTACGAACAGTACTTTTTGTGCTATTTACGTCATTATTATAGACGACTTATCTACCTTTCAAGATGCTGGACTGGTGCAGGAAACAAGTGTAAGTGTGCCTCGTATTCTTTTAGAATTTATAATTTTGTTTATACATTTTAGTCTTAAAATATTATTTAATCTGTTTTACATGAATTTAACTTCTGTTTCCCTTTGCTGTGTCTTGCCAGGTAAAATAATTTATTCTAATTTGCTATTTCAGAAAGAAGTTTCGAGAGAAGCGTAGAGAAAAGAAGCAAGCCAAGAAAGAGGCAAAGAAACAGAAAGCAGAAGAAAAGCCATACGTCGAGCGCGACTACCTCGCAGAGTGGAATGCCGAACATCCCGAGGAGTTCATGGACTTGCGTCTGCGAACCATCGAAGACGAAATGGCGGACAGGGCTCTACTCGAGGCACAAAAGAATTCCATCGACAAAACCAACTAAGCTGACGGTGAGGAATCTGCTGCAGATCGCAATAAAGACGACGGCTTTGACATCTTCGTGAAAAGCAGAACCACAGGCGATCCAACTTGCCCTATTGCCCAGAAGACGGGATTGGATGATCTTGAAAATTCGGCTTCTGAAAACAAGACTCCGGACGGCACCGAAAGCAACTGAACGTCGGCCCAGTCTCTCCAACGAGTGGTACAAGCCATGGAAAGACAATGCTTTCTTTGGAAACAATCTAGTCCAATGTTGCTTCAGCACTCCATATCTTCACTAATAAGAATCAACAAATAGAACTTAACGATGTCTCACCGAAATCTGTTTCAAAACTTCAAACTGACTTTTAGAAATTTCATTTGGTTGAACGAGAACCTCATAGTTATTCATTTTAACTTTTCTATTTGAAAAAAAAACACAATCCATGAAATTTTGAATTTTAAAATCAATAAAAATATTTTAACCTCCCTCCATATTATGTGCATTGTTTTTATCTTAATATCTTTAAGACATATTTGAACTTCATGGGTATCCAACTGTGTCTCAGTAGCTTTTTCAGGAAATGGTGAGAATATAATAACTTTCTACTTCTATATAAATAATGGGTCGCGATAGCTCAGTTAGTAGAGTAACGGATTAGCAACCGGAGGGTTGTTTTCGAACCCAACCAAAGACCGTCGTGTATAGATGGGGCTTATGTATGTTAAATCTGTCGTGGCCTCAAATGTCCTCACGTTGGCGGGGTATGGAAGTTTGGAGAGTGGGGCATAACATAACCAATGTGATGCCTAACATTAATATTATCGCAGGGCTGCCACAGATGATGTTGCTACTGTTTTACAACCTTGACGACGACTAGGGATATCTTTTTAAGCAAAATTGTCTCAAAAGGTACTAATTTCAAAATTTTCGCGATTCTTCGGAAATTTTGACGACTTGTTTGAAAATTGTTAAGGTAACGAAAATTTAGTCCCTTTTTAAACTAATAGCGGAGAGAAAATTTATTTTTCGGATTTTTCTTAACAGAGAAAATTTTCCAGGAGACGCCAATTTTAAAGTTATGGTGTCAAGCCGTGACAACCTTGAAAGAAACACTTCAGTGCCGTTGTTTTTAAAAATAGGTCAAGTAGGCTGTGATGTAAAACAGGCTCCCACATAGAGGTAGTCGCCGTTGTAGGATCCGAATTTTAAGGGTAGTCTTAATAAAGTAGGCACTCATTCGGGAAATAATTTCAGAGACTGGCAATCTTTACCGATTTTTCGTTCCAATCGAAAGGCCGTAATACTAAAAGAATATCATATTTTACGATTATTTAACTGTTTTCAGACATATTTATATGCATTTTACCTGCGTGCCAAGTCAGAATAACGGATTAAATTAGTTTCTGCTTCGAATTTTGATTGTTTTCTAACATTTAAAATAGTTAGATAAGGAGGGCTTAAGTCCCGTGCGCCCTTCCTTATCTAAGTACTTTCTTGGTCACTCATATCGGTGTATTTTTCTAGTATTTTTGATTGTTTTTTAACATTTAAAGTATTTCGGGAGGACTCGCTTTCAGTTAGTTCTCTCTTCTTGATCTAAATACGTCATTGGTCACTCAAGTCAGTGTATTTTTCTACTGTATTCTTCAGTGTGTATTTTTGATTGTTTTTAACATTTAAAAATATTTAGGAGAGGGCTCGGGTCCCGTGGGCCCGTTTTTTGGCCGTACTAATTGGAGTTGGGCTTGGATGGACTGTTTGTGCAGACAGACATGGGTATTTATTTGCACAGTTAAGAACTGGAGAACTTTTGTCAATGGCGGAATTATGGAACAGATTAATGCCAATGAAACAGTATGTCAATGAAGAGTACACCTTCCACAATTGCATTCTGTAGTCCTGAAAGACGAATGCTTCTTTTTGTAGTCATTCCTCACAATTTAATTTCCTACAGCTATTCAGTCTTCTGAGTGAAAACGTTTAAATTTTGATTGTGGCTGGCAGAATATATTTCTAGTTTTTGTCACAAAATATGTATAAATACCTCCATTTATATATAGAATGTCATTTCGTGTGTGTTCAGTCTAATTGGCCAGAATTCATCCATCAAAACCTCCAACGCAGTTTCTGTTGCGTTCTTCCCAAAATGGCTGATACTCTCATACGTTCATCCTACACTATTCCTATTTCATAGAAAGAAATGGTTAATTCTCAACCTTTGACACAAAAAACTACACCAAAGCTTCTTGTACCATCTAAATCCGGAACTCAGAACAGAAATTAAACCAGAATGTTCGTGTTCGCAGTCAAATCCTTTCCCTCTAATCTTCAGCGAAAATCCCGAAACAAGAGAAGAGAAAGTCCAATTCTCTTTCATCTGATAATAACTTCCACTTTTCCCGCCATTTTATCTATCGTCTGCAACAAAGATGGTCTTAATTTTACACATGGCTGCACTCTCTTTCGAACGTCGTGTCTCACTTCGCCTACATGAAAACTCTTCTGCGATGGCTCACCTTGATTGTGTTCCCACGATGGTTCCAAAGTTCCAGAAAGCGAACACGATTTTCGAACGATATAATCGCGATGTGCGGTACCTTCCCGTTCTTCTGCAAAACCGGATGTGAAAACCCTCCAATTCGCTGTATAATATGCCAGTAATATTCCGTTCTCAAATTTCTTGCTGTTTGGAACGAATGCTTTTATTTTCTGCGCACTGTTATTTCCGTTGTATTCAAAAATCATTTGTTTTGGCTGATTTTGATGCGTAGATTATGTTCTTTGTTGGTCTAATTTTGTTGCACATGTTGAATTATTCTCAATTGCAGAACTCCGTGTTTTTTGCTGAATAGAAATTATTCCAGTCTGGATTACAGGATTCACATTCAGTAATCTGGCTACATCTACTTAATTTCGTGTTATATGCTAACAGAAATGTATTCCACAGTCCATGGATTACAGGAATCACATTCAGCAATCTTGCCACATCTTTTAGACTTCTTGTTCTATGCCGTATAGAAATGTAAGGACACACATTCAGCCATCTTGCCACATCTATTTGACTTAGTGTAACATTCCGAATAGAAATGTATTCCACAGCACATGGATTACAGGACTCACATTCAGCCAGCCATCTTGCCAGATCTATTTCACTCTGGCCTGCCTCCGCGTCATAGAAATGGCTCGCCATAGAAATTCTTGTGATAAATGATGTTTCGAACTCATTGCTACAAAATGATATCTCCGATTTTTTTCATTCAAATCCTAAGCAAGAAATCACATGTTTTGAAAGGCGCTTTTTTATACTAGTGTCTGATGACGTCATAAGACACCAGCGCCCCAAATTTGCATATTGTATTCTGATACAGCATTAATTTCTGTCACGTATCCTAATTTTCTACAAATCGATTTATTTTTTGTAGAGTAATAGCGATTTTTATGGTTTTCTCTTCATTTATAGTAAGCCCGGACTTTCGCCAATAGCCAGTTGTGTTTCTCAAGTGCGACGTTAATTCAACTACCTCCTTTAATTTATAGTAGGTAGGTATGTAGTTGGAATTTTTGTCGCACTGTAGTACACAACGGTCTATTGGCGACCCTTAACTTATGGAAACCAGTATGGTTTTCTTAGAAAACGACTTTGCCATTAAATCAAGTAAACGTTAAAGAATAAAAAAAAAACCTTTTATAAATGAGTACATTTCAAACGAAAATATATATATAATCGCAAGGATTATTTAAAAGTTCTGCTTCAAGTTATTCAGAAAGCTTAAACAGAATTTATGTTTAATAAATCAAACCTTAATTTCACCCCTTAATTTCCTTGGTGTAATTTTCTCCCAAATTCATTTGTATAAGTGGAGTTTTTAAACAAGGAAAATGGAAATACGAACTAGTTAACAAAAACAACTTTACGTTCTCTTAACCTACAGAAAAGAAGAAAGTGCCAAAGCAAAGGTCAACAGGTAAAAATCGTGAGCGGGTGTAGGTAATTAAACTTTCCAACCAAAATTATTCATACTTCCTCAATATTCTAATTGAGGAAAGCTGCATATCATGTAGGAAGTGCAAACTTTTATTAAGTAAAACTAAGAAAATGTCAGGAAGCATTCGCTTATCTTCATCTGATTTCAATTCGTTTTTGTTTCAACTCTTGACTTTCTCGATTAGTTAGACTCTCATTTTTTTGTTAGCGTGCTGCTTAAAGTACGATGTACTGTGAATGCGGAATTAATATGTAAATTTCATCACACGTCAACCACACGAACGATCCATCACCCATTTGGAAACAAGCAACAATATAACGACTGAATATCTTTTAGACTGAGTTATTGGTTTAAAAAAGGCAAAAGAAGTTTATTCAAATTCAGTTTCTTAACTACTTTAGTGCATTAACCTTTCACCAGATTTAAGAGTAATGTTGTGCTGCTTATTCCCCACGACAAAATGGGGCCTTGGTAGCCCAGTTGGTAGAGTCGCGGATTAGCAACGGAGGCTTGACAGCTCGAAACTCGATCCAACCAAAGACCGTTGTTTACGTGGGGGCACGTTAAATCTGCCGTGGCCTCAATTTCCTCACGTTAGCGGGAGATGAAAGCTTGTAGGTGGGGTGCCAGTTCAGGCGGTGATCTCGTCATCTGACCATGGTTCAAAATGACTAGGTGTTGTTCTCGGATCTTACCCTTCGGTGTTGATCCCCGACTGCCGCCAATAGTCCCACGTTTTGTTCCAGGACGTTAATTCAACTAACTCACAAAGTAATGATTAATTAACCATATCTATTGGTTGAAAGAATACAATGAAATATTCTATTGGTCAAGAAGGTCATAACTGGTTAGAATTTATGCAGGGAAGATTACTGCATGTTAGATACATGCGAACTCTTGGTGGGTTAAAAATTCTTTGCAAGTTTTTCACGACTGCTAAATTAATTTCAGTCATTTTCAACGAAAGCGTCTAAATCAATAAGATATTTTATATCGGACGTCAAATGCAGTCGAATGATTCTAATGTTTCATTCCATATAAAATGATTTTAATAAACAATTAAACGTTTTCAAGTAAGAAATATTCTAACAAAAAGGCACAATTAGTCCAAAATTGCATAAAATTTATAAATACTCTACGAATAAAATTTTCAAAATGGCGCACCATTCGTAATTGGATGCATCATCAATCATTTTTATAAAGCATACAAAACTACAATATCTTCCTGCTTGTTTAAATAATAATGGGATCTGTTCTTCGTTTTTCTAATTTTAACTTTCAATTACCTTTCGTGTTTTCAAAAATATCCTACAATTATGTCACAATTACGCAATGTAGTTCACTCAGAAATAAGTTAAACCGAAAGAAAATAATTAACAACATATTACATCTTAAGGTAGAAAAAACAAGATTATCTCTGACGGTTTTAATTACCGAGCTTCGAAAGCTACGTATGGCATGGTCGAAACAGATAAAAAAAATTATTTAGCATAACAAACAATGACACGCAGCAAATTGACTTGCAAACAGAAATCATTGACTTCACTGATTCAGTCATGCCTCACCTAATACTCGATTGATTGGAACAATCCTAATACACCTGAATGAACTCTAAAAATACACAGCGACAAAACGAAAAAGTCTAATAATGCTTCCGCTTTCCGTTTAATTGTTTCTTCCAAAGCTTCCAGAAAAAAATAATAAATCCCTTTAAACAAATCATTTAAATAATTTGTTCAGTGCGATGACCCACAAGGGGAAAGTCAGAATCGAGCCATTAGGAACCATTTCCGAAGCTCAGACTCATTTAAAAAAACTGCCTGCTTTCCGATACGGACGATAATAATAGAATCGTAATCGGTAATTGTCAAATTGAACAAAGAAAAATGGGAAGATCCATGGAACGTTCTCTCCTTCGGGTCATTTCAAGACGAAAAAAAATCAGGGTTGCTGGATAGGAAGTTAGTTCTATTAGGTCAAATCTTGAAATGACCGATCCCAAAAGCCGAAAAAGAATTAGGCCCCGGGCTTTTTGATACATGATCATTTATTTTATCTTGACAATATGGCTGACATAAAAGTGATCGTCTGCCATTATGTTTCTTAACATCTGCTCGCGGCGCTTGGATAGTGTCAGTGCTAAAAGCAGCCTTAAATTCGATAGCAATCTGGAACAGAGAGGTAACACTTAATTTTAAACGGCAGTTTCGGAACAACGTTGTTTTCGCTCGAACCTTCCATCCGGTTCAGAGAACAGAAACATTACAGAATATGGCACAGAGGTCAATATTTGAGGAACGAATGTAGTTTTGTCGAAATATCTTATCGTAAATTTAGTCCATTTTGTTTATTATATTTACAAAAAAATTTATCCTTAAATAAAATAATCGAAAATAAAATGTAGTGAGAAAATTTTAATGAAATGTGAGGTAAAAATATTCAAAACTCATTTTCAATAATATTTTTTCATGTCATATATCGTCGGTTTAGAGCAGAAGCTCTAGAACTCTCTTCAGAGAACAAAAACATTACAGAATATGGCAGATATTTCAGGAACGGAATGTAATTTTGTTGAAATATCTTATGAATCATGTCCATTTAAAAAAATTAACCTTTATTGAAAGAATCGAAAATAAAATTTAGTGAGAAAATTGGATGAAATGTGAGGTAAAAATATTTTAAACTCGTTTTTTAATCAACAATATTTTTTCTTATCAATGCATTGTCGACTTCGAGCAGGAACGCATTAACTGACCAAAAAATTTTTCTAAAGTTCTGAGGTTTAAAGATTAACCATTAACTTTTAAGTCAAAAGTAAAAATTCTAAGTACTCCGGTAGTGTTATATTTTTGTTCAAATAGTTTACAATGTATCATCGTCATCATGAAAGCAAGCCCATTTAGTGTCAGAAAACGTATTCCGAAAAACTGCAGTCAATAAATTTCTGCTCTAGTAAAAATTTTACTAATTTACTGATAAAATTTTAAAAATATCAGACTGATTAATTGAATAACTATTTGTGAATTCTTTGTTAAGTACTAATAAAGTAGAATGAGCTTTCTGAGTGAAATTTCTTTGAATTGCTCTTACGAAAAGCATTTTATCCAAATAGAATCGCTGCTTCAAAAATATTTAATTCCATATATTATTATAGCCGCGTTAGCCCGGTTGGAAGAGTAACGGACTAGCAACTGGAGGGTTGCGAGCTCGGATCCAACCAAAGACCGTCGTGTACAAAGGGGGCTGGTGCACGTTCAATCTGTCGTGGCCTCAAATGTCCTCACGTTGGCGTGGTATGGAAATTTGGAGAGTGGGGTGCCAGTTCAGGTGTGACCTCGTCATCTGACCGTGGTTCAAAATTACGTGGTGTTGTCCTCGGGTCTTTCCCTTCGGGGTTGATCCCTGACCATCGCTAATAGCCTGTTGTGTTGCTCTAGTGCGACATTAATTAAAATACCTACCTACCTTATATTATCTCTACTAATTCCCTTTTTTATTTGCAAATTCATCTATATTCCACTAACATACCTGGTACAGAAGTCGGCATCATTTATACATTGGCAAAAGCAACACATGTGTATGAACAAATAAAATTAACTGAAATCTTATTTGAAAATACAATTCAATTTTTTCATCTTTTTCACTTCCTTACTACTTTTACTCAAATACAGTGAAGATTTG
This sequence comes from Meta bourneti, assembly GCA_933210815.1. NCBI lineage: Eukaryota > Metazoa > Arthropoda > Arachnida > Araneae > Tetragnathidae > Meta > Meta bourneti. The sequence continues at coordinate 107,640,313 of OW119923.1, read as the reverse complement.
TTTTAGTAAATGTACAGAAATACACCTTTCTTTACAATTACTCTTCGTATTCACTATTCATATTTACATACCCCTTTCAACACAGACGAGAAGCAAACTGCCATTTGACAAATGCTGTCTTATTGCATATTCATTAGATCCTCTATTTGTGGATAGTGTGAAGCTAACTATTTCCGCCTCAACAAAAGGGGAAGCATTTTCTGATGTATGATGCGCGTCGTGTTATCACTTTATAATCATTGTAATCGAAGGACAGTATGTAAAGGAACATGTGTATCAGGTTTTCTACTACTAAACAATAAATAACTGGGCAAGTCTGCATAAATCATCAGCGATAGATGCATACTGTGATGACATGTTTTCGCCATAACTCTTAGTGAAAAAAAACCTGGTTATTTCGTTTGAAAAAAGGATATCGGTTAAGTTTTTAAATATTTCAATAGAAAGGAGATAACTAGAAACACATGAATCACTGCATTCTATTTAAAAAATACTTTGAACAGTTCCGTATTTAGTAGAAATGGGCTGTTCCGATAGCTGTGAAAATAACTGTGCTGTTAGAAATTAACATTATAAATGTTATCGAAAATATTAACAGCTATTTATAAATGTCCAAAATTAAACTTAAAATAACAAAACAAAATTTAATTGAAATATATGAAAATGTATTAAAAATTCACAATTGAAAATACTAATAATTTAAGCAATTACCAATTATTTAAATTCACTGGAAACGTCAATTTTTTAACAGCAAAAGTTTTTGTCAAATTTATTTATTACTGTTACTATTTATCATTAACTGTGAACGGAGTTGTTAATATTAGCAAATTAATAATAACAGTTATCGTAAAACAAACAAAAAACCCATTAGAACTGTTATCTTAAACAGCAGTTTTGTCTGACTTAAGAGTTAAATTGCATCAAGTCATTTCATAAATAGTCAACCGTTTTTGAGCTATTCGTTTATTGAAATTGTACTCCTACATTTGGTTAGAGAAATCTTTTAAATCCCACCTGACTATGAAGATAAGAAATAGCAAAAACCGTGAAAACTGTCTTAAAATAACAGTTTTGTTGACTTTTGAATCAAATTGCATCAGATAATTTCATTAGTAGTCAACAGGTTTGGAGGTATTCGTTTATTGAAATTGTACTTTTCCATTTGGTTTGAAAAATATCTTTCAAATTCAATCTGATTATGAAAATAACTATACGAACTCTAATAAACAGACAGTATAGGTAGGTAGTTAATTAACGTCGCACTGGATCAAGACAATGAGCTATTGGCGACGGTTCGGGATCAATCCCGAAGGGAAAGATTCTAATAGACTGTATAGATACCAGCATTCCATTACCTTAATTATAGTTTTATTTGCAACCTTTAGCAACAATTCGTATTCACGGAAAAACTTCTTTTCATTCTACTGTCATGGATATATAAATTTATTCATCTTGCCACGTCGAACATATTAAACAAAACGATAAAAGTAATTATACGGAAAATTACTCTCTTCTTTCCTACACACACCCTATGAACTGAGAATTTGAAATATTCCAATCATACTTAATCTAAATAACTTTACGAAACTCATCAATCAATATTCGAAAATGCTCAGCTTGAAACAAAAACTTCACAAATGAGAATACGACAAAAAATCTTTTCAGCCAATAATTCGCTATTTATCACAAGAGCCATTACGAAATATCGCCGATTAATACCCATGAAATTAATCATATATCGTAATCGCAAAGTCCTTGCAGATGCCAAGATGGCGGATCCTTGTTTCGATACCAAACGATCACCGTTATTTTCATTCGGAATTTGCCTCCAGGCGGAATTGGTATTCGTCGAATTCTCCGTTAGAATTTCATTTTCGTTCCACTGCCAAGGACAGGTGCCGAGTTCGAGGACGCCACCTGCATTAATCACTTATTTCCGATTACCCGTCAATTAACCCAAGTAATTTTTCCCCGTAACAACTAAACGAAACCTTCCGTTATTCTATTACGAAATGTCCTTGAACTGCTCGATCTTCTGTTTATTAATACGTAGCAGAGCCATCCGTCAAAATGTGATTTTCTATTTGCTTTTCAAGAACAAATCGCCATCTGCTTTATTTTTTGGAGAACGCACCTGATGTTTTCACCTTGAAATGGAGAATTTGAAGGTCAGATTCTCACTCCTCTGTTTTGGAATTATTGCTTTCCCTTTCCCCCTCATAATGAGCGACGTATTTTTATTTCATTCTATTTTTAAAAAATGAATGCATTAGCCATTGAGGGGACAGATGTCCACAAATCCAGTGATCAGTATTTCACCTTGGAACACCTACAGAAAGTAAAAACATAGCCTTTTTGTATTTCCTTTCTTTATTCCTATTCGTTCGACACTGCGACGCCATTTTCATGTGGGATTCTTCCTAGAAGGTATTCTCTTGTTATCAAATTATGGATTTGAACTGAATTTAAAAACCTAGACAACGCCATTTGATTTCTATGGTTCGTTCAAATAAAAAAGAATCATTTATAAATTAACCAAAAAGAATCCTAATTAGAATTGCGTCATTTTTCTCGAGAAGGTACCATTCTATATTTCATATGCATATTTTAATTTTTTATGTATCTTCCAAGAGAAATGTATTTTCATTTTCAATAGATTAGCATCGCTCAAGAAAAATAACAGCCAATTCTAGAGATAAAAAATAAAAGCATTACAAAGTATCGCAAGATGATAGAAACTATTTGGTGGTACGATCGAAAAAATTTAAATTTTGATTGATGTTTATAGCAATGCCCATTTGTCATTGTGTATTAAGGTCTCATTTGACGCTGTGCATAAAATTTCTTCAAAATAAGCCAGGAATGCATCGAGTCAAATTGAAATAGAGCACCACAGGTTAAAATTCTGTTTAAGATCAAAGTATTACCAATACATTCTTCCTGAGTTGTTTAATTTTTGAGAGTTCAACCTTGAATTAAAAAATACCCGACAAACAATTTGTAAATCTTACTCTCCGATATAAGATCATAGAAAATTTCTAAACTATGTTTGGAAAAACAAAAATTTCACAATTAAATATGTCGGATTGTTCCTCGTTTTTATTTAATGAGATTATTTTAAAAGATAAATATCAATGAAAGATCAATAAGATAAATAAAACTCGTTTAAAGAATGCAAATGACTTAATATGAAATGAATTAATCACAATAAACTTCAAAACATAGACAAAATGTCTCCAAAAGAGCAAATGACATTTACCCTGCAGTCTGAAATCCGTTGTTTCTCTCAGTCAGTGATTGTTCTTATTAAACAGAACAAAGCGAGTTAGCAGTTATGGCCTCCAACAGAAATTTCACCACACCCACACAATTGATCATTAAAACGTCAATCAAAAACTTCCTACCTAATCATATTTTAAGAATTTCGAAAACTTTACGTTTTTCATCTAAAAAAAGCAAACTATTTTGAAAAATAAGCCATCGACGAATAACTATATTCCTTGTATCTTTTTCAAACACTTTACATTCTAAAATATATTTCGAAACAGAACAAATCCTTCGTTTTTATCTCACCTTTACGATTCTAATGAAGGTTTGACTAATTTTTTGACGCATAATTAGAATATTCTGGTAAGATACAGATTCGCGGTGGTCGCGACACAATTGTGGAACCGTTTTCAACTCGCAATAACTCCAGGTTTATAGGGGGCGTGGCGAGTATCAATGGCAGTTCGTGACAGCGAGTCGAAATGGATGGTCATTTTTCTCCAAAGCGTCGATCATAAATTTAATACTAATCATAAATATTTTAAGAAATCCGAAAACATTTCGTTGAAGGCGTTCTTCGTCTCAAAAGAACAATATTTTAAAAAATGACGTCAGTGAATTCCCTCATTCATTCTCTTTTGAATACAAGTCTTCAAACATTTAGGATTCTAAAACATTTCGAAACAGAATGGAGTCCTTCATTCTAATCTCACCTTTATGAATAATGTTGGTTCGATTCTTTAATTTTTGACTGGAGTGATAACCTCGGGTGGCAAGGTGAGAATAATTTAGAATTCGACAATCCGAATGTTAAAACAGCAAGCACAATCTGGGCGGGAAAACTTCCAACTTGTTTACTTGTACTGCGCAATACGTGAAGATAATTTTGAATTCCTGATAAACGTATGAGAATTATAAGTGCTATTTCTCGAAAAATGATTTTATCTGGAGAATGCACACAAAAAACCCATTCATACCTTTAAGAAATTTTTTTAACCTACCAATTATAGTTTAACGCCACAAATATAAAATCAAATTTCCATCATTCTTCTGGTATAATTAATCATTTCTTTGAAGGTAATCGTTGTAATTTTAAATAATTGGCTTGGCTCTATCTATAACGCAAAATAAACTATGTTTATACGTGAAACACATCTGCGGATTTTTATATCAAGTCATCTATCTATTTCATTTGATTAAGATCGAGGTCTTTCATATGAATATGACAGCAAAAAATAGTTTGGTTTGTCGCTCTACTGTTATTTTCTCACACGAGATCTTATTAGCCCAGTACAATATCACCTTACAGTATAATCACAATAAGAGGGTTTCTCTGTAAGCTAAATACAGAAGGCACAAGGAGGAGCTCAAAAAATGCAGAAATGTATCTCACATATTTTTAGTGTGGTATTTGCACTATTTAAAAGGTGGATTAGACTACAAGAAAAAGGAAGCTTGCGTTAACCATTTTATAATCATTCACGAATCCTGGAAATGAATTGCTCGAATTCATTCCAGGTGCTATTATAATATTCCAGAAATAGAATAACCTAAGAAGTAAATAAAATAGTCGTGACATTAATATCCTTTCACGATCTTTTCAAAAATTCAAAATTTTTAAAAACGTCCTTTCAACTATTGTATGTATGTCATGCATACAGCCTTTTCCTTTTTATTTACCGAAATCCTTTTTTTTTATCTATTTTCGCCATTTTATTTCTTCTTTCACACTCCATTTCAACCCTCTTTTGAATATCACTGTCTTTGCCATAATTGTCGCTTCTCCATTGCCAAATAAGACCCGATCGTGACCAGGCCTCAATAACACCAACTGCCAAGTAGACCTATCGTGCAAAACTGTCTTCTTTCTGGCCATGACCAGCATCATGTAAGGAGAGCTCAGAAATGAGCTGTTTGCTGTAAAGAGTAGACCCACAATTCCAATGTTTGACTGCAAACGAATTTATTTAATAAAGATATATTTGAAACCTATTCGTGTTTTATGCATTTATGCAAATGAATGTGAGATTTTTAAGTAAAATTATAATTGTATGTCTTTGATCTGCCTAATCTAATGATCAACTGCTCTTCAGTACAGAAACGAAAGATTCTATTTGAATTATTATGTTGATATCAAATTCTAAATATGGTTGCCTCCCTCTTTCTGATGTACATATATATATCTTCCTTAGAAATTCAGATTCATTTAATTTCAAACCATGTTCGAAGGTAGGTAAGTATTTTAATTAACAAACAAACTTCTCCTCATGTATGGAAACGAAGGATTACCTTATTTGACTTACGTTGATATCAAATTCGAATTATAGTTGCTCACTCTTTCTTATCCTATACATATATATATATCTTCTTAAGAAAATTCAGAATCGTTTAATTTCAAATCATGTTCGAAGAAAGTGTATATATAAAGAAGCTTCCATTCGCCATTCCATAATCACTGACGAATCTGGGAAATAAATTTTTCGATTTTCGAATTCATTCCAGGTATCATTATTCCAAAGATTGTTATTTCATTCTTTCGAATCAATCAGTTGCCTAATCTAATGATAAACTTCTCTTCAATACGAAAACGAAATATTCTCTTATTTGACTCATTATTTTCATATCAAATTCTAAATATAGTTGCCTCACTCTTTCTGATGCTATACACATCTTCAAAATAAATTCAGAATAATTTAATTTAAATCATGTTTGAAGAAAGTGTAGATATAAAGAAGCTTCCATTACCCATTTCATAATCATTCACGAATCCTGGAAATAAATTGTTCGAATTCATTCCAAGTGCCATTATTTTCCTAAGCCTGTTATTTCATTCTTTTCGAATAAATCAGTTTCGTTCTTCCGTTTCGACCTCGATTCCATTTATATTATTGACTAAGAAGCGCTCTTTCGGGTCAAAACTATATCTCATTCTCCGAAATGAAAATTTCTCTTCTGAAACAGTCACTTATTATCTCTTCAGAACTGAGCATTAGCACTTCGAAACATCTGCTTCTGCAACTGGCAACTTCTCATTTCCGTTTGGTCCAATGAAATGCGAGATTCCCCCCCATTCGGAATTTAACACGTATCACTGCATCACGTTCTTGCGTGACTGTCTTTGTTCTTGTTTTCCGTTTTATCCAAAACACAGGAAAGTAATTCGATTCCGAAGACGAAAATGAGTAAGATTCTACAAACACTTTGCCCCTGCTTCTACTTTATGCTTCTGTCGTGATAACAGTATGAAAAGTAAGTCTCCGTTGTGTAGGCTAGGAATCAGTGGGGAATCATTCACATTTGATGAAAAGCGAGATTCGAGAGTATTTGGTTCGCGGTTTCTTTTTTCGATCAATATCGAATAAATCACTACGATTCTTTCGTGATCACTTGTATTTCCTACATTTTATCCTAAATAGTTTGCAGTGCGGAAATTATTCCAAAGTTTGGCAGCATGAGGCATTTTCTGCAAAGCTAAATATAGAGGCGCTAGTGTCTTTGTAGTGGAACGTGTTTCATGTACGTATTGCGAAAGTGACGTCACTTAGCTGTATTTTGAAGAAATTTCTTTTAATGTCGAGCGAGGGCATTGGATCAAAGTAAATTCCTCGTCCACCTACGATTTTTTGTTCACCCTGAAAATCCCCCTCATAAGTGATTGGGTTGAATATTTTATCAAAAACGCATTTTGGAATTTTATTTAAAATTCGAGAATTTGCAAGTCCTTATTGAAATACACTGACTTTATGAAAATTAAAACTGCGCTATGATAGGGTATTTCAGTGTAACGAACCGGAAAAGAAAAAAATACTTCCGGTTAGGAACTAATTTGATTTATGGCTATTTTGGGCGATGTTTGGTGGGACTTTTTAATCCATACGACTTGCTGCAATTGCATTCTAGTATCGTGCCAAGTTGGGAACATATTACCAAAACACTAGCGCCTTCTATACTTAACTTCAGAAAAACCTTCTCATTCTGTAAATGCAATATAAATGCTTTGATTTGGAAGAACTTTTGATTGAAAATGTCAACAACCGAATGCAAGTCTCCAAGAAAAAATGTTTCGTATCCTTAATGATATTTAACCCCAAGTGGGTTTTGACGATACTTCTCTTCATCAAGATCTGACCGATTTTGCTAATGACGAGATATCTCGTAGAGAGAAAACTCCTATTGCTCCAAGGAGGAAAAACAAATTGCCCCTTTTCCAGAACTGGTGACAGTTTTGAATAGGTTTTCGTGTAAGAGTCTGGTCACTACAGGGCAGTTTCCGACGCGAAGACAAACCACATTGATGTTAAATGTAAAATTCTCCCTAAAAAGAATTCTTTTGTTGGCAGTTCCTTCCTCACTAATACTTCGCCACCCTTCTTCAAATGAATACATGTGGACCACTTTCTTCACAATCCGGCCCGTAGCATTCATGAAGCTGTGCACCTCTTCTAAGATATACACGAAGAAAACTATTTCTGTGTGAGGTGTAACATCCATAGCAATAGCTCGGGATCAGAGGTCAACATCACTGAGCTCCGGCAGAAAATCTCGAAACATCTATCGGGGTGATCTTCTTACCCTCCAGATGGTATTTATGGGTGCACGACGCCCCCTGTGATTGACCTGTATCCCAGGGAAACTAGCGGGACAACACAAAGAACTGTTGCAGAGCTCGAGTTGAGTAGAGATGATTTTTGGTGCTCGTTCGAGCCGGCCATTTGAGTAGATCCCGTTTTCTCCTGTTTGCAGCGCCTACAACCAATCGACTCAAATCCCTGAGTAATACATTAATTATGTAAATTCCTGTATTTTAGAATAAACGTCAGTAAATTGTAATTTTGGCTGCTCGTTATGTTTATTGGACCACTCGGCCCACTACGTTAAAATGATGACAAGCAATAATTTATTTTTATACCAACACACATCTCCTTAATTTAAATGCTAACATCCAAACCATCGTGCAAAACCTAAAACTAACGAGGCAGAACACTGTTCCTTAAGCACTCAGTGGTTCCCAATACATTCCAAAGAAACCCATCGCATAAAAAACGCGTCATTATCACCCATATAAAGCTTTGATATCCTGGTATCGCTACCTCAGCATGACCGCCCTTGGCATTCTAAATTCTTTTTTGTGTTCCATGGAATGAAAGGAAATCGAACAATACGCGTAGGCACACAAGAGTCGAACTTCACTTCTTCGAGGTCCTCCTTTGACTGACTCATCACGCAGATGATAACAAATAATTAAATAAATAAATTAAAGCCGGGATTCATTATTCCACCCACACGTACTTCATCATCACACCTACTGACCCCAAATCGTAAAGTTCCATCAAAGGGTTTTATTTGGCGATTCAGATGGGATATCATTTGGCGACGAATCGCCATTTTTTGTGGAATTAAAAATCTAGTTATACAGTCAAACGATTAAGAACTTTTTTGAGTGTGGTATGGAGAAGATATTTTTTGTATATAATTATGCGATTATGGACTGGAGGAGGAATTAGATTTATACCGAAAATAAATAAATGGGCGTGCTTAGGTATTAAATTATACCCGTCTCAAGGGTAAACCAATTTCGAGAAACTGCACAAAATAAATGAGCAGTGATTGTTTTCTAAAAATGCAATATATAAGACTTTACCGGATAAAATTGCATATATTTCTTTCGTTGCGAAATTATTTCCACTTAATGCATTCCAATGCCTCTAATGAATATTTATATTAAAAGTCTCATTAAAAGTCTGATGTTTAATTCTAAACATAATAACTTTTCCTATTAGAACGTTGGAATTTCCTAAAATTATTAATTCATAAACTTTTCTTTCGTTGTGGAATTATTTCCAGTTATTGCACTCATGTGGTCTACAACTAATTAATATTTGTAATATTTAACCTCATTGAAAGCTTGATGTTAAACCTTCCTAAACCCAAATACTTTCTTAATCAGAACGTTACATATTTTCTAAAACTACCAATTCATATATTTTCGTTTTGTTGTGGAATTGTTGCCATTTAATTCATTGCAATGTTAACGAATGAATGTTCGTAATATTTGACCTCATTAAAAGCTTGATGTTTAATTCTTCCCAACCCAATCAATTTTATTTTGTTAGAACGTTAGATACCCTAAAATTACTAATTCATAAACTTTTCTTTCGTTGTGGAATTGTTTCCATTTGATGCATTGAGGTGTTCTTCAACGAATGAATACTTGTAATATTTAAACTCTTAAAAAGCTTCATGTTCATTTTTCCTAAAACACTACTTTTAATCAGAACGTTAGATATTTTCTAAAATTATTAATTTCTATATTTTTTGGAATTGTTTCCATTTAATGCATTGCAATGTCAACGAATTGATATTCGTAATATATGACCTCATTCAAAGCTCTATGTTCACCTTTCTTAAGCTCAAATACTTTTTTAATCAGAACATTATACATTTTTTAAAATTACCAATTCATATAGTATTTTCTTTCGTTGCCGAAAGGTTTGAGCACCATCGTACAGTTTTAGCAATATTTATAGCTCCATTCCCAAATCAAGCCCATGCAAAACTGGCAAAATCGACGGATGAATCCGGTATTAGTTGATTTTATATTGCCATTCACCAATATAACACCAATTTTACCATTTACCAATATACAAATAGTGAATAATTTAGATTCCTTCTGGTCACCATTGAGTTTACATCAGATGGGGATATATCTTCACATGTGGATACAATTTTTAACAACTAAGAAAGAGACAAAATACTATTTTTAGGAGTATATTTTTCTCGGAATAGAAGTAGTCACAGAGGTGGTATTGTATGGTAGTCGAATTAACGTTGCTCTGTAGCAACACAATGGGCCATTGGCGATGATCCGCGATCAATTCCGAAGGGAAAGATCCGAGGACAACACCACGTCATTTTGAGTCGAGGTCAACACCTGAGCTAGCACCCCACTCTCCGAACTTCCACTCCACGCCAACAAAAGTGGTTAAAGAGAAGATTTTCAATAACGCTTTTTGACAACATGCATTATAAACATAACCTCTAACAAACCTCTTGTGTTTTGGATTTTAAAATATGTGCGTATGTACTTTTATAATATCAACATACAGCATATCAAAGGAGGTATTTGCCCATCATTTGTACCCAACCATTTGTAAGTAACCATGAGATACTGTAGTTGTCCTGATTGATTAAAAAGAACAAAACAAAGATAAAACAAAAAGCTATTTCATTTTAAATTGTTTTCGCATATATAAATAAAATACAACGCAAAACTAAACGTGTTTTTCTAAAGATGTTTGGCTATGAGTGTAAACGTCAGTCAATCAGAAGTTTTGAAATAAACCCTCGCATTTCAGAATGTTTACGTTTCCTAAATAATTGTAATCTAGAGAATTCTCTTTGTTCGACAGTTGAAATTGTTTCTAAGATCGAAGTTGTTGAAATGGAATCAAATGGTTTCCATCAACGAAAAAAGAAATTAATTAGTCTAGGGAAGTCACATTTTTAAGTTTAAGGAAACTTTAAAATATGACCTAAATTTACAAAGTTCAAGAAACTATAAAAAATAACAATATGGATTTTAATAATGAGTTTACTTTTCAATTTATGCAACCTTATCTTGAGCGCAATATTTGCGTTGTGTGCTTCTATTATAGGAGTAAAGAACACAATCGGAATAAAGGAAACCAGTCCGATGTCAAGAAAGAGAACGAATCAACAAGAAATATTCTATAACAATATTTAATAAAGTCACGAAATGAAACCACATCGGAACGAAAAAGAAAAACGATAATGATAGGGTATATTATTATGGTGCTTTAAAATAGGTTTCTTCGAATTGGAATATCTTTTCAAATTCATTTCGGTAGTCTGGAATAAACGAGAAGCCAGGGATGGTTTACATCGCAGAAGCCAAATTGTGGCAACCCTGGCAGGTGGGGATTGAAAACAATGTGACTTTTTTTCGCCACTTCGCCTCCAGGAATGATTTATGATTGATGCAGAGCGGGAATAGATCAACTTGTTTCATTTTTGATAGCGTAATGTAAAATGTTCTATTGCTTCGAAGCGAAGTTGAATCGAGTTTATGTTCTGCGAAACCTACAGTGGGTCACTAAAGTATTCGACCACCTCATGCTGGAGCAGATCACTCGAACTTATTGCTTGTTCTAAGGTTCAATATGCATATTTTGATCTTTTTAAATTTTTTTATCTTTGAAAATTTTGATAGTACATTTGAAAAGAACGGATTTTGATCCGACAAGACAATAACCCAAAGGATAGTGCTTTGCATAGTGTTGTGGTTGGTATATAAAAGATCAAAACGACAAAATCTCATCTAAGTTTGTATCACTCGTAATACTTTCACTTCCAGCATCTTCACCCCCCCCCCTTACCAGCTCGACTTCCCTATTCATACCTACGAAATCTTCAGGAAACTCAAATATATTCCGAACTCAAGATTATCATCATCTGGAGACAGAGGGTCTTTGGCCCAGGGGCGATCTGAGTTTGAAGATTTCTATCCTACATTACTTTTATGTGAAAATCTGAAGAAATCACGTCTTAAAGTCATGAAGTAGTGAAATATGTTAATATTATATTTTCCAGCAGAGTAAAATGGTTCCAGTTTGACCAAATACCTAGTGCAAACAGTGATATTTAGACTTAAAGCACTCTAAGGTGTAAGATAAAAAGTAAAAAATTCAGAGATTGATTTCCATGTTTATCTTTACCATTTGAACTTTTTCTCATGGTAAGTAGTCGCAGACCTTTGTGTGCCTAATTCCATCAATTATTTTTCAGAAAAGATGCTATTCATAATTATTCGGTCTTATGAAATTCTCAATTAGAAATACATTTCATGCAGGTTTACATGTTTATAAAATACATGAAAATAGTTGCTCCTAGAATTGGCCGAATTCCCTTTTGGTAGGCAGCTGAATTAACGTCACACTAGAGCAACCCAATCGGCTATTGGGGAGGGTCCGGGATCAGTCTCGAAGGGAAAGATCCGAAGACATTTTGAACTACAGTCAGATGACGAGGCCAGCATCTGAGCTGGCACCCCACTCTCGAAACTTCAACAGCGTGGAGACATTTGAGGTCACGACAGATTTAACAGCACTGTACTTATACTTTGATAGTACCTGTACTGCTACCCGCGCTCCGATGTAGTACACGTACTTTATACTGATAATTTAAGCTTCCAAATGGCAGCAAAATTGTTTTCGTCGATAAACAAATGTCGGAACATCAACAAACGAAGGACTTTGGATATAAATCGCGTTTTTACAATCGATATGAGCAACCCTGTTTTATAGAGTCGATAACTTTTTATTACATGAATATTGCATAGCCAAATAAGGCTATTTGGGTGCGCCTGGATTTACGGTCCTTCGTTTTTACCATTACCAACGGTTACTCGAGAAAGTAGTATGCACAAGGGCACAGCCTATAAGGCGTGAGCATGTTAGATGCAACTGTGTTGCGATCTGCCCACATTCTGAAACCTCATTTCGCCCCGTCAGAAAGAAATATTTCGCGAGTCTCATTTCTGAAGCTTTGGATTCTGCCTACACCCACACTGCGTCTATGTTCGTGTGGGAAAATTACATGCTTGGGTCTACGAAACAATGATTTTTTTCCACGAAAGCTCACTTTCCGTTCGAGTGATAAACTGTTAGGTCTTTGATGGAACTCTATGGGTGGGTAGGTAGGTAGTTAATTAACGTCGCACTGGAGCAACACAACGGGCTATTAGAGACTATCCGGGATCAATCCTGAAGGGAAAATTCCTCGAAATTTTGTACCACGCCAGGTGACGAGAACACCTGAGCTAGCACCCCGCTCTCCAAACTTCCACATCACGTCAACGTGAGGACATTTGATGAGGCCACGACAGATTTAGTATGCACCCGCCCCCATGTACACGATGATCTTTCGCTGAACCGAGTTTCAAACTCGCAACCCTCCGGTTACTAATCCGTTACTCTTCCAACCGGGCTACCGCGACCCCAAATTACGAAAGGCAACACATACTGTAGACTGTAGAGGTAGGTATTTTAATTAACGTCGCACTGGAGCAACACAATGGGCTATTGGCGACGGTCTGGGATCAAACCCGAAGAGGAAAAGATCCGAGGACAACACCGTAATTTTGATCCACGGTCGGATGACGAGGTCACACCTGAGCTGGTATCCCACTCCCCAAACTTCCAAACCACGCTAACATGAGAACTTTGGAGGCCACGGCTGATTTAACGTGCACCGTGTATACGGTGGTCTTTGGGTTGGATCGAGTTTCGAACTCGCAACCCTCCGGTTTCTAATCCGTTACTCTGCCAACTGGGCTACCGGAGTCCCTGAAATGAAATATATCGCACCCAATTTAAACCGCCATTCGTCTTTCGTACGAGAAAGTCTTTATGCTTTGAACACTATTCGACGTTTTAGAGGAAAATACAGTTAAAAGCTAGACTTAAATCTCGGTAAGTTGTTGATATCGCATGCACTGGTGCATCGGCAGTTTGCAAAATAACGTACCTTATCCGTTGGAGCGTGTGATCCTTTGCGATAACAAGGATATTTCCGCATATTTGTTGAACAAACTGTTGGAGTAAGTTTCCTAAATTCTGTGATTGTTCAAGAAAAGGACAAACATTTTCAGAATTGATAAGTAAAGTGGATAGTTTCTACAAAGTATTATGTTGCTTCTGCCAAAGCTATCTGTCTTATGAGGTTTAGTTAGTATTGTTTCGTCCAGTTATATTACCAGTTGCTTAAAAATAATGTGTAACAACCGAAGCTTATTTTCCTCAATATCGTTTAACAAGGCTTGTGGAATTTGTTTATAGTTTCAATGACCTGGGTATAACAGTAATTTCAATGACCTGGCTATACCAGAAGTTTCAATGACATGGGTATACCAGTAGATTCAATGAACAGCCCGTTGTGTTGCTCCAGTGCGACTTTAATTCAACTACCTTATCAGGAAATGCATCACAAGTTTAATCACATAATTTGTTAACAAAGCTATAAATTGAAATGACATTGATTGTGGTCAGATGACAATAAACAGCTTTTTAAAGATAATATAAAACTAAAGCGGCAAAGTTACAACCTTTAACAACCTCAAAGTGGTTTTAATGGGATAGCTCGCCCATCAAGATCTGACTAATTTTACTGATGACGAGATATCTCGTCATCAGGATATTGCCGAAATTTTTATGATGACGAGATCACGTCAGGGCCATTTTAATGGCGAGATGTCTCATTTATCAGGAGGGCAAAGTTCCTAATCGCAAGTAAGGATGTACTGAATAGCAACACACAAACATACAACCAATGTGCATTTAAAAGAACTTATACGGATCTTAGATAATCACTAACCTGAAGCAACTCATTAGAACTAATTCGTTATATTTACTAATAGAGGCACTCCTATGAATGAAACGTAAACAAGACATCGCAAATTCCTGCCTGAGGAATGAATATTTAAAGATGAGAAGTAATGGTTCGCGCCATTTGACATGGGAATAGAAGAAATAATCGCGAAACGGATCTTAGAGGAAATAAAAGTAACTTTTAGCCTCGAATTATTCGTGAGTTGATTATGTTAATCGAAAATCGTTTAAAGCGCGCTGATTATTACGATGAAATAATCAAAATTTTCTGAGGATTTTTATGTATTAAATTTATTTACACACAGACGCTCACACAAATTTCGCAAGTTAACTTGCAACACTCACGGCAAAGAAATGCAAAAATTAATGGTAATTAATTAACGTCACACAGGGGCAACACAATGGGTTATTGGCGACGGTCCGAAATCAGCCTCGTAATTTTGAACAAGTTAGATGACGAGGTCAACACCTGAGCTGGCGCCCCGCTCTCCAAACTTCCTCACCACACCAATGTGAAAACTTTTGAGGCTACGAACGATTTAATGTGCACCCGCCCCCACGTACATTCTTTGGTTGGATCGAGTTTCGAACTCGCAATCCTCCGGTTGCTAATCCGTTACTCTTCCAACTGGGCTACCGCGTTAACTTGTAGGAGCGCGTAGAGTAAAGTAAGTGTAAAAATTCCAAACAATCTATTGGTTGCAGAGCAGATGTCTAACCCAGACGGAGACCCAATGGTAACTGTTTCCTATTTTTTCGGTAGGACTGAGTAGGGGTGGTTCATCGACACTAGTTGATGACGCTGGGGAATCTTCAAGGACACCTGATTTATCGCAGTCCTTCTTAACCCTCCTGGTGGTTGCATCGTCGTTAGCACAAGTGGTCAGATCTTGATGGACGAGATATCTCGTTGAAACCACTTTTTAGTTACGGGTGCAGCCCCTTCGTTTCTGAAGCTGAAGTCACTACCGGTTCCTTGAAACCACTTGGAGGGTTAAACATGATATGAGCGTTAAAGCAGAGGACCTCACTATGCCAAAAGGAACTCCCATTGTAAAAACACTTTAATCTATCGTTCTAATGGTATGTAATTTCTCCCCACATGCAACACGAATTATTTATTTTCTTATCCAACGTGACCAAGATATCATACTAGCATTTCCATGATGGTAAAGAACAGTTGCAATTCGTCTGTAGCCTAGATACGATTGTTAATCCAAGCTCCTACCTAAAAGAGCCATGCACCCCCAATCGTGAAATGGATGCTTCCTACGGATAGTAAGGGTTCCTACGGAAATGGATGCTACCAATGCATGGAGAGTGACATCCATAGAGGACATGAGAATATGGCAATCAAGGGAAGGACTACATATGCTTGATAGTAGTTGACTGTTGTTGTCTAAGTTTGATTTTTTTTTCTCCTACTAAATTGCCCTACATCAAGAGAGTACTAAATTACGTCGCTATTTTGATGCATACATATGTATGATTTACAGTTATACTGCCGTTGCCAGTAAGTAATGGTGAAGTATTCGTCCTACTAAATTTTCTACTAAACTACGTTGCTCTCTTGATGCATACAAGCACACGTTAACTATGCAGGATTTCTCCCGAAATATGACCATTGCTAAGAAGTATTGGGAAGTAATTTGTCCTACTAAATTGCCAACATTAAGAGAGTATTAAAACACGTTACTATATTGGTGCATACGAGTATACATTGCCTATGTAGGATTTACCCCGTTGTATGGGCATTGCCAGGAAGTAACGGCGAAGTAATTCGTCCTACTAAATTGCCTATCTCAGGATAGTACTAAATTACGTTGCTCTCTTGATGCATACGAGCACACGTTAACTACGTTGAATTTACCCCGAAATATGGACATTGCTAGGAAGTAATAAGGCAATTTACGCTTCTTGAGGATTTAGGGTAGGAAGCCCATCTTTATTCGTCTCCCAACTAAAGGAAACACTTCAAAAAGATCTATCGGCGAAATATAAACAGATGTTAGTACCTACAATCTCTTCAAAATCCCATCAGCGAGACTGGCCTGCGAAATGCATTCCTGTACTTTCACGAACAAGATGAAGTCTTGAAAACACATGAACATAAGGAGGCTTTATTTAGGAAAAATTTCGCCTAGTTAGCGCCACTGAATATTTGCTCAGGGTAGGTAGGTAGTTCATTAAATTCGCAGTGGAACAACACAACAGGCTATTTGCGACGGTCTAGGACCCATCCTCAAAGGAAAGATCCGAGCTCTTTCAAGTGGGCCCATTTTTGATCAGGGTGTCGTTCAAACCTTTTCATGACTCGCAAATGTATAACTCCATTCTGAACTCAAATAGTGAATGCCCTAATGAAACATATAAACATGCCTGAGAAAAACCAGCTTTGCGATCAGGCAGCGTTCACACAACTCAACCCTTCTGATTGGAAGTGGAGCGACAACAATGTAGTTGTTGAGGAAATCCGATCCGTATGATTTTCATACATGAGTGGTTTCCAGTGTGCAGAGAACAACTTTTCGGGGTTTTTATCCGATTTCCATTGAAAATGAATGTGTTGACCGATTCACAATGCAACGGAGTTTGAAAAAGCTATGATCTCTCTTTAGCTAAAACCGCGTGGGAAATGTAAAGTGTTCTATTTCTATTTATTCTTTGCAAATTTTATTCCAAAGCGACATTAAATTTTCGTGTCATTTCCCCTGTAAAATCGTGTGTATTGTTTATTATTTTTATTCATTCTTTTAATACATTTAAACATTTTCTATTTCTTAGATGTAAAGTGTATCTGCATATACTATATAGGATGATTCAAAATTCATTGTCGATCTTCAACCCTCCAAGTGGTTTCGACGAGATATCTCGTCCATTAAGATCTGGTTCAGTTTGGCTAGCGACGAGATACCTAGTCGAGACAACCACCAGGAGGGTTAAAAGGCGGTAGGGTGCATCGAAATTAACTTTTTTACTGTCGAATGCATGTCCTGGACGAAAAACAACTTGTTCAGGAATTGAAATATCTGCAGAAATAATGAAGCCGATAAAATTCCGCGACAAATTGTTTAAAGTGATAACAACCGAAGCATTTGTCTTCAAAAAGCAATGCGTGGAAAACTGAGAACAATCATAAGAGTAATTTGGTTTGTCACTTAATGATCTTTTTCCTTACGAATGCAGGGACCTACGGCTTGAAAAGGATCACGAACACTACAAACCTGGATTCGAATCCAGGGTTAGAGCGTCCGTTAATTACACTGAATAAGTGTCTTGGTTGGTCTAAAAGATGTGATAAGCCTACTTAGAAGTGCCCCAATTGGTATGGTAAATATGCAGGGTGAGTCTAAACTAATAATACAAACTTTAGGGGGTGATAGAACACAACGAAACAAACACTTTTCCCCATAGAATGAGCTAGAAAGCGCTTTCCATTTCGGCACAAACACACGGTCCGACGCAAGTTGGAAAGAAGAGGCATGAAATATGGAAACAATGCTTTAATGTCAAATAAACATCAATAACTGCTTGACAAAACGAAATAATTCAATTAGATTTGCATAAATTAAAGATAAGTACAAAGAACAACGTGTAAGAAAGAAACGACATGTAAAAGACATGAGAAACTTTTCACATGGAAATGAAACGACTTGTACAAACATTAGTTGGTAAGTACAACGCAAATGCACAATTACGGAAGCTGTTCAAAATGTTGACCACCACACCTGATGCAGGCCTCGCATCGCCGACGTAAGCTTTTATACAAGCGTTTGACTGCGCTCTCTAGCGGCCAACCGCTGCACTTGCGACCCTACATTCTATGGGGAAAAGTGTGTTTCGTTGTGTTCTATCACTCCCTGAAGTTGGTATTATTAGTTTAGACTCACCCTGTAGTTAGCTTAGATATAGTTAATCCTCTAAGCCTCACTAGATTTCAGAGCAGTGTGGTATTGCTTTTCCCCCACAACACACGTGACTAAATAACCACATCGATTGATTGAAAGAATCCTATAAAAGATTCTATTGTCAAGGTCATGCAGGAAGATTGCAGGCTGCAGAAATATGCGTGTGAACCGTTCACAGGGTTATATGTAAAATGTAAACAGTTTCTATACGAAACGAAAATTTCAAAAGTTTGGCATATTTCGACAATTATCATGAGACGTACCTGTTTAATAAAAATAACTTCAACAACATTTAAATATCTACTAAACCATAGGTAGGTATTTAACGTCGCACTGGAGCAACAAACGGGCTATTGGCGACGATTCGGGTTTGGTTTGTTGGGGTTTTATGGCGCAAGGGCCTTATTTGGCCATGCTGCACCAGACACATGACATACAATATCAAGTAATAGACAGACACACAATGAAAGTTTTACTGACACAGAAAAGAGAAATACACCCAGGGAGAAATGCATCTCACAGGAATCGAACCACCTGCGCCGCCTACAGCACGAAGATTGCTAGCGCAGCGGGCGTACCCACTGAGCCACGACGGCCCGAAGGGAAAGACCGAAGACAACCCCTCATAATTTTGAACCCCGCGGTTAGATGACGATACTAAATTATAAAAATAATTTCCAAAAGTATAACTGTAGATAACCCGATACAAAAATCCCTGTAGACAATCGAAAAGGGTAATCTGGAACTAATATGCGTTGAAAATATTTACCGTTGATATGATGAACATTCTCTGAATAACTCAAATGCAATCATTGATTACTTAAATGCAATAAAAACATGGTCAGCAATTTCTATACTTCCTTTCTTTTTTAGTGTTTTGTATCGTCAGTAAAGAATCGAGCAATTTATAGAACAAGTTCTCGATCTGAAAACAAAGTTTAAATTCCTAATTTAAGTCGATTTGGAATGCTGAATACCTCCCGAGAAAAGTGAAACCGTTTCACGACCTCATTTGCGGCATAATTACCATAGATTTCAAGGTTATTTTAAATTCTTCTCGACCGCCAAGGCGTGCTCGAAATCCCCCACAACGCTCAAGAGGAGGTACATGCGTTCACGCGCCGCAGAGTGCGGATCAGACGGCGTCGCTGCAGGGGGAAGCGCACTCCCCGAAATGAGGTTAATTTCGCCCCTAAAACCCCAGACCGAGTTCAACGAAACGATAGCGCTCGTAGATTAGAAAGGACGTGTGTTTGAAAGTGATAAAAGAACGAAACCACGAGTTAGTTTAGTTCCAAAAAAATGTTAATGTGTCATTCAGTCAACAGTCTAGAAAAGTGACGCGACTTTACTTTTTCAACTAGCACGTGGATGCCACGGTGTTTTGAGTCTTATCTCAGATTCTAACTTGTCAGGTGTATTCATCCCTGGGTGTATTTCTCTCTTCTGTGTTAGTAAAATCTTTCATTTTGTGTGTATGTCTATTACTTGATATTGTATGTCTTGTGTCTGGCGCAGCATGGCCAAATATGGCCCTTGCGCCATAAAACCCCAACAAACCAATCTAACTAGGTTTTGGAAACAAACATGACTGTGACGGTGATAAAATGCCAAAATTTACCAAAAGAAATACAGGAAGCGAGAACCTACTTTACAGCATATACCACACACAGACAAAAAGTCCTCCACATCAAACCGTGTAAAGAAAGCCACGAAACAGGAATACAGGGCGACAAGAACTTACCTTATTTATTGCCTTTTACATCCACAGTAAAAAGTCTGCTCCACCAAGCCTTGTAGAGAAAGCCATAAAACAAACGCCGTGAATTACGCTATTTTTTGTCATGTCAATATCGAGAGATTAAATCTTGGTGTGGAGAATTGTTTTAACCCTCCCCATCTTGGCTTCGAAAACCAACCTGTACTGACCAGCAAAACCTGCACACCTGTTGCATGCAAAAACTTGTTCCAAACTGTCACGGTTCTAGGCAATTAATTTGTTTTTCCTAGTTGGATCTTCATTCCCTTGAAGTAATAGGGCAGTTTTGTCTCAACGAGATATCTCGTGCTTGGTAAATTTGACAAGATTTTGGACGATATATCTCCATCGAGAACTGACCTAATAACGAGAAATCTCGTCAAGATATTCACGATTTCTTTTATGGTGACGAGATCAAGATCTGGTCAATTTTTTTCTAATGACGAGATATCTCGTCAGTTTTGCAAAATGACAAGAGAAACCTCGTCGAGACAACCACCAGGAGGGTTAAGTTGGCCGATAAACATTACTGGCATGTATTAAAACCTATCTTCACATGTCAATAACGTTTATGGGTGATACTTCTGACCACAAATACATCTGAGATAACAAAAAAAAAAACCACTCCAAAGTAAAAAATAGAACAATACAGTGTACCTTGAGATACGAGTGCCCCAACATACGAGTTTTTTGAGTTACGAGCCTGCCTTCGGTGACGTCACAACCACCACTCCGCTCAGATTCCCGAGTCTTGCGCGTCGTTCTGTTCACGTGTTTACCTCACCTGATTAGTTAACGACTGTCATAAAAATCAATCAATTTCTTAATTTGGTTTGACATTTATTGTCAATTGCCAACGGGGGAGGCCCGATTTCTTATTTATTTTCTTTCCTCCGTCCAGATGCGTCAATTCCGAAAACGGAAAAACGGAGTGTATGCAGTTATTTAGCTAATTTTTTTTCGTATAACCATGAGTCCAAAGAATGTGAGTGTAAAGAACAGTGGTGAGAAAGGAAAAAGGTAATATCCATGGAATTAAAGAGAGATAATAGGCAAATATGAGCAAGGCGTAAGAGTAATAGACTTGGCAACGCAGTACGATCGTACTACTTCTACGATATGTACTATTCTGAAGCAGGACTCGATAAAGGCTATAACTCCAGCTACAATATTTGTTCATTATAAATACATTATAAAAAAATTGGAGTGGTATTTTTGGGGGCTGGTACGAATTAATCTCATTTCAATGGGGAAAATTGATTTGAGGTACGAGGATTTTGATGAGCTCGGTCATGGAATGAATTAAACTCGTATCTCAAGGTACCACTGTATACAGAAATATCACAGGGCAACAAAAACAAATCAAGAAAAGAAGTGGCACTTTTCATACTTATAAACTGGACCGCAGTAGACGAATCGGTAGAGTCGCGGATTAGCAACCGGAGGGTTGCGATTTACGATCACAGTCCTAACCAAACACCGTCGTGTAGGTGAGAGCACGTTAAATCACTGTAGGAATATACTCGTAGTTGGCAGTCAAGGTCTTAACCAGTGGTCGCCAAAGGGGTCGATATGGCCTCCAAGGATCGATATAACATAGAGGTCGATAGAAAAATATAAGACATTGTACAGGTAATATTCAATTCGGTTAACTTGGATCGCCTCCATCCTGAATGTCAACGCAATTAAGCGTGAATCGCGGAAACAGTGACATGAATAAGACCTGTAAGATGGAGCAAAGTCATGTTTTTTAGTTACGGATGACAATCGAGGTAGTCCAAAGTTATGTATTTACCAATTAACGGATGTCGGTGATTCCTTTTAAAGTTACTGTTGGACGAATATAAATGTTGTAGAAAAATATCCAAAGCTTTCTGAAGTGGTACTCCCCTTTTTGCTTGCATTTTCAAGCTCGTACATGGTTGAAGCTGTTTTCAGCTGTTAATTCCATTTTAACAAAACAAAATAAGCTAGATATAGAATTTCGGGACGATTAAAGGCTGAATCTTACTAATTTTGAACCCAATAATGCTGATCTTGTTAAGAGTCACGAAGCACACCCTTCACATTGACAACGTTAGTAAATTGTGCACTGTTAATGAAAGTCTTATTTTCATAAGGAAGATTGTAAAATTGTTACCTAAAAATTTTATACTTTATATATTATTTATCCCTCCTATCAAATATATAGGGTTAAGGACGTCAAAAAATTATACAAACAATAAACAGTTACTATAAAATAAACAATCTAAAAACTCGCATAAACATAACATTTTTGCTTGTCCTATTATAATTACGTAATAGTGAAATAGGGGTCGATAAAATGTCAAGAAAGGGATCGACAATCAAAGTTTGGCGACCCCTGGTCTCAACGAACGACACGAGCAAACCATGGAAACCTAACTGAGAAATAGACCGGACAAAAAAATATTTTTGATGGGACCCGGAATTTGGTTTTGAGGACTACTTTTCTACTACTTTTCGAAAATGTACACGCCATCAGAAAATTCGTTAAGCGATTAATAATGGTATTTTATATCTGGTTTCAAGTTCAACCAAACAGCAAACTGGTTTGGTTTGGAAACTTGGAAAAAGTAAGCAACTAAAAAAAACCGAAGCATCCGGGTCTGGTAAAGAACACCGACCATTGATGACACTCGGGCACTAGATAAATACGAACGATTGTGTGGCGTTTTCGAATCGTATTTCAAAGCATGAAAGTCTCCTGTGTCCTGATCGTTCTACTTTCCTCAAATAGAGCGAATCTGCCGACACACCTCCCGCGCTGACCTAGATGACCTTGAAATATACCCGCTCAGCTTCTTTTCCTGCAACTTTTTTTATGAGGTCACTGTGTTCTTTTTAATCCTATCTTGTGGACGATTCAGAGATGTTAATTGTCCCCTGAGCACATGAGACGCAAGAAATCACCAACAGCGGGAATTCAAAATTGGAGGTCAATTCAAAACCATCTTCTCTGTTTTCGAAACACATTTTGTCACCTGTCATCTCGTTGCAATGAACAAATTTCCTGTTTCCATTTGGTAAAATTGAAGCAAATATATCGTCGGAGTACAAGTGGTTGGTAGGTAGGTAATTAACGTCGCACTGGAGCAACACAACGGTCAATTGGCGACTATCCGGGATCCATCCCGAACGGAAAGATCCGAGGACAACACTTCGTCGTTTTGAATCACGGTCCGATGACTAAGTCGAAACCTGAGCTGGCATCTCATTCTCCAAACTCCCACACCACGCCAACGTGGACATTTGAGGCCACGACAGATTTAACGTGCTCCAGCCCTTATACACGACGGTCTTTGGTTGGACCGAGTTTACGTCTTACAAGTGAAATACTGTTGTGAAGCTCGATTCCGGGACTCTCCAAATTGTATTAAGCGTGGGAAGAATTTAATACCCTTGATTCTTTAACTGGAACTTGGGAAGAAAAATACGAATCACTGTCTAATCAGAACAGTGTTGAACTGTAGGCCTACAAATTGAGTTTCCACTTGGCCGTCACCTCAGATATTTTGGTAGGTAGGTAATTAATTAACGTCGCACTGGAACAACACAAAGGGCTATTGGCTACGCTCCGGGATCAATCCCGAAGGGAATGTTCCAAGGGGGTATTTCAATTAACGTCACACTAGAGCAACACAACGGGCTATTGGTGACGGTCCGGAATCAATCCCAAAGGGAAAGATCAGAGGACAACACCACGTAATTTTGAACCACGGTCAGATGACGAAGGAATGTTCCTAGGACAACTCCTCGAAATTTTGAATCATGGCCAGATGACGAGAACACCGGAGCTGCCACCTCACACTCCAAACTTCCACACCAAGCCAACGTGAAGACATTTGAGGCCACGACAGATTTAAGGTGTACCAGCCCCCGTGTACACGATGGTCTTTCGCTGGACCGAGTTTCGAACTCGAAACCCTCCGGTTGCTAATCTGTATATCTTATACGTTAAATTGACCCTCCTGGTTGTTGTCCCGTCTAGAGCAAAACTGACCGGATCTTTGACGAGGATCCAGGACGAGATATCTCGTAATTAGAAGAAAACTGATCTAAAAAAATCGACAATATCTTCATGACGAGATGTCTCGCCATTAGCAAAATTTTCAGTTGTTGATGAACGAGATATCTCGTTTAAACCACTTGCAGGTTTGGAAAATAAGTTCCTTTGAAAATGAGTTTCTCTTTCAAGATACAAGTCGCATTAAAACTGTACGGACTTGTCTTTAAAGCATAAAATAATTCAGAAAAAATTTTCAGTACCGTGTTTCCAAACAGCATTGAAGAACTTACTTCAAATTATTTGTCTGCAAGAGAATACCTTTTTTATGACCAATAGCTATCATTACTTAAAGACAAGAATTTAAAAATTGTGCGAAATAGACACATATATTAACATTATGTCTATTTTTTCTATCCAAATTTTAAATTCTTTGCACCGAAAACGAAAACATGTAAGTGTTGTAATATTGGAAATAGTGTTTTAATATCTTGATACAAATACCACTGCTCGCTTCTACTTGATGTGTAATTTGAGTGCAGCTTATAAAATAAGAAAAAAAATTATGAATGAATTATGAATTATGAAAACCCGAATTATTAAGCCATCAAATAGGTAAGCCAGTGACATTGAAGTCAAACAATAGAACACAAAGTTTGAGTCAAAGAAAATAATCAATTGAACTAGAAATATGATCCATCAAGATTAAAATAGAACTTCTAAATAAAAATGAAAAACGAGGAAACCATCCGATTAAAGTAATTACAAATAAAAGTAACGTTGGTTAAGCAGAAAAATTTTCAGCCATTGTCTTGGTTCAGCATGTTTCTATTTTTAAAGCACTCTAAGAAACTAATGTGCTTTAGTTAAAACGAAATTTAAAAACAACATTTAGAATCTAAAATAAAATCTCCTAGCTAGCGACTTAACCATATCACATAAAAAATTAATTATATGAAACCGAATGAAAATGCGTTGAGTTCTAAAGAAGTCTTCAAAAGTAATTAAATTATAAAAAAAAAGATAAATATAGCCAATTCGATGTGGTGAAAAATCTACAAAAATGGTTTGGACCATCATGGTTACCAAGATTCAAGACGAAACAGAACTCATCTGAAATATCTATTTTACAACAATGACATACGTTATTCAAATGATAATTTATCTCTCGAAAAAAGAACAATTCAAGGCTAGATTTCTACGCACAAAAAAAACCAATCCGTCAACAACAAAAATGAAATATTTAAATAATTAATAGCCACGAGCAAGTCCCGTTTATTTTCTTAAAGATAAAACCTTTCGACTTGACAGGATTTCTTGTGATGTGACAGACGAATAAAGCCATACAATACCTCAGGAGCATTTATACCAGAGGCGGTTTTTCACATTAAAAGCTCTCTATTTTTTATGGAAAAAACAACTTGAAAAAAGACGCAATTGGTCAAGGTAGTTGACCTTTTCGGGAGCGATTCGTATTCACGTACGTAATTCGTTTATGCTGATGGAATCAACGGATTAAGCGTTCGGTTTCGAAACGAGGACCGTTGTGTTGCCATTCCGAATGTGTGTAAAAAGCGCGATTATATTGCTCGAAGAAGAAAGAGGTAAAATCGTTTGGCTTTGTGTCGCAAACAATGATCGCGAACTTCCAAAAGCCTAATGGCGGTTCCTTGAAAATGGCAATGAAGTAAACAAAACAATCGAACATTATAATACAAAAAAATGGAAATATTTAGAATGTATTACATTTTGCGTTACTACTTACATTTTACCAAGAATTTTAACAAGAATGCAAAAGTGCATTATCCATTAATTTAAATACATCTTTCAAGTAAAACTAATGGATTGAAATAGTTGGAATTTTCTGAACAAATTCAATTTGTAATGAAGATTAGAATATAAGATTACGAATTACATGGAATTAGAAAGCTTTTATACTGCAAAAGGTTTACGTTTTATTTTATACTGGAAACAAAATAAGAACCGAAATAGAAATTTCGAAGTGTTTGATATGATAGTTGGTGATACTGTACTTTAATTTGTATAAACTCTTAAATTTTTGTATCGACATATTAAAACCGCATGGCAAGTTTTAAATGTATTGATTTTTAATAATTTTTCTGTCTTTTTAATATGCATTCTTGAGTACATTTTGATGTATTTAATGAGAGTGTAAACAAACCAGACTGCCTGAGAAGATTTTACTTCTGTTGTCTAAGGTTTTATTCCGGACAGTCACCAATAGCCCGTTGTGTTGCCCAGTGTGACGGTAATTAAAATACCTACCTTCTGCTGTCCAAACACGTTCGCATGATGAATATCAGGGTTATCTTAAATATTGTTTATTATCGTTTTGTCAACGTTTCTAATTGATTCTGACCAATCAACTATCATATCAATTGGGAATTTATTCTTTGGAAATTTTATTGGCGAAGTGCTGAAATCGTATTCGAAAAGTAAGCCAACTCACTTTCAGAATTCGTACAGGAAACAACCGCCATCTATATTTGGCTTGACAGAAAATGCCTCTCATGCGGAAACAGCAAAACGTTTCCATGGATCAATTTTTTTAATTGTAAACTCACAACGGTTTTCTTTCAAATGCAGTTATGAAAATACATCACTTTCTTACTATGCATGAAATATCTGACAATAATTATTATTAAAATTCTTAGAATTTTATGTTTATGTAAATATTGATTATGTCTACAGAAAACAGATATTAATAAGCAAGTTTAAAACATAGGAATATTGAGTTTTTATGAGTATTTTATAAATCTATATCTATTTCTCTTCTATATCTATTTTTCTGTTATACAGTTTTCTAACAAGCCTTCTAAAAATGAAACTCGATTACTCTAATTCTACGTGTGATAGGCCCCATTATACGTTCAATCACCTGAAGGACGGAAATTTTCATTGTGATGTGGCAACACCCTTTGATGTATGAATCGTCCATTCTCTACTTGAAAAGGCTTAGCAATCCGATACGTAAAAAGTCACCCAACGATTGTTTCACGAAATTAAAAGGAAAGATCCAGTTAAAGTTAAACAATGAATTCGGGATATCCCCAATTATTCAAAAAGAATTGTAAAATCACACACCCACTGTAATGCACACTATTCTTTAGCGAAGCGATTGTTTGGAACTGAATTCTATGAGTTCCGATACCATCGGACAGCCATGACTATTTTTTACTGTCTAAGAGTTCTCCGACTCAAATTGTCTCAAGTATTTACTTGTCAACGAAATGCAGTCTTGAAACCTAAGAGTGTATGATTTTAATTTTGACAAGTGCCGAATCGTGTACTCAAAAAATATACAATCCACAGACGATATTTTCCCGTACCTATTTTTTCCTTTAAAACTTAATATTTAATGGCATCATAGAACTTTCCTGAGATATCTTGTATCAAATCATCAAATATTTATTGCTCTATATAAGATTTATTAATCGATTTCTGTTACTTTGTTTTGCAGTGTTTGTCTTTTAAACAAACATTCTTTAAATGTTCTCAAGTCGTATTTTAATTATTTCTACATGATAACATTGCAAACGAGCACGAAATGAAGAAAAGGGAAAACCAGCCATCAGAGTGAAATTGGTTAATACAGTTGGTAAACTAGATATAATTCAAAAAAGATTTTGCACTACATTAAAGAAATTTATTACTAGCAAAATTGCCCGACCTCACTTGGGTTGAATTGGTTAACTATATATTGAAAGTGACCAGAAAATAATCACTTTCATCTTTCGTAGAAAAATGCCAAATCATTTAAGTGTGAGTAAAATAATTTTTAACACCTTTTCGACATTTTTATAATTTCTACAACCTACTTTGGACAAAAATCCTATATATGCATATCCATCCATGTAATGCATTTAACATATATCGCACCCCAGTTAAAGGTTCACTCTGGAACCAGGTTTGCGACGTTTTCGAATTTCGCTATCATTAAGGGAAAGATGGCAAATTAATTTCATATAAGATATTTGTCATTAAGTTTATTTAAAAGTGGATACGCATTGTTTCATGAAAATTCCGTTTTGCGACACGTGCAATAAAAAAAACTTGTTTTAAAATTGAATATCTTCGGTACAAAGGTAACCTATTGCCATTTTTCTAATGGTAAATCGATTTGATAGTTTCTTCTAAAACAATCATTGTTTTAAGAAAACCTTACTTATATAAGTTGCTTAAGTATAGCTTCAATTTGTAAAATAAGCCACCTTGAACTCCTGTCATTATATGACAAAGAATTTGTAATACTTCAAAGTCCTAATTTGGATTTTTTACATTAACGATCTTTCAATGATGACAAAATTCCATTTAATATTTGCTTTAATCTAACTTACATGTCGCTTTAAATCAAATACTTTGCGGTGGTTTTGCGTGTAATGAAAAGGAATCACAATTTATTAAAATAATAAATATTTAAAAGAGAACATGAAACAAAATAAAAGTTGACGGGAAAAAAATTGTTCTAAAGATAAATTCGTGATTCCTTTTTTTCTCTTGATCTCGCACAGTTGCCACAACTTACAACTAAAAATTAGAAAAAATTTAAAAATACGAAATTAATTCCGAGCGAAAGAAACAGAAAATAACACTGCACGTGGCAAACGAATATGAGTATTCGTTTTGTTGCAAATTATCGTCTGTCTCAAATATTCGAAAATACTTTATAGTTCGCAAAGAAAATAAATAAGGCTCAACGTACAAAAGTATTATAATTTAAATTCCATAAAAATACTTTGAAAAATAATTGATTTTTCAGCAGTACTGGTAAAACAATCCAAGCAATTGCAATGCTCACTATACCTTCCAGCAGCTACTCCAAAACTACCAAATTATGGTTGATTTAAATATAGTTACTCAGATGTTTTAACGCGAAACTTGCCTAAATATGTAAGCAAAAACATTTCAAATAATGCATACACTAAATTAAGATGTGGTGTATCAAATATAAAACATAAAATTAAAATATATTGAATAAATCGTATGTGATACTTGTACAAACACAGATAGAAAATCGAACATAGAACGGGAGGACAGACAGACTTACGCAATAAGTTCAGTCACTAAATGAATGTAAGAACTTTCAGTATAAAAAGTTTCATGAAAATATATTCAACCGTTTGGACGTAGTACGGGCACACACATACAGATGGACAGACAGACACCAAACGCGCAAGAGACGGATTTAGCATCCGAAGGGTCCAAAACGGATAGAAAACTTGAAATGGGTCCAAAATATTCAATGTACAAACACTCCATTCTTATTTATATAGATTAGGTAATGCTAACATTTACAATTTTATTACAATGTGGATTTTGAGCATTTTCTCAGGTTCATAGTGAAGTATAATAACTTCGATTACTAATGCTTGTAGTGACTTACCATATACAAAGAACTTAAAATACGTCTGAATATTTCAAAACAAAATCAATAAAATTCAAATTGTTTAAAGGCCTTCCTACAAATTTCACAACTACGTAATTAATTTCAGGAATTTAAAAAAAGTTAACTGTCCAGTTTCCATCTTGAGATAAAATATTAGTTTTTCTTTTTTCTTTATATTTATTACAACACAAATTGTTATAAAATTTTGAAAGGTAGCATTACGAATTGCAATGCGACCTCTCTAATTTGGAGTAAAACGTTTTTGAACTTTCTTAGTTACGAGTTTACAACTTTCTAACCAATTTCACTTTGGTGTCCGGTTTTAACTTGAATTCACTGTATATCATTTATAAATGGAATAAGAAATGTTCGTTTAAATTAATCAACCAATCATTGGATCGGTTATTTGACCTGTTCTATATACTTTACTACAAACAATCAAGCAACCGAAGTATGAAGAATTCTAAAAGAATAGATAGCAGTCCTGTTTTCATTTCGTTTGGCTGAAATGATACGTATTTTATTTTTAAACAGATAAAAATGATTCCTTCAGTCATTAATTTTAATAATTTTTACAGAAAAATGCTTTTCCTTGAAACGAGATGTTTAAAGAATATATGTCGCATTTGTTTCTTTGATGTCAAGGAAGCATTCCAAGTCCTAAGATCTGTCAGGGCCGAGATAGCTCGATTGGAAGAGTAACGGATTAGCAACCAGAGGGTTGCGAGTTCGAATCCAACTAAAGACCGTCGTGTACAAAGGGGGCTGGTGCACGTTAAATCTGCCTTGGTCTCATATACTGAGGCCAATGCATATTTCAGTTGACGTGGAAGTTTGGAGAGTGGGGTGACAGTTCAGGTGTTACCTCGTCATCTGACGTGGTTCAAAATTACGTGGTGTCCTCGGTTCTTTCCCTTCGGGATGGATCCCGGATCGTCGCCAATAGCCCGTTGTGTTGCTCCAGTATGGCGTTAATTAAATACCTACCTGAGATCTATCCGGTTTTCACTTTGACTTCTGTGTATAACATATGCAGATTTGTTTGAGAACTTTTAAATACAAGCCTCAATGCAGTCGGTAAAGAATTATTTATTGTGAAGTAAACATCTCAGGATTAAAAATACAATAGCTGAACTCAATTCAAAAATGACGTACATAGTTGAATTGAAAGATCACTTGTCAAGAGTTCGAAATTATTAAATCAAAATAAAAGTTTAGCCTTCTACAAGCCGGAAAAACCGAAATATAGCTCATTTAGTGAGAAAGAACACAATAAAATTACGCCTCTAGTAGAATGGAATTGAAAGATCACTAGCCGAGAAATCACGAACTCTTAAATCAAATCATTAATGTGACTTTCCACTTATGTTTGTGGAATAAATCTCTTGAAGCAGGATTAAAACAGTCTCGTGGAATTGGATTGAAATGCCACCTGTTGTAAGCCAAGAATAAGGAAATCATATTAGTTTAACCTTCTGACTTACAACGTTGAAAAACAAGACAGCTTATGCGTAGAAAAAGCAATTAGATTAGAATTACAAAAATGGCTAGTACAAAATTAAATGGTCGCTCTTCGCAAATAATGAATAATAAAGCAATATACAGTAAATAAAAGACAATTCATTTGTAGTGAAATGATAATAACACACGGCCGATTGAGAGATCACTTGTAGAAAAGTAGAATTGAAAAGAATTCTAAAATATAGCTCGTTATAGCCCTTAAATTTAAATAAAATGATAAGTTCATCACTGCATGAATTTATCGTTCAGAAAACTAATGGCAAACTTGAACTGTTAAGTAAGGTTAGCAAATTGCTATCATTCTCATTCCTGATAAATTACCAATGTCAATTCTCAATTGCTGATTATTAGTTTCTGTTTTAGCGAGGTGTTTATAAGCACATTTCCGAAATGAATGAGGGCTGCAGTCGGAAGACTAACGGATTTTGAATCGGAAGTTATTATTTCGAAACTCGATCCAACCAATCACCGTCGTATACACGAGGGCTAGTGCAGGTTAAATCTGATTTGGCCTCAAATGTCTTCACGTTGGCATGGAAGTTTGGAGAATGGAGTGCCAGCTCAGGTGTTGACCTCGTCATCTGACCACCGTGGCTCAAAATAACGAGTAATAAATAACAAAATTCAAAATACCGCTTCGAATCTTTCCCTTAGGGGTGGGTCGTTGGCAATACCCCTTTCTGTTGCTCTAACGCGATTATTCACTTCCAAGGAAAGGTGCAATAGAATCTCCAAGGAATTCTATTCTAAGGAAAGGACCAATGGAATCTTTCTAAAGGTTCAAAGAATCCACGGAGATTCTTTCACATAATAGATGTTATTTATACATTAAGAGTATTGTGGGATTACAGCAATACACAGCATCCAAAAAAAAAATCTCGTGACGCTCAGATGTTTAAAAATAAAGCTAAAATAATATGTAATAGTTAAGAAAACATCACTGGTCATGTTTCGGTAATGACAGCACCAATCGCCAAAACCTGTAATTCATTTCCAGTTGAATTCTACTGATAGGGCAATGAGTATTCAGAATTAAAATTCCACAATAAAATAAATTTTTAAGAAACTCCATTTCAAAATAGAATTTTATTTAAACTAAATATTCCCTTCGATCAACTCACTTTCTAAACACGATATGTAACAAGTCATAACCTCCCTGATCTCTGATGGAGCAATTCTTCCAATTGCTATAAATTTCAAATGTATGTCAACAACTATTTCGCATGTTCACACTAATTAAATTTAAAACTGATTGTTACTCGCTTCGAACCACTGTCCAGTCACTGACGAACGAACAAAATATTTACACTGTTTTGCATTATAGATATCAAAATGATTTCACATTCTACATTAAAAGCACTCCGACACAAAAGGCCTATCGCAGCTACAAACCAAACATAAAGGTGTAACGAGATCAATAACACTATAAACGAATCAAAAACAAGATTAGCCTTTGTTTCCCCCTGACAGCATCAAAAAAGTAGAATAACAATAGTAGAAATAAGCGATTCGTGAAATTGCTACCTTTTGATCAAATGATCCTTTAGTGAAATAGCAAGCGTGCCAAGCAAGCGAGTTTTCAGCTGACATCAATGCGTCGAACTTTACAGCTTTTAGATGATAAAAAAATCGATTTTCAATTCAATAGATTACTACAATCAGGTACATTTCGTAAAGTTTTCAGAACATTCCGAAGTATTACAATGTGTAGTAAGAACAAGAAATTCCATTCTATAAAGATGAATTATTGGGTCTGTCTGTAAGATGTAGTTATAAACCGTTAACTCTCAGTATATCATCTGAGTTTTCGTATAACTTTTTGATCTTTTCCTAATAACACGGTACGGTGTTATTCGAATATGAAATTATATCTATGGTTAAGATCTTACTCTACGATCTTGGTACACAATATAATTGAATTAATTTATTTAATTTATATAATTTTTCCATGGCATAGATACAATTTTGCCACAAATTAATTTTTTAAACTATATAACTCTTTCTCGGAGGTTGATAGATTTGTAATGATTTGAATTCGATAAGTAATCTGCTTTAATGAAGTGTTTTGTTTTATCTCTTATTTAACTGTATTTGTGTATGTTTTTCCTTGCATGCTTTGGGATCATATATTTTTTGTTCTGTGTATTGCATATTTTTCTGCAGAGAAATAACAATTAAATGAATGTAGCTATAATAAATCAATATAATAAAATAAATCAATAAAATCAATAAAATAAACCAATAATAAAATAAATTGCATTTTTTTTGTTGCGATAGTTTGTTGAAAAATACCAGATAATCACGATGTTTTTTAATCAAAAAATAATTTTTCGTCCTTTTATTGGGAATAGCCCGTTGTGTTGCTCCAGTGTGACGTTAATTAAAATATCTACCTACCTTTTATTGGATTTATTTTATTATTATTTTAGAACAATCAATGAAATTATAAAACTTGTGAACGAATGCTTCTGCAAATGCACTTAAAATGGTAAAATTAATGTTGATTCATTTGAATATGGATTTCCGTGTTATGAGAATATAATTAGTACACCTTCCCTCGGCTTACAACAATCCGCACTTACGACCACAAAAAATAAATACATAAAAATAGTAAATTAAGGAAGATAACTACATTGGTCAGGTCAAAGATACAATAGAGTACATATTCTGTATTTTTCACATTATGTACAACAATTATGCGTACATAGATTGAATTTTTGTGTTTTATGCACAATTTTTATAACCCGTTTGAATGAAAATAGTGTTGAAAAATATAAATCCGATTTACGACCAGTTCGATTTACGACCTGTCAGTCGGAACGGTCGTAAGTCGAGGAGACCCTGTATTTAGTCCTTAGAAAAGTGTAATAAAACTAAGACTAACGAGTGGGAATAATGAAAATGACGATGAGATAAATAATAAAGTTGATTATGTAAAAGTATCGCAATCACCTCATTTCAACCAATAATTAGACCTTATGCACTAAATATGGACCGCACCGAAACCAAATCAATTAAAATAGGATAAAAAATTTTGAAATGTTTAAAGAATCGATTGATAATAAATCAAGAGATTAAATATAAAATTTTTAAAATTATTAATTATACATATAAATTTTAAAAATATATAAATTTTGAAAAAAGTAAAATTATCTGCATTGCATTTCTTCTTTTCTAGACAATATTGACTAAAAAAAGACAAAAACATACAATTAAAGATCTACTTGAACTGAGAATTATTCAGAAAATATCGGTCAAGCAGTATCTAATATGTCAACAATTCGACAAAAAAACATGACCGATTGATAACACAGAAACGTCATCTACGTGTGATCTTTACACAGCTCATTAGATTCCACGAAACTCCACCAGGGCTATTATTTTCCGATTTCTAGTGAAAGCGGTGGCAACAGGGGCTAAGGTTGACTTGTCAGCGAGGTGTACCAGAGTTAATAGAGCAAGGTCCCGAAGTGTGTATAGAATAAGAGCTGAGAATTCTTTTTTCGAACTTATCGTATCAGAATGAAATCGTGTTTCTCTTGACATGGAACATTTGGGGTACGAAACCAGCAATTTATCCAACATTACTTTTCTCCCTCACTTCCAATCTTCGTAATGACTTTAATTCCATTGTTCTCGGGTGTTAAACTTCTACTTTTTTTTCTAAAGTGGAATAAAAATACTTCGGAATAATTTCATGTTTACCTTAAACACACATACCCTCGTTTTTAGCTAAACGGTATTATTTTTTTAGGATAACAACGATGTTTAGACTTTATAAATCTAAGCGAAACTGGAATAAACGTTACCTGTAATAACTCGACACGTTATCTATCACACAAATCTGGGTTACTTTTATTCGGATAACTATGATAATGGTGATATCGAACTTAGATTTGAAAACTTCTGCCAAATTATCTGTAATAACTCGTCAAACCTGGGGTACTATTAAATTCGGATAGCTGTTAACATTATATAGAATTAGATTGCAAAAGTTTTAATGGAATATTGCTTTTTCGCCGTATTTTTAGGGCCTTTGTAAAGGTAGGTAGGTAGGTATTTTAATTAACGTCGCACTGGAGCAACACAACGGGCTATTGGCGACGGTCGACCTTTGTAAAGGAAAATATCTCGGTATTTTGTTTTCTTTCTTTCTTATCTTTAATTTCATTTACTTTTTTTACTTTTCCTATTCTCAAAATAGGATCGCGGTAGTCCGGTTGATAGAGTAGCGGATTAGCAACAGGAGGGTTAAGAGTTCGAAACTCAACCCAACCATAGTCGTGTACTGGGGCTGGCGTACGTTAAATTTGTCGTGGCCTCAAATGTCCTCACGTTGGCGTGGTGTAGGTTAGGTAAGTGGAGTGCCAGCTCAGGTGTTGACTGTCATCTGACAGTGATTCAAAATGACGAGGTGTTTTCCTCGGATCTTTTCCTTCGGGATTGACCCCGGACTGTCACCAATAGCCCGTCGTGTTACTTCAGTGCGACGTTAATTCAACTCCCCTACCTCTGACAGAATAAAGACGACGCAGGTTCGATTCTTCCCTGAGTGTATTTCTCTCCTTCTGTGTCCTTAAAACTTTCATTGCTTATGTATGTCCATTACTTGACGTTGTCTATCTGGTGTTTGGCGCAGCATGGTCAAATATGGGCATTGCATTTTAAAACTCAACCCAACCAACCAAACTGACAGAATTATCTCAAAAAGTGATGATTTTCATAGGTCCCCTCGTTCCTCCGATTTGACCAAGCCGTTATGTTAATAGGCCGACAACTAATCAACAGCTTAAGCAAAACATTCGCTAAGGAATCGAACGAAATACCTCCGAAATATGTTCAAACATGTTGGAAAATGCGTTCGAAAGAGACCGGATTTGCATCTCGCCCAGAGGTCATTTGGCCGATGTCTTATTCCATAACCAATGTTATTAATTAAGTAAACAGTATGAAAAAACAAATATAATAAAAAACGTTTTGTTTAAAATTTATTCCAAAACAAAAATGATACTCAAATATACAAAACCCCCGTGTTTCATCTGTCGTTTTCACATGAGTCTCTATCAACAATTAATGTATTTTTGTTTATTATTTGTTCAGGTGAGGTAGTTGAAGAAAATTATATGAACTGTTCAAAGATAAGATCCAGAATGAATTTGATCTACATCTGGATTGATCTGTTCTTGTTTTGAATCTACGCCCTTGAATGTATTCACGGACAGCGCAATTCGAAATATAGTTTCATCTAATAAGAGGAAGTATAACAATCGTAAAAATGTTCGCAAGAAATAAAGGAAAAATCGAGCACATTCGCAAGTGAACTCACGCGCCCAAAAACCAGTTATTTCGCGTGATGCCATCCATAACAAGCAAATATAAATTTGATCAGAATTCTTCAACTTGACTCCGTTTATCTAGATGCGATCAACCTTCGAGCATTTTCGTTTTTAAGATTTGTGATTCGGAATGTTAGTTTAAAATAGATGAATTATTTTGATATTTTTGTGTGCTTTGAGTGACATTTGCTCCGTAGAATCCTTTCCTTGAAATAGAATTCTGTAATCTTGGAAAAGGGCGTTCGTAAATTGTATCAAACTTAACTAGCTGTTAGAGGACTCCCATAATTTCCCCAATTTTTTTCATGCATAATTGCGTTGGGCAAATTGCTATTTTACGATAACATTCTTAACGGTTATTGCTAATTTGCGGTGACAGTTATAATTAACTGCTAATATTAACACTTTGTTTTCAATTTGTAAATAACACTAACAGTGATTACATTTAAGAGGAAAAATTAGCTGCTAAGAAATTGAAGTTAATGGTTAATTTAAAAACAATGAGTAATTGCTTAAACTATTAATACTTTTTATTTTTATTCTACCATATTTTATAAGTGTTTATTTCTTGTATTAATTTTCGTTGTTTTGAAAGTCACTTTTCAATATTTATCGATAACTATAAATAATTTCGATAATAGTTGTTCTAACTGTTAGTTTCTTATAGAACTATTTTAAGTGCTATCGAAATAATTCTATCTAGTGTGCAATATTAATAAAAGTGGATGACTCAGAATAAATCCAACAATTTTGAGTATTTTCAGTTATTATCAGTAAGACGGTATCGTCCTAAAATGCTTGAACAATTCATCTGTACTTTAACAATCCTTTAAAGCATTTTTTAAGAAAGGGATAAAATCTTTTGATTTATCATTTAATTTATAAATTAGAATTTCACTATGTTCTGTTAAATTTCGAAAGAAAGAATTCATTCATCAGTAAAATCCTGGCAACACAGTGAAATTCATTAACCCGTTGACAAACTCGAAATAAATATAACTCCTAAAATATTTATACTAAATTGAAGGAAAACTTCTTACACATATTAATATTGATAAGTACACATAAGATAAGAGTACCAAACTGAATATTTTTCCTCAAAATTAAAACACTACGAAATTTTCAAGGTACAAGAACAAGGATGAGAGGCGATTTTATTTTAAGCATTTAGTTGAAATTCCTTTATAAATTTTAACTACTAAATATCATGATAATCATTGGCGGTTCGGCATTGGGTTTTTCAGTTGATTTCAAGTTCTTAGAATCTAGTTATTTGAGCTCTGCAGTCTATTAATATAAGGTTTTAGATTTTCAGGGAAATATAATGAACTAAGGGATATAAATACTGGTATAATAATCAATCATATACAAACATCTCAAATTAGTTACCAAATTCTAAGAAACAAAATAATAAAATACCATCAAAGTTCTGATTTACCATTTGTTGCTCACAAGCAAACCAATCAGCCTAAATATCAGGAATTCTAAAAGAAAAGTCGACTTTGGTTTGCATTTATAAGAACGATCTGAATTTTTGTTGAAAATAAGTGTTTTTTTAGTATTTTCAAATGCTTATTCTTCAAACTGTTTTTTTAAAACGTTGGTAACTTTTATTTTCATGATTTTAAGAAAATATTACTAGTCGCAAGCCTTGTCCAATTTTCACTTTTATTCCCTATTCCGATCACTTATAGTTGAATATGTCTATTTTCTTATAATTCATTTATAAAAATTCAACTAAAAGAATATTGAAAATATTCCAGTTTTACCTTGCATATAAAATCAAAACAGTTGTAATTTTTTGAGCAAACCATTCTTTGTAAACATAAGCATTTTTTACATTCCTCGCATTCGAATTGGTGACAATTTCCGTTAACTGAACTACAGAATGTAGTCATTAACATTCATCAGTTTTTAGCAATCTGAACGGGGTGTTCTAGAATACAGCCTGATAACTCAAATAATGACCAGATTTTTTCTGGAAATGACGTTTTCGTTTGTGACTTCAAACTCAGGCATTTGTTTTTTGGAAATGGTAAAATAGAACAAGACAGGTGAAAGCAAACGCGGCAAAGCAGATCACAACAGCATACAGCAATGAATAAATAAGTGATTCTCTATTACCATTTTGATTTTAAATGGGTTTGGGGAAACGTAACACGTTACGAAATCCATTTTAAATCACTTGTTCTTTTAAACAAAGTTTTTCGGTGTCAATTAATGATATTTTCTGTTCGGTTTAATAAAAAGATTGAAATTCTTTTACACAGAATTTGCACATTTTCGTGTAGTAGAAAGCAGGAAGTATATCTACGAATCAGTTTCTCTGTGAACAGTTTATTGCTTAACATTTTTCTGCTTAAATAATTGTTTACGTAAGGCTGCTGGTTTGAATATTCACAAATTGCCTTTTGTACTATATAAAATCATAAATAATGTGATCAGAATTCCTGTTTCTTTTTTTCTTTGTATTTCTAATATAAAACAGGAAGAATTATTATAATCTGAGGGATTTTGTAGTGAAACCTGATTTCAAAAGGGAGAATTATCTTGATAAATTAAAAATTTTCAGAAATATCCATTATTTTGTATTTGTATATGAAGATTGTACTTACTTTTTTGGATATATGATGTATATATGATGCAATGCATACTAAAACATTTTCATACTAATTGTCTTAAAATGCTTCGCATAATATTTATTTCAATCCTCTCATTCAGCAATCCTCATAATTCGGTGAAAATTTACTTGTAGTACGATTTTGAAATTTTACTGATTCTCTTTTAATCAATCAACACGTGATTTCTGAGAATGAGGAATCGGAGACACATCTGCTTTTTGACAGTTGTGAGCTTGCTTCAGTTGTCAAACTTTTTAACAAATGCATAAACATATGTAATATAAATTTTGGTAAAGTCAAGCATCATTACACAACTGTTTATTAATACTATAATCTTTCTCTCATTATAATAATAATTCATTAGAATAATTTAATATTTCTGATTAAAAAATAAAATATCCTTAGAAACTTGATAAAGCAATATTTATTAAAATATTACATTTATTTTCTGATTACGAACTGAAGTGATCCGACTCAAACGATATTTTATTTAACCAGGAATATTCTTTGAGTTTTTGAATTGGAATAGTTTTTGTAATGATCTTCGCATTCAGTAAATTAATAAATATTGCGTTTTTGTATATATTCGATGTCGATTTCATTTTAAATATTCTGAAGATAGTTGCTGACACCGAAAAGGTGAATTTCATATTCCTGGTAAAACGGTAAGAAATAATTTACTTTAGTTTGTAACCTAATAGTTGCTTTCAAGACTGATAGGGTTTAAATATTACAACTTCGCAAACTGCATGAATATAATTCTATTACTTAAACAGTTTACCATCTTAAAAATATTCAGATTTTGTCATTTAATATTCAAGTCGAATTTATCTTTGCGAAAGATGTATTATTCTAAACAGCGTTTCACAACAAACAACTTTTTTGAAATATAAATTCAACCAAAACATTAAAACTGCCTCATTCAATTACCGATAATTTACACCTTTTCACCTTCAAATTTTGCCATACTGAACGAGTATTATGAAAGATGATCTGAATTACCCGTCATTTAAGGTTAAAAAAAATTGGAATTCTCTTCAGTGAAAGCTACAATGAACAATGCTTACCGTGACCCAAATTTGCATTCCAATTTAAAAATTCTGGCAAGGTATTATTTTCAACTGATAATGATTCGGGTGGAAAACGAAACCGGGGAA
Source organism: Meta bourneti (assembly GCA_933210815.1). Lineage (NCBI taxonomy): Eukaryota > Metazoa > Arthropoda > Arachnida > Araneae > Tetragnathidae > Meta > Meta bourneti. The sequence goes on along the minus strand of OW119923.1, from coordinate 107,599,908 downwards.
AGCTGAAAAAAAAAAAGAATCTCCATAAAGATGAATTAATCTTCGAATTAGAGTGGAAGCCCATACGCCTCATTTGAATATTCTTTGTGATGCTCTTTTATTTATTCCACCCACGACAACGTGAACCCAGACTCATTTTTAATTTCGTAATGCACTTTGTATCTAGCTTTCTGTCATGTGTGAGCAATTACGTGAAGAATGCCGTGTTTTAATGGAAATTTTGCGTACTAAGCAAATAGTATATATTTCGATAGGTTCTTATAATATTTCATTTTCGTGGGCATATTTGTTTACTTACGAATTCTGAATTGCGTATACGATTTATAATTTTTGACAGCATGTGAGATAATAATTGTATTATAGTTCGGGTTTACATTTTTGGATTTGTCGTTCTAATGTCATTTCTTCTTCAAGTGTGTGACAACACGAAAGCTTCCTTTACGAAAAATTTCTATAGAATTCCATAAAAATTTGTATGGAATTCTATAAAAAAATTCTATGGAATTCTATAAAAATTTCCATGGAATTCTGTAAAAGATTTGTGTTGAATTCTATAAAAATTTGTATAGAATTCTATAAAAATTTGTATAGAATTCTATAAAAATTTGTATAGAATTCTATAAAACATTTCTATAATAATTTGTATGGAATTTTATAAAAATTCCTTTAGATTTGTATGGAATTCTATAAAAAATTTCAATAGAATCCTATAGAATTATGGCCCGGTTTCCTATAAGCTCCATACAGTAACCTCTATAGAAGGTAATTTCTTTTGTTACACGACTTTACTTTTCTATATAGCATTTCTATGGAAATACACTTCTATAGAATCAGCTCGTGAGGTATCTATGAGATGAGATGCTCAACGTTTTCTTTCCTACTTACACTCACATTAATTATTCAATTTAACAATAGGTGGTATGTTTAAGGACATACTGAAAAAAGAAATAATTAAAATATATATTTAATTTATAAATTATACGTTTTTATAGTTATTCTTTTAATTGCGCAACATTGAAAATAGTCCCCGTACACCTATCAGGACCAGTGCGACTAGCAGAGAGATCGAGGTAACAAAATCGTCTTTACATTTGCATTATCAATTACTATCAAAGTACTTGGCAATTTGCAATGTCAAAATGAGATTGTCTTAAAGTTAAAAAAACATTAGAATCCTACTTTAAATTTTCTCTACATATTTCTACCACGCGTCATATATTTCTACTACCATGCGTCATGAAGTGTATGCTCCAGCGCATGTTCACAAAAATTGTCATTGAAATCTTTGATAGTTTTCAATTGGAAAAAATAATGGAAGGATTGTGAATGACCAGAGAAACTTCTATCCTTTAAAATAAACAAAACCTTACATTCCAATAAAACAATAAATATTTCAATGCAATGGTCGTCAAATTAGTATAATTTGTTGATTTAACAAATAATGATAAGATAATGATAAATATAAAGAATAACTAAAACACATTTTATAATCCGATGTTCCTATTCTAAAACAATGAAACGAAAGCAAATAAACGAAGCTTTTATGCTTCAAATAAATGAAACCTAACACTCCAGCTAAAGAAATACATTTTATAATACGATGATCGTGAAATTCGTATTCTTTGTCTATTCAATTGAATAATGAAAAATAAAGAACGAAGAATAGTCAAAACAATAAAATTTTCAATCCGATATTTGTGTTCTGAAATACTGAAGCAAAAATAAATTTACGAAGCAATACCTATCGAGCAAAAGGCATACATCTTCCATTTCAGGGCAAAGGGAGGTAAGTCTGACACTTTCGATGGATCTAAAGGAGTCTAGTGCATCATTAATTTAAAACATAACATAATATGCTTAAAATCGAAACTAAATGAATCTTCGAATCTAAATTTCAATTATTTGTGTCATGACAAGCTTCTTTTTCTTCCTGAATATTTGAGAAAAAAGAGTGAAATATTCAACTTAAGATTCTGAAAAGTAGCCATTTTGACTTAACCCCTTTTGCCCTGACACGGAAGGTACGGTATTTTACATGTTCTTATCTTCAGAGCCACGGCCTGAAAAATGGTGTCTGTCATCACCGCAAGCAACACCAATCGAACATGTTCCGAAAGGCTATAAGTTTCCCCAGCACAGTCAACGACACAAAACTGCATACAAACGACCCGAGTGTACACATGTTGAAAACGCTAATCACACTCAATTATAATCGCTGGGGTTTCAGCCTTGACATCCGAGCAAGGCTAGCTCGGTAGAACAAAAGGGGGAAACAATTCTGAAGAAAAAACCTCCGTGCTTTTCCTGAGTGATTCGTGTTATAGGAACAATATGATGATGGTTGTGAAGGGGGAATGTATCTTGCTCAGGTAGATACTAAATCAGGAGTTATCGTCTATCAGAGTTGTAAAGTTGTGGGTAAGTAATGCATGGTTGTAGTTCTGCAAGAGTATTTTGAATATGACAAGGACGTATTTTAAAAATCTGTAAATTAGTTGCGATCCAAAATTGAGTTAGGTAACTTTTTCTATGATGCACTCAGAGAAGACACTTGAAGGTCATTCGAAATATAACGTTGTATTCAAAAGCGAATTGCACAGTAAATTTACCATTTAAACTGGTACATGAAAATTGCTTTGAGAATTTCTGTGACCGATCAAGCCAACTAATTTGTTCAGCGAACACAATTACACCATACGGGGTGGTACACAATGATATTGGTAGTTGTCACTGTTTGACATTCTTGAAATAATGAAGAATTTTTCAACAACGGCCTGGTATTGAATCATAAGTCTTTTACTCGTCTTACAGAATTGAGGGCCGAAGTATCCCGGTTGGAAGAGTAACGGATTAGCAACCGGAGGGTTGTGATCCAATCAAGATCGTCGTGTACGTGGGGGCACGTTAAAATGCGTCGCGGCCTCAAATGTTGGCGTGGTATGGAAGTTTGGAGAGTGGGGTACCAGTTCAAGTGACCTTGGTTCAAAATGACGAGGTATTGTCCTCAGTTTTTTCCCTTCGGGATGGATCCTGGACCATCTCCAATAGCCTGCTGCTCCAGTGCGACGTTATTTGAACTATCTAGCTAAAAGAATTGATCACGTAGTAGCGCATATAGGGTTTATAATTCCTCATTTCTATTATATCCGACAGAAATACACTGGTCGTCCATCAACTCTTTTAGTGGTTTCGACGAGATATCTCATTCATCAAGATCTGAATATTTTGCTAATGACGAGATATCTCGTCTCCAGTATATTGTCGATTTTTTTTATGTTGACAAGATCAAGATATGATCAGTTTTCTTTTAATGACGAGATATCTCGTCCATCAAAATCTGCTAATGGTTTTGCTAATGACAAGATAACTCGTCAAGACAACCACCAGAAAGTTAACGATTTTCAGTATAAACAACCAAACAACCGGAAGGCGAAAATTTTTCTTCCTGTTACTCAATACGCTGTTAGGAAGCACGTTCTGCTACAAAAATAATAGCGCTGTAATCATTTGGCTTTAAAGAAAAAGCCTCTTATTAGTGAGAGTTCTGATAATTATTGTGCTCACCAACAAAGCCCCTTGACATCTTACCTGCTGGTGTTATGCGTGCCTCATCGTGATCCAAGTAGCATTTGGAATATCCAGAAGACATGGATATACCAATACTCAGTACTTTAACGACGTGCCGCCGTGGTACCCATTATGCACCGCTGGCGTGATCGGCTGTTGATGCGGATGACACCACAAACCATGATTTCATGGTAATCAGCGGTGTATGCTCACGAATAGCTGCGGGATATGACCCGTGGTCACGGCATCTCCAGACTATTGACTTGAGGCGAAACATCTTGTGCACAACGGCCCCAACTTGAGGAAATTAATTGACTTGAGGCCAAATAAAACTCCATTAATTTCAATACACATGTGTTTTGGGATGAATTCATTTTGTGGTCAGAAATGACTGCTCGGTATACATATCACGCGATTCCTTGTCGAAAACCTACTCGAAAAAGTGTCCGTTTTTCGATTTGACATTCCGGAGATATTCGTGTATCTAAAATTTCATGAAGTCCTTTAAAAATGTGCGCGTTAAGCTATCAATTGTAGGTACACATGTGCCATTCGGAAGGTAGGGTGACTCGTGTTGCATTACCTTCTTCGAGTAATGGGTATAGTCCGTCTCCAGCGAGTTCACATTTGAGACACGTGGTTTAGGACGAGTCTTCTTCAAATTAAGAGACAGGTTAAAAGCAAACAATACGTTCCCACAGTTGGTGTCTTTAACGTGGTTTCTGGCTTCGAGTTTATCGTTTGATGTCAGAAGCCATAGAAATTATTACGATTTGTCGAGTACAAATAATCACATATAGCCGTGCATATCTCCGTGAGTTATTGGCGCCACTGTACTTGGCGTAACTTTTTGTGTACTTGGCAAGCTCGAAGAACGTTGCCAACTTTTCAACTATGTTTGATATCTTGAAGCGATGGGATATCGCTAGCGTTCCTTTCCAGGAACCACCTTTTATGTGCTTTAGGGATAGTAAATTCTGTGTGTACTTAGGATAAACAACAATTTGAATCAATGTCAATATAGTTAGAGTCCAATAAAGCTTTGTATTTTGTGTGAACCACAACTGCGATCACCACACATGGTTTTGAATATAACAGCCTTTTATTCAGTGAGCTTACCACCTTTATACAAATGGACTTCTCCAATGCCATCTGTCTTCTTTTACGGGAGCTGCACTATATAGTATTTACAAAGGTTGGAGGTTCTGTTAATGGCTTCATTTAACTTGGGAGTGACAATATCTGCCGATTTGGAACAACACAAATCTAGAATATTATGTTGAAAATCTGTTACTGCAGAAAATGGGGCTACCGATGTTTGCGTGCCCTTTTGGTTTTCGATTGAGCGCCTCAGACTGCTTTTCGACATTTCCTTCTAACCAATGTCTGGAAATTCGATCCATTACCTTATCAAGCGACGTTTTCCTGGTGATACGAAGCTGTTGTTCGTAAGCCTGTAACAAAATCTCGAAACGAATCTGATTTCAAAGTTCTCATCGGTTTGTCAAAGGCTTTCATAACTCCCGAGCTCTACTGTGATTCAAAACAGGTCAACGGACCTTACGGAAACTCAGAAAAGCCAATTTAATAGACAGGTTATTTTCCTTTTTATCTCGATCCTTTTACATGTAATTCGAACAGAAATAATTTGCATAAATAACTTTGGGACTGTATCCTGTAATTTGTCTAACGTGGTGACAAAGTCGTGGTGTGTAATGTGATATTTTCCTAGCCAGTTAGAGAATAATCATGGGTTTCCTTACTTCATTTTGATTTCGCAAGCAGAAAAACCATTGAGAATTGTTGAAATTAAACACACCGCAAAACTGCAACTGTTGAAATAAAACCTACAAATGTGCGTGGCACAGGTATTGACACTACTTGTATATTGGTGAATGGTAACAAACGGATATAGTAAACATAAAATCACCCGCTGCGTAATTTAATTGCTTATCTTGCCGCTGAGTTTATATATGCTTGATCTGAATTATGAAGATGCATAATATTGCTAAAAATACATTGAAAGTCTAGCCACTCTAATAAAGTGCCTCAGCAGTCTGATGATAGAAAGCAATGAGAAATCTAGAAGACAGAAATCAGGGCAGGAAGAAAAATGAGAAAACGCGAAAGTAAGCGTCAAAAAGTACCACATCGCCTTCGAACAAGTGAATAGAAATTTACGTCCAAAAGTTAATTGTAGTAACTGATTGAGGTATGAATTTTATGCCAGGCACTGAATTCGAAATGATAATTAAACACAGTAAGGCAAGTAGGTAGTTATTTAACGTCGAACTGGAGCAACACAGCGGGCTATTGGCGACGGTCCGGGATCAATCCCCAAGGGAAAGATCCGAGGATAACACCACGTAATTTCGAAAGAAGGTCAGATTACGAGGTCACATCTGAGCTAGTGTACACGACTGTCTTTGTCTGGACAGAGTTTCGAACTCGCAACCCTCAGGTTGCTAATCCGTTGCTCTTCCAACTGGCTACCTTAGAAATAAGAATTAAAAACAGTAAGGATACGAAATGAAATTTTATATTTGTGATTAATTTTATTCCATTTGCAGGATTAAATGCGCATATTGATGCTTATGTTCACTTCTAATGGATTTAAGGAAGCGACAATAGGAACTACGACCACTTCTGTCAATAAATATTCGTAATTTTGAACCTTTTGCGCAGATGCTGTGCGCAGGCCAGACAGTTTAATTAATTTTCAGCAGAACATGCTACCTGTGATTAATCTTAAGCAAGAACGGTAGACCACGCAAAAAGGAAAAAGACCACGTGATGTCAAGTGCTGTAAAGAAAGGTAGAAACTGGTTCACAACAGAATGCCTTCATGGGAAACGACCACATTCCTAGGCGCGAAGATAATTCCACAAATTAAGAAGTCGTTGTAACTCTCCTAGCATCACATTCATGTTAATTTCCTGACCTATTTCTGCCGAAGTCTTTTTTTCGGGGTGAATTAAAGTATTTACAAAACGCGGTTTTTTTAAGTTAAAATGAAACCGATTCCGTGAATGAGCGTTCTGTTGCCTAAGTGCGAGGAACAAAAAGCGAGCTGATGTTTCTAAAGAAACAGAAAAGGAGTTATTGTTCGACAAAAGCTAATCAGGGGGGGGGGATTGCGTTCGTGAATCAAACATTTGAGTATACGGGAAAAGTTTGGATGCTTTCGCTGTTGGAATATGATTATAATGAATTTCGTGAAAAAGAGAAATAAAGTTAATTCAATTTTCGTACCTTAAATATTGCAGAACTACATTTTTGAATTATTTTTGGTACATAAAAGCAAATGGTTTCTCTATTTTCTAATAAGTCTTTTAAATGCAACAAAAGATTGACCCATTTCAAGGATTACAACAAAAATAAACAAGCAGGAAATGATTCGAATGTGAGATATTATTTTTGCCGAAGTGGAACACTATATTTCTGCGCAGTTGTGAATAGTTATATTAAAAAGATTAATAAAAATATTTAAGAGTTAAAATAAACTAATAAAAGTTTACAATTAATTAAAAATAAAATAAATATATTATCAGTAAATGCATAAGCATTTTAAATATAGTAAAAAAATGGAAAGCATTATTTTTTCAGAGCTTCATAGACTTTTTTATTTACTATTTACAACTAATAACTTTCATTAATTTTCCTAATAATTCTCAACTGTTAACCAACTAATATTAACAATCTATTTACGAACATGCATCCAAAGTTGGCTCTTGGAAATATTTTATATTTTGAATCCTAACCAAATTATTGTAATAAATTGAGGAACAGATAATTTGGATGGGGAAATACATAAAATATTTCTAAAAGTATTCCTGTCAATATTCTTGTGAATTATACATTGCAAATTTTTCTATTCCTAAAAACATGAATCGAACAATATTTCTGACAATAGTTTTAACAATATTGTGCAGCTTCATTACTCAGATCAAGCAAATTTAAACTAAGCGTCCAAATTGGCAAATGAATCCCATAGCGAATTTTATATTGCTTATATCAAATTGTTGCCATTCGCCAATATACAAATAATGTCGATTTCTGTGATGTCAACTGAGATGCATCACTTTTTCGACGCGTTCACAGGAATTCTTTTAAAGGTCAAGGGCTATGGTTGTCCAGTTGGTAGAGTCATGCATTAGCAACCGGAGGGCTGCGAGTACAAAACTAGATCCAACCAAAGACCGTCGTGTTCGTAGGGGCTGGTGAACGTTAAATATGTCGTGACCTCAAATGTCCTCACGTTGGCGTGGAAGTTTGGAGAATGGGGTTTCAGCTCAGGTGTTGATCTCGTCATCTGACCGCGGTTCAAAATGACGAGGTGTTCTAGGATCTTTTCCTTCGAAATTGATCTCGGACCGTCGCTTATAGCCCGTTGTGTTTATTCAGTGCGACGTAAATTCAACTACCTACCGAAATAACTACGAGTTGTAGGCGGCGCAGGTTATATTTCTGTAGGCTACTCTGAGTGTATTTCTCTCTTCTATGTGAGTAAAATCTCTTTCCTTGTGTGTGTATGTCCATTACTTGACATCGTTTGTTCTTAATTTGGCGCAACTTGGCCAAATATGACCTAGTGCCATACACATTCAGACCCCACCCTCCGAAATAAAATCCTCACTACGATACTATGTTCACGAAAGATTTATTTTTTTATAAAATTTTTAAACAGATTGTTATCTGACCGCCGGTACCCCCTCCCTGTGGGACCCCATCCCCTACAGAGTCAAGGTATTAAATTATGTTAACCCTCCAAGTGGTTTCGACGAGATATTTCGTTCATCAAGATCTGACCAATTTTTCTAATGAGATCTCATCAAGATACACATTGCCAATGTTTCGATGAGACGGGATCAAGATCTGGTCAGTTTTCTTCTAAAGACGAGATATCTCGTTCATCAAGATCTATTCAGTTTTGCCTATGGAAAAGAAGAGGAATTAAACCTGTAACACCTACAACTAGCAGGTTGTTAGCGCAGTGGGCAAACCCACTGACCCAAGACAAGTAATGAGAAAAGTGACGGAAAAATTATATTCGCGAATACTTTTTGATACAGCCGCGCGTCTACCCAGTTTGTGAAATACTTCCAGATATCTCGTCCGCAAAGATCTGGCCACTTGTTAATGATGAGATACACAGGGACGTAACTAGGCTAGTTTCCACCCGGGGCAAGAACTCTCCTCTTCTCTTCATTTTTTATCATACGTAAATATCTGTAGTAAAAAAATACTCGGCCAGTTTAACGCCCCCCAATCCGGCGCTTTGGGGCACATGCCCCGTCTGCTCCCCCTAGTTACGTCCCTGGAGATACCTCACCAGGAGGGTTAAGACGGCCCCACATCTGGCCTTATATGCAACTTTAAAAAGAACACAAACAGGATACTCCAATTAGTTCGAAGCATGCATAACCAGAAACGATTAAACTAACGGATGCCAGAAACAATTTTTTATAGGATTTTAATAACACGCACAAGTCACTTCCTCGTACATTACGAATCCATTGTTTCTGCCTCATGTGTTACGTTCCGATTAATATTAATACCCAATCGGGCATCGCGTTTCGGTTTCCAGTGGAAGATACACTCCAACGAAGTGGAATTAAAACGCGAGCCGCCGTTCGCAACAGGAACTGCGAAATAACTTTTTTGCCGGCGAAGGGGGAGGGCCAGACTCATTTCCCTAACAAAGACAAGGCACTCTAAACGCTGCTCTTTGAACTTCAGCATCGATGTCCGTCAACTTGAGGCCTTGCGTGCGGATTTGGTCCGTTGGAGACAAATAATGGGTTTCGTTAATTGGATAACACAAGTCGAGCACGGTTTGAGCGACCGCTTGACCACGCTGCTGTTAACGGCTCGGTATCAGGTTAAAAAAGCGTTTTTGAGTTTAGCTTTTTTCAATTCGCACTAGAACAGTTTCCCAATTTTTTATAGCTCGGGTATTCGCTTCGTCATCTGACCGTGGTTCAAAATTACGTGGTATTGTCCCTTGGGATTGATCCCGGACCGACGCTAATAGCCCGTTGTGTTGCTCTAGTGCGATGTTAATTAACTGCCTACCTAACTACCCAAACTTTTTTTAGCTCGGTTGGAATAAATAGTAGCGGAATAGCAACTGGATGGTTGCGAGTTCGGAACTCGATCCATCCTAGGACCGTCTAGTACGTGGGGGTGGTGTACATTTAATTTGCCGTGGCCTCAAATGTCCTCACATTAGCGTGGTATGCATGTTTGGAGAGTGCCAGCTCAGGCTCCGACTTGGTTACCTGATCGTGGTTCAAAATGACGAAGTGTTTTGGTCACGATCTGGACTGTCCTTGGACTGTCCGGGCCGAAGTGGCCCGGTTGGAAGAGTAACGGACTAGCAACCGAAGGGTTGCGAGTTCGAATCCAGCCAAACACCGTCGTGTACAAAGGGGGCTGGTGCATGTTAAATCTGTCGTGGCCTCAAATGTCCTCACGTTGGCGTGGTGTGTAAGTTTGGAGAGTGGGGTGCCAGCTCAGGTGTTGCCTCGTCATCTGACCGTGGTTCAAAATTACGTGGTGTTGTCCTCGGATCTTTCCCTTTGGGATTGATCCCGGACCGTCACCAATAGCCCGTTGTGTTGCTCCAGTGTGACGTTAATTGAAAAATACCAATACCAATACCTTGGACTGTCCCTTCGGAATTGGTCCCAGATCGTCGTCAATAGTCCGTTGTGTTGCTTCAGTGCCAGGTTAATTCAAGTACCTACTTACCTTGCGAAAAGCTCATTTTGAGTTGGGTTTTATGGCGGAAGGGCCATATTTGGCCATACTGCGCCAAATACAAGACAGACAACGTCAAGTGATGGACATACACACACAAAGAAAGTTTTTCAGACACAGAAGAGAGAAATCCACCCAGGGAGGAATCGAACCTGCACCGCCCTACGACTCGCAGGTTGCTAGCGCAGTGAGCATATCCACTGATCAAAGACCATTTTGGGTAGGTATTTAATTAACGTCGGACTGGAGCAAGAAAACGGGCTACTTCGACGGTCCGGGATCAAACCCAAAGACGACCAATTTGGGAAACTCTATGCACTAGAACAGTCTTGAAAAAATGTTGAATTTCAAATTGCTTGTTTTAACAGAAACTATTGAGGTGTTTTTATCGGAATTTATGTTGAATTTTGCCGATAAAAGAATGATTATATAAGCCTACTTTTTTCCAGCAACCAATCTAATTTACAAGTGATCTTTAATATAGGATATCTAATACTCCAAACTACGTGATACGGTATATCGATAACAGCTCAGAAAATCGCATTTCCATCATCAATCCGTTATTTAATGACCATACGATAAACACCTGTTGTGTTAGGGAGAGAATGCAGAAATTAACAGCCCCTTTTGTACAAGACGGTCTTTGGTTGAATTCGAACTCGCAACCCTCCGGTTGCTAATCCGTTGATCTTACAACCGGACTACTGCTGCCCTCTCCAAGTAGTCGGAGAACTATGGAAGAAAGATTGGAGAGCACACCAAATGCCTCATGCCAAACTTCCAATAAACGCAAATCCTGTCAAACCAATTATTGCAAGAAATACAGCTTAAATGGCATTTCAATGTATAAAATACGCTTGTGGAAAATGTATACGCGAAATGCAATCTGTTTACTAAGTACTATTCTAATATTCATTTCAAGAATGAAATACACTCATGTCCAAAAGTTCGGCATAATTCGTAAAATGCGAAAAAATCGGAGTACATATGTATACAATAGTTCGAAATCTCTTGTGGAGAATCGTGGGACGAAGGTAAAACATTGTGCATACGCAAAACAGTTCAGTTAACGTCGACATGCTCAAAGCACCGGCGCACGTCGGAACGAGCATAAAACGGCTTCGAGCGCCATGCTCAATTTAGACAGAAATTTCGCAATTGCTGTGGTATGCGTTAACAATCAATAAGGACGCTAAAGATGTCACAAAGATGACAACTGGGCATGTATGTGAAGGGACGAATTATTGGAATGCTGCAATCCGGTCGATTCCAAACCGAAGCGTCTCGAATTCTGAATGTGCCTCGGTGTGTGATCTGCAGACTGTGGCAGAGGTTTCAAACCACTGGAGATGTTACTCTACGACCAATACCAGGTGGGCCAAGGGTAACAACCGCTCGTCGAGACGGATATTTGGCGATAACTGCGCGACGTCAGAGGAAACTTTCTGCCAGACAACTGGGTTCAGGTCTGACAGCCGCCACAGGAGTCATAGTTTCGAGACAAACTGTTTACAGGAGACTCAGACACGTTGATCTCTATGCCAGACGACCAGCAATTTGCATCCCCCTGACGTCTGCACAGAAACGCGTTTACAGTGGACTATGGAACATCGGCAGTGGAGTCGACAACAGTGGGGCAATGTCCTGTTCATTGACGAGTCCAGATTTAGTCTGCAAATTGATTCTCGTCGTACCACGATCTGGAGAACGTGGAGCGCGTTTTCATCAGGGAAACATCACGGAAAGACAGTTTTCCTTCAGGGGTGTCATAGTCTGGACAGGCATCATGCTAGACGGCTGCACAGACCTCCACATTTTTGATATGGGGTCTATTACCTGTCAAAGATACAGAGGCGAAGTCCTTGAGCCTACCGTTTGCCTGTTTCGAGGTGCTGTCCGTCCTGGTTTTATATGAATGGACGATAACGCGCCTCCTCACAGCGTATCCCTGGTCGACGCCTTCCTTCAAAGTGAAGATATCCACCGCATGCAGTGGCCTGCCAACTCTCCTGATCTGAATCCTATAGAGCATGGGTGGGATATGCTCGGGTACATTGCAGCCCTCCGTCACCCACCAAGCTCCGTTCCATAATTGAAAACTGCTCTCCGTGAGGCTTGGAACTCTGACCACACAACTCATCCATACCCTCATCGAAAGTATGGGAAATCGTGCAGCATGCGTGGCTACCAGAGGTTCCCTCACACCGTATTAAACTTCAACATCACATCTTTTTAATCATTCTGTTTCACTAAAGTTGATACTCGGATTGTGAACCTTTTTCTTTGGATAATAAAAGTCATTATTATCCTTGTTTTGCATTGTTTTCTTCTATAACCCTATTACACACTCATACCGCGCTTCCTTCCATTACGATGTAGATTTTCTGAAATATTCACAGCAACAGCAATTATGCTTAACTTTTGGACATGAGTAAATGTCAAATATTAAAAATATTTTATAAGTGAACACTATTTTTGTGTTAATTACTTAAAATTAAAGAAATTGAAAATAATAACAAGTAATAACAACGTTTTTCAAATACCTGTCAAATTGAGAAATTTAGTCGGGTTAAGTATATAATCAACGGGGTGGGGGCTGATTTTTTCTAGCATGCCTCGTGTCTTAAAAGTAGCTGGTATGAATTTTGAATGATAATAAATTCGATCTCGTTTCGAGAGATCGAATCTTTAATTCGTATCGAATGACACCGCCTGTTGCAAACACTAACTTAGTTAATCCTATGTTAATATATCGGGTCTTAAAGAACGATTGATCATAAAATCAATCGTGTTTTCCACAATCGAATCTAATTCGATTACACCAGAGGCGATAGATAAAGTCGCCTAATCCTATGCTAATGCCTCGTTTAATAACCATCAATCAGGAAGCATTATGTATTTGATCTGGAATAAACAGTTTTTTCGTTTCATTGTGTTTCTTATAAATGGTTTATACTAAAAATTAAATGCAATTTTTGTAAATAGGGATACGTGTTAACGGAATTATAATATTAAAAAAATGCGTCAACTATAATGCAGATGACGGGTACATCAAGATTACACAAATATATCTTGATGAATCATTGCTTTCTAGTAATTGGGGCAAATGGACAGTCCATGTAAAGTGAACCAAGAGTTTTAAGTTATGGTCTCGTTCATTTCTAACGGGCATGGGAAAGGGAGGGGCCTTAACCCTTTCGGCCTAATGGGTATATAAGTCCCAGAGATTAGATTGGGTAAATAAATTCTACTTTTGAATGGGTTTTTACGTTTTCAGTGTACTTAAGGAATTAGGGAATAAAAATATGACTAAAGAAACCTGGTAATACTTTCAGATTGCAAATGCCGGACTTATGTGTTTGAGCACGCCCATTCATTCTGATGAATGAGTGACCGTGGTTCGGAAACAAAGATGGTACAAAATGAGACGTTAGTTGCCCAGAAGCCATTTTCCACTACAATATGTACATGAATGGAGTTGTGATGAAATGGCTACTTTTTAGGGTCATGGCAGAAAATCAGACAAGTGGTGGAAAAAGATTTTTAGTTATTTCTGTTGTGAATGCATGGATTACGAAGTGTGATGTGGAACATAAAACAGAACCACTCTTATCATTCATGGTCCCCTTAGCTGAGCAACTCATAAATGGAGGAAGGGAGAAAGCAAACAAAAAGAACGCGAAAGTACGGTCGTCCGTCAAAAAGAGCAAACTACTAAATTACCAAATTAAACAACTTTTCAGAGTTGAATTTTAATCATGCAAAAGTCGGGGCGAAAGGGTTAAACCCTCATCGATAGGTAGGTACTTTAAAAACGCAACACTGCAGCAACACAACGGGCTAATGGTGACGGTCCGGAATAAATCCAAAAGGGAAAGGTCCATGGACAACAGCACGTAATTTTGAACCACGGTCAGATGACGAGGCAACACCTGAGCACACCAGCCCTCCTTTGTACCCTACGGTCTTTGGTTTGATTCGAACTCGCAACCCTCCGGTTGCTAATCCGTTACTCTTATAACCATGAGGGGGTTTAGGAGGTTACCGCGACCCCTAAACCCTCATGGATATCAAAGATAATTTACTCTTAGAACCATAGGATAAACTAATAATTCTTAAATTTTACCATCAGGTGTATATTTCAACGTTCGCTCTCAAGTCTTGCTGGTTGCTTCATTGTAGCGAGGGGTCGTCACTGGGTTTGGGAGTATTTTCTCATGGTAGGGTCATCCTAGGCGTGAAGGGCGGCGGTGGCCCGGTCGGAGTAAAGCATTACCAACCGGAGGGTTGCGAGTTCGAATCCAACCGAAGACAGTCGTGTACAAAGGGGGCTGGTGCACGTTCAATCCATCGTGGCCTCAAATGTCCTCACGTTGGGCGTGGTGTGGATGTTTGGGGTGCCATCTCAGATGCGACCTCGTCATCTGACCGAGGTTAGAATTTGCGTGGTGTTGTCCTCGGATCTTTCCCCTCGGGTTTGATCTCGGACCGTCGCCAGTAACCTGTTGCTCCAATGCAACGTTAATTAAAATACCTACCAACTAGGCGTATCCACATTCCCAGCTAAATGCTAACAGGCGACTCCCGAAGTTAAGTCGAACTCCAGACCTCTAGTGATGGGTAGGTAAATAATTAACGTCGCACTGGAGCAACATAACGGGTTATTCGTGACCGTCCGGGATCCATCCCGAATGGAAAGATTCGAGGACAGAACTTCGTCATTTTGCACCACTGTCGGATGATGAGGTCACACCTCACTCTCCAAACTTCCACACCACGTCAACGTGAAGACATTTGAGGCCAGGACAGATTTAAAGTGCACCAGCTGCATGGAGTGGAAACAAACTAGTTTTTCTGCCATACTACGCAACAGAAAATATCGAAAGGCAACACATTCTGAAGAGACTTTAAACCATAGGTCAAGACTTTGGGGGCAGTTTTTAAAATTAGAACGTGGAGAATTCGCACCAATTTATATACGATAACCATTCTAAGATAAAATAAAATGCACACGTATAAGCAACTTGGAAGTGAGATTTGGTTTTGTTAATCGATTGCTTGTCATGTTTTGACAGCCTACAGGATCAAAATGTCATTTAAATATGAGCTGCAGTGCTGAGAGTGACAGAAAGGGCAGTAGGTCAAGCAATTTCTGTGCTCTAACTCATTGATCCATTCCTCGCAAAGCTTCCTAGGGGTATTTTTAAGATGTTATAGGAATATTTTTTTAAAATTTGTTGCATTATTATAAACAGTATTGTAGCAACAGATATATCAGTATTAGCTTACCTTTTTCAGAACTTGCTTAGGACGCTAGCGTATGTAATACTAGAACATTCGAGTTACCTTTGTAATGTATACACAAAAAATTAATCATTAGCGTATGAATGATTAAGTTTTCACATTCATAACAAAATTTGATCTTTGGACGTACGATGATTTTGTCGTGTTTCCTACATTGTCCATCCGGTAATAAAAACAATCCCTCCTCTACGAAAAGGTTGCTTTGTTTATCAATTATCTATTGTTGAAGCAACACTTCAAATGCATTTTAAGATCTTAAGGAATTCGATTGAACATAATTCCTTTGAAAAAGGTTGATTCTTATGGCTTAAGGAGACCATATTTCTCCAAACACGACGTACAACTTCAAGTAAACAAACACAAACAGGGTATTGCTATTTTTTGGTATTTTCAATTAACGTCACACTGGAGCAACACAACGGGCTATTGGTGACGGTCCGGAATCAACCCCAAAGGAAAAGATGCGAAACACAAACAAGGAAAGTTACTGACACAGATGAGAGATTTGCATCCAGGGTAACTGACAGGAATCGAACCTGCGCCGCCTACAACTCGCAGGTAATTGATAATGATCCATTAAAACCGGTAAGGAGGGCCTGACTACATTTGTAGATTTGAAATGGGACATGGAAGAATAATGGACAATAGTTTGCACACCCCAATCTCTTTTATCAATACATTAATGCTTAGAATACTACTTCACAAGCTCGTCCAACGAAAAATGACCTTAGAGCGACAAACCTAAACAAATCACGAGCTCTTTGTGCGGACGTAAACATAAATTATAGCCCTGATTACTTAAATCTTCCGTTCAAGGAGGCATGTCTGCGATCAAGTCCATAACGTAAACAATCCGCTCCCTCATGAAATACAAAATGTTACAAATATTCAATGTTTGCGCTTTGACAAATATTTTTCTTTACTTTTTGGTTTGCACACATGTGCAGCTTTATTATTATAAATACAATGAAATGATTTATATCCTTCCATACTTCAAAAACGGACTGTCCCTTTAAAGTTTAAAAAAACCTCCCCCCACGTGTGGAGCCACAGGGGCGTGGTCCCACATAAATTTACATTTGTGGGACCCCATTATTGCAATAAATTATGCAAATATAACCCTCATTGTTTATTCGTCCAGTGTATGTGTATGATATATAAAGAGGCTTATGGGGAGGGGACTTTTGGATCGGGCTAAAGATGTTTACTTGTTTTGCCCATTAACTCTGAATTTGGTTATTTTCGATTGTCGTTTTCTTCATTTTTAAAAATTTTCTAAGGAGTGTCCAAAATGTCCCAGAACATCTCTTAACCTCTTTGAAGGTATTGTGAATTCTATCCACTCCTAGAGACCTGAAACCTTTCCCTCTCGAATATTTTTATGGTTAGGGCCTAACCTCACCCCAAACAAGAGTGATAGATATTACAAAAATATAGATTATATGGGTTGTTAAATTGTTCCAAAAACTCATACAAACGAAGAAGCATCTTATTTTCCCCTTCCAGTAATTTTCCCAGATTGTGGCCTGCGCTAGTACCCCAATACGGAAAAATCTATTTTTTATATGATAAAAAACAAGAAAAAAGGGGTGCGAATCATCAACGCAACACACATGGAAAAAGATAAATACATCATCATGTTGATCTATCGAATGTGAAAAAATCCTTTTATATTCGCTACCTTGTAGTCTTGCATTAAGCAAGATACGCCCGATTGCAAATTGTTGAGTTTGTAGTCGTCTTAGATCCCCGGAATTGGCTATGAGAAAGTTCCGATTATGCATTCTTTTCAATTCCCAATCAAACCCTCATCATGTTCGTAAACCATACGGCAAAACATGGTAGAGTTTGGTCTCCTGAAAGGTTGATATTCTCACATTCAATAGTTTAACATGGCATCAAAGCCACTATGATACACATGGTTATGAATATCATAACATAATGCCACGCATGATTATGAACATGCCACACTCGAATATGAGTATAATAAAGGAACATCGACATAAAGAGAAGGTACACTTACCGCAAAACACCTGCATCCACCCACAGATATGGAAGACGGTGGACGAGTGGAAGACGAAGAAGAGCACCATGCAGCAGATGCAGAGCAGGATGATGACCACGGACAGTCCTATGAACACGGTGGCCGCCCGGAACGCCGGGGTGGGGATGGAATTGAAGTCGGTCAGCTTGCCCTCACAGATGACGTCCTGGCCGTCCTGCACCATCCTGCAGGCCTGCCACAGTCCGAAGTGGCCCGTGCCCCGGCTCTCCTGGGTGTCCCCGAGCCAGTGGGGCTGGATGAACACCACCACCACGATGATGGCGAAGCAGATGGTGAACACCCCCCACAGCACCCCGATCGCCTTCGAGTTCTTCATGTAGTTGGCGTGCTGGAGGCTGGACTCTGACGCGTACTCGTACTTGGGGTCCACCGTCATGGTACTGGGTTGCGAAAACGAGGAAGGAAGGAAACAGGGGATGGAGGAGTCGGATGCGGATCGTTTGCTCGGTCGACCGGTTGGATTGGAGGAGAGACGGCGAGTGTGCCGGTGGTGGTTGCGGAATTGGGGACGAGAGGAGCTGGAAAGTCGGTCGCCAATGCGGGTTCGGGTTCTTGTGGTGAATGGATGGTTCTGGTTTCTCTCTCGGGTTGTTTGTTGGCGGGGGAGAACGTGGACGAGGCTATTTCGCCGCCAAATTCGGTTGCTTCTGACACGTGCTTCGACGCGTGTTTTGGTAAATACTTGAGGAGCGGGGTTTGCTGGGTATTGAAGTATTCTAAATTGGAAGTCGTTTTTAGCTACTCGAGAAATGGTTGTTCTCTCGTCGGTATTGGTATTTTCAATTAACGTCACACTGGAGCAACACAACGGGCTATTGGTGACGGTCCGGGATCAATCCCAGAGGGAAAGGTCCGAGGACAACACCACGTAATTTTGAACCACGGTCAGATGACGAGGCAACACCTGAGCTGGCACCCCACTCTCCAAACTTCCACACCACGCCAAAGTGTTCTCTCGTCGGAGTCGGGTTTAACAGCCCGTCCACAAAAAAACCTTGTGCGTAAGGATAAATAAGTTATGGCGTATAGATTTATCACTGGCTCCGAAACCAGATACTGCTCTCTTGTTTTTTGTATCAAGCCTGCATAACAGATGGATAGGTTTGCCCGGACCGCAGGATAGATATGGCCCTCTAAATATTTTTATCAGGGCCGCAGTTTAACGAAAAATTCGATGTTCTACTCTCTTGGTCATTGAATTCTATGGTCTCACGGAACATAAGCTTATCTAGCTCGTTACTCTGCGAGTTGGAGGCGGCGCAGGTTCGATTCCTCCCTGGGCGTATCTCTCTCTTCTGTGGTCAGTAAACCTTTCCTTGTGTGTCTACTAATTGACTTTGTATTGTATTTGGCGCAGCATGGCTAACTAAAGCCCCTGCGCCATAAAAACCAAACCAGCCAACATAGCACCCAAATGATTAGTCCAATGGGGTTCGTGACCTTTCACGCATGCGCATCAATATCCCATCTCCTTGCCTACCAATTTACATCGATGCCGAGAAAACCTTCTAGTTACATTAACATTGATTGGATACTTTCCGGACAGATGCATATGTAAATATCCTTCTGTCCTGTATGTATATGTGTAATGTCTTCCTCGTATATATAAATATGAGAAAGCAAGATCTTCTGGGGCCTCCACTGGCTACGCCACTTAATATATTTCCGTGGCCTTGATCATTTCTAGGGTTAGCGACGTCAGACCGCTCCTAAAAGGGTGAAAGAAAAAGAAATTCGTGGCTCTAATCACTAGCATGGATGAAATCTACTGAAGTAAAAAGATCGAGAATCATTCTTCCATATACCAACTTTTTTTAACACACCACCTGTTTTATTTGTTGGAGATCACCCTCCACATTCATCCTTTTTTACCTTTTACATCACTCTTCTGGCCTTTTATCGCATACATAATACATCCTATTTTAATTTTGTTTCATAGTTTAAACTCTTTTAACCCTCCTTCAATGAGATATCTCATCCTTCAAGATCTGATCTATGTCGCTCATGACGAAATACATCGTCATTAAGATATTGCCTTTTTTTAAGTTGACAATTTGGACAGTTTTGTTTGAATGACGAGATATATCGTCCAAAAAAGATCTCATGGTTTTGCTAATGATGGGATACCTCGTCAAGACGACCACCAGTTAGTTAGGTAGGTATTTTAATTAACACCGCACTGGGAGCAACACAACGGACTATTGGCGAAAGTCCGGGATCAAACCTGAGGAAAATACAGCGTAAATTTGAACCACGGTCGGATCACGAGGTCACACCTGAGCTGGCATCCCACTCTCCAAACTTCCACGCCACGCCAACGTGAGGACATTTGAGGCCACGACAGATTGAACGTGCACCCCTTGTACACGACGGTCTTTGGTTGGATTCGAACTTGCAACCCTCCGGTTGCTAATCCGTTACTCTTCCAAACGGTCCCCAACCACCAGAAGGGTAAAGCTTTAGATTGGTCTGTCATTACTTGTATATATACATAAAAATCATTCCCATTCATTTTTACATCATACTTCATGTTGCTGGTCAACATGTTTTAAGTCATTAACTTATAAAATCCCCCTTGCATGTTGGCATGTTCTAATATATTTAACATTTTCCATATTTTTGACAAAGTTTTTGTGTTTCATGTTTGCGCGCGTATGTGCATATTTCCGACTCCTTTTTATTGTTTCTGGTTGATATCGAATATGAATTAACCCTCCTAGTGATTTCGACGATATACCTCGTCCATCGAGACCTGACCAATTTCGCTAATGACATATCTCGTCAAGAGGACAGCGGAAGCCCAGTTGGAAAAGCAAGGATTAGCAACGGGAGGGTTGCGAGTTCGAAACTCGGACCAACCAAAGACCGCCGTGTACACGGGGCTGGTGCATGTTAAATCTATAGTGGCCTCAAAAGTCCTCACGTTGGAGTGATGTGGAAGTTTAGAAAGTGGGGTGCCAGCTCAGATGTGACCTCGTCATCTGACCGTGGCTCAAAATTAAGTGTTGTTACCCTCGGATCTCTCCCTTGGGGATGGATCAAGGATCGTCGCCAATAGTTTGTCCTGTTGCTCAAGTGCGATGTGAATTAACTACATACCTCATCATCGTCAACACATTGTATCTCGTTATCATAAAAAAAACCCGTCAAACTCGTCTGGTCAGTTTTGTAATGACGAGAGATCGAAGAGCGAGATACTTCCTCCATCCAGATGTGGTCAGTTTTGCTGATGAGGGGATGCCTTGTCGAGACAACCACCAGGAGGGTGAATCTCGCACTTCGCGCGGCTTGTCCGGTTCCGGACCTTGCGCCACAAAACCCAAAGCAAGCCACCATTGCTCCCGATCGGGAGAAACACACAAACCGAAACTCCGCGAGGACGCTCGACCGCTCCGACGCATGCGCGTTGAGGGTGGCAGACCGAGCCGAAGGGTTTCCGGGAAGGTTCCATCGCTCATTCCGCCGTCCACTTGGAGGTCAGTGGGTGCCCCTGCCTCTCGATGGAATCCCGGCCTACCGCTTTTTGCTCTATCCTCCTCGACTCACTGCGACCGACACGTGCAGATTGCAGGTGTTTACGCGAGCCGGCTTGGAAGGGGGTTGCATTTGACGCACCACAGGATGGTCAGACGGTTGTTGGACGTACCTCAACAAAGAACGAGAAAGATAGCAGCTTTTTTCTTTCGTAAGTGGCCAGCAAATATCAGACCTTGCAGCGTTCTGGGAGAGGTGGGGTGTTAAGAACGACAGCCAAGAACACAATTAAAGGCTGCTCTTTTTTTCAAATACGTTTACCCTATATACGCGGTAGCCTATTTGCGAGAACAGTAACGGATTAGCAAACGGAGGGTTGCGAGTTCGAGACTCGATCCAACCGATGGCCGTCGTGTACACGAAGACTGGTGCACATTAAATCTGTCGCGGCCCCAAATGTCCTCGCGCTGGCGTGGTGTGGAAGTTTGGAGAGTGGGGTGCCGCGGTTCAGGTGTTGACCTCTTCATCTGTCCGTGGTTCAAAATTACGTGCTGTCCCTTGGGGATTGATCCCGGACCCTCGCCAATTGCCCGTTGCGTATTGCGCCAGTACGAGGTTAATTCAACTACCGTTACCCTATTTACATTGGAACTTGAATTATGAGGTAGGTAGTTGAATTAACGTCGCACGGACGCAACAGAACGGGCTATTGACGACAGTCCGGGTCCAATCCAAAGGGAAAGATCCGGGTCCGGTCCGATCCAATCCCAAAGGGAAAGAACCGAGGACAACGCCTCGTGATTTTGAACCACGGTCAGATGACGAGGTCAATACCCGAGCTATATACACCTCACTCTTCAAACTTCCAAACCTCGCCAACGTGAGGACATTGGAAGCCATGACAGATTCAATCTGCAGCAGCACCTATACGACGATCTTTGGTTGGATAGAGTTTCGAACTCGCGACCTAATCGCGGTTGCTAATCCGTTACTCTTCCAACCGGGCTACCGCGGTCTCCTTATATTATAAGCATTGGCGTTTATGGAGTATAAGGACTTGGATCCTAAGGGTGCTGTAAAAATGGATTACAGATTTCAACCATCCGGATGGTTGTCTAGTCGAGGTATCACACGTCATCAGCAAAACTGATCAGATCTGGACGAGAAATCTCGTCATCATAAAAAAATTGTCAATATCTCGGCATTAGCAAAATTTGTCAAATCTGGATGGAAGAGTTATCTCGTCGAAACCACTTGTAGAGTCAAATGTGACACCATTAAGAACCATCTGGACGGAGATCTTCCAGATGGTTAGGTCGACAGATTTATGACGGGCGATTGTGGAAGACCTACCCATTGTGGAAAAAAGGTTTCCATTTGTTTTAGTCAAATAGATTGGTTCAATATTAGCAACATAAATGACAATATTAATCCAAGTTAGATATAAAGATTCAATAGGGTAAACTAGACAGTTATTGACACCTCGGACAGTTACTGGCATCCTAATCTTTAATTTTAAAAAAATAATCTTTGAAGTCAATGTTCAGTTTCAAATAAGGGCGAGAAAAATTCCTTGTGAATCATAGAGGTCAGTTGCGTTAATAGATTTTCAAACTGTAAACGTCAAGAAAGGTAATATAACCGTAATCTGGAAGTATACAAATAAGGTACTAGTTAAGAGGACGGTTTCTTTTCTTTTTGCTAAGAAAAGAGCATGAGCATGTTTTGTAAGATAGATTAGCCATAGTTTCCTTTGCGTAAGTCCATTTATACTGCAAAAATAAACTAAATAAGAATGAAGGGATGTCAATAACTGGTGTCAATTACTCATCCATAGGGTGTCCATAACCGATTTTGCACTATTTATTCTCAATTATATTGCAAAATACTTTCCAGGGATAATTTTTGTGTGAAACCCTTTATTCAGCTTAAAGTAGAGTAATTCAGGAAAAGTTACAATAAATTTCAACTTGATTGAACTATTTTTTCCATGAATTCATAGTATAAATATTGCCTTAAGAGTCTCAATAACCGTCTTGTTTACCGTAGATGGATGAAAAAAAACATTCCTAAACTGCCTTTTGAGCTATAGGTGTGGTTTATTTCTACACCCTTCTTTATCCAACAGGATAGGAATTTCTCACATCACCTTATTGTTCTGGACCCGAGGTCCTTAAGAAATAGCATCGTTTGACCACTTTATTCAACCACGATCGGCTTTGTTTTAAAGTACAACAGAAAACTAAAGCTATAGTGGCATTATGATAGACAAGGTTTTTCTAATGCCCTACCACTGACCTCTCTGGACTTCGGCACAAGGGGCGAAATGGCAACAATTTGTGAGGGAACACCCAGTGGACAACCCCATTGTTCCTAACAGGGACAAGTACCAACATCCACGCGCTTGCTTACTACCCAAGATTCGAACCCCCTGACCTACTGAATGGCTATTGTCGTATTAAGATATACAGAATAGATTTTATCGCCAACTAGCAGAATTACCGGGGTTGTTCGGGTTGAATTGGAAAAACGCTGTTTGAAAATGATCCGAAAAATCATTTTTCTCTATACGAAGAATGCAAAGATGGAAGGAAAAAATAAGAGGAAAATAATTGTTTAAACTCCATTTTGAGATTTTATAGCTTCTACAATTTACTTTCAACGAAATAGGTATGATTGCTTTATCCACCCATGTAATCCACTTCACATACATCATACTATAGTGTAAGACAAAGCTACAAAAGGTGATAGTGAGATGATTATTACAGAAATCGATTTTAAGTTTTCAAGTGATTGTGAATGCCATTTAACTCTTCATTTCCTGTAAAAATGAAAAGCGCACAGCGAATCATTGCATCCAGTTTTATATTAATATTTTTTGACTCGTAGCACTCTTACACCAGATTCAAATAAAGTAGCAAAATAACACTTATTTCCGTGGGTTTTTTGCTTGCGCTTTTCGCATTAAATAGACTCGTTTCATTACAAAATGCAAGTTACGTAAAAATAAATGTTATTATCATTTCGTATCATTCGGCAAATATTTATAAATTATTGATATGTGGGAAAGAAATAAAAATAAGTTCAAACGTAAGTATCGGAATTTAATTTAAATTCTTTAAAAAAAGAACTGTTTTGAGAAAAATTATCTGGTTGAGTACTGCAATCGTAATAATACTCGATGTTATTCCTTTGGGGATTTGGAATAGTTTTTAGCACCCTCTGCATACCTAGGACAAATAGAACGGGAGTTAATATGTAGCCCATGTTACCCGCAGTTTTCTAATGGATAAATGTACCAAATTTGGCGTATATTGGTCAACCGGTGTAGATTTGTACAGAGCAGAGAGATAGACACAGACGCCAACTCTGCTTTTTATATATAGATTTGTAAACACTGTCTTCCAAATTGGAAAACATTTAAATTTCTGTATGAAATGAACTATCCTTGTCTAATGCCGTTCTATTTATTCTGTTGAAAGGCCCTATAGATCCTTCATAGAAGCACAGACAATCAGGTTGGTAGGTATTTAATTAACGTTGCACTTGAGCAACACAACGGGCTATTGACGACGATCCGGGATCAAACCCAAAGGGAAAGATCGAGGACAACACCACGTCATTTTGAACCACGGTCAGATGACGGGGTCCCACTTGAGCTGGCACCCCACTCTCCAAACTTCCACACCACACTAACGTGAGGGCATTTGAGGTCCCGACAAATTTAACGTGCATCCCCCTCTATACACGACGATCTTTGGTTGGATTCGAACTCGCAACTCCGGTTGCTAATCCATTACTCTTCCAATCGGGCTAGTTCCCCCAGCCAATCAGGAATTTCCCGATTTTCGATCTCTGCGTTTACGTATCTTACCGGGCAATCAAAGGCATAGCATTGCGCATGCGCAAGTCAGATAGTTGTGTGCTTCGTCAAATTTCGGACCAACGGCATGCATAATTGTTTTGGTACCGACTTATTCCAACGATTCTAACGCAATTTCCAACTCCTAATTCAAAACACAGAAAAACACATTACGCACAGAAAAGAAATAATTCATTTCTACTTAATAACAGTGACCTGTATCCGAACCCAAGAATGCTGGAAAGACTTTTCTGTACGTACCTTAGCTCATACTCAGAGAGTTACAATCGAAAGAAGAAATAAAAAGCAAAATCCGCTTAAAGAAAGACACAATGACTTTCTTTTCATTTTCTCTTTAAATCAATGCCTTACCCGGCTGACCCCCGCAGTTGACCCGTGGGCATTTGGGTGCGCTGGCCGGTCAGAGCTCAATTGTTCCGCCAACAGAAAGTGGCCACCCTTTGGAACGATACCATTTCCCATAATCTTCACGGAGTAATGGCCCAATTTGCCTTTATCAGGCATGGGCAACAATCGTTAGGACTTCGCTTTCAATGGGACCTCGACTGTTGGCAGTTATAGGTACAGTTGGAACTGAGTGCCAGCGATAGATACATTAAGCTCTAAAAGATAGTCTTTGGATTGAATGCGCGGATATTCCGATTCGTTTAGATTGAAGAGGGGAATGAATGCATTGTGCTTTCTCTGTGAAATTGTAACTACGATTTGTATTTTTATGCCAGGAATTTCGGCTTTAAAAAGTATCCAATAGAACAGAGGAGACTTACGTGCAGGCTCGTGGTGATTCACAACAGCTAAAATTATCGATATTTCCTGAGAAATAATGCGTTACGCCGATTGTACCCTTTTTAGTTTGGAGTGGATGTAGGTAGGTATGTTAATTAAAGTCGCACTGGAGCAACACAACGGGCTATTAGCGACAGTCCGGGATCAAACTCCGAAGGGAAACATCCGAAGGTAACGCCACTTAATTCCGAACCACGGTCAGATGACGAGATCACCATCTGAGCTGGCTCCCTACTCTCCAAACTTCCACGCCACGCCAACGTGAGGACATTTGAGGCCACGACAGATTTAACGTGCACCAGCCCCCCTTGCACACGAAGGTCTTTGGTTGGATTCGAACTCGCAACCCTCGGGTTGCGAATCCGTTACTCGCAAACGGGCTATCGTGGCCGAAAGACGAAGGGTGGGGGGTATTCAATTAACGTCACACTGGAGTAACACAACGGGCTATTGGTAACGGTCCGGGATCAATCCCAAAGGGAAAGATCCGAGGACAACACGTCATTTTGAACTACGGTCAGATGACGAGGCAACACCTGAGCTGGCACCCCACTCTCCAAACTTCCACACCACGCCAACGTGAGGACATTTGAGGCTACGGCAGATTTAACGTGCACCAGCCCCCTTTGTACACGACGGTGTTTGGCTGGATTCGAACTCGCAACCCTTCGGTTGCTAGTCTCTTACTCTTCCACCGCGGCCCCCGAAAGACGAAGGAGAAAAAGTCTACCACTTGCTTCAGTCACTAAGATTGTTTCTCAAGATGAAATCTAACCGTCATGCAAAGAAAAAACGATTCAGCGAACTTTACCAATCTAAAAAACACCCCATTCTAGTCTATAAAAGCTACAAAACTCATCTAGCAAACATTTGAATTAGTGTGTCACTTGTGTAAGTCGACGATATTCGTTCATAAAAATGAATTGAAGCGACTCGCGGCGGTTTTATGCAAACGATTTCTTTGCGCTACGGGTTCGGCCGCAATACAAAAAAAAACTCAACATCCAACTTCACTAACCAACTCATACACAAGCCTTGTTTTAAATAAATGGATACATAAATAAGGTTTCCGGGTTCACGCACACTTTGCATCTCGCCTGATGCCAGACCCAGAAAGTGAAATATGTTAAACCGGGGCTGGATTTCTTTTTTTTTTTTTCAAACAAAACCTCTTCTGTGTATTTACGGGCTGAGTGATTTAACCGGTCCAGTTCTTAAAGAGCGAATGTAAATATGCGAACGAGTCGATGTAGTATGGGATGCTCACCTGTCTCTAAACCAGCACTTCGTTTTCTCACTTGGTCGAAAGAAAAAGCAACAAATTAAAAAAGAATTATTGGTTCATGAATCTCCGAACAGGAAACAGATGATTCTGAAGTTTAGCCATAAATTCGATCGTTTTATTCTTCCGTGTACTTAAAATGAAATAAATATTACACTGTAGCTATTCAATCATTCTAATAAAGCGTATTTTGTTGCAAAATGTAGGTTTTGGGGTCCTGAACATAAAGCACAAAACTTCGATGTATAATAAATATTTTTTATTTTGAATATTTTGATTGTGTGGTATAAACTTGTGTTCGTGATATCGTTTTCCACTTTCATTTGTATGAAAGAAAAGTGGTTTTCCTTGTCTTGTTATTTTAGCCATTAAAAATGTGATTTTGTTGATTGATCTAAATGTTTCCGAGTTTGTTTTAAAAAGGGAACGAGAATCAAGTGATGCAAGAAGTTATCGTAGAGTGCTGCAATATGCGATTCAGTAATGGGAAAGCAAAATGCAACGTCTTTCTAAGTGGTTAAGTGGTTTTTATGTACACTGCTGGCCACCGTAAATGCAACACCCTGAAGGAAGCATGCAAATAATATGAAATTTACAACATGCATTAGCGGAGGTGAGATATGCAAATGATTAGAATTTCAGCGCAGACGCACATCACGCGCGCCTGTGGCGCCACTTCAAAGCGCAATTTAAGACTTGGAGATTTCGACGATTTCAAGTACGGCAATTGTGTTTTTCTTGTGGTTTTTTCAAAAAAACGATCAATTATGCCTCGTAGAAAACAGCGATCATCTTTTGATCAAGTATCCGAGTTCGACAGAGGAAGGATAGTGGCCTACCGAGATTGTGGATTATCTTTCAGGGAAATCGGTAGTCGTGTTGGACGAAACCAAACAACTGTAATGCGGATATGGGATCGTTGGATGCAGGAGGGTACGACGGACCGACGTGTTCGATCGCATCCACCTCAGTGCACCACTTCACGTGATGACAGGCATATTGTGCGTATGGCAGTGACGGATCGCTCAGCCACATCACGAACCATAGCACAGCACATTCAGTCTGTACCGCATCATCCAGTGTCTGCGCGTACCATTCGACGCCGTTTACAGCAGAGTGGTCTGTCCGCAAGACGTCCATTGCTTCGTCTACCCTTGACGCAGAACCACAGACGTTTCCGCCGCCAATGGTGCGATGAAAGAAGGATGTGGACGGCAGAATGGAATGAAATTGTCTTTACTGACGAGTCACGCTTCTGTCTGCAACACCACGATGGTCGGATTCGAGTCTGGAGACACCGTGGAGAGAGGATGCTGAACAGCTGCGTTATGCACCGCCACACTGGTCCTGCACCGGGTATTATGGTACGGGACGGTATTGGATATCACTCTCGCACTCCTCTAGTACGCATTGCCGGTACTTTAAACAGCCAGCGCTACATCTCCGAGGTGTTGGAGCCAGTTGTCCTTCCTTACCTTCAGGGCTTGCCCACAGCCATATTTCAACAGGATAATGCGCGACCACACGTGGCACGCATTGTCCAAGGGTTCTTCGTCAATCGCCAGATTGAATGGCTTCCCTGGCCAGCTCGCTCTCCGGATCTTTCGCCGATAGAAAACATGTGGTCCATGGTTGCTCAACGATTGACCCAGAATACATCCCCAGCTGCCACACCAGATCAACTTTGGCAACGTGTGGAAGCTGCTTGGTCTGCTGTACCCCAAGAACACATCCAAAGTCTCTTTGAATCAATGCCGAGGCGTGTGGCAGCGGTGATCTCCAACAATGGCGGCTACTCTGGCTACTGATTTTGGCAGGAACCACACTTCACAGAAGTCTATAAATTTAATCATTTGATACTTGGTCAACATGTTATCTACAAAATAAATTTTGTTGTGATATCTCTTGTCTTTCTTGGTGTTGCAATTTGGGTGGCCAGCAGTGTATAATCAAATGGTTTCTAATAATCAATAAAGTACAAAAATACTCAACTCTAAAACTGAAACGTTCAATCTGTAATGGCCTCAAATTTCCTAACGTTGGCGTGGTGTGGAAGTTTGGAGAGTGGGGTGCCAGCTCAGGTGTTACCTCGTCATCTGACCGTGGTTCAAAATTACGCGGTATCACCCTCGGATCTTTTCCTTCGGGTTTGATCCCGAACCGTCACCAATAGCCCGTTGTGTTGCTCCAGTGCGACGTTAATTAAAATACCTACCTACCATCTAAACTGTGCAGTGGAATCAATCAAATTGTTTCTAATAATCAATTTAAAAAAATACTCAACTCTAAAAACTGAATTAATAGCTTTAATTGCTAGCTATTCTATATACGTATAACGTTTACACACGAAGTTGCAATCGAACTCAAGTGGACTGAGATAGGTGAGCCATCTTGGAAATTAATTTTTCATTAGGTGCTTTAAGTTTTCCATACTCATAAACATTACTCATTTCCATACTCATAACCCAGTAACAACAAGACCAAATGACTTAAAACGATATGTGAAGTTAAAATTTCATAGATTCGAAATGTGTCGTCAAACTTGGATATTGGCATGCGGTATTATTTAGTTTGTGAGCAATTTAGTTTGAAGATGAGATTCCTTCACCAAATTATAATTATAAAAGACGGTACTTTTCCCGTTATAGCCATACGAATAAACTTCGGCGCCAATTTGGCGCATTTTTGCTTATTTCTTGGCGCTATTTGTTTCCATACCATCTTTTTGCTTTTTGGCACCATTTAGCTTATTTCTTTGTTAGTGCAATGGATTTCATGATTTGGGAATTGTCGAGAATAAACGGCAATACTATTCCTTCAAGATTGTTCACAATGAAAGATTGCGTTTGAATAAAAACCTAATGAAATTAAAATGACTCGACGCCGAAATGATTATGTAGCCTTCGTTCATGCCGGTAAGAAAAAGGTGTCCGAACGAAAACGTGGTTTTACTGGATCACGCATTCCTTTCGTTACTGCCGTACGATTCATTTTTTGAGTCGAGGTCTATTGAATTCTGTGAATTACAGCTTCAAATGAATCATAAGACAACGGTAGGGAATAATTACATGCGAGAAGTATGCTCCCATTCCATTAACAAAGGAATGTTAAACTGGCGCCAAAAAACAAGAAGCTGGTATCGAAACAAATAGCGCCAAGAAATGTGTCAAATTGACGCCGATGTTTATTCGTATAGCTATAACGAAGAAGTACCAAATATGTCATTCCCTATTGAATGATATATTGGTTGGTTGATTGTTTTGGAGTTTTATGGTACAAGGCATTTGGCCATGCGGTGCCAGAACGCAAGACATACAACGTCAAGTGAGACAAACACACAATGAAAGCCTTACTGACACGGAAGAGAGAAATGCACCCAGGGAGGAATGCACATGACAGGAATCGAACCTGTGCTGCCTACAACTTGAATGTTGCTAGCACAGTGGACATACCCACTGAGCCATGGCGGTCCCGAAGGCTACATTTGGATGAAATCTCATCTACAAAGAATGATGAGAATAAGGAAGGATGGTTTAATTTTTCCTCAGATAGGAGGTGGTACATTACTTATGTACTATAACTAAAAATTTTGAATAGGCCGTTGTGTTGCTCCAGTGTGACGTTAATTAAATACCTACCTACCTTTTTAAATTTTAAGCTCTCCATTTTTTTCAATCTAATTTGACCCTCAGCGGTACATCTCCTTTAGGTATGGGCTTCACGTACCTGCATGGGCTTCACGAGGTACCTGAGTGATATTTTCTTTTCTCATGGGTTTTACTGTCTTTACTAAACTCTGGGGTTACGCCCAAGAGATCTTTTGCCTACTACTCTATGCGTGTTCCCCAATTCCTCTCTTTTTTCCTTTTCACGACATTTTTACTTGACGCAGCTTGGCCAAATATGGCCCTCGCGACATAAAGTCCCTAAACAACCAACCATCAATTTAATTTGTGCTCATTGTTTCTTATAAGAATTTCAACGCCCCGCTGGGGATAAAGTGCGTAGGTGGTTCTGAGGGTGGCAGAAGAATTAATCCTAGTCCAATCGTACCCCGACTTTGAATAGTATGAAGAACAATGTTTCATGCAGAGGAAGGAGTTCTTTCTTTCCCCAGTAGCCCGGATGGAAGAGTTGCGGTTCAGCAACCGGAGGTTTGCGAGCTCGAAACTACAGAGTGTCCTAAAAGTTCCCGTACTGACGATTCGTGAATTTATTATACAAAAACAACAACTTTAAAACAATTATTTTTATGCTAATGGTGAAAAGCACTTTTAACATAACGTAGGAAAAAAATTTGAACTCACATTTATAATAAATGTTCAAAATGTTCGCCCCTTTCTTGGAGGCAAAGCTGAAGTCGTTTGCACATATTTAGAAACGCGTTTCAAGATGCTGGGAGTGACTTCTTGTATCCTTTGAATAATGGCAATTTTCAGATAATCTATTGTTTGGGGATTATCTTCATAAACTTTTCTTTAAATATCCCCACAGAAAAAAGTCACGCATGCTCAGATCAGGGGAACGAGGTGGCCAAAGATTTCTTGAGATGAGTCAATCGACAAAAAACTCTTGAAGCAAGCCCATGGTTTCATAACTTGTATGGCAGGTTGCACCGTCTTGTTGGAACCAAGAATCTCGTTCATTCACTTCTAATAATGCAACAAATTGTTGGATAAGTTCTCTGTATACAGTGTCATCAACAGACTCGAAAAACAGAGACCCAATAATCCTTTTGAGTGATACGGCACACCAAACGCCAATTTTTTGAGAATGTAAAGGTTTTTGCATTAATGAATGGTGATTTGTCGTCGCCCAAATGCGGGAGTTTTGAGCGTTCACATACGCTTAAATGAAACCATGCCTCATCGGAGAAAAATGTTTTGTTCAAAATGTTGATGTTGTTGCGAATAAATCTCCGGAACCATCGGCAATAATAAAGCCGCTTCTCATTGTTCGGTGGCTTTAGCTCCTGTAACATTTTTACACAATAAGCACCAAAATGCAAAGCTCTTAAAGCCTTATGTGTCGATCCACGTGATGTGCCCATTTGTTGTGATAAACGCCTCACTGATTGATGAGGAGATTGCAATATCCTCCGTTGAGTTTCTTGCACAAAGTCTGGTGGAACGACTTTCGGTCTTTCACTCTTGTGTTTGTCTTCCACCAAAACTGTCTCACGAAATCGCCGAACGAGTTGATATAGCGTATATTTACTCGGTATTGCATCATCTGGATATTTATGTCGCCAAAATTCTTTATATCTTTCATATGATTTACATTCAAAATAAGCCTCAAGCAGCGCAATTCTCTGAACGCGCGATAAACTCATTTTGCAATGAAGAACAAAATGACATGGAACTTTATTATGGCACAACGAGCGAAAAGAAAACCAAACGATAAAAATGAAAGAATCCATAAAATTATAAACAGACGATAAAATTCAATAATTAAAAAAAATCACGGTCAAATGATTTTTTTAAAGCTGGAGTATGGGAACTTTTAGGACACTGTAGGTTCAGCCAAAGACCGTCGTGTAAGCGGGGGCTGATTCACGTTAAATCTACCGTTTCTCCAAATGTCCTCACGTTGGCGTGGTGTGGAAGTTTAGAGAGTGGGCTGCCAACTCGTGTTGTTGTCGTCATCTGACAATGGTTCAAAATTACACGGTATTGTCCTCGAACCTTTCCTTTCGAGAGGGATCCCAGACGGTCGCCAATAGCCCGTTGTGCTGCTCCAGTGCGACGTTAATTCAACTACCTAACTACCAAATTATAGGAATGCTAAAAGACATTATTCCCTATTGAATGAAATCGGCCTTGGATGAAATCGGGTCTACAAATAACGATGAGTGAATAAGGAGGGATGGTTTTAAGTTTAAGATCAGATATTACTGGTGAACTCTTAAATGTAAGCTCTCTCTCTTCTTCATTTATAACAATTTAATTTTTGTTTCTTGTTTTTAAAGAATTCCAACTCCCCGTTGTGGATAAAGTGGGTCGACGGTTCTGAAGGTTCTAATCCTTGTCCGATCCTCCCCCGAATTCGAATAACCTGAAGAACAATTCCGCAGAGGTAAGAGTTCTTTCTCTTCCATTCCAAAGGGGTGGACGCATCGTTAGAATGCCAACATCCATTGCACAACCCTTTCCGTTCGCCTCGAAACGAACGGCCAAAATTGCCTCGACCAGAGACAGTTCGTGACGCTCATCAAGGTGCCGCCCACGCCTGCTCCTCAACCCGGGCCGAAAGGGGTCAGATTCCCACACTTGAACTCTGCCTCACGTGAGCACCCTTCACTTCTATGATGGTGGAAAGTGGTCATTCCCGCAGACCATTTCAATATTCACGCCCCTACTTGGAGAGTGAAAGGTTGAAGCGATGGGAGATTCTCAATTTCAATGGCGATCTTTTCAGCGCGAACGCGGCCTGGTTTCGGGTGAATTCTTGTCGACAGGTGCTGTTGAGCTGGTTTGGGGAACCAGCACCTCGCATGCCGTAAGCAGTACATCGCTTACTGCAATGTAATCACGTGAATCGCACAATTTGTTTCCTTCCAGGGAGTTTGAATTGATTGATTGGTTGGTTGGTTTTATGTCACAAGGGTCGTCGTCTGACCGTAGTTCAAAATTACGGTGTCCTCGGATCTTTCCCCTCCGGACCGTCGCCAATAGCCCGTAGCGTTGCTCCAGTGCGATGTTAATTCAGCTACCAAATACCTACCTTGAATATTGCACACTAAATAATACATATCTCGAAGAAATACTAGGTAGAAACTTGCAGACACTTTATTTTTAATGGACACTTTAATTAACTACCTATGTCAAAAGGGCCAAGTTGCGCCAAACAATCGGTAATGAAATAGTTACATAATCTTGATAAGTGATCCTTCAATTCAATTATGCATGTCATTCAATTGAGTTCAGCTATTATATTTTTAATCCTGAGATGTTTCTTCACAATAATTCCTTACCGACTGCATTGAAAAGTTCTCAAACAAATCTGCATATAGTATACAGAAGTCAAAGTAAAAACCGGACAGATCTTAGGTAAGTAGTTAATTAATGTCGCACAGGGGCAAAACGGGCTATTGGCGACAGTCCGGGATCCTCCCGCCATTTGAATCATGGTCAGATGACGAGAACAATACCTGATCTGGCACGCGACGCTCTAAATTTCACCCGCCAACGTTAAAACATTTGAGACCCGGACAGATTTAACGTGCATCAGGCCCCTTGTATACGACGGTCTTTGGCTGGACCTAGTTTCGAACTCGCAACTCTCCGGTTGGTAATCCGTTTCTCTGAGCTACCGCTCAGATGAGTTTGAACTGAATGAATGATTGATTTTTGTGTCGCAAGGGCCAGTTTTGGCCAACCTCAGGTGTCAACCTCGTCGTCTGACAGTGATACAAAATTACGAGGAGTTGTCCTAGGATCTTTTCTTTCGGTATTGATCAGGTATCGTCGCCAATAGCCCTCTGTGTTGCTCCAGTGCAACAAAAATTGAACTTCTACTTACCTTAACTTTAGAAACATTTTCTTCCATTTAAAAAAACACAGGTTCTCACCAGTGACGCGCTATAGCCGGGAATTGGTAGCGGTATTTACTGCCAGATTCCAGTATCTATTTACACTTGAATAAATTTATGAACAAAGAAATTCTATGTTGTACATTTGATGACTTGAAAGCAAAATATGACGAGATGTTTTGTAAATCATGTAAATTTTTTATAAGTTTTCACGATTGAGACGTTCTTGCAAAAGGACATTTTTGACAAAAACAGGAGAAAGTTCAGTTCCTCCTGTTGCCTCTACACTTTGTTACTCTTCCCTCTACACTACTGTGGCCCAAACTTCTGTGATTTTTTTGTGTTAAAAAAGGGACGAAAACACTTTAGATACCAAAATGCTCTCGCATGGTAAATATCGGGGTTACCTTAAAATGGAATCCATCGCCGCTTTGGTGACATATGGCGTTTAATCTTGCTGGTGTTGATCAACCAACTGTCATTAATTCGAAATTCATTCCTTGACATTTTTATTGGTAACGTGCTGAAATCGTATTCGGTTGGTATTTGAATTAACGTCGCACTGGAGCAACACATCGAGCTATTGGTGATGGTACGAGATCAAACTCGAAGAGAAAGATCCAAAGACAATACCACGTAATCTGAACCACGGTCAGATGACGAGGTCACGCCTGAGCCAGCACCCCACTCTCCAAACTTCAACACCACGCCAACGTGAGGACATTTGAGGCTGCGACAGATTTAACGTGCACCAACCCTCCACGACGGTCTTTGGTTGGATTCGAACTCGCAATCCTCCGATTGCATAATTCATTACTCTTCCAACCACTGCCCTCAGAATCGTATTCGAAACAAAAGCCAAGTGACGTAACGTTAGATATACATACAGGAAACCACGTCCACCCCATAAACACTAATGAAAAGTTTCTTGTAACCAAAACTTTCCACCTTGACTTAAATATCCAGCATATCTTCCAATGCAAGGTTGATTATCGAAACTGCACACCCGAAACAAAAGCTTTGGCTTTCAGTAGCACTTACCACACCTTTACAAAAACCATCACTGCCTATTTTACTGAAATGATCGATTATTTTGTGGCTAAACGAGAAAAAACTCAGCGTCCTCCCCCCAATTTCCATTCAAAAAATACCTTCTTCATTAATCTCTTCTCCCCTTAAAAAATTAGCAGCTGCTTTTCTCAATGATGGAATTATTCATTTTTGTACATCCAGTGGAGGTTAAAATTACACCATACTCCATAAACGCAGCAACAAATTAATCGGCCATTTTACTCGAAATAAACGGACTTTGCTCGGCGAGAATAATTTATTAAAGGAGTAATTTCTCACGGTCTTACAATCTATTATCTGAACCTATTTTGTTTAATTTCGCCGTCGGTTTTACCAGGTATTTAAGTCATGAGGTTAACCTTGATTGTGATACATGAACCGTGTTGGTACACGTGTGTTGAGCGGTTACACGTTTCTTCGGGCTGCTGTTAGCGTGATGTGATTTTATTGATAGCGCGGAAGACAAAAAAAGGCGTTTGCGATGGATTGCAGCAGGAAGAAGTCGCCTGCCAAATCGGTCTTAATTTATGCCTCGTTAGTGGCATCGCCGGTGTACTGTCACTATGTTAAGACTTGCTCCGATAAATAATGCGTGTTTATGACGCTCTTGCGTGTAGAAAGCAATGGAATTCTTTGGTGGACAATAAATCTGGTAAAACGAAGTATCATTTAACATTGAAAGAAACGTATTTTTATAACTCGTTTCTTGCTGTAATGAAAGCTGATTCTCTGTTTATAAAACAAGAACAATTTGGATTTTTATCTACCAAGTTTTATTCGTGTTTCATATTATTTGTAGTGAATTTCTCATTCAATGGAGATTCTTTGGGATTTTCGGCGGTATAGTTGAAAAGTTGAGCCACATAAGTTTTAATTTTTTTGAAGATTTTAATTAATTCAATAAAGTTCAGATTGCGGACAGTCTTCTCTGAAACGTCATAAGCATGACTCGTCAGTAAAGCTTCCATCTCTCCAGCTTTGACTGAAGTCTATGTTTAACCATCCAAGTGGCTTGACGAGATATCTCGTCGATCAAGATCTGGCCAATTTTGCTTTTCACGAGATATCACATCATGAAGATATTTTACCGATATTTAATGATGACGAAATCAAGATCTGGTCAGTTATTTTCCAATGAACAGATCCAGTCCATCAAAATCTGATCAGTTTTGATAATGACGAGATACCTTGTCGAGACAACCACCAGGGATGGGTTAACATGGATTCAGATCTCAGGTTTTACGAATGAACGGCATATACAGAGGCTGTTCGGACATTTTTTGAACGATTATGATGAGCTATAAAAAAATTGTATGCCCTACGAAAAAATTTTATTTTCACAGCAGTTACATAGTTAAAGTATAACTTATCGTCTGATAACTGAGTTTTGTTTACTTTCAAAATGGCGCTTTTGAATAAGCAATGGATGGATGGCTGTGTTTCCACTCTTTCCGAAGAGAATTATGCTTATTCAATTATTCAAAAACGCAGTAAAAGGCATGGTTTTTCGATACTTAAAGGTACGATAAGTAATATTATTAATGAGAAAGGAAAAAAACGTAAAAGTGGAAAAATACTTCCAAATACGTATCCAAAACAGAAAAGAATTTCTGAGAATATTTGTAAGGTAAGATCTTTAATTTTAAAAGAGAATCCGCTAAGTCAAAGGACTATAGCAAAGTGAACGTGAGAACTTTCTCTAAGATATTTATGATCGTTGCCGGTTTTGCATATAATGGAAAATTAAAAGTAAAAAGAGGAGAAAAATGTAAAAATCAACTCCCACATATTATCAAGACCCTATTTTTTTTATCCCCACTATTTAAAAAAAGAAATACCATATCTTTACCCACAGTGCCAACAATCAGTAGAACTGCATCAGGGTAAAGCAAGCAGCCACACATCTAAATCGACTATTAATTTCTTGGAAATATGGAACAAGAAACTGGTATCAAGTCAATCCCCTTTACTGATATTCCTGTTAAATCTCCAGATGTTTCACCCATGGACTTTTGTGCTTTTGGACTTTTAAAAAGGGCATTATCGAAACGTCGACCGAAAACCATTCAAGGACTGGAAAATTGTGGAGCAAGAATGGGACAAAATACCACTGTCGATACTACAAAAGTCATTATTATCATGGAAATTAAGGTGTAGAAAGATAGTTAACAATAAGGGCTATCAAATGGGACAAAAAGACAAAAATTTAATGTAAAAAATTTAGCTTCAGTCCATTAAAATCGTTCAAAAAATGTCCGAATAGCCTCTGTATTCAATAAGTGATGCATGTTGATATTGGTGTTGCTTGTGGAAAGTAATGAAATTCTTTTCGTAGAAGGAAAAAACTCTGGTCTAACTTCGAAGCATAATTTGACATTGAAATAAACGTGTTTCTTTCACTCTAAAGCTACATTAAGACAAAACAAGCGGAATTTTCTTTTTTCTTTTCTATTTCTTCTATCATATTATTTGTAGTGAAATCCTCACCCGGTCAGGTGTGGATCCTGTCATCTGACAGTGGTTCAAAATTGCGTGGGGTTGTCCTCCGATCTCTCCTTTGGGGATGGATCCCGGACCGTCGCCAATAACCCGATGTGTTGCTCCAGTGCGACGCTACTTAACTACCTACCTATATGATTTTGTGGCAGATAAGCACCAGCAACCACGATCTTTGGTTGGATCGAGTTCCAAACTCGCAACCCTCCGGTTTCTGATCCGCGACTCTATCGACTAGGCTACCGAGTCCCGTGGAAAGGATAGAGAAAACCGCATACATTTGAGAAATTAAAGCACCGAGTACATGAAACGCACATTTGTGCAAAATAAGGGGCCCGTAAACCTAATTCTGGGGCCCAGTGGTGGGGCAAGTTGTTTTGAGTCCCTAGGCACAATGAACTTTGAGGACCCCTTAATTCTAAGTTTTGTTGACCCAACTATATTTCAATTTTTGTGTATTGCAAAAATATAAACTAAATTCAATAAATACTATTTGATACTATAACTATGAATATTTAATTATAAAGTATAACATAAAAAAACTTTCATAAGAAAAATAGGTAGGTATTTAATTAACGTCGCACTGGAGCAACACGACGGATTATTGATGACGGTCCGGGATCATCCGTTCATTGGCAGAAAACTGATCAAATCTTGATCTCGTCATAAAAACTAGGCAACATTGATGATTAGCAAAATTGGTCAGATCTTTGGACGATATAGTACAGTAGAGTTAAATCCACTATTTTGATTCAAATTTTAATCATAGCATTTGGAAAAGCAAATTTAAAGAAACAGATTATGAATCGAATGAAACTCGCGAAATCGCGGCCCCCTTTTTAAAAAGTAATCGAGGCGGACGCCTAGTGGGTTATCCGCCGCTGCTGGGGCTTATCATTTTACCTTGTAATGGGGCCCAAAGTGGGGCCCCAGTATCAGAGTCCCAGTGTGAAAAGCCATCTTTTAAACTTTACAAACATGCAAGCTAATTTAAATTCTTGTGAATATTACGTATGCAGAGTTCTAATTCTTGATTTAATAATTCTCTAACAGGTTTCTCTTTCATTTTTAACACAGAATAATAAATTGGTTGTGTAAGAATATGAGACGAATTTCATTTAAGAGACACAGACGATAAAGAAAGAACAAGCGTCTGGGATTAAACAAAAAAGGCTCGGATCTGTATGCTTCCACCTTTTTTGCATTATTTTTCACTTTTATATTGTCCTTTTCTCTTGTCCCGTTGAATAAACATCAATATTACTTTTCGACTGCACTCCCTTTATGAAAAGATAGGCCTTATTAAAATATAGGCGCGAGACTAGTGGGTTATCATGTTACCTGATACTGGGAACCGAAGTGTCGGTATGGAGCCCAGTATCAGAGTACCGGTATGAAAAGTCATTAAACATACAAACGAATTTAAATTCATGTGAATATTACTTTTGAAGAACATAATACCGTGCTCTAATGTTCAATTTAATTCTAACAGGTTTGCATTCATTTGTAATCCAGCATAACAAATTGGTAACGTGAGAATATGAGACGAATTTCATTTAAGAGACCCAGACGATAAAGAAAGAACAAGCGTCTGAGTCTACACTAAATAGGTTCGAATCTGTGGCTTCCACCCCATAAAATGTTCTCCCGAACCTTTTTTCCTTCATTGTTTCCCACATTCATTGTCCTTTTCTCTTCTTGTCCCGTCTTAACTAAACATCAATATTACTTTTCGACTATACCTCCTTTTTCGAAAAAAATAGACCTAAAAAAGGGGGTACAATCGCACTTCAGCTTATTTTCCCAGCCTTTGGCATGGGACCAAACATTTCGCAGCAGACGATTCTCAGTAATTTCCCCCGCGAATTTCTCGAGGGGGTGGTTTTCCCCGTATAAAACGCTCCCCCTAGCTACTGAAGGAGCATCTATTTAGGCAAACGATTGATTCCAAAGTTAACTCAAACTCGGAATGGATGTTCGTTTTCTCTTTGTTAGTTTCGAACAATGGCCGATTCGAAAGCGCTTTTATCAATTAACACTCGGAGCATTTCGAATGAAAATCTGGACGAGTCGCCGCGGCTTTTTGCCTGTCTTCCCCCGTTCGCCGTAAATGGAGGCTATTTACGTGACGCCATTTCGATTTTCTCCTGGAAATAAGAATAAAACGAGGACGAGCTTAGTTGTCGAGAACCTATTTACCTTAATGACCAATAATTTCGGGGGGTTGGGTTGGGTATTTCAATTAACGTCACACTGGAGCAACACAATGGGCTATTGGTGACGGTCCGGGATCAATCCCAAAGGGAAAGATCCGAGGACAACACCACGTAATTTTGAACCAAGGTCAGATGACGAGGCAACACCTGAGCTGGCACCCCACTCTCCAAACTTCCACACCACGCCAACGTGAGGACATTTGAGGCCACGACAGATTTAACGTGCA
The DNA here is from genome assembly GCA_933210815.1 of Meta bourneti. Classification (NCBI taxonomy): domain Eukaryota; kingdom Metazoa; phylum Arthropoda; class Arachnida; order Araneae; family Tetragnathidae; genus Meta; species Meta bourneti. The sequence continues at coordinate 107,559,244 of OW119923.1, read as the reverse complement.
CCAGCCCCCTTTGTACACGACGGTGTTTGGCTGGATTCGAACTCGCAACCCTTCGGTTGCTAGTTCGTTACTCTTCCAACCGGGCCACCGCGGCCCCCAATAATTTCGGACGTCAGTAGGATATGTAATCAGAATTTATCGAACGCTCGAAACTAAACATTATTTGCATGCGGCTCTTTCAGTAGCGATTTCGAAAAATTAACGAAAAAGAATATCGTCACAAGAAATGTTTTGATTTATTTAATCTTAAACAATGACCGACAAGGAAATTCCTTGTTTCTTCTATTTGTTTTCTCTGTTGGTTTTATTTGCATTGAAAAAATATTTAGATTGCGTTCTGTGAATAAATTTTTAGTATTTATTTACTCTTTAGGAAACTTATATGATCTTTTGGATAGGAGAAACATTATCGATCTAAAATTATCGATTCTTTTATGCATATCTAAAATTAGCGATTCATGCATATCTGAAGTTATCGATTCACGCATAACTGAAGTTATCGATTCATGCATATCTGAAGATATTGTTTCTTGCATATCTAAAATTATCGATTCTTTTATGCATATCTGAAGATATTGTTTCTTGCATATCTAAAATTATCGATTCTTTTATGCATATCTGAAGTTATCGATTCTTTTATGCATATCTGAAATTATCGATTCGTGCATAACTGAAAATTATCGATTCGTGCATAACTGAAATTATCGATATTTTATGCTAATCATGTGCTTTAGGTTCACAAGCAACACCGAATCATTTTAAATGTTTATTATGAATAGCATTATTTGTGTTGTATGGTAAAAATTACTTGGTCTGGTCACTATGGCATCCACAACACAGTAGTTAGACCCACCAAAGATATTTTTAACGAAAAACGAATCGATTCATTATTCACGCTTTGTTTCATAAGTATGAATTTTTAAAAATTAACATGTTTGAGTTTGATAAGTTTTTAAAAATGTTTTCAAAACACACAGTTCACGATGGGTTCGATGAGGCAGCATCACCCATGGTGCCTGGGGTAACAGATACTGTCATTAAATTGATAAGACTTATAAGTTACCTTTTTTAATGACATTTCTAAACGAAAAAAAAACCATGGTGGATTTGAAAAGAGCATAGCACAATTCAAAAGGGTTTGTAAAATTTTCGATCAAATTCTTAAAAAATTAAGAGGAAATAAAATGATATTTGACTGAAAAGACAATCAGTGTTTCCTGAAACGGTAAAATAAATTACAAATGGAAAAAGTTTCTATAAAATGTTTCATCCGCTCGAATGCAAAAGGTGAGACATTCTTCATTTACGATCCAAATAAAACTGTAAAATGGTACGATCTTTAATTTATTAAATTTTGTATATGTGGAATTTTGATTAACTCAATACAAAAGTGTTTATTTTCCTACCAAGCTTATAGAACTTCATATTAGATTTTTTATCAAAGATATCTAAATTTTGAAATGTCAAACTATATTTAATTTATATAACTAGTTTTTCTTGAAGTGGTAGTATAAGCTACAAAAACGGAAAGCATCTGCTTGAACGGCGAAAAAGAAATGAATAAAAAATGTACTTTCTGTAGACAATCTTGTAGTCTGCTCTACGATTCAAGATATTTTAATTAAGTTGTAAACGGATCAACACAACGGATTATTGGCGACGGTCTCCGGGATCAAACCCGAAGGGAAAGATCCAAGGACAATACCACATAATTTCGAATCACTCTACGACTCAAATCAGTTTTGAAATCGCTTAATAAGTCATTTTTCACTCAAAATTTAAAACACATTCCAAAAGAAAAATTTCCCATCATGCCCGGTTCCCCCTATGGAATTTTCATTTACTCAAAAGAAATATTCTTCAAAACATAATTTATAATTTATTCTAGGAATATATTTTTAAATTTAGAGTTAAACTGTATTGTATGTAACTAAAATAAGTGTTCTTCGACAAGGTAAAATAAATTACAAAAGGAAAGAGTTTCCATAAAACGTTTTGTATGACCCAAGAAATGATTAGTTATGCAACGATAGGACATTCCTTACTCAACATTTAAAACAGATTGCAAAATAAAAATTTCCTATCGTCTTTTTTTATTGAATTTCCACTTAATTAACAGAAAAATATTCTTCAAAACCCGTCTCTAACAACATTTACCAAAAACTTTTCTTCACATTTAGAGTTAAAGGTTTATTCGTTTAACTCGAATCATCGTCTCTCGGTTGCATAAAATAAATTACAAATGGAAAAGAGTTTCTATAAAATGTTTCAACTCGACCGGCGAAAAAGTGAGCAAAATTCTTCATAAACTAACCGAAACAGACGAAAACTAATTTTTTTCTGCAGACCATCTGAGGTGGTCTGTGCTACGACCCAAAATAGTTATGAAACGATAGGAAATTCTTAACTGAAAATTTAACATATTGCAAAATAAAAACTTCCTATCGTGTCTGTTTTATAGAATATATAGGCCGCTGACACAAAATTAGATACCAATGAAGTTTAAATGTCTTAAAGATATTAAGATAAAAACAATGCACACAAATTGGGGAGGGAGATCAAACTATTTTTATTGATTTTAAAATTCAAAATTTCAAGGATTGTGCTTTCTTTTCCAATAGAAAAGTTAAAAGGAATAACTATCAGGTTCTCGTTCAGCCAAATGAAATTTCCAAAAGTCAATTTGTGAAGTTTTGAATACGGATTTCGGTGAAGCATCGTTAAGTTCTATTTGTTGATTCTTATTAATGAAGATAGGGAGTGCTGAAGCAACGTTGGACTAGATTGTTTCCAAAGAAAGCATTGTCTTCCCATGGCTTGTACAACTCGTTGTCAGTCTTGATTTCTAGTCCCAAGAAATTGTCGTAAAGGATGATGTATCCCATGTCGGCGTTGTTGGCTACGATGGCATCGTTTCTTCCGAAAAGGAGAAGTCCACGTTTCATTCGATTCGCAATCAGATCTTGTTCAGAATCTCCTCTTGTGAGACGGGCAGAAGCACTCCGGTGCATCAGGACAGCGTTTGGTGTCGATTCTCCACCTCCAGCTTCGTTGGTTTTGTCGATGGAGTTCTTTTGTGCCTCGAGTAGAGCTCTGTCCGCCATTTCGTCTTCGATGGTTCGCAGACGCAAGTCCATGAACTCCTCGGGATGTTCGGCATTCCACTCTGCGAGGTAGTCGCGCTCGACGTACGGCTTTTCTTCTGCTTTCCGTTTCTTTGCCTCTTTCTTGGCTTCCTTCTTTTCTCTACGCTTCTCTCGAAACTTCTTTCTGAAATAGCAAATTAGAATAAATTATTTTTCCTGTCAAGACACAGCAAAGGGAAGTAGAAGTTACATGTATGTAAAAAAAGAGTAAATAAAGTTTTAAAGACTAAAATGTATGAAAAATAATAAATTCTCAAAGAATACGCGTACACTTACATTTTGTTTCTGCACCAGTCCAGCATCTTGAAAGGTAGTTAAATTGTCTGTAATGACGTAAATAGCACTTGAAGTACTGTTTGTAGATCGCACTTGAAGTACTGTTTGAAGATAGCACTGAAAAGTACTGTTTGTAGATAGCACTGAAAAGTACTGTTTATTTGTAGATAGCACTGAAAAGTACTGTTTATTGGCAAAAAGCACTAAAAAGTACTGTTTTCAGATAAGTTGCAGAGGAAGATTCCTTTACAACAAAAAAAATCGCTTTAATCAAACGTTTATAATCTCACTTGATCAAAGCTTTAAAAATCGCCAGTTAGCAGTTTGACAGACGGAATATGAATGAAGGAATCTTTTTGTAAGGGCTACTGTTTACCTACAACAATGCTTGATAAACAATCGAAATGTAATACGATGCTTTAAACCTATTTGTTTAAAAGCATTCAGAAAAATCTGCATTGTTATAATTACAAGCAATTTATTGTTCCCAATTAAAATATTTTTTTCTATTTCCATTGTTACCTCTGATATTTACAAATTTTGATGCTCGTTAATGCTATGAAGAAATGTTTAATTTTAATACAAATTTTGATTTGATACAAATATTGCAATTTAAATTGATATTAAATTGCAATTTTATTGATATTTAAATTAACAAGAATCATTAATGAAGCGAGAATCATGATGTGTACATAGCCTTATTTTTTTATTCTACACTGTCATTCTACCCGCTTTTTACACCTTAAAATCACTTAAAATTGACACTACAAATAACATGCATTTGAGCATCAATACTCGATCAACTAAAGCTTAAATTAGGTCATTAAAAATTGCAATTGTCGAAGCTGGCAGAAAAATACAAACTTCAGTGGACTAATTAATGTTTATTTGTATTGATTGCTGTACTATTCTAAGTACAAAGAAAGATATTATCCTAAGTACACAAAGGGACGCTGTAACCCAGTTGGAAGAGTAACGGATTAGCAACCGAAGAGTTTATAGTTCGAATCCAACAAAATACCGTCGTTTACAAAGGGGTCTGTTGCACGTTAAATCTGTCGTGGCCTCAAATGTCCTCACGCTGGCGTGGTGTGGAAGTTCGGAGAGCGGGATGCCAGCTCAGGTGTTCTCGTTATCTGACCGTGGTTCAGTATTATGTGGTATTGTCCTTGGATCTTTCAATTCGGCATTGATCCCGAACCGTAGCCCGTTGTGGTGATCCACTGGGACGTTAATTAACTACCTACCTAAGCACAATGGTAATTAATTAAATTTGCATTAGAGCAACACAACGCCTAAGGACAAAGAATGGTTCCTAGAACGAAAAGCTGGAGATATCATCTTATTGCGCCAAGAGATCAGGCACAAACTCAGGAGATGGCAGCGTTCTTGGCGCTCGCCAAATACAAGAAAAGTTACGCCAATTAAAGAGTAGCTCTAACTACTGTCACGGAGATACGAACACACAGAAATGTTCTCTTACGCCAGGGAAATATGCCGAGTGGATCTTGGGGGCCCGATCACCCTCCCGAAATGTTGGTGTTATAGAAATGAATACCGGCATTGGTACAATCGGTGAAAATACAAGTTTCGTTTAGCACATAAGTAGAAAAATCGTAAACTGGTCTGAAAAATGTCAAATACATTTCTTGCAAACGAAATACTCATTCAGTATTATATTTAGAGAATTGCTGATAAGTATACATGACTGAAATGTTTTATCCTTTTGACGCCGTTTCGTTTACTTTCGGTTTGTTCTCGGTCGTTCTTTGGGTTATTTATTTCTTTTCACCTTCACTCAAGTTATTTACACGTCAAGTAAATTTTATACATACTATTTATTGAAGATTAGCATATGCACATTATATACAGAGGAGATGTGGGGTTCTTACAACTACACTATCATTCTAAACGTCTTACAAGTAATAATATTCTCCGTCAGTCCAGTATAGTGCTAGCGCCACCTAGCTCGGCTCTCATTGGCCGATGTACATACAAATTTTCCACCCCTCTCAAGGGTTCAATTCCACTTAGCCACCTGTAGTCTTCCCTGCCTGACTTCGAACCAATATTGAATCTTGACCAACATAATCTTTCCAAATGAGATTCTATTTGATCTACGGAATCGTTCAATAGAATCGTTCCAACAGATTCTAATCCTAGAAGAGGAACATGAGATATGTCCCAAAGTATGATTCCATTCTAAGGAAATGACCAATAGAATCCGTTCAAAGATTATATTCAAAAGAAAGAACGAATAGGATTGTTCCAGAGAATTCTATTCTAAGAAAAGAACCAAAAGAATGGTTTGAAGGAAATATGCTATTCCAAGGAAAGGACCTATAGAATCATTCCAAAGAAAGATTCTGTTCGGAGGAAAGGACAAATAGAATTCTTCCAAAGAAAGATTCTATTTTCATGGAATGAGCAATAGAAACGTTAAAAAGTATTATAATCTAAGAAAATGACTTATATAATATTTCCAAAGGATTCTATTTCCAAAAGATTCTATTCTATTGAGTGGTCTAATAGAATCGTTTCAACGGATTCTAATTCTCGAAAAGTACTGAGAGATTCGCCCTAAAGCAGGATTCCAGTCTAAGGAAAGGACTAATAGAATCATATCAAAGATTCTATTCTAAGGAAAGAACAATGGAATCGTTCTAGAGGAGTCTATTCTAAGGAAAGGACCAAAAGAATCTTTGGAAAGAACAATTATTTTCTATGGAAAGGGCCAATTGAAATCTTCCAAAGATTCTATTTTTTGAAATGAGCAATAGAAACGTTCAAAAGTATAAAAATATTAAGGAAATGACCTATACAATATTTACAAACGATTGTATTCTACAGAATGGGCCAATAGAATCGTTCCAAATAAACATTCTATTCTATGGAAAGGACCACTAGAATCTTTGCAAGATTGAAAGAATCCGTGGAAATTAAAATGTGTTATTCAGTCATTAAGAGCGTGTTGTGATATAAAAACACTAAATTAGGGTTAAATTGGTTGTAACGCAACGATTAGTTAGTTTCAGAATATGAATTCTAAACGATGCAATTTTATGTATATTCAATTTTATGCACAACAGCTGAATACTTAAGTAGTGTTGGAGGGTCAGGACAATTTCTTTATGAGAGGCATTTTCTCTCCATCTAAATGTAGCTTCTGTTCAAATATTTAAATCTAATTCTTCAAAATTCACTTTTTATTTGTCATTTTCTTGACAAGAGAAATAAGTCATATTTTGCCACCTTACTAATCCCTCCTCGTAAATCACATAACATTACATCCAACTATACACACTGTCCCCTTCTTGCCAATTCCCCTACATTTTACCGTATACAGGGTGAGTCTAAATTGTTTTTACGAAATAAGAGGGGTGATAGTACCCATCCAGACGAGCAATAATTACCATGGAATATAGGGTCGCATTCCACTCTGAGAGGCAGAAAAGAGTAAAGTCGAAACGCGTCGAGCATGAACAAGTCATCGCCTCTGACGTCGTTTTGTACCTGCCTACGTAGCACATCTCCTAAGCAAGATGGATCGGACGTGGTGGACCTGTGGCTTGGACTCCTCGCTCACTCACTGACTTTTTCTTTTGGGGCACATGAAATCTTTAGAGTACCTGTGGACTCGGCTGAAAATCTCGTAGCGAGAATCGGTGTTGACAAAATGAACACAACACCAGGAATCTTCGAGAGCCAGTCATTCCTTCGCCGGTGTGAACTGTGCAACGCCACTTTGAGCACTTGCTGTGAGTTTTTCTCTGATCAATCAGATTGTGCAACTTTTGGTATCGTTCATTCGCTTTCCCAGCACTGTTGTAAGTTGTAACATGTTGAAATTCTAATTTGACTCTTTTCTGCCTCTCAGAGTGGAATGCGACCCTATGTTCCATGGTAATTATGGCTCGTCTGGATGGGTACTATCATCACCCCTCCTATTTTGTAAAAACAATTTAGACTCATCCTGTATATACCATGTGTCATACAAGCAATGCACTCTACCTACTATTACAGATATAAGCAAATTTGTATTTATCTAACTACTTCCAAAAAGATTCAGGAGCAGCGTTAGTCCAGTTGGTAGAGTCGCGGGTTAGCAACCGGAGGCTTACGAATTCGAAACTGGATCCAACCAAAGACCATCGTGTACGTGGGGGCTAGTGACACATTAAATCTGTCGTGGCTGCAGACGTCCTCACGTTGGCGTGGTATGGAAGTTTAGAAAATGGGACTACCTACCAACAATAAACGCAGAATTTAAATTGATACTACTGGAACACCTCGCCATAATTTCATTATCACTCTCCTTGCAAGTCACATCGATTAAAAAGTTGAGCGTGTTGTTCAATGGGGCCATCGGCATTCCAATGAAATAGACGGAGCATGCGGGCGAGCCGTTGCCGTAAGACCTCTGAAGGGTAAATCACGAGACTTAGCTGATTGGCTGTCGAATCGCAGACTAGTGTTTTTGATCACGGTGGATAATCACTTTAAACAATCAGCAATTAAGGATTCATGCTTTTACCCACAACCACCTGACAGATCTTCAAACCGAGCAACTGGAAGAAATAACATGAAGCTGCGGGCACGTGCTTCGTCTATTTCATTTTAAGGTCGATGATTGTGACGGTTTTGTAAAGAACATATTTGTTAGTCTTTTGATGGTCAGACGCCATCACTGTATCGTCCTTCGTGTTGAGACAATTTTGCGATGCATTATTGTCTTACTCTGCTCTTTGGTTCAGACTGGAAGTTCGATGTTATTCCAAAAAGTGTGATTTTGCACCTTATTTTATATTACTTCAATGTAGCTACTTATGAAACACCACATGAAATGAGAAACTATTTTATGAAATAATTTCCCTAAGTCTAGTAAGTCAGGAGTCGTCTAGATAACTGTTTAGAGAACACAGACGCCAACTCTGCAATTATAGATTTGTGAAGCTTTTACATCATTTACTGTAGTCCTTTATGTTTGGTCTAGTTTCAGTTAACCAGGTGAGGATATACAATTTGTTTAATCTATTGTTTTATTCTGTCAATAATTTCTTATAGGGCATTATTCTTTTTACTACACAAATTCCTTTGACTTTCATGAGGATCACAAAAACAGCCTTTTTTATTGTTATTTCCATTTCTGAAGTGTAAGAATGAACCTTAAAGCCTTTTCTGTGATTTTATTTAATACCTTATAAGTTCATCAGCTTCTAAAATACATACGAAAATGAATTTTTGCATGCATTAAGAGCAATTAGTAATTATACATATAATCTAGGACGATACAGCAACATTCTTTAGCTTCAGTGTTAAAAATAAACTCTATTAAACAAGAGAAATGACATCTATTTTAAAAGATAAGCCAAACGTAGAAGCCAATGATCCCAGACCTACATACTTTTCAATTAGCTACAGTGCAACAGCTCCATTTGTAATTTACAGGGAATGTCTACATCATTGTCTACATCATTGTCTACAGATTAACGGAAATCCCGAAACAGTGCAATCGGGCAAAAATCGACTAAAACACTCACCAGTGCAAATGTTCCCCAATGAAGTAAAATATGTACGTAAACAAAAAGCTATCGAAAGGTCACCAGTCCATAACAAATCCCATCATCCAACACGATCTAATCTATGTATATAGATCACACCATGTTTTATGTCAGGAGGAACAGCCCTCCAAAACGAATAACTGAGGGCCAGGCAGAGCAATAAATACAATCGCCACCGAGCATTAATCCAGTTTCATGCGCCAAAATACCAGGAGCCATTTCTCATCAATTCCTTGGTGGAGCCTGTCCGATAGCCATCTTGGCACACTCCCGACTTTCATTAATTCTTTTTCGCTGAATGAGTGACAGCGTACAATGGGCTGACGCCCAAATGGACGTGTATCGGGAAGTCGATCTCTTATTCTCTCTTGAAAGGTATTAGCGTTAAGTCCCCTCTTTGTGTTCATTGGAGTGAAATATGGCTGCTCTGTTTAATTGTATCGGCTTTCTCCGCCTGTTGTGACCGGTGGACGAAAGCTTTTGTCTCCGCGTCCGGATTTATTGCCGTCTCTTGCGGTTACGTCGTCTCGAAACCGTGTTTTCAATACCGAACTGTAACATGAGCATTTTAAAATATGGACGGTGTGTTCACAATCGCCTTGTAAACGCAGTGCCTCCCAATCGATGTGTAGCGAAAATTTTATTAGCATATTTCTACGTAATCAGTAATTCTTTTGTGTATAATTAATTTTACTTTTGTATTTTCACATCATAATTTTATAAAATAAGTGTTCTAAAAATTTAATCAGTTTCACTCAGTCAAATCTGACAATTTAGTTCATAGATGCGATATAAAAACTACACTCATGTCCAAAAGTTAAGCATAATTGCTGTTTGTGTGAATATTTCAGAAAATCTACATCGAAGTAGAAGGAAACGCGGCATGCGGGTGTAATGGCGTTATAGAAGAAAACAATGCAAAACAAGGATAATAATGACTTTTATTATCCAAAGAAAAAGGTTCACAATACGAGTAATAACTTTAGTGAAACAGAATGATTAAAGCAATGTGATGCTGAAGTTTAATACGGTGTGTGGGAAACTCTGGTAGCCACGCATGCTGCACGATTTCGCATACTTTCGATGAGGGTATGGATGAGTTGTGTGCTCAAAGAGTTTCAAGTCTCACAGAGAGCAGGTTTCAATTCCGGAACGGAGCTTGGTGGGTGGCGGAGGGCTGCAATATGTCTCCCGAGCATATCCCACACATACTCTATTAGGATTCAGATCAGGAGAGTTGGCAGGCCACTGCATGCGGTGGATATCTTCACTTTGAAGGAAGGCGTCGACCAGGGATTCGCGGAGAGGAAGCGCGTTATCATTCATGAATATGAAACCAGGACCGACAGCACCTCGAAACAGGCGAATGGTAGGCTCAAGGACTTCGCCTCTGTATATTTGACCGGTAATAGACCCCATATCAAAAATGTGGAGGTCTGTGCGGCCGTCCAGCATGATGCCTTGCCAGACCATGACACCCGTGAAGGAAAACTGTCTTTCCGTGATGTTTCCCGGGTGAAAACGCGTTCCACGTTCTCTCCAGATCGTGGTACGACGAGAGAATCAGTTTGCAGACTAAATCTGGACTCGTCACTGAACATGACATTGCCCCACTGTTGTCGACTCCACTGCCGATGTTCCAAACTCCACTGTAAACGCGCGCGTTTCTGTTCAAACGTCAAGGGATGCAAACTGCTGGTCGTCTGGCATAGAGACCAACGTGTCTGAGTCCCCTGTAAACAGTTTGTCTCTATGGTTCCTGAGGCGGCTGTCAGGGCTAAACCCAGTTGTCCGGCAGAACGGATCCTCTATGTCGCGCAGTTATCCCCAAATATCGGTCTTAATGAGCGGTTTTCACCCTTGGCCGACCTGGTACGGGTCGTCGGGTAACATCTCCAGTGGTTTGATACCTCTGCCAGTCTGGAGATCACACACTGAGGCACATTTAAAATTCGAAACGTTTCGGTTTGTGATCGACCGGATTCCAGCATTCCAATAATTCGTCCCTTCATAAACATGTTCAGTTGGCATCTTTGTGACACCTTTCGTCCTTATTGATTGTTAAAACGCTCCGTACCACAGCAATTGCGAAATTTCTGTCTAAAGTGGCCATGCCGCTCGAGGCCGTTTATTCGTTCCGACGTGCGCCGGTGCTTTGCGCATGTGACGTCAACTGAACTGTTTTGCATATGAAATGTTTTACCTTCGTCCCACGATTCTCCACAAGTGATTTTGAACCATTGTATGCATATTTACTCCAATTTTTTCGCATTTTACGAATTATGTTTAACTTTTGGACATGAGTGTATGTCAAATATTAATCACTGAGGCCCCGTTCACATGGACTTTTTGCAACGCGCGTTTGATAAGAATTTTCGAGCGTTACCATGTGAATAGCACTTGGGCGCTTTTCAAGGTCAGTTTCCGTTATGCATTAAAATGTTTTTTTATTCCCTTAATACAACTTTCTATCTTTTGAATGGTTAAAGATAGAGCCAGAATTTCAAATCATCGTAAAATTTTACGCTCATGTGAACGGGGCCTGAGGATGTATGGATTAGGTATTTTTGTTTCGTTTATTTCGTACTTATCTGGAACGAATGTCCATCTGGAATGTTTATGTATTATAACGCACAAATATTTTAAGGCCCCGTTCACATGAGGCGTTTTCCAACGCGCGTTTTACGTCTAAACAAAACGCGGGTAGCCAAAGTACATAGAATTCTACTGGAGTGTTCACATGCAGAAATCGCGAGAATCCAAGCGCTAGATTGCTTCGGCGCTTCAACAATCTCCGGTCGTTCTCGCGATTTGAAGGCGTTTTGAGAAGCATAGGTTTCTTCTGCAGCGTTCACATGACACGCGTTTTGACGGGCGTTAGGCTTTTTAATTCCTCTAATCCAAGTTTCTATCTTCGCGATCGTTAAAGATAGAGTAAAAATTTCAACGGATTTGAAATCTGCGGAAAATTTTACACCAGATCGATACCTGAAATGTGATTTTCTTTAAATAAATAATTTTTCAACTGTAACTTTAATATTTTCGCGATACTCATTTGACGAATATATCCATTACGAACACAAAAGGGAGTATTAATCTCGTTTTTATAGAAAAGATATAGCTTGATTGGAGTATTTTATCTTAATCCACTGATTTATATTTATGGCCATTAAAAATAGGATGAGAAAATTGAATCGTATTCGATTTATTGAAGAAATTTACCCTGCTTTCACACAAAACTTGCAAAAATGTGATAGTTTTTAACTAAAGAGGATAGTGGGTAATTTTATTTCTGAAAATAACGTATACCGACAACTGTCCGTTCTAGTTTTCATGTGCGGCAAACGTCTTTAAAATAAAGTTTAAATTAAATATTCAATTTAAAAGCTAAACTTTAGTTATTTTTTTTATTTTTCCTCAACGGAGGGGTGAAATGCGTAAGATAAGTTTCAATTTTCATTCATTTTTCACATTCTCGTGTTACATTGAACTCGATATCACTTTTGAAAATGAACTTAATTTACTGTGAGCTTATTTTTCATAGAATTTATATTTTAATCTTGCAGTTAGTGTTATTACTACTTTAATCAAAATTTTTATATTATATATACGTTTAGACGCAAATTCTATTAGCAATCTCCTGATTTTCGATATATACTGCTTTTTGGTTTTTCTTTGAGATTTTTTTAGTTTTAACAAAATTTTCTCGTTTCATCGTGGGGTTTAATCAAATTTTAGTTAAAATATTTCCCAGTCATTATTCCATTCGTGGTTCCATTTGTGCTACAAAACCCCTGAAAGAGGGTAGGTTGGAGGGTTAGTATTCGTTTCGGATAGTTGGAACTCTGGGAAAATTGTGTTTAAAAATTAAAAAACTAATTATTGTTATATGTGTTATTTGTGCTGATACATTAAAATGTTTAGAGATAGGTTTTAAAGAAGTATAGAGATTTATTTGAAGGAAAATTAAATAAAAATTAGCTATAGATCGTAGGAAACACGATAAAACCTGCAAAAATAGCATAAAAAAAGAAAGGTTATCACCAGTGCCGGATTTTGTTTGAGTGTCATCCTTTGATAGCACTTCGTAGACAATGCCATATAAACAGAAATTCCGTTTCCAATTTCCTGGTTCTAGAAATAACGTTTTTTGGGGATATATTTTTACTTTACACTGTCAATTTTAAAATTTTAAGGAAATTCTTTGGTCATTTTCTAATTAGTTTCGTTTTTTATCAAAGTTTTACAGAAATATTCCAATTTTTCTATTTTAACAATTTTCTATTCCAATTCTTTTCTTACGCAGTTTCGCTTTTACGATAAAACGCATTACAAATGACTCATCTGCTAGCTTCTTGAGCCCAAAAAATCCGTGATCACCCCTTAACACAAAACAAATCCTACTTTTTTTTGGTGGGTGAATCATCGACACTGGAGAGTGAAGATTATAGGGTTTCTTCCTCTAGTCTTGACAGTAAAAAACGAATACTTTAAGATTTTAAAGTTAATGAAAATGTTTAATAATGCCACAATTTGAACTACATAAAGCACTGCTTCTCCGTGATCCGCTGGCTCTTACCGGTTCCTAGGTCCAAAATATCCCGTCATTCGAAAAATTTTGAAAAACGTACGAAAAGCTAACGTTCAAAAATTTACAACCGAGGTTGATGGCATTGGAATCGTATACTACACGTTACGAAAGATTACACGTTACGAAAGTTTAGGTTGTCATTTCTGGTCAGCAAGTCGATTATATTGCATTTATTTATGTGTATAAAGGTTGAAGTTCAAAAACACTTTATTCACAGGCAATTAGGGAACGGATGTTTTACAAATCGAAAGAATATCAAATTTTTACGTCGTTCTGAATATTTTTTAGATTATTTTAGGCATTTTATTGCTCATTATACATTTCTAAGTTAACCAAATACAGGCTCTTGTGAATACAGAGAAATTAATTTTAGGTTGGGAAAGAAAGATTTTCATTCTACTTTTAAAGGCTGTAAAATTAAAACAGTTGATAAGGGGCAACAAAATATCGTATTAAAGTGACATTCCCTTTAAAAAAATAAGGCAATACTTCCGCTTACGCTTAGTATAACAGGAATATCTGAAAAAAGATTAGTTGCGACTATTGACAAAAAAATAATTTTTTCAAAGAAAAACATGATTTTGGTATCGATCTAACGTAAAATTTTACGCTGATTTGAAATCCGTTGAAATTTTGGCTCTATCTTTAACCATTCAAAAGATAGAAAGTTGGATTAAGGGAATAAAAAAACATTTTAATGCATAACGGAAACTGACCTTGAAAAGCGCCCAAGTGCTGTTCACATGGTAACGCTCGAAAATTCTTATAAAACGCGCGTTGCAAAAAGTCCATGTGAACGGGGCCTAAAGAAAAATCTTATTAATTGAATCCCTAGTAGTATCAGAAATAAGGCCTCTCATTGTACATAATATATTTCCTTTTTGCCTGTTGGCAATAATCGCCAGAATGTTTTGTCTAGGTTTTATGTAAGTGGCGGCGCAGTGCTTGCTGGGAAGGCGAAAAGAGAGTTTAATCTCGTTTGTCTCTATTGTATATGGTGCGTCTAGTGAAGTAAATAAGTGTTTTTTTTGTAGATTCGCCTTTTCCTTGAGTTTTGGCCTCAACTCTTCATTTTAGGACGATGCGTAATATCGGGAAGAAATTACGGTCGTATTTGTGAAACCTAGTATGATATAGAAGAAATGAATCATGCTAATAGAAAAATCTTCCTTCTGTGCGCCGTGAAATTATTTATGCTTGTGAGGTGTGCCGAGACGTGAAAAAGGTTGGGAAGCACTGTTGTAACGAGTCTCTAACAGTCGAGTCAGTGCTTAGAGTAACGAATCTACAAAGCTGAGAGGGTAGGTATTTTAATTAACGTCGCACTGGAGCAAGACAAAGGGCTATTGGCGACTGTCCGGGATCAAACCCGTAGGGAAAGATCCGAGGACAACACCACGTAATTTTAAACCACGATCAGGTGACGAGGCCACACCTGAGCTGGCACGCCAATCTTCAAACTTCCACATCACGTCAACATGTGGACATTTGATGCCCCGATTGAGCGTGCACCAACCCCCTTTGTACATGACGGTCTTTGGTTGGATTCGAACTCGCATCCCTCCGGTAGCTATTCCGTTACTGTTCCAACCGGGCAACCGCGAGCCCTAATGGTTTACCCTCCTAGTGGTTTCGACGAGATATCTCGTCTATCAAGATCTGACCAATTTTGCTAATGACGAGACATCTCGTTATCAAGATATTGCCGATATAATTTATGGTGACGAGATCAGGTCAGTTTTCTTCTAATGACGAGATATCTCGTGTATCAAGATGTGGTCGATTTTGCTAATAATGAGATATCTCGTCGAGACAACCACCAGGAGGGTTAATCACCGACAATCGATAGTGTCGTTTAGAGCAGGGGTATCAAACTGGCGGGTCGCATGTGGCCCGCGATGCTCTGAAATAAAATGAAAACAGGACACTATGTTATGAAGAAAATAGCACATAGGGGAGATCGAGGCAATACCATACCATACACACAATTTCGTCATGTTAAAAATGTGTGAGCAACTGTTTTCGTCCATTAAATTAAATAAAACGGCCTACAGATCAAGATTAACTGATAAACATCTGCCATAATGAAGATTGTCTGTTTTCAGTCTTTGAATCCAGATAGTGGAAAACTAGTAGGAGGAAAGCGCTGGCAAGAGTTTCCGGTAAAAAAATTAATTTTAGTTTTATAAATACATTAAATTAAATAAACGTTTAAACAAAAGCAATTATATAGCAATATTATAAAATTATTTCCCTAAATTCACTTAATTACATAATGTGTTTTAATTATCCCATCCATATTCCTGAATCTTCACTTCAAAATATAATTTTAAGAAAATGTGATGTGGCCCGCGTGAATCTTACCAGTTGCAATAAATGGCCCGTGTTTTAATTGAGTTTGACACCCCTGGTTTAGAACGTTAAAAGGTTATTTGCGGACCTTGGTCAACAGCCATTCACAATCGAAATTTTCGTTATATTGCCAGTTATAAAGTTCGTTAAAGAGTAGTAAACAGTAGAGTTTCTGTCGAACAGATGGTGAACTGATCGCAACAAATTCGACAGGTTGTTGCATCAGGCAATTCAAATCTGACAGGTAGTCAGATTCTGTGACGAACACAAAGAGTCTCACGATAAACCCCCTTTTTGCACGACGGTCTTTGTTTGGATTCGAACTCGCCCCTCCGGATGCTAATCTGTTACTCTTCCAACCAGGCTACCGCGGCCTCCAGACTTTGTGCCAGGACCAGTCATCGTTGTAGAGACACACAATACATTGCCTCGAGCCAAGCACGTTTGTATTACAAATAACAATCAGATTTTTTGAGATGCCATCTGTCATAGTTATTTCACTTAAACTCACCCTTCATTTCCACCCTTGAGGTTTAATATTTTATTCCTCTTTAAAATTCCAGGTCGAAACTTTATTCCTGAAAAGGATTATTCATTTATTGCTTCAGAATGTTTGGTAATATCGTTCATTCTGCCGGGAATGAATTAGTTAAAAAACAGATTACTCGATTTCTGAGCTTTGTTTTCTAGGTTTTCCCATGCGTTTAAGTTCTATATGAAGGGTGATCCATTTCCTTTTGATGAATGTGGGAAATTCTAAATGGAGATCTATAATTTAAAACTCATTCGCACGCATAGCGTAGGTTGTTCACTCCCTCGGACTTTTACTAAAACTAGAGGTATTTAGCTCATTTGTTTGGGGTTTTGAGAATCAAGTTTTGTATGATTTTTTATTTTATTTCAAATGAGGTTGGTTGGTTGAATTTATGTCGCACTGGAGTGACAGAACGGGCCTATTGACAACGGTCCGGGATGCATCTTGAAGAGAAAGATCTGAGAACATTTTGAAACACGGTCAGATGACGAGGTCAACACCTGGAGCTGGCACCCCAACTTCCACACCACGGCAACGTGACGACATTAGAGGCCACGACAGATTGAACGTGCACCAGCCCCAACGTACACGATGGTCTTTGGTTAGATTGAGCCTCGGACTCTCAACCTTTCGGTTGCCAATCCACGACTCTACCAACTGGGTTACAGCGGCCCCATCTTTAAATTAAACCTTGTACATAATTTTTTAGCTTTGTTGGATGAATGAGAAATTTATATAAAACGGATGTGGAAATTTGATTTACATGCATAATTCAGAAATTTGAAAAATTGGCTTTTGAAAAAGTAGACTCGAGTCATGTTGAATTTATTAAAAATGATAGATGCGATTCAGAAAGCCAATGGCGCGTAAAAATGAAAAATATCGAAATAGAAATCTCCTAGCACTCATCTTATAAATTTAAAATTGTGCTTTTGAAAAATTTTTGTCGATTGTGATTGAAAGAACAGGCATTAAAATATGATGAACAGAATATGGAGTTGAGATTTAGTTACATTCGGGTTCGCTCTCTTCTAGTAAAAGATGACAATGAGTTAATCGTATGTTCGGTGCGAAGACGAGTTATTTTGACATCGTCTTTCGGAGATTTGATTGGTTGATTGTTCTGGGGTTTTATGGCGCAAGGGCCATATTTGGCCAAACACGCGACAAATACCAAGTAAAATAAGTCCAGAGGGGAAAGAGGAATAGAACGAGATGAAAGAAAAAGATCTTCCGTGTTTATTAAAGACTGAACCCCATGGGTAGGTAGGTAGTTAATTAACGTCGCACTGGAGCAACACAGCGGGCTATTGGAGACTGATCAATCCCTAAGGGAAAGAAACGAGGACAACGCCTCGTTATTTTGAACCACTGTCAGATGACGTGAACACCTCTGATCTGGCATCTCACTCTTCAAACTTCCAAAGCAAGCCAACTGAATCCCATGGGAAAAGACAAGATCTCTAGAGTATCTCGGTGCCTTGAAGCCTGTACACACCTAAACTAGATTTGCCTATGAGGGCCGCATTGGAGACACCGGTAAACCGAAGATCAACTTTGAAACAATACAATTTGTTGGTGACTTGCAGATTGAACAACTCTTTTGATGTCACTGGAATGGACGATTTGCTACAATGGAACGGAAGATTGTTATTGATGCCCACGGAGTCAATTTTCGAAGGCCGAAGAACATTCCATCACACACCATTATATAAGCAAAATACAGATTACAACGGAATCTAAAGGTCAGAGCCACAGAAAAACACTCATAGAGATTTATGTTTGCTTAGTTTCATCACTATTAAAAGCGTTGAAAGGTCGAAGAATAAGACTTTTGTGTATCCACTAAAAGCCATTTGTCCAAACCGCCATTCAGATAAAATTTTAATAACGTAATCACAGTCCATTATTCTTAGGGTGTGCGACGGCATTTTTGATGGCGGAAACGGTGAGACGTCAATCTCGTGCAAATCGAGAAACCCATTTGCAAATTCCTGCCCGGCCTTAAAAATGTGTCTCACACAATAACTCTGAACAAGAGCCACTCTTTTGATAAGTGGAGACCTTGTCCAGCGCATGATTTACTTAGATCGTTACCGGTTCCGCCCTCCGTTTTATACTTCAAACAATCCCTGATTGCTCGTGTGAAGATTAAATAGTCATTCAGGAAGCCTCAAATTGTAAGCAGAGATGGACAAGCCCACCGGGTAGTTCTCAAAAGGCTGGTTCTTCTAGGTTGGTTGATTTCTTATGGCTCAAGAGCCGTATTTGGCCAAGTTGCACCAAACACAAGACAGTGTCAAGTAAAAAGTGTCGTTGAAAGGAAGTTGGTTGTTTTGGGTTTCATGGCGCAAGGTTCAGAAATGGATAAGCTGCGCCAAACGCAGGATAAAAATAGATTTCAAGATGTAATTACCACCAGACCAGCATTAAAAGCATGAGGAATGAGTAATAATTTGTATAAGAAATAATGTATGATAAAAATGATAAATGATAAAAAAAGATTTCAAGATATAATTATCGCCAGACCAGCATTAAAAGCATGAGGAATGATTAATAATTTGTATGATAAAAAATAATGTATGATAAAAATAGATTTCAAGATATAATTACCACCAGACCAACATTAAAAGCATGAGAAATGAGTAATAATTTGTATGTGTGATATAAATGATAAAAATTTATTTCAAGATATAATTATCACAAAACCAACATTAAAAGCATGAGGAATGCGTAATAATTTGTATTAACCCTTTCGCCCAGACTTTTGCATGATTAAAATTTAACTATGAATAGTTTAATTTAGTAATTTTTGCTCTTTTTGACGGACGACCGTACTTTCGCGTTCTTTTTGTGTTTGCTTTCTCCCTTCCAACATTTATTAGTTGCTCATCTAAGGGGACCATGAATGATAATAGTGGTTCTGTTTTATGTTCCACATCACATTTCGTAATCCATGCATTCAAAACAGAAATCCTAACTCAGTTCCAAAAAAATCTTTTTCCACCACTTGTCTGATTTTCTGCCATGACCCTAAAAAGTAGCCATTTCATCACAGCGGTCAACTCCATTCATGTACATATTGTAGTGGGAAATGGCTTCTGGGCAACTAACGTCTCATTTTGTTCCATCTTTTTGTTTCCGGTCACTCATTCATCAGAATGAATGGGCGTGCTCAAAAACATAAGTCCGCCATTTGCAATCTGAAAATGTTGCCAGGTTTCTTTAGTCATATTTTTATTCCCTAATTCCTTAAGAACACTGAAAACGTAAAAACCCATTCAAAAGCGGGATCCTCAATGCAGTGTGATGCACTGTATCGAGCTTTCGTAACATAGATTGAAGGGCAGAGCCAAAGGCTGCACACCCATAGTCTAATCTGGAAAGAATTAAAGCCCGATAGATGTTAAGCGTAGATGATCGTTCCGCTCCCCAACATGTATATGAGAATACCTTTAAAAGATTGAGCTTTTTCTCGCAAGACATCCGCAGCTGCTCGACGTGGGGTTGAAAGGTAAGTTTCTGAAAACGATACCGAGAAACCTTACGCTGTCCACCACTGCAATCCTGTTAACATCCAGAAAGATTTCTGGGTCAGGATGGAGGTTCCGACGTCGGCAGAAATGAACGCAGGATGTCCTTTGAGAGAAGCTGAAACCGTTTTCGACACTCCACCGTGTCAAGCGAAAAACGGCTGTCTGAAGCTGTCGCTCGACATGCCTCATATCTTTTCCCTGGCAATGTATGCTCAGATCATCGATGTATAAATTACCCCGGACAGTTGGTGGTAGTTCTAACGGTCCGGGATCAATCCTCAAGATAAAGATCCAAGGACAACACCACGTAATTTTGAGGTAGGTAGGTATTCAATTAACGTCCAACTGGAGCAACACATCGGGTTATTGGCGACGGTCAGGGATCCAACCCGAAGGGAAAGATTCGAGGACAACACCACGTAACTTTGAACCACGGTCAGATGACGAATAAAACCACCAAACCAACCTTCCATACATGTTCTATAAGGCTGACCAGAAGATGTTGATGATTCAGGTGGTCTATTTCCACAAAATTTATTTTTTTCAGCCAGGCAGAAATTTTAGTTTTGAAGTATTCCTTGCTCCGAAAAGCTCGACACCTTTCGACGAAATAGGCGACGAGGTATTTCCTTTATTACGTGTTCAGTCGATGAATTAATATTATCACCAATTGTGTTTTTTACTTAAACAAAAATTATTGAGAATTTCTCGTCTGTGTCACTTCCTTACAACCATATTTCAAAAAGATCTTCGTTCTTGAAATGATGCATGTCTACAAGAGGCTAAAATTTTGTCAAGGATCGCTAGTCGCAGGAAATTTTTGAATGAAATTAAACAGTGATAAGCAGAGTTTAACCATGCAAAAAGTAGACCGCCAATTTTTTATAACTTACTTTAAATATTCATATATAGGTTTTAGAAAACAAAAATATATTCAAAACATTTCAGTTACACGCACCTTAAATACTATGGACGGATTTAAGGGTGCTTTCTTAGATATATTGAAATTACTTATAGGACAATAAAGCAACTTACGGCATGGCAAAATGTTGAAAACCAAACAGTACACTTTCAAACTTGGTATGCGCTCGATGACTTTCAGATAGCTAAAAGTTGCATAGCAAATACACAATAATCCTACTCCTGGAACAGGTACCTTTAGAGAACAGATTGTTTGCTTTCAATATTGGTGCATGATTAAACTCATTCTAAAAATAAAAAAAATGGATTTTGGCCCAGAAATTTGGTCTTAGAAAGCAGTACCTGGGTATATTTCTCTCTTCTATATCAGTAAAACTTTCCTTGTGAGCATGTCCATTACTTGACGTTGTCTTGTGCACCTAATATGACCCTCAAAGCCAATCCAATCAACTAGGAGAGGGATTTTCAGTGCACAAACCAAACGGAAATTTTAATTCCACTACCCAAATCCTCTCGTATGATACCATATCGAGGTTACCTTAAAATGTAGTTTATCGCCGTTTAACCTAATTGGCGTTAACCATTCAACTATCACATTTCAGTTAGGTATTTGGTATTTTTATTGGCGGAATGCTGAAATCGTCTTCGAAAAATAGGCCACGTGATGTGACGTCCGGAATGCACATAGGAAGCACGTTCCGCCACCTACATTTAGCTTGACGGGGGGTATTTCAATTAACGTCACACTGGAGCAACACAATGGGCTATTGGTGACGGTCCGGGATCAATCTCAAAGGGAAAGATCCGAGGACACCTCCACGTAATTTTGAACCACGGTCAGATGATGAGGCAACACCTGAGCTGGCACCCCACTCTCCAAACTTCCACACCACGCCAACGTGCATTAGCTTGACGGAAAAGCCTCCCGTAGGTTGGTTTTCAATTAACGTCGCACTGGAGCAACGCAACAGGCTAATGGCGACGGTCCGAGATCTATCCCGAAGGAAAAGATCGAGGACAACACCACGTAATTTTGAATCACAGGCAATGGAAAAGGTTATTGCCTTGAATTCATGTTGCTAATCATCGCCTAATTTGAAAGGGGTCATATTTGTTCAAAATATAGCATATTTTATTTTAAATAATTCAGTCTTCCCGTATCCCGGACCCTCGCCAATAGCCCAGTGTTATTTATTGTTATTCATTCTGTGTTTTAATTATTTGTTAAGGAATTTTCTCCTGATGTTCAACCCTGTATGATGTATTTTAATAAATTTTGAGGATAAATAAAAGCCGTACGTGCCCACTGGGCGTGTGCCTTCCGTGCCCGGGGTTGGACCCCGTTGTGCCCCTTCTTGCCGGGGTATCTTCCCCGCCCCCCCATTAATAAGCTCCAAACCTTACGGTGGCATGGGTCCGGAATAGCCCAGTGCGACATTAATCCAACTACCTACTGACTAGAACATGCATACATTTTGCTGGTACGATCATCCAAGCCAGTCCGTTACTTCTCCCTGGTGCAATAGCCAGTCTTGATAACAGACCTTGTCCGCTGCACGATTTACTTAGATCGTTACCTACTCCGCCCTCTGCATTACACTGAATGAGTGCGACGATTTAAATATATCTTCTCGCCAAGCCACGAATTGTTGACGTCCGCTAATTCAATGTCAAGCTTCACTTCCGATCACACCGGGGAATGTCAGAATTCCTTGTGACTGCTGCAGACACACAAAAAAAGGGTTTTGACCCTTACTGTGTCAAGGGCGAGGCGTGGTATAACGCACTGCGTCAGAGGCTATTGTTGGGACGGGGGCTGTTGGGTTTGCCCTTCAATTACGGATCGTAATATTCATCAGGACGGTGTTAAGATCGCATCGAAGCGCGTGCTAAACCGTCGATCCTTTTAATTTCCAGAAAGGGTTTGCGAGAGGAATGTGGATTATTAATGAATCAGGGTCGGGAGTGTGGTTGAAGTGGTTCCGCCGCAAAATCAATCACCGTTTGATGCATTGTTTCGGTTTTCATGATGGGTTTTGATGGAGGGAGTTGGTCGGACACGATCACGTTTGGGATTATCGATGCTTTTGTTTCGACTGTTGCAGAAACTCGGTGTTGTTTCGATACAACGTCGTCAATTGGGAAGAATCGCAGTTGCCATGCCTTCGCAATTCGTTGGGATCTTTTCAGTTAACGGGACACGGTAGCCCAGGTGGAAGAGTAACGGATTAGCGAGTTCGAAACTCGGCCCAGCCAAAGACCGTCGTCTACACGGGGATTGGTCTAGTTAAATCTGTCGTGGCCTCCAATGTCCTCACGGTGGTGTGGAAGTTTGGAAAGTGGGGTGTCAGATCAGGTGTGACGAGGTGTTTTAGGATCTTTCCCTTAGGGATGGGTCCCGAACCGTCACCAATAGCCCATTGTATTGCTCCAATGCGACGTTAGTTAACTACATAAATTTTCAATTAGCAAATTTTACTCCAATAAGACGCTATCAGAACGAGGTACGAAAAGGACCTTCGCGAAATTAGCCGATCTCAAATCCAGGAGTGTTAATTGAAGGTAGGATTTGGAGCTCCTTTCGGAGCAGATATTGACAATTTGGGTAGGTAGTTGAATTTACGTTGCACTGGAGCAACACAATGGGCTATTGGTGACGGTCCGGGATTAATCCCAAAGAGAAAGAACCAAGGACACCTCGACGGTCGGATGACGAGAACCTGAGCTGGCAGCCCACTCTCCAAACTTCAACACCACGCCAGCGTGGACATTTTTCACAACAGATTTAGCATGCCTCCACGTACACTACGGTCTTTGGATACCTAGTCTCGAACACGCAACCCCCGGTCGCTAATCCGCGACCCCTTGAAAATTTGGGAGCAAGAGTAATGCATTTCGGAGCCAGCTTTTTGTCAGTTGATAGCAGCTTTAAAACCTTGCGGAGTAGATTCATGAAACATTTTAACAAGGGTTTTGGTAGGAAAAGTAACTGTGTTTCTGCTGGGTTTCAGTCCGCAGTTGGCTCACCCGATTTGGCGATATGTAATGGAAAATAACAATGCAATTGAGATAGATATTAACCATGGTTACAGTTTAAACAACGCTTGCAGACATGTCGCTTGAACTTGGACTAGTCTCGTTGTTCTTCAAATAACAAATGCTAGGTTTGGTTTAGTTCGCCGCTCTAGTAATTTTTTTTACAGCCCGAGGGCTAGTAAAGGCCTTAAGAAATACTAGGTGAGCGGTAGATAGTTGAATTAAGTTCGTACTAGAGCAATATAACGGGCTACTGGCGACGATCTCAGATCCAAGCTCGGGGGAGGGGAAAGGCTTCGTCATTTTGAATCAATCAGGTGACTAGGTCATATCAGCTAACCCCATTCTTCCACACCACATCAATGTGAGGACATTTGAGGCCAAGACAGATTTAGTGTACATCAGCTCCCATATACGCGATGGTCTTTTTTTGGATGGAGTTACGAACTCGCAACCCTCCGATTCCTAAACCGCTACTCTTCCAATAGGGTTATAGCGGCAGGAAGAGTAGCGGAAGAGTAACAGGAAGTTCCGAAACACTCAATCTAGTGTAGATATGAATAAACAGCTGTATACAGAAATCCATCCATGCAATAAATTTAAAACAAATCAAGGCAGCGATTGATTCGAATTTGAAGTCTCCAAACATTACATAAGATCTTAGTAAACGAGTCCTGTGCATTGGCACTGACATCTCGATGTCTTTTATAAACATCAGGAGCCCAATTACATCTCCAAACACTACAAGCTTGCCAAAATCAAGACTCAAGTCTTACACAAAATGTTAATTTCGGTTGTTTTTCGCTCCAGTAATTTTTTACTAAAAGAGCGTTAACAAAGGCCTATCAAATGCTAGGTGAGCGGACTATAAGTCCTATATTTCAGATGCACAATCAGGTAGGTAGTTAATTAACGTCGCACTCGAGCACCACAACGGGCTATTGGCGACGGTCCGGGATCAAAGGGAAAGATCAAGGACAAAGCCTCGTCATTCTGAATCACGGTCAGATGACGAGGTCAACATCTGAGCTGGCACCCCATTCTCCAAACTTCCACACCATGCCAACGTGAGGCCACCACCGTGTACACGACGGTCTTTAGCTGGATCGAGTTTTGAACTCACAACCCTCCGGTTACTCTTCCAACTGGGCTACCACGGCCGTAGGTGCACAATGAGACAACAATTGAGGCACAAAACCAGGTATAAACTCTTTATTGGATTCCTAAATGCGAAAGGTACAAAAATTGCATCGAGTATCAGATAAATGTACACAATGTTATTTTAAGTCGGTGATAAACAATGTTACAAAATATACAAATAGCGATCGATATTACACATCATAAACATCCATAAGCAGAAAAAGTAATAAAAAAGTAAGCAAATCTTCAGCGTTCAAATGAAACTATGCAGACTTAAATGCAAGTTGTGATAATGTGTTATACTCGATGCTTGTCTATCAGCCACCTTGTCTTCGAAGGCCACCACTTTGGAAGCGTCGGGTATCGTAAGGAGTACTGGAAAGAAAAAAGGACAAGTTAGTACAGAAATTGCATGCGATGCAAACATTTTCGTACACAGAATGATGCAGTGCTTTTAGTTACATCGGTTTGAACTGAGTATAGACAGCTCGGTACATTGGCGATGTCAAAAATTTCCAATGGTAGGTATGAAATCTCTACATCCGCCGCCTAGACGGTATACTGGTCATGCCGCTTGTCTGACACCCAGTAGGTTGCGGGTTCGAATCCAAGTTTCTAAGCCCATGAATGTTAATGATTCTTAGAAGTAGCGGCGGCTCCAGTTGGACGCTCCTTCTCACAAGTAGCCGTCATTTCGCTCCTTGTAGTGCCGAGTAATCAGTGGACGGGCTTGGAAAAAAATCAACACCCGTCCCCTCTTCAGAAAATAGGACACGTCGCCCAAATAATTCTGTTTAAGAATTTCCGTATTCGTCAGTAAAATAAGAGGGATGTTTCCAAAGGGAGAGGAGGATGCCATGGTTTAGTGGATTTGTCCACTGCGCTAGCAACATGTGAGTTGTAGGCGGCGAAAGGTTTGATTTCTCTTCTGTGTCAGTAAAACTTCCGTTGTGTGTGTTTGCCCCATTACTTGACGTTGTGTTTCGCGCAACTCGATCAAATATGGCCCTTGCGCCATGAAAACTCAATGCAACCAACCAAAGTTCTGGGAATTGCGATCCGGCTCAATAATGCAGGTCTAATGGCTAATGAGATTTCAGATGTAGACGAGTCCTGACAGGTTTTTCCAACTATGCTAGTTAATGCCGATCAGCGACATTAAGTCGCTTGGTGAATGCAAACGTGGTTTTCTAAGTTAACTTTGCAAATACGGTATGGTAATTTAATTAACGTCTCACTGGAGCAACAAAACGAGCTATTGGCGACGGTCCGGGATCAAACCTGAAGGGAAATATCCGAGGACAACACCACGTAATTTTGAACCACGGTCAGATGACGACCTGAGTTGGCACCCCAATCTCCAAATTTCCACACCGCGCCAACGTGTGGACATTTGAGGCCTCGAGAGATTTAACGTGCACCAGCCCCCCCCCTTGTACACGACGGTTTCTGGTTGGATTCGAACTCGCAACCCTCCAGTTGCTGATCTGTTACTCTTCCAACCGGGCTACCGTGGTTCTTTTAAGTATCGGTATCTGTTAATTAACGTCACACTGGAGCAACACAACAGGCTACTGTGGTCCTTTTAGGATTAAGAAACAAAATATTTTCGGTTTTCAACACAATCTAGCAACCAGATTCAGACGTTTTCTTTCACGGTTGCCACGGCTCGGTGACAAAAATTCGGAATTGGGTTCTCTTGGAAAATACACTCCCCCGCCCCCCGAAAGAAAATCTGAAAAATATTTTTTCCATCGCAATTTTTTACAAAAAAAAAAATCTAAATATTCGGTGACCTTAGGTGACTTTTCAAAGAAAGTCAACAAAATTCGGAAAATAGGGTCCTTTGAGACGATTTTGCTTAAAAATACACCCCCTATTCGCTAAGGTTGAAAAATAGTAGCAAGAAGCCTGGCAATCCAGAAAATACATATATTTCGGTAGATATTTGAAACATGGATTCGTGTCTTTGACTGACGATGTAATATCAACAGCTGCTTTCGGCAGAGTGCACCACAACACACAGGAGCGTTTCAATCGCACTTCGTTTCAAACATGGTTCGGTTTGGTTTTGGGATTTCATGGCGCAAGGGCCATATTTGGCCATGCTCCGCCAGACACAATACAACGTCAATTGACACAGTGAAAAAGCTTTACTGACACAGAAGAGAGAAATACACCCAGGGAGGAATGCATCTGGCATGAATCCAACGTGAACAGCGTACAACTGGAAAGTCGCGCAGTGGGCATACCCACTGAGCTACGACGGTCCCTCATACAACATGGACGTTTGGCAAAATTAAAACATCGCTAATGGTCGGATAAAGTATTCATTGGACGATCTCCCCAACTTCCAAGGTCAACAACCCTTGTGTCCATCGCTATTCCTTTCGAATACACTTAATTTATTAGGCGATTCGGTCTCCGTGCGTGCGATTCCACGTCTTATCTGAGAGCAGAAAACTGGAGCGACGGCAATTACCGACTTTTATGAGCCCTGTGCTCATCCCTCGCAACGAAACGCAACAGATGTCAATCCCGCGTGTGCTTGCCAAGATCTTGCTTCTCTGCAGGCTGTCACTCTCAGGTGGAGATAAGAAAGATTAGTTTTATTAGTTGTGGCGCGTTTTTTTTTTTTGTGTTTAGCATTGCTTCGGGGAGGTGTGTCGAAGGCGGCTGCGTTCTTAACCCATTTCTGACTCTGGAATTGATATCACGCGCTGGATTCCTCCCCCCGTCTGCATGTTAATTTCGTGTCCGTTGCGGTTTTTGCTCCGAGGCCCAGCGATGGACCTGCATCAAGAACGCGAGACCGAATGAGATTGATTCTATAACAGATTTAAAAAAAAAAATTAAACCAACATCGAAAGGTAGATTTTTAAAACGTGGAAACAAAACTGAAAATATCTTAAGCCTCTGTGGGGTTTAGCACGCATCCATCCGTTCTGCAACCTGCAGGCGTCCTGGCATGACGCCATCGGGTAGGTATTTAATTAACGTCACACTGTAGCAACACAACGGGCTATTAACGACGGTCAGGGATCAAACACGAAGGGAAAGATCCGTCAACACCACGGTCAGATGACGAGGTCACACCTGAACTGGCACCCCACTCTCCAAATTTACACACCACGCCAACGTGAGGACATTTGAGGTCACGACAGATTTAACGTGCACAGCCCCCTTGTACACGACGGTCTTTGGTTGGATTCGAACTCCGTTACTCATCCAACCGGGCTACCGAGGTCCGACTTGCCCTCAGGATCACATCTCCTTTAGGTGTGTATCTCTTCCTGTCCCACGGGGTTTACTGCCTATAGTAAACACGGGAGTCGCACTCCGCAAGCGATCCTTTTCTGCTTTGCTCCCTCTATTCTGTTCCACAATCCCTCTTTTCAACCCCTTTCACGACGTTTTCTTACTTGACGTTGTCTTGTGTTTGCAGCAGCTTGGCCAGATATGGCCCTTGCGCCATAAAACCAAACACCAACCAACCGAAATATCGTGACGCTTTGGGGTTACATTGAAAACGTGAAAAACAGTGAATACGTTGAAACACGTCATCAGCATAAAAAGTAAATGGCAATTAATCAACGTCGCACTGGAGCAACGCAACGGATTACGGACCATCCCAGGACACCTCGTCAATCGAACCACGGTCAGATGACGAGGTCAACACCTGAGCTGGCCCCAAGAAAAGTAAATGGAAGAGTTAAAATTCACGAATGCAGCTCAAAAGGCGTAGAAAACCTCTAGAAGAAATCAAATTAAGAAGTCTAAAAAAAACCTTTTCAAAAGATAAAATTAAGATGGGGTATCTTTATCTTAGTTGATATTTAAATGCGGCGATGAATCTAAAAACCTCCCGAGTAAGGAGATAAAAAGCAGAGATTACTCTTTATTCGCTCTAACAAGGTTCTTTAATGTTTTATTTCGCTTCAGGACTGAGGTTATGTTCTTAACCCACTTCTGACTCTGGAATTGTTATCACACGCTGGATTTTCTCCTTTGAATTCGCGTTAATTTTGTGAGTAGCGATGGTTGTGGAGGTTTTTAAATATTTGACCAAGGTTTCGTCAGTTTAGTCTGATGAATTCGCTTGCTTCGGGTTATGTGTTATTTGCCGAGTGTGAGGTTCCGTTCAGTTTGAATCAGGAGGTCGGTTAATCGCGAGTGTGGGGCAATAAAATTCTACAACTCGGGTTTTTCCAAATGTGGGTTTAAGCTGTAAGTCTCAGTCTAAATAGACCGATTTATAGCATACATGACAGTGGAGTGACAAGCCAAATACAAGGTGATTCTAAGGTCATGGGACAAACTTCAGGGGGTGATAGGACACAACGAAACAAACACTTTTCCCCATAGAATGTAGGGTCGCAAGTGCAGCGGTTGGCAGCTAGAAACAGTCAAACGCTTGTATAAAAGCGTGGCGATGCGAGGCCTGCATCAGATGTGGTGGTCGACATTTTGAACAGCTTCTGTAATTGTGCATTTGCGTTGTACTTACCGACTGATGTTTGTACATGTCTTTTCATTTCCATGTATAAAGGTTCTCATGTTTTGTCATTTCTTTCTTACCCGTTGTTCCTTGTACTTATCATTAATTTATGCAAATCTAATTGTATTATTTCGTTTTGTCAAGCGGTTATTGATGTTTATTTGACATTAAAGCGTTGTTTCCATATTCCATGTCTCTTCTTTCCAACTTGCGTCGGACCGTGTGTTTGTGCCGAAATGGAAAGCGCCCTCTAGCGACCTTACATTCTATGGTGAAAAGTGTTTGTTTCGTTGTGTTCTATCACCCCCTGAAGTTTGTCCCATGACCGTACAATCACCCTGTATGGGTCTCAATTAGAGATCACATGAAACAAGTTTGAATGAAGAGCCGCTGGATACGTTATCAGTTTCAGGACTATCACAGCCAAATCGCTTGTGAAATTGGTAGTAATAAATTATTAGAAAAGCCAGTCTCCTCTTAGACCTTATTTTTAGATACAAAATGAATCGGCTAGAACCCAAAATGTGCCAAGTATGGAACACTTTGAAGATATCGCCCAGAAATATAAATTTTTAAATTATAACACTAAACATTTTCTTTTTAGGTTTTCATGAAATCTAGCAACTACAGATGACGGTGTTTTTCTTTCGTGATTGCCACAGCTTCGCGCCAAAACTTAGAAATTGGAAAATTTTCTCCCTAAAGAGAAACCAGAAAAATATTTTTTTTTCCGCTGGTAGTTAAAAAAGGAGGACTAAATTTTCGGTGGCCCTTGATGAAAAAAATCCGGAAACTTTCCCTAGTTGCCAAGGTTGAAAAATAGTAACAGAAGTTGCCTTTCAGTCGCCAGTGGCAGCCTTGCAATTTGCATTATTCATCTCTGTAGGTTGATTTAGAACTCTGAGCACATCCCAGTGTATTGCGATGAATTTTGAAAGGTCGATAATGCATATATATTACATAATAATTATTTACATTTTTTAAAACTTAGAAGCGCGCGACTTACAATGGAAAGGTTTCAGTTTAGTTCTGGAATGATCCCGAAGTAACCTCATCCAGAATTATAATATATGTGCGCGAACTCGGTTCGAACGATGGTGTACCCAGGAGACTGATGGGTTGCAAGCACAACCCTTGGGTAAACAGACGATAATGCTTTGCTTATTAAAAAGTGTGTAAAATTATCAGTTTTGCATAAAATTGTTTTTTTGTAATTCTGAATCTTAAAAAATGCAGGTACTTTAAAAATCAGATAAGAAAACCTGCTTAAATTGCTTGTGTGCTTGAGAAAAACTGTTAATGTAAAATCGCATACCCTTTAGATGCTGACCTCGGGTCTCATGCGGCCCTTCGTTGATTTTCTGGCGGCCCGCCTCACATGAGTCATTTTAACTTTAACAAATCACACGAGAGGTAATTTAGGTTAAAACTTCGTTGCTAGGTGATGCATAAAGCTTCTGTGTCTGTGGGTCAACGTATATTTGTGGACAAACTTTTCAGCCATGAACATTAACAAAGCGAAAAATTGGAACAGCTTGAGTAATGAACATTTAGAATCCATTTTGCGCTAAGCTACTACACAAATCGAAACGAATATTAAAATAATTGTTAAATCAATTCAATGTCACGCAAATTAAATTCCTTATTTACTTTTTTACTGTCTTTCATTTTTGTAACAATATAAAATATAAATAATATATATATCAAATATATGACGGATAACTTTCATGTTTTTTTGGGTGGCCCTCTCATAAGTCAGTGAACCTATGTGGCCTTAACAAGTCTGCATTCCTGCTTTAGACCCTTAGCTCGTAATAAACCACTCAATAAAACTATAGGGAAGCATTGCTGAAGCATCTTGCAGTGTTTTTGCCCCATTTTATAATTGAAAGCTATAACTCGTTCGGAGAACGACCACCATTTTCCACCATTTATATTTTGTTGGGTGGCTTTATTCTAATTGTGTTGGACAATTCCTTATTGCGAATGCATCCAAACTGATTCCCGCTGGTTTTACAGAGACCAAGACAAGCACTGGCTCAAGAACCCGCTGAGTTTCCCATCTACCCTTAATTTGCCGATTCGATCCTATGAACAGTCGCGCCATTTCACCCTTGGTGGTCCATTCACACAGGTTGTTCTGTTCAGTTTATCAAAGAGCAAATTGCAAAAACAAATAGCAACTGCTCTCGTTTCACTTTTCATTCAAAAGATTGAACAAATGGATGTTGTTGGATACGCAGGAAAGTTGTTGAACCCTGTTTGTTTTTAAGAAGTTCGAGGAAGTTATTTAAATATTTTCTTATAAACTTAACTGTATCCATGAGCATATGAGGAAGCAGATGCTATCGAACTAGATTGGTATTACTTTTCAATTCGTTTGTTTAGGAAATGAAAAGAACGGCATTTACAAGACGTGAAACCCACGCTGTTTCGTGTATTTTCGTTGAAATGTAATCGAATTTGCTGTTTGATAGCATGAAGAAATAAAATCAGCCAAAAGATAGGGCGCATAACATCGAGCTCCTCTCTGAATCGTGTAAACATTCGATGGATTGCTTGCGGACGCTCAGAGATCAAACTAACTTTTCCACCGAGTTTTATTTCATGGCTAAGTAGATGTTAATTCTCACAGCCACATGAAGATGTCGGTTGGCTCAATGAATACCGAGGTAGGAAAAAATTAGAAAGCAACTTTTTAAAAAATTCAACAAAAATATAGGCTGGCTAGTCTACCAGCGTAGTCTTTCATCAAAATAAGTCTTAACATGAAGGCTAATATATCCCAATCGTCCTTGAACGCTGCATTCGGAAGATATTTAAATTGCAGCTAGTTAGCGTAGCACGACTAAAGCAAAAATTTAATTTGCTTTGATCCATTCTGCTAAGTTGGGGACGTAGCCCTTCCGCTCCGACTAGCTTAAGGTATCTGCCTGCCTTCGGGGGTCATTTTTGGAAATTACTTAAATTTTTACTTCTAACTTAAATTTTATGATTAAACACAACATAAAACTAGAAACAGCATATAAGATATAAGCATCTGATAATTCGTTATTGCTTAGATAGAAAAATAAGGTAAAAATTGCAGTAAAATAGGCCGATACGCAGAATGATACAACTCCAAAAGTAATCATTATATCTGTTTTGTAAATTTGATAATGTTTATAATGAACTTCTTCAGGGAATAGACTATTATCATGGTAATCACACATATATCTCTGAAGTTATGGGAACTCGATTTCAACATTTTGAAAAGTTCCCTAAACTTTTGGGCAAGTCATGAATTAAAAGACTGTAAATCAGAAAATAATTAATATTTAACCATGGCTGTAGTCTATTCCCTGTATATATATATTTGTGCAACATGCCTACAAAATTTCAAAGCATTTGAACTTTAACTTTTTGAGTTATGCTAATTTGCGTAAAGCAAAAAAATGTAAACATCAATTTTGAGAAAAATGGAGAAATAACTTTATGTACATGAAGAACTACAGCTGTGTAGTAACATAAAAACAGCCATAACTCCAGTTCTAAATTACTTAGAAGCAAAATTTTAACAGAATTTGAAAGAAAAAAGTTCAAAGTTCACCAAAATTGAATTTCGATATTTTGACCAAAATTCATGTTTTAAAGGCAGGCAGATACCTTAAGTCACTACGGATGTAGGGAAGGCTTCGAGGAAAATGTGCATAGATATCAATAAATTTCTTAACGAGAATCATTTTTCACAAAGGTGTGAAGCCGAAAAATTAGACATCGTTCGCCGACCGCAGGTTGGCATGTCTTCTCACACGTGTTAATGTGTCCGGAGGTAGGTGTCCTTCAGATCAAACTTACATGGATCCTCCCTCATATTGGTGTCTTTAAAGCGGGGAAATGACGAGATATTGCCCGGACGGATAGAGCCTTATCCCTATTTATTTGTCCTACCATTTACATCCTTGCTCAGACTTAAGCTTGCAATGCTTGGGTCGCGCATACTGAAGATAATACAATTTTAAGTGTTTGCGGGCTGCGGTTGCCCAGTTGGAAGAGTAACGGATTAGCAACCGGATTGTTGCGAGTTCGAATCTCGATCCAACCTGTCGTGGCCTCAAATGCCGTCACGTTGGAGAGGTGTGAAAGTTCAGAGAATGGGGTACCGGCTCAGGTGTTAACCTCGTCATCTGACCGTGTTTCGAAAAGACGAGATATTGCCCTCAGATCTTTCTCTTCGGGATGGATCCCGGACTGATGCCAATAGCCCAGTGCAATGTTAATTCAACTTCCTTCCCCAGCCCTGCCGAGAAACCCACCAGTGGGTGCTGGTTGTTTCAGTAGACAAGAAGGAAAGGGTGATTTGCAGAACGGTACAAGGCAAAGGACTGACACAACAGACTCAACTTGAAAAAAAACTGAATGATGAATGTGATTGGTGGTGATGGCGAAACTCCAATGCAAATGGCAGGAGACAGACCCATCAGCCGATGGAATCACCGTTCCATTTCCTTCTCCGAACGGAATTTCATCACTCCTCGCGAGCATGGCATTAAGAGGCATAATTGCATATTCAAATGCGCCAGGTCTATCACCTGATTCATCTTCGTTATTGACACAACAAAGGAAGACGCGGAATTCTTACCAACAATGGGAAGTGTTTGAACTCTAACCCAGTTGGGAGATCTGTTTTATCACCGAAATGGCATCTGCTTATGATTTTCAAATGACGCCATCCGACCACGGACATAGCCTTGGGTTTCGGATGGCCATTAAAACTTCCTTAGATGTCGCTTTGGGTGATTGTTTGCGGTGATTATCTGGAAAATTGAGTGTTGCTTCTCAGCACAAACTTCCGGATGGGTGTCGAAAATAATGGCAATGTCTTGTCGAAGGAAGGAAGAATTTTAGTGTCTCGTTGAAATGTGGCGAACAATGTTATTTCCTTTTGTCAACCAACGGGCCGAAAAAGGCTAGGATACTGTACGAAGAATATCAGTTTACTATTGGTTGATTTAGGGTTTTATGGGGCAAGGGTTATATTTGGTAAAGCTGCGCCAAACACAAGACAACGTCATGTAAAAAATGCGAAAAGGGGAAAAATAGGAATTGGAGAATAGAGTAGTGGAAATGGAATGACGAAAAAGATCGCTTGGGTATCCCGGAAGCAGGACCCCAGTGTTTAATGAAGACAACAAACTCTATGCAGTCAATCGTTGTAGGACATGAACATACTGTTTCATCGACAACGGAACTACAATAAATAGTAAATTGGGTACATATGTAAAATCCCGTCGACAATTCTCGCCAAACCAGAAAAATGACGCCAAACGATGCGATATTCCGCCAATAATGGAAAGCGTGAAATCAAACACGGTTCTTCCTATTTTGCTCCTCTGCTTTCGCCATAGCATCGGAAATGATTGGTGCCTGTCGCCATAGTAACGGAAATGATTGGTGTAAGTTTGGCTGGAATTGCTCCAACTTTCATGGTCGACGGGATTTAACACGTGTACCGTAAATTGTAATTTTATTTGCAGTATTCAAAATTTTAAAACATGAATTTTTAATTTATATACTATCATATAGCTCATTTGGAAACTAGAAATAAGAGAAATTGCTCATTAAAAACTGAAATAAAAAGTAATGTTCCAAATGGCCATTTAAAATTGTTTAGTGATTAATCTAAAATAACCGTTCCGCTATCGCTATATCAGATGTTGATAAAAATATTTGTGCTTGAAATAATTCGGATAAAATTTCTTCTAAATCATTTAAATACGATAGAAAATTTTTGATAGTTTAAGTGACAATTCAAGTTTTAATCGTTCATTTCCTAAAAGTAGAATATTTATCAAAATTAATTTATATTTCTTCTGCGGTATTTACAAACATTTTTTTCCAAGAACTGTTTCGATAATTTCGTAGAATACTTACAATTTCGCTACTAAAATAAATAAGTTTTGTTTTAAAATTTTGTACCCCTAGCCTATTTTCTTATCTGCAACTTACCAATTTTGGAATCCCTGGGTGTATTGATCTCTTGTGTTGGTTAAATTTTCCTTGTGTGTGTAATATGTTCATTACTTGATGTTTGTCTTGTGTTTGGCGTAGCATGGCCAAACGTGACACTTGCGCAATAAAACCCAACCAATTTTGGAAAACAATTTTTAATTTTTTTTGAAATGTATTCGTTAATGGTCGAGCGAAAAATAAGAAAATTGTATCATGAAAGTATATATAATATAAATTACTCTTTTAGGCGTTTCGAAGTAATGTTAGAAAATCGAAGGGGCAAACATAGCCAGTTAAATTTGAGACGTTGATTCTTCACGAAAATAAAAATAAGATGTTCTGAAATTCCCTTCCTTGAAATTTTTTGTGCATAGGGTAAACAAGACAATTATTGACACCCTTAAGGCAATATGTATACTACAAATTCATGGAAAAAATAGTAAAAATAGTTCAATCAAGTTGAAATTCATTGTAACTTTTGCGGAATTACTCTACTTTAAGCTGAATAAAGGGTTTCATACAAAAAAGTATCCCTGGAAAGTATTTTGCAATATATTGAGAATAAATAGTGCAAAATCAGTTATTGACACCCTATGGATGAGTAATTGACACCAGTTATTGACATCCCTTCATTCTTAGTTTATTTTTGCAGTATAAATGGACTTACACAAAGGAAACTATGGCTAATCTATTTTGACATTGACATGAAAGTTTATTTCTTAAAATTAAAGATTAGGATGTCAATAACTGTCCGAGGTGTCAATAACTGTCTACTTTACCCTACCTTTGTTTAAAATGTGTAAAATAAGTCTGAGTTGATAACTATTATCTGGTTAGAGAACAAACCCGGTTATCAGAATATCCAAGGACTACAACTTCCATTACCTCGGAACCATTGTAAAACTTCGTAATTAGTCATCGAAACACATGCACTTTGTCTCGTTGAGTAACAAACGGACTGCCCATAAAAATTCCGAGCATTGAAAAGCCGGCGAGTGTTATCCTATTTATTACATTACTCCGGAATTTGATTCTTTTGTTGCAAACAATGTCTAAAGACGCATGCTTTCCATCATGACCTCAAAGACAATAGTTCGCTTCCTAATTAGATCTCTCACTTCTGCATAAAGGCTACAATTGTTTCTTTGCCCATGACGAAGGTTACCTAGACTTGCCTCCGACCAATTCACCCTAGCAACTTTCATTGTCTTCCATTAGGTAGTAGATCGCATTGGATCTCTCACGGACAGCATGTTTTTCTTGGGCAGTGGCGATCCAGTAGGCACACAATGGCGGCCAAGCCAGCTCTCCTTTCATTCTGGAACCTGTGAACGATGTCAAAAAACGCGTTCAGGGTTTGGTAATGTCTTCTTCATTGTTCTTCGCCATTGTTGCCATTCGGCGTAATGAAATTTCGCTGCTGGTTTAATTGCGGCAGGGCGTTGAAAAGTCTTGACCTGCCATTGTGGGTCATCGGTGTGAAAGTTGTACAAAAGATGAGTCTTTCTTTCTTGCCACATCTGGGGTGAATGGAAAGTGGACTTGCTGACGTATGCGCGCGTGGGGTTGTTTCCCAGCTCCATAATGTGAGATAATTCATAAACTGTACCATCGTTTTCCTATCTTCTTTTCTGCGTAGCGGTTATTGTATAATGGAGAAAGTGAGTTTCGCAAGGGATGCGGTCATAAAATGACTGTTCCGCACCGTAATGGCCGAAGCACGATTGTGTATGAATTGGTATTATGCGCTGGAGTATGAATTCGCTCGTGGTTATTCTAATTGTTTTCGATTCCATTTGGCGGAATGTGGAATTGTCGTGCGACATGTTTCGGTTGGGGCTGAAAAGTAAATGGAGCTGAACATTTGAATGAAAGTTTCAACATATTTCGAATACGAAAAGGCTGCTGCAAATGAGGAAAATGTTACTTTTTAAGGGAGATTATTGTGAAACACTGATTATTTTCTGTGCGTTTTTTAGGAACTTTAAACGCAATTAATATCTAATTACTGTTTTTTAGCACAACTTAAATAAAATTAGCTAATTGCCTTTAAAACTTTTGGTTTCTATCAAAATACACAATTTTTCTCAAATAAAATAGTTACAAAATATTCTGTAACAAAGATGCATTACAACATTCACATCTACCTTTTTGGTCGCCAAGTACTTCTGAACTGACAAAACTTAGCACAATCTCAGTTCGTTTCAAACGTTTTTTTTCGTTTCCAGTGACTTATGAAACGGTTTGTTTTTCACACTAGAAAATCTGACTCTTGGAACGCTCGGTTTGAATAACTTCGGTGTGATTTATTCGCTTTTTCGAACGAGCTTTTTGTATCAACAAGATCGCCGAGTTCCCTTAAAAATGTTTATTTTAATTCCCATATTGTTAGAACAATTGCAATTATAACTGCTTTACAACCATAAAACCCAGACCAACCAACTTCCCCGTGGTGGCGATATCCCATAGAATTGTCCTTCATAAAAACTAAAAATTAAGTAACACGGAACTACAAACCTCATAAATAAAACTGATGGTAACCAATGCGCTGGAAAGAAAATCCAATGATATAAGGATTATTAACTTTTACTTAGTTTGCTTACTGAATTTGAAATTTGATAAAAGGCTTAACTATATCAATAAATTTGAAAAATAAACTAATCGAATGCATCTATGAAGTGAAATATTTCCAACTCGTTGAAATTGTTAAAAATACAGATGCGGAAGAAACACACACATTGATTTCTCGCATACATCAAATGAATCCTGAGAAATAAAACTAAATACTATAATTACGAACTTAACAATTATCCGGGTATCGTTATCATTAAGAGACGGGATTCATGCTTTGTCCCGAGTAAACGACATTCCCAACAGTTCATCTCCATCATAATTTAATGAGTACTTCATTTATCTGACTGCTCATTTGGAATGGGCGATCTCCAAACTGCTCAACACAATTAGTGCCACAATCTGATAAGGTAACCTCAAAACTGCACACATGATTAGAATTCCTTTATTACGCCTTTTCTTTTCTTCTGCTCACAAAGATGCAACATTATGCAATGCCCGTTTCTCTCAGCAAATACTTTTAGAATTGTATTATCTCAGTATGCGCGGGTTCATTCTGTTTCGTGTCAGTAACTTTCCTTGTATGTCCATTACTTGACGCTGTGTTGTGTTTGGCGCAGCTTGACCAAATTGCTTGCGCCATAAAACCCAAACCAGTATACGCTATGCTTCATATTCGGGCTAATGTTTCGATGGGTAGGTAGGTAGGTAATGAATCCATCCCGAAGAGAAAGGTCCGAGGGCAACACTTGAGCGGGTATCCCACTCTCCGAACTTCCACACCATGCCAACGTGACGGCATTTGAGGCCACGACACATTTAACGTTCACTAGCCTCCGCGTACAAGACGGTCTTGGGTTGGATTCAGCTTTGAAATGTCAATCCTCATGTTGCTGGGGTGGGGGTGGCCAGAGTGATGCGATTTGACAAGGAAAGCTATACTAACGCAGAAGAGAGAAATACGCCCAGGGGTGAATCGAACATTCGCCGCCAACTCGAAGGTTGCTAGCGCAGCGTGCAAACTAAACCAGGCTTAGTGATAGAGCGCTGGCGTACTACGTTAAAGACCTGAGTTCAATACTCAATTGTACCATGAAGGACATTATGCTTTTTAGTTATGCTTGATGTGTTTATGTTTATATGATTATTTATTCACTTGTTCGAAAAGCCTCGATTATTATTTTTTTTTTTTGGGGGGGGGGGTTATGGCTCAAAGGCCATATTTGGCCATGCTGCGCCAGACACAAGACATAAAATATCGAGTAATAGACTCGAATACACACGCAATGAAAATTGACACATATACACACAATGAAATACACGTACACGCAATGAAAGTTTTACTGACACAGAGGAGAGAAATACACCCAGGGAGGAATGCATCTGACAGGAATCGAAAAGCCTCGAATGTTCTAGTATGGGCCACGTGACATTTTCGCTTCCGGTTGGGAATTATAAAACACTTATTCCTCCTAGCCGAGAGGCAGAACTTATTACTATTCCCCTGCGAGTAGCATTCTGTTATTTCTGTTGTAATAAAATTGCTTGTCTCAAAACTGTGAAGTCTATTCAACGCGATTGTATCATTATAATGAAATATTAACTTACACAAATTATTTATTATTGCTTTAAAACATTGTGTTTGATTCAGTAATATACGTTAATCCTCCAAACGGTTTCGACGAGATATCTCGTCCATCAAGATCTGACTAATTTTACTAAAGACGAGATATCTCGTCCATCAAGATCTGACTAATTTTACTAAAGACGAGATATCTCGTCATCACGATATTGCCGATGTACTGATGACGACGCGATCAAGATCTGGCCAGTCTTCTTGCAATGACGAGATACCTCGTCCATCAAAACGTGCTAGTTTTGACCTGATCTAATGAATAACGAGATGCTAATGACGAGATATCTCGTAGAGGAGGGTTAATACAGAGAGCGAGAAAACCTAATCACTTTAACTGACGAAGCGAAAGGGACAAGAACGAGGATTTTTTTTATCACTGATATCAATCAGAATTCAAACAAGTTAGGTGAATTTGCAGGTTTTTTATGGCTCTGCAGCCATTAATTTTATCTGCGTTGCCTCATACCTGTTAATATCCTTCTAATCCGGTAACATTTTCCGCGCAAGGAATTCACAATTTGTATAGGTCAAGGTGTTAAACCGATAAATGTCATCCCCGTCTTTGAGATCATAAGGCTCCTTGTGGTTTGATAGTAAAAGTTGACGAGATGATGTCTATTAGCTTCTGTACATCGTTCACCCATAATAAAAGCCGCGATTTCTAGGAACTTTCTGATATGCCCTTCAGGAAAACTTGAGATCATCGGTGTTTACTTCATCCATGTGCACCTGGAATTTATCCGCTTGAATCTTTAGAATGTGTGTTTACGACCTGCAAGGAGATAATGTACTGGTGGGAACTTTGACTCGAACTCCGATTTACGAATTTAGGAAAATAATAATTTTTTTTTATCTTCCTTATGCTGCAATTAAATTTTAATGCGACTTTTTCAAAGACAACAATCGACACTGCTAAAAGATAACAGATTATTATTCTTTGCACATCTGTACAATCTACGCTCTCAGATAAAAATCCAAAGATTGACGTTGTCTTGCATTTGCTGCAGCCATATATGGCTTTTGCGCCATGAAACGCCAAAACCAACCAACCGAAATATCGCGTGGCTTTGGGGTTAAATTAAAAATGTAAAAAACAATCAAATGCATTGAAACATGTCAAACATAAAAAGTAAATGGTTATAAATTAACGTCGCACTGAAGCAACACAACGGGCTATTGGCGACGGTCCAGGATCAATCCCCAAGGGAAAGAAAGGGGGGGGGGTATTTCAATTAACGTCACACTGGAGCAACACAATGGGCTATTGGTGACGGTCCGGGATCAATCCCAAGGGAAAGATCCGAGGACAACACGACGTAATTTTGAACCACGGTCAGATGACGAGGCAACACCTGAGCTGGCACCCCACTCTCCAAACTTAAGGGAAAGAAAGACTAAAGCACAACACCACGTAATTTTCAACCACGGCATCCCACTTTCCAAACTTCCACACCGAGCCAACGTGAGGACATTTGAGCCACGACAGATTTGAATGCTTCACTTGCCAAATCGATTAACTCCACTTTCTGAATTTTATTAAATTTTAATGTCAAAGCA
This sequence comes from Meta bourneti, assembly GCA_933210815.1. NCBI lineage: Eukaryota > Metazoa > Arthropoda > Arachnida > Araneae > Tetragnathidae > Meta > Meta bourneti. The sequence continues at coordinate 107,517,897 of OW119923.1, read as the reverse complement.
CTTGATTGACTCCTAACTGTATATATTCAAAACAAATTTCTCTAATAATAAGTATTAACACCACTAAATGACAAAATTTTTTTAGCCATTGAATAATAAATAATTTATTTCAGAAGCCAATCTGATTAACTCCATACTCTAATGTAAATCGTAATAAAAATTCAGTTAAAACACTTTTTAACAAAGCAATTGACTACTTCTTATATACAGTGAGTCAAAGTAAAAACCGAACATCAAAGCAAATGAAAGGAATTTGTACCTACAGTCCGAACAAACACAAAAATGACGGGAGCTCAAATACAGCTAACGAAGAAGACATCATTTATATTGCTGATGAATCAATTTAAACAAACTAATAATACTCGTAATATATGTAACAGAACAGTTATTATTCATTTTTGTTAAAATCTTTAATAAAAAATGCATATATTGAAGTTTTTCTGTAATAAAAAAATAATTTGAAGACTGAATTTGAATTGTAGTAATAATAACGATTACTCCAAGGATATTCTATCTTATACTTTCTATATGTCGTTAGATAAAAGATACATCTGCAGTAATACATCATTTATTTGAATTTATAATTTAAAAGGAATTTTAAAAACTATGTATACCATTTTATCATTTTTCTCAGCTTTTTGTTTTATGGAGTTAATCGATTAGACAAGTGAGGCATTCATTTAACGAGCATTAGCCTCCGTGTACAGGACGGTCTTTGGCTGGACCTAGTTTCGAATTCGCAACCCCCCGATTGCTAATCCGTTGCTCCTCTCCAACCGGGATACCGCGGCCCCACAAGATTATGAAATGAAACTACAGAAAGCAGTGTACATCGCGAAAAAGGCTAGAAAAGGAGAGTACTCGTATATAAACATGAAATAGCGAGCTCTATTTTGCAAACAACTTGAGCAGAAACAAAGCAGAACAGAAATCGAAGGTAGCATAATCACTGGTTGGATAACACCACAACATCAATTAAAACTCGACACAACGCGACTCGCGAGTGAAAGTGAAACTGTCAACGTTTCAATCATGTCGCAAATCAATAGATCGGGAAGAACGAAAAAAATCCCTCCTAATGTCGTGGTCCATTGAACTGCTAATAAAAACCTGGATAACCTCATCACAACCAGAAAGCTTTACCTCAGAGATATTTGATTTCCAACCTTCACGCAAACCTCCTCGCAATGTTATTGATCGCAATTTGGTTGATACGTATGTCCGAGGGCATTGTTTTACCAGAGCGGCATTTAATTTTGCGCAACTTTCACCCCGCCTCTCTCTCTCTCTCTGCATGTCGGGAAAGCGAGGAAACAAAGGGATCTCGACGGGAACCTTTATTTTTTTGGTTTCTTTTTTGGATTGGAAATCGGTGCACGCCCACTCTCTGATGGCAGGACACCCATGGGGCACGCTTGGCCGACCTTGTTAACACGGAAACGATTAGGACTGCAGATTTCAGCTCTGCTTGCCACCTTCTACGGCATTGAAAGAAAAAAAAAAGCGCTTCGGAATCGTGATCGGTGCTGAAGGTATGAGTCTGGCGATTGAAAGTTGATAATTTAGGTGATGTATTGGTGAAGGAGGCGGGCACACACACACACAGGTTGAGATTGGTGGATAACTGCGAACGAATTGCTCTGGTTAGATTTCTTGAAGATAATTCATCAGGGGAACACTTCATAACTCCGTTGGTGCATGGATACGTAAAGAGTAATACATCGTAAAAGATGACGTTGTAGATGAAATCATTTGAACAAACAGTTTATCAGATCATTTATGGCAATCACAAGTACTTAAGGCGTACTTAGAACGACTCAAATAGCGATTTTAAGTTTTATGGTGTCGTAGGTGTTGGCATGTTGAGGAGTCTATAACCTCAGATCCATTTGTATCTTTTCCGGCGAGTGAAATCGAGTTGGTTGGAGATGTCCAAAAACGGACACTGCGCCAAGCGAGTGGAATCTGATGCGCGGCCCTGCATATTAGAATTGAGTCGTAGCAGTTGGTACTTATGGCGACTCTTCAGGATTACGCCAAATCTAAAGATCCTAATCTAAAGATAAGATCTCTTCAGGATTACGCCAAATCTAAAGATCCTCCTATCCTTTCCAATCAGGATAGATCCTAATCCTGATTGGAAAGTTGATGGAATTGCAGGACACTCATCCGGCAAGCTTGGTTGATATCTTGGTATGTAAACGATAAGGTTAGTTGGGTATTTTATGGCGCAAAGGGCCATACTTGATCAAGCTGCGCTAAACGCAAAACAGATGGACACACAAGAAAAGCTTTACTAACAGAAGATAGAAATACACTCAAGGTAAATAACAGAAATCGATCCAGCGCCGCCAACTCGCAGATGGAAAAGATTAGGACTGGAGATTTTAGTTTTGCTTCTAAGGTACTGAAACGAAATCGGGCTTCGGAGTCGTGATCGGTGCTGAAGGCACGAGACTGCGATTGAAAGACGATAATTTAGGCGATGTATCGGAGAAGGAGGTGGACAGGTCGAGATTGGAAGATAACTGTATGAACGAATTGCTCTGGTCAGACTTCACGAAGATAATTTATCAGTAGAACAAAATTACTTAATCCCCATATGTACAGGTAAAAAGTAATACACAGGAAAAGATGACGTTGGAGATGAAATCATCTGAGCAGGGGTGAAAGAGGCTTTGGGGAACAGGCAGAGGCTTTGGGGATGAAAGCAGGAAAAGATACCAGGAGCCCGGCCCCGATGTTTAGTAAAAACAGTAAATCCCATAGATCCTACAAGGCAATTATAAATACACTGCTGGCCACCGTAAATGCAACACCCTGAAGGAAGCATGCAAATAATATGAAATTTACAACATGCATTAGCGGAGGTGAGATATGCAAATGATTAGAATTTCAGCGCAGACGCACATCACGCGCGCCTGTGGCGCCACTTCAAAGCGCTATTTAAGGCTTGGAGATTTCGACGATTTCAAATACGGCAATTGTGTTTTTCTTGTGGTTTTTTCAAAAAACCGATCAATTATGCCTCGTAGAAAACAGCGATCATCTTTTGATCAAGTATCCGAGTTCGACAGAGGAAGGATAGTGGTCTACCGAGATTGTGGATTATCTTTCAGGGAAATCGGTAGTCGTATTGGACGAAACCAAACAACTGTAATGCGGATATATGATCGTTGGATGCAGAAGGGTACGACGGACCGACGTGTTCGATCGCATCCACCTCAGTGCACCACTTCACGTGATGACAGGCATATTGTGCGTATGGCAGTGACGGATCGCTCTGCCACATCACGAACCATAGCACAGCACATTCAGTCTGTACCGCATCATCCAGTGTCTGCGCGTACCATTCGACGCCGTTTACAGCAGAGTGGTCTGTCCGCAAGACGTCCATTGCTTCGTCTACCCTTGACGCAGAACCACAGACGTTTCCGCCGCCAATGGTGCGATGAAAGAAGGATGTGGACGGCAGAATGGAATGAAATTGTCTTTACTGACGAGTCACGCTTCTGTCTGCAACACCACGATGGTCGGATTCGAGTCTGGAGACACCGTGGAGAGAGGATGCTGAACAGCTGCGTTATGCACCGCCACACTGGTCCTGCACCGGGTATTATGGTATGGGGCGGTATTGGATATCACTCTCGCACTCCTCTAGTACGCATTGCCGGTACTTTAAACAGCCAGCGCTACATCTCCGAGGTGTTGGAGCCAGTTGTCCTTCCTTACCTTCAGGGCTTGCCCACAGCCATATTTCAACAGGCTAATGCGCGACCACACGTGGCACGCATTGTCCAAGGGTTCTTCGTCAATCGCCAGATTGAATTGCTTCCCTGGCCAGCTCGCTCTCCGGATCTTTCGCCGATAGAAAACATGTGGTCCATGGTTGCTCAACGATTGACCCAGAATACATCCCCAGCTGCCACACCAGATCAACTTTGGCAACGTGTGGAAGCTGCTTGGTCTGCTGTACCCCAAGAACACATCCAAAGTCTCTTTGAATCAATGCCGAGGCGTGTGGCAGTGGCGATCTCCAACAATGGCGGCTACTCTGGCTACTGATTTTGGCAGGAACCACACTTCACAGAAGTCTATAAATTTAATCATTTGATACTTGGTCAACATGTTATCTACAAAATAAATTTTGTTGTGATATCTCTTGTCTTTCTTGGTGTTGCAATTTGGGTGGCCAGCAGTGTATTTACTTCGTACTTAGAAAACTCAAATAGCAACATTATGGTGTCGCGGATGTTGGCATGTTGATGAGTAGGTTATGGCCTTAGATCAATTTGTATCTCTTTTGGCGAGTGAAATCTGATGTGGTGGCCCTAAATATTAAAGTTGAAGTTGTAGAATTTGGTACTGATGGTGACTTTTCGGATTACAACCAAATCTAAAGTCCCGAAAGTGGATTTGGATAATAGATGGAATTGCAGGACAGCCATTGGACACGCTTGGACGACTTTGTTAAAACGGAAACGATTAGGACTGGAGATCCGAGCTGCGATTGAAAGTTGATAATTTAGGTTGATGTATTGGAGATGAGCAGGTTGAGATAGGTGGATTACTGTGCGAACGAATAGCTCTGGTCTGACTTAGATATCCAACTTGCTCATCATGTCATTAGTGCAGATAGGCAAAAAGTGTACACAAGAAAGGTTGGTTCGGGGTTTTATGAGCGACTCTTTGGTAATCTATATATATAGATATATATATAGATATGTGGAAATCAATTGAAGTTCCCAGCGTATTGGAAAGCACGGGCGTTTCACAATTGTCGCAGTCCGACAGGATTGATGCTTCTGCATGAGGTTCTTGATTAAATAACTTTATTTACATTCCGTTAATATGGATATTTACAGCAAATATCGCACATTTACAGCGAAAGGACGCTCGCACGTCAGTGCTCTTCTGCATCTGCCTGTCCAGTCCCCTTTCTTCCCCTTACCAGTTTTCCCCTTTCTTTCCTCCTGGGCCGGATGACCGTATAAGGGCACCCCTGCCAATGTCCCTCGGGGATTCAATGGTTCCTTCCGGTCAAATGTTCCTCCATGTGTTGGCCGGAGAACCTCACACATACGCTATGCCCAATTATTAAGGTCTTCCGTACCTTTTCGGCCATTATATTGCCAGGTAATTCAGAGTAAATATGACCCTAGGCATATAAACGAGTACTGGTGGAGTGCATCGGAGTCAAAGGGGGTCTCGCCTTTGAGGAACCAACGGAGGAAGATATTAATTCATGGTAAATCAGGTGACCTAGCCAATTCTTCCAAGTCCCGAAAGTACCCTTGAGGACATAACATCCCGATGTTAATACAATTTAATTAAGTGTGTACTACCTCCCAAAAAACTCCAAGTTTCAAAACTTTCTTACAAACAGGAAGTCTTGAAACACCCTGTGTTCAAACTTTCATAATTCCTTTCCAATTTCCCTACGAAATTTCGAACAGATTCTATTATTATAACTTAACCAGAACGGTTATTTTATAAGGAAACGCGAAACTACAAACACAGACCACCCCCATAAATCAATTTCAAAACAAAGAAATCCCCCAACGTTCATTGACCATGTATAGCATTTTCATACCATTCCCCAAGCGCATAACAGAATTGAGGAAAACTCGTGGAAACTCAACAAACAGAAGTTCCTCTGGAAGGACAATTAAAGCGACTTCCGCAGAAGGGAGAAAGCGGCCACAATAGAATCATCGCTCATGTCTGTCTGTCCGTCGGAGGAAGGGGCATTGCTTTGAACTGCGTAGGGTGAAGGCTCCATGTCGATTGCACATCCCAACGGTCACGGCTCCCTTTCGATAACCTTTCCCACTCCCAGTCATTTTTCAAACAGAATCGGGAATTGATGAACTATCGATAACGAGATTCCGCCATTAGTTCGGCGTTTTTAAATGACCATTGAGAAAGTCATTGGTGCTCATTTGCTTGGTCAGAGGTAGATGACCAGGTGAATAATATCCTTGTTTTAGTTCTCTTCAGTCTCCTTCAAGTAGATGATAATTTCGAGGTGGCTCAAGATGCTTTTACTCGTATGATTAACGTATCCTAGTCATGTTTTACTCGTATGATTAACGTATCCTAGTCATGTTTTACTCGTATGATTAACGTATTTAAATATTTGTTACTTGTATGATTAATCCAAGTCCTATTTACGCTGATTAAACTGGTTTCGGTGTTTTTAATTGCTTTCCGTCATAAAATATATTTGGGAGGCATGGGTACTTGTAATTTGTTCCTGCGTCTACACTAGCGATTTTCAACCTGTGTGCTTTACGGAGGGTGAAACGGTTTGAATTGTGTGTAAGGTTTATCTCATTTCAACAGTTTAATTTTCAACTTTTGCCAAGTGTGTTCACAAATAATTTTATGTATATAAGTAATAAGATAAATAATTAAGTATTATTTTTTTAAAAACCACTTTGGAACAAAAAAGGGGCATGCAATTACTTTTATTATTGTAACTCAATCAACTTATTTTTTTGTCAAATCCGCAAAAAAATATAATGTTTGATGTGACGCAAAACTTTGGAAATTGTTTTGTGTCCCATGAGACAAAAAAACCGCTGGTCCAGACGAATGGACAAGACAAGCGTGAAGCCATTTTCTTGTTTCGTCCCATCCCTCCCCATTCAAGAGCCGCCGTAGCCCGGTTGGTAGAATAGCGGATTAGCAACCGGGGGGTTGCGAGTTCGAAACTCGATACAACCAAAGACCGTCGTGTAAGTGAGGGCTGGTACATGTTAAATCCATCGTGGCCTCAAATGTACTCACGTTGGCGTGGTGTGGAAGTTCTGAGAGAGGGGTGTCGACCTCTTCATCTGACCATGGTTCAACGAGGTGTTTCCTCGGATATTTCCCTTTGGGATGGATCCCGGATCGTCGCGAATAGCCCGTTTTGTTGCTCCAGTGCGACGTTAATTCAACTACCTACCACCCCATTCAAAGCCGTTCGCCCAGCATGGATTCGCTTGCTTCGGCAACCGATCAATTTCCTATAATGCTAAATGTGCATTTGATTAGTAGATATTTTTGAGTTTTCAGACCTGTATATACTGTCTCTTGTCTTTGTTTTCCCAAAACTGATTAACATAGATTAAGCCTTCATCACTTATTCTTATAAAATCAGTAACATCCCGTGCTGGGGGGGGGGCCTCTCCTTTGAACACGCCCCTTGATTCCTTGGTTTGGTTTGGCTTTGGGGTTTTTATGGCGCATGGGCCATATTTGGCCATGGTGCGCCAGACACAAGACATACCACAAATAATAGACATACACAATGAAATTTTTACTGACACAGAAGACAGAAATACATTCAGGGATGAATGCACCGCTTACAATTCGAAGACTGCAAGCGCGGTGGGCATATCCACCGATTCAGTTTTCTGGGTAGGAAAAGCAGGCATGTACTTAAGCACACAGACTTATTGTCATTGTTGGAAAACTAAACTCCCTCCTTGAATAAATTCTATTGGGGTTAGATCGAGCCTCCTCTATCCGGCCAAGTACTAGAAAAAGAAATGGGTTAATCTAAACTAAATTTACAGTCAAATACATACCACTACGAAGGGCTACACCAAAGAAGTGCGGGTTCTGATTTTCAAATACATATATTTCTCTAATGCCCGGTCAATTGGACGCTACTCGTTATGACACAAGGGCAGATATGTGAACCATTTACTGTTTCGCTGGTGCACCACGGTGTAGGTAGTTAATTAACGTCGCACTGGAGCAACAGAGCGGGATATTGGCGACGGTACGGGGTCAATCCCGAAGGGAAAGATCAAAGATAACGTCTCGTCATTTTGAACCACGATCAGATGACGAGAAGCTAAATGTAGGCGGCCAGCGTTTCTGTGGTGATACGTGTTTCCTGTGCGTATCCTGAACGTGACGTCACTTGGCTTGTTTTTCGAAAACGGTTTTAGCCAATAAAAAAAATCCAAAGAATGAATTCCCAATCAGTTGATTGGTCAACATCAATTAGGTTGTACGCCAAACGTTGTGAAAATGGCGAGAAACTACATTTTAAAGTAACCCCGACATGTATCTACGATATGATATGGATGGATGTTAGGGTTTTATGGCGCAGGGTCCAAAAGCGGGCAAGCTGCGCCATGTATCATACGAGAACATTTGGGTAGAGGAAGTAGAATCTTTGCAGGCCGTCTGATTTGTTCACCCTCTCATACAAATCCCAATTTCGAAGAGTCAATAAATGAATTTGTTGATTTAAACGTAATTGCATAAATGTTTCAAAATAAACAAGATCCGGAATATCTTGTTTCGATATATCGCTTTGAATTATCCTATGCCTGTCATTCTATCTTGTTTAGTCTAGATATTTTTTTATATTCGGTAATTCTTCGCTACAGAACTAATTAGGTGGAAACTGTTTTATATTAACTGTCAACAATTGTAAAACACAGCCCTGCGGAAATGGGTTCGCCAACCTGTTGACGCTTCTTAATAGTCAAGTGGTCTGAATGCACACAACCTGTTTGGCGGAAGGTGATACTGTCATTACACTAAACGGCTAGAAGAAAAACGAACTTATAGAATTTAAAATTTATTTTCCATCGTAGAATTTTTCTTTTTCGTGAGAATAACCACAGAATGTTTTCCAGTAGAATCTGCAGAGAACCGCTAGTAGTTGGCATCTCTAAACATGCACCGGATCTCTTTTGCAAATAAGAATTGTAAATTTCGCAAAACAATCGTACAATCTCGCCATGTAAGACAGTATATATTGACGCCTATTTCACAATGTCTTCTATAAACCAGCGAAGCAATATACATAAAATGAGCGTTAGGAAAAACAGTAAGAATATAAGATGAATCACAAATTGTCTTTTAAGAGAATTCTAAAAATGTGCAGACAAACGAGATATGATCGTCTCTTCCTCATCAAGGCACTTGGAGTTAGCCACGAAGAAAGGATTCAGTGGCAACTATGTTGGTTGGTTTTGGGTTTTTGGCCAAGCTGCGCCAAACACAAGACAGAATACGTTAAGTAATTTTGAAAATAAAGGTAGGTAGGTAGATATTTAATTAACGTCGCTCTGGAGCAACACAACGGGCTATTGGCTCCAGGATCCTCGAAGTAACCCCGACATGTATCTACGATATGATATGGATGGATGTTAGGGTTTTATGGCGCAGGGTCCAAAAGCGGGCAAGCTGCGCCATGTATCATACGAGAACATTTGGGTAGAGGAAGTAGAATCTTTGCAGGCCGTCTGATTTGTTCACCCTCTCATACAAATCCCAATTTCGAAGAGTCAATAAATGAATTTGTTGATTTAAACGTAATTGCATAAATGTTTCAAAATAAACAAGATCCGGAATATCTTGTTTCGATATATCGCTTTGAATTATCCTATGCCTGTCATTCTATCTTGTTTAGTCTAGATATTTTTTTATATTCGGTAATTCTTCGCTACAGAACTAATTAGGTGGAAACTGTTTTATATTAACTGTCAACAATTGTAAAACACAGCCCTGCGGAAATGGGTTCGCCAACCTGTTGACGCTTCTTAATAGTCAAGTGGTCAACTTACTCAACTCAGGTCTTAATAGTCAAGTCAACGAAGGAAAGATCCGAGACAACACCACGCAATTTTGAATCACGGTCAGAATCGCGGTCACACCTGAGCTGGCACTCCACTCTCCAAACGTCTCACGCCAACGTGAGGACATTTGAGGCACGACAGATTTAACGTGAACCAACCCCCTTTGTACATGACGGTGGTTCGATTCAAACTGGCAACCCTCCAGCTGCTTACTCTTCCAACCGGGCTTCCGCGGCCCGTGGAAATAAAGGATGGAGATAAGTAGAAAAAGATTGCTTGGGCATCATGGGGTCGCGACCCCATGTTTACCAAAACGCAGTAAACCCAAAGGGGAAAGAACAGATCACTAGGGTACCTCGGGTTCGTGAAGTCTGTACACATCTAAAGATGTGCCCCCGAGGGGTCTATTCTGGATTTAGAAGAGAAAGGGCCAACTGCTCTAGGGATTTTGGTGAAGTAATGGAGGTCTCTAGGCTCACTCTATGGAACTGGAAAAGATGGCGATTCATTCGTGTTCCTCCATAAAATACACCAGTGATCAAGCTTCTCTCCTGAACCTACCCAGACACCTAGAGAGGGTAGTTACTAACTAAGAGTAGCGGACTATAGTAGTTACTATAGTCCGCTACACTTCCAACAGGGCTACCCGGCCCCAGGAAGTTCCGAAATACCCAATCTAGTGTAGGTTGGAACAGACATCTGTCTATAGATTCTGTTCAAACCTATTTTATGGAGGGATTATCCATAAAATAGGTTGGAAACATCGAGGAAGATTTGACTGATTCAAATTTGAAGTCTCCAAACGCTACATACGATCTTAGTGAATGAGTCCGGTGCCTTCCCACGACATCCTGTATAAGCATGAATATTACATGCAAATTACATCTCCAAACTCTACAGCAGGGATGCACAGACCGCGGGCCTCTTGCGACCCTCCGTTGTTTTGCTGGAGGTCCGCCTCACCATGGTAGAATAATGCATTAAAATGCGCAAGCCTCTTTGGGTAAACATATATACAGAGTGAGTCTAAATTGTTTTTACAAAATAAGAGGGGTGATAGTACCCATCCAGACGAGTAATAATTACCATGGAACATAGGGTCGCATTCCACTCTGAGAGGCAGAAAAGAGTAAAGTCGAAACGCGTCGAGTATGAACAAGTCATCGCCTCTGACGTCGTTTTGTACTTGCCTACGTAGCATATCTCCTAAGCAAGATGGCCTGGACCCCACTGGACTTTTTCGACTGGAGGCACATGAAATCTTTAGTGTACCAGACGCCTGTGGACTCGGCTCAAGATCTCGTAGCGAGAATCGGTGTTGCCGCAGACAAAATGAACACAACACCAGGAATCTTCGAGCCAGTCATTCCTTCGCCGGTGTGAACTGTGCAACGACACTTTGAGCACTTGCTGTGAGTTTTTCTCTGATCAATCAATCAGATACTTTTGGTATCGTTCATTCCCAACACTGTTGTAAGTTCATGTTGAAATTCTAATTTGACTCTTTTCTGCCTCTCAGAGTGGAATGCGACCCTATGTTCCATGGTAATTATGGCTGGGTACTATCACCCCTCTTATTTTGTAAAAACAATTTAGACTCACCCTGTATATATGTGAACAAACGTTTTCAGTCATGAATGTTAACAAATCGATCGATAGAAACCGCTTGACTAATGAAAATTTTGCGCTTGGCTACTGGCAAAATCGAACCAAATATTAAAACAATTGTTAAATCAATGTAATATCACGCATCAAATTAAGTTCTTTGTTCAGTTTGTATTATCTTTCTTTTTTGTAACAAGATCAAATATAAATAAAATAATTTGATAGATAAATTTCCTTTTTTTTTGGGGGGGGGCCCTCCCTTAAGTCACAGTGTGGCCCTTGGTATGAGGCCCATGGTATTAACAATTCTGCATCTCTACACTAGAGGCTTACCAAAATCGAGACTCGAAAGTCTTTCCCAAGAAACGTTCGGAACCAAATCATCGGTAGACTTTGTTGTTTCGTCACGCGCAATGGATAAAAGAAAATCACAACCACAGCTATCCAGTTGGAAACCACAACTGGGTTGAAAGATTCAAAATGAACATCAAATGCAAAACTAATTTCCTAATGAGATGGAAAGTAGGCACCGAGAAGTCCAAAACTGCGAGGACTGAAACTGCTCTCAGAAAACGCCCCACAAGGATTCTAACAATGAAAAAACCCGATTCGAGCACAAAATCAGGCATTGGTCTGCTCCTTTAACGGCCACCCAACATAAAAAACAGTAAGAGCCAAAACACTTTTGATTAGAACACTTGAATCGACTTTAAACTGCTTTTAATGTCATGCCATTTTGCAATTTCATTTCCATTCATGCTCCAATAACGTCATCGGACTCCATTGTGTTCCAACAAGGCTTCGTCGCCCTAACCAGATCGAAGTGTCAGGTGCTTTCATGAAACATTTTTTGATTCGGTGGAAAGAGTACACATCCAATATCTGTTTCTATGACAGAAAATGAAATTTCTCCTTGGTTTAATTCGAGAAAAGTGCATACTTAACACAAATGCTCTTTTTAACAAATCACAGCGGAAACATTTCACCGCAATGTTGTTAAGAAACCTTTCTTTTTTATTGTTTTCGAGGGCGAAACCCCGAGGGTTTTCTCACACTTTCAGAACGGAGCGCAGTCCAAAGCCGATTTCATGCCTCGCGATGCGTAATCGTATTAAAACACACCTTTCGCCTCCCTAATCTGATTATCGGCCCATTCCATTGGAAACAGCGGTAGCCTTTGTTGGCGGATTAGGTTATGAAACAGTAGAATAGGCTTAATAGGAATTTTATGTCTTCTGGCTTGGAAGAATCAAAGCATTCATTTCTTTTTTTAAAAGGAAACACAGAGAATGAAATGATCAAAATTTTAATCTTGCGATTTCTTTTGTTTTTAATTCGGAAGTTTTTAAGGTTTGAAATAAAGCATTACTTTCGGTTTTAGCTGTTCGGAAGTTATTTACACCTCCTGGTGATTGTCTCGGCAAAGAATCTCGTCATTAGAAAAATTAAACGGATTTTGATGGACGACATATGTCGTCACTAGAAGAAAACTGACTAGATCTGGATCTGGTCTACATGAAAAAATTGGCTATATCTTGGCGACGAAATAACTTATCATTAGCAAAATTGGTCAGATCTTGGCGGACGACATATCTCGTCGAAACCACTTGTGGGATTAAAAAAGTATTTTAAAGGTATACAATTTTCATCTAGAACCTTCTAATTGCTGATTTCTCAAGTGATTTTTTCACAACATAATGGTTGGTTGTTTTGGGGTTTTATGGCGCAAGGGTCATATTTGGCCAAGAAAGACAGATGGATTTGGGAGCGGAATGGTAGGATGAAAGCAGGAAAAGATTGCTAGGGTATATTGGGAGCACAACCCCTTGTTCACTAAAGACAATAAGAAAAGATCACCTGAGTACCTCGATTCAGTACACCCTAAAGGAGATGTGCAACTGAGGGCTCGTCGCATAACGTACTTTTCAAAAAGAACTACCTGTTTTTGATGGAAGGGGTAATTACTTATTGAAAAGGATAAAACGAATCTTTATATAGGAAAATGATCGTCGAACGACGAATTTTTTTTAAAAGACAACGATTTTCAAACAGGACTCTCTAGCATCTACAAGCTACAGTTGCGGAAAATATTTATTTCGATGCATCCTACCACCCTTTGAAGTTTCTCCAGGAAATTTCGAATCACACCCTGTAAGCATCTGTCTAATGTCTTAATCTTTCTTGCGTTAGCACTTGGAAAAAATATTCATATCGCTTAATCAATAAGTACATATCTATGGGTATGAAAATCATGATAATTCGGCAATAGATATCCGAAAGATACCCAAGTTCCACAAGTAGTAAGGAAACCGGCATGCAATTTTTTCTCGTCATAAAAAATCTTATGCAAATACAGAAATAAATAAAAGGATTGACAACTATAATGGGTGTCAAGGAATAGTATTGCAGATGAATACCAAAATTATCTAAAAAAATACTGAACGGAATAGTTTTTAGGTTTGTCGCTCAACGGTCATTTTTTGCTACAAGGACGCTAATTAGACCAAACCGAACAAGATATCTGAACAAGTAGGAATTATCAATGAATATGTCTTAAACTGTCTGAAACATTTTACAAAAATGTTCATATAAGACAAGGAAATATACAGGTTCGGTTCAAAATATTTTCCCATCGTCACAAGTGGAGCAAAAACAAGCACGTTCCATTTCAGGCAAAGAAATGTAAATCTTGTTAAATCTGATGTTTACCTTATTCCGTTCAACATTCCTACAACTTAATTTCCTAACTGCAAAGGGGATATAATCATTTCAAGAATTATGGCAATAGATAAATCAGAACACTATCACAAAAGAGAATGCACATCAATCACCATTGTTTTATTATTTTAGCATAAAATAAAACCATTTACCTGGTTGTATGTTTTAAAATCAGGTTCTTTTCGCTTATTAATACAAACATATTTTTTTAATTGAAAACTTCTATTACTGCAAAATCTTCGAAATAAAATAAATCACATAACACTAATCAAAAATAAATATCCTGACATTGCGTCTTTCCATGCATTGGGCATTCTTGCTAACATATCATAGCTGAGAATCTGTCAAACCACCACACGCAAAACACCGATTTAATCAATTCTACAATCGCACCCATCACACGCTTAAATGTTATTAAATAAAATCTATTCGTACAGACAGCACAATTCGAGAAACGAAGAGTGAACAAATAAAACATCAACATTTCAGTCACGTATTGGATTAGTCTCGAGGTTTTATGGCGCAAAGTCCTAAAACAAACAAGCTTAAACAAACGCAAAAGTATACAAATTAAACCATCGAAGGTAGGTAGCTGAATTAACGTAGCACTGGAGCAATACGACGGGCTATTGATGACGGTCCGGGTTCAATCCCGAAGAGAAAGATCCGAGGACACCTCGTCATTTGAATCACGGTCCGATGACGAGGTCAACGCCTGAGCTGTCATCCCACTTTCCAAACTTCCACACCATGCCAACGTGAAGAGATTTGAGGCGACAGATTTAAAGTCGTTAATTAAAATATCCAAAACCTTGCTGCGCAATGTAAGATGGTAAAGATATCTGACACGACAGGATGGAAAGTGATATTGCTCCAACTGCTGCAAGCTACTCATACTCTCAGAGAATATGCAGAACTTACTTCAAGAGTACTAGAGAGTAGGTACTAGACGATATCTGCTGAGGGCAATAAATTGCGACCGTTTCAGCTGTGTGTTCGGAACAGGAATTATGAAGGCTGTGACTATAGATAATATTAAGAAAAACGATTTCACAGCCTGCACAATCCCAGACTTTAGATCCATCCATGTAAATTGGAAAATACGAGGGGTATTCCAAAAGTAAGGGAAGTTTGGTCATTAAATAAAAAATGCTTTCTAAATCACCTTGGTTTTCGTGAGTTTTCTTTTATTGAACTTTTGCTTACTTTTCTACATAATCGCCGTTCAATTCCAAGCACTTGGTGTATTTGGGTACGAGTTTTCTTATTTCCTCTGCGTAAAAGTCGTCGCCTGGGAGTTGCACCATTTCAGACTTCCGCTATTGTCAAATTGTTGTCCACCAAGCCAATTTTTCAAATGCAGGAACAAGTGATAGTCACTGCGAGGTCAGGGCTGTAGGGAGGGTGGTCGAAAAGTTCCCAGCCGTATTGTTGAATGCTTTCAATACTGCGGGCAGTATTGACAACGTCCTTCTTCATGACAGCCGTGTGAGGGCGCTCGTTGTCATGAAGAAGGAAGATTCCCGAAGACAGCATCCCACGCCGGCGGTTTTGAATGGAACGTTTGAGCTTCGCGAGTGTTTCACAGTACACAGCTGCTGTGATTGTTGTACCGGGTTCCATGAAATCCACGAGAACGCCTTTTTTGATCGTGAAGCTTCGATCAGCCATAGATCTCACTCAATTCACGGTGAATCTGAGCTGCATTAACATCTTTTGTGTTTAGAAAACAAATAACCGAACGCACTTCACAACTGGCGGGATCGCTTATTTTCGACGCCATTGTTACGTGCGCCAAATATAAACAAATGACGACTGACAGTCGACAGGCCGGACGGTTGGTGCCTGATGAACCAATAGAGGGCGCTGGGAGAGCGAAACTCCAATCAGTGCTGCCAACGACTTTTTATTAGCGAACGACCCTTACTTTTGGAATAGCCCTCGTATGTAAACTGACAGAGGTGTAACCTATACAGGGTGCCCCAAACAGGTTGTTCCGCAATTTATCTTCTTACCATTTGGAGATAGGTAGGCAATGTAAATTGCAAAGTGCACCAAATAAGGTAAGTAATTAAGATATGTGAATAAAATTATCGTGATAACAATTTAAGCGGATACAGTTTTTAATTTGTATACAACCCCTCTAGATAAAAATCCGAGATAGCAGAAATGTTCCTTACCTGCATCCCTATCGTTAGCAGAAAACTGCATTTCTGTAGGTTGAATAGTAACGGAGATACAAGAGTTTCCATTTTAAGGGGGCCGTATCTAATTTAGAACGATGGCCAAAAATGAAGAGCGAAGTTCTGCATTGCTGCAGATGTAAAACATTTTGATCATGCGTTGTAAATTTCCTTTTATTTTTATTTAAACCATTTTTATACAAATTTTTTATTAAAGATTACATTGTCTTTTATTCATTGCGATTTTCATCTGCAGTTGCAATACTACATTACTTTGCACAATGTTGCACTTTCTGACCGAAAAAAAAATGTTTTTTAGCATTTTGTATACGGTCTCTAATCTGACTGCTTGAACAGCTGTGCACAAGCGGTATAAGTCAACTTTTTTGCGTCATTATGCCTCCGTTACTGTTTAACCTACAGAAATGCAGTTTTCTGCTAACGATAGGGATGCAGGTAAGGAACATTTCTGCTATCTCGGATTTTTATCTAGAGGGGTTGTATACAAATTAAAAACTGTATCCGCTTAAATTGTTATCACGTGATAATTTTATTCACATATCTTAATTACTTAGCTTATTTGGTGTACTTTTGCAATTTACATTGCCTACTTATCTCCAAATGGTAAGAAGATAAATTGCGGAACAACCTTTTTGGGACACCCTGTATAGTTGGAATGTAGCTGGAACAGTGTAACTTCATTACGGAGAAAAGGGGTTGATATATAAATGGAAAATCGCCATTCCAATCGAAAAATTTCAGTTTGATGGGCCACGATGTCACTAAAGTTTGGAAGCTGGTGATAGAATTTGCCCGCTCGTGAAAGTTCAAATGCAAGATGGGTTAACGGCGTAAAATCGATTCAAACCAGGGGCAATCGTCACATGCTTCAAGGGATGGTTGTCGATTTGGGTTTTATGGCGCAAGGTTGAAAGAGCGGACAAGCTGTGCCACACACATGGCGGAACGTAACCCAATAAAACATAGACAAAATACTTTAAGGTTAATTGTCCAGCCAACAATAATAGATAGATTTAAAAAACGCAAAACTCGAAATACATTGAATACAAAATAAATATTCAACCGCCATGATTAAATAGGAAAACATCGCGGTCATAGTGATAGTTTTGGTGTTTAAAAGTCAAAGGATAAAAACACTGCATGGGAATTAAATTAGGAATATATAAGATTATAATAAATAAAAATTAAATAGGAAAATATAAGATTATCGTCATCATAGTGAGTGATAGTTAAAAGTTTTGATGATGTTCAGAAGACATGAAGGATAAAAGCATTTATATGACATTTAAAACTTTCATGCTCTGCAAAATTTTTAAAAACATTTGGGTGGTGATTCTCCCCAATCAAATCTAGGAACTTTATCTTCAAGGGATAAATTGGAGTGCATACCAGACATGGACATTGAATTGTACATTAATGCATCGAGATCGAAGAGCAATGAAGAGCATATCATGTGTGTTCCTTCCTTTATACCACCAATCTGTTATTAATCGAAATTGAGAACTGTTTTCAAATTATCAAACTCCCTCTTCACAGCAAGAGTTCTGACGCAAATACATTGAAGTGGACATAATCAGAAAGTTTTAATTTTACGAACATCACAGCACATACAAATTACGACAGAAAACACAAAGCAGACAAAGAAGTAAACGTTATATACTCGCGGAAATGCGAACTGAAACTAACCAATAGGAACGGAAACTAAGAAGCTACCGCAACATCAAAGAGCACTCTAAACAAGAGAGCATATATCACGACATGCGTCTCTCCAAGAGACCCCTCAAGACCCTTCCTCATTAATCGCAACTGGGAATCTTCCAAACCAGCATTTAGTCGACTTAATCAATCCTACAGCATACCCATCTCACCTGCAAACCGTTATTTATGACACCCATTTGCAACGATGGCATAATTAAACGCAGAGCGAACAAACAAACCATGGCCGCCAAAGTGTACATCGCATGTGGTACATGAACATTAAATCACACTAAACGCATCACCTTCCAAAAACCAAGCGTAATCATCTTCGGTGCCACGCCATACAAAGCGATGCGGGTTCAGAGGTTAATAGAAAATTAAAGTCAGGCGTTGGAGGACAAATAGGACGAATGATGAAAGAGAGGGAATAAATACTCTTCAGGATGGCCTCTTTTCCCTCAGGAAGCACAAGGCGTCCTTAGATGTAATGACACATTGCCCTGCAAAATTCAGTTGCGTCCTCTTAATTCCAAAGAATTTTCGAGGGAATAAGGAAAAAGGTGTAGTTTAATTCCAAAGTACTTTAATTGTGGACATTTGAGGTCATTTGAGCTGTCTTGAAAGGTACCGTGAACACTTGCCCCTATTATCATCGCTCCTCGAATCTAGATCAGTAATTAAAAGGCGAAATGATGGAATTTGATAATGGATTTTAATTGCAGTTTTCGTAGGAATCTTGTAAGACGGGAATGGATCAAAGAAATGGTTTTCTGAAGGGAGTGTGTTGGAATCGTCTTCCATGTTCTTGTTGCGTAGTGCCCAACCGGAAATTAAGCCTGACACATGTTGCAAGAGAGACGAACGACTTTCAAATTTAAACCGTAGCGGTTATGTTCAGAATGCTTGAGGTAAGTAGTTAAATGAACATCGCAACGGGCTATTGGCGATGGTAAGGTATCAATCCGGTTGGAAGCGAAACGGCTTAGCAACTGGAGGATTGCGAGTTCCGTTCGTCCAAAGACCGTCGTGTACAAGGGGGCTGGTGCAAGTTAAATCTGTCGTGGCCTCAAATGCCCTCGCGTTGGCGTGGTGTGGAAGTTTGGAGAGTGGGGTGCCAGCTCAGGTGTGACCTCGTCATCTGACAGTGGTTCAAAATTACGTGGTGTTGTCCTCGTATCTTTCCCTTCGGACTTAATCCCCGATCGTAGCTAATAGCCCGTTGTGTTGCTGCAGTGTGACGTTGATTAAATACCTACCTACCGGGATCAATCTGAATACAGCACATCGTCATTTTGAGCCACGGACAGATGACGAGGTCACCCACTTCTCCAAACTTCCACACCACGTCAACGTGTGGTCATTGGAGGCCACGACAGATATAACGTGCACCAGCCCCAAACCACATGAGTCTGGTTGGATTATAATGCTCTCCTTTGGGTTTTATGGCACATGATGCAAAGAGGACAAGCTGTGTCAAGATAAAAAATCAACCCAATAAAAGCATACAATAATTCAAAATAGCAGCCTAACTTCAAAACAGGGTTCACAAAAACTAGAGACTTTTTCAAAACTATTTTTAAGCCTACATTTCACAGATTGCTACAGATTAATCCGAGAGTGCCCCGGTGTAAAAACTTTCACGAGTACTAGGTTTGGGTCTCAGAGACCTAGTTTGAAAAACGTCAATTTTTAGCTAACCTATAAATATTATGCAATCGATTTTTGATGTCGAACTCGGACTAATATCATTGGCCTTGGCTTTTGAATGCAGGTGAAATTAAGGCCTTTAGAAACTTTAAAGTACTTTCAGGAAATAAAGGTTCTTTAAAAAATAAAAGGAAAAACAGACCTTAAGGCTTTGCAAGGCCCGCAGTAAGAAGCAAAAGGAAGATTTAAAGTCAAGTAACCACACGAAATCAGAGAAAATTAAAAAAATACTAATAATTTATGTTTAGAAAAGTAAGTATATGGAAATAAATCACCAAACACGAACACGTACATTCAGGGAGTGGTGTTAGGGAAAAGTAGGAGCGGCAACACGCTCAACCAGATCAAAACGTAGTAAGATTGGCAAGGTATGACAGTTTTCGTAGAAATAAAAATGATAAAATAAAATATAACTGAATTGCTACCACAAATACAAAGAGTGAACAGAAGAGCAAGGTATGACAAAAACAACGAAACTCAATATGCCAAGTGAATAATTTTCAGATGGTGAAAATTTCATCCTAAACGCCAACACATCTATCCACCATTCTCATGACACCCTCCATCCCGTCTATTAAGATCTGGTAATGGTTTTACTAATGACCTCGTCAGGAGGACCACCAGGTTGGTTGGTTTTGGGGGTTTTATGGCGCAAGGGCCATATTTGGCCATGCTGCGCCAGACACAATATCAAGTAAGTGACACAAGACATACTATATCAAGTAATTGACACACAGGCATTGAAAGCTTTACTGACATAGAAGAGAGAAATACACCCAGTGTAATTACTGGAATCGAACCTGCGCCGACTGCTAATGTTGGAATGAGCCACGGAACAAGCACAAAACGGGGGAGGGTTGGGTTTTGTGGAGCAAGGGACATATTTGGCCATGCGGCGCCAGACATAAGACAATGTCAAGTAATGAACCTACACACACAAGAAAAATTTTACTGACACGGGAGAGAAAAATAGATCCAGGGAGGAATCGAACCTGTTCCATCTACAACTCTCAGTTTGCCAGCGCAGTGAGCATACCCACTGAGTCACGACGCCACCCAAAACGGGGAGGGTAAATGTTAAACATTAAGTAATCAAGTAAATTGTTTTAACCAAACATATACCTCAGAGGCGTTAAGTTACACGCCTAAAGATGTGCACATGAGGGCATGTTGCACAAGGATCACATTTGGCCATGCTCCGCCAAATACAAGCGGGGGCGAATATTTTTATGGTTGGAGCCCAGGCCCTACTTTAACCTGTGAGATTAATATTATAAATATATTGATAATATCGATAACGACCTGTATAACCTGAGTTACGAAAAAAACAGTAAAACTGGAGGTTTTACTCTCCGAAGTTGGTGCCATTGAATAGAAATGAATTCTGTTGTACACAAATATTAAATGAGCGCACTAGAAAAGTTCAGAACTGACAGCATAATTTATGTAATAATGCGCAATTTTCTCCAGAACCTCAGAAATGCCGATGGAATTGCAATAAATATTCAACTATTACCCTAAAATACGTCTTTTTTCAAGGATCCCCAAGCGAGACAGACAAGCTTGAGAAACGATGAACTACTGAACCCGAAGCTCATCTTCGTAGTTTATGGGTGACTTTTGGATAGATGGAACTAATATGTATTCCTCAGAAGAGATAAAATGCTGCAAAAGTGGGCCAAGGAAATATTCGAACCACTTAAAACGATCCAACAAAAAGATCCGAAACTGATCCAACTTTTCATTTTCAATCCATGACAGCGAGTCTTTGCAAGTCACCGCCATGGCGATGGCATGATCATACTCATTTGTTTCAAGATGCATGGACATTATTCTAGATTTACATCGCATTTAAATAAAACAACCATGGCGACAGAAGAAAAACAGTAACCCGCACCAAAGAGTCGCTTTCTTTTTTTTGATTCCCAGAGAAAGGCTGTCAATGGATTTGTTTGGGGCTTCAGAGGATCGACTGTTTTGAAATGCAAATTCGATTCTGTCATTCGGGTAATGGATCGATTCTGACTTATTCACCTTTCGAGGCAGACTGCGTCGTGGTTGAAAGTTCAACTTGGAAACAATCGAAAGTGAAATCTCATTTGTCTATAACATTAACCTGCAGATCGAAGGTAAGATGAAGGCATGCTAAATTTCTTTGGACTGTTAGTGATTTCCAGACGGAGTGTCGCGTACCGTGAAACCGGCCAGGGTTTAAATTGTTCTCACAAAATTTCGGTCAATCTCAATTTTGTGAGAACGTTGAAAAATTAAAATATATTAATATTGGATGAAATAAATTTAGTAACATCGCTAATGCAAGAGTAAAAAATTTTGCCAATAACTAGTATTAGTTTGGTTTTGTATTTTTATACTTTAAAAAAAATTAATGAATAAAATCCCGCGTGTCTTGACAGGTTGGTTGTTTTCGGGTTTTATGGCGCAAGGGCCATATTTAGCCAAGCTACCCCAAACACAAGGCAGACAAAACGATGAGGAAGAAAAAGCAAAAAGGTAGGCGAGGTTAAAAATGAAAGGAAGGAAACATCACTTGCGTACCTCGGGATTGTGATGCCAGTACACACTTAGACGTGCCCCGAATGCGTCTTTTGTCGGGATGGGGTAGGTAGGTATTTAATTAACGTCGCACTGGAGCAACACAACGGGCTACGGTACGAGATCAAACCCGAAGGGAAAGGGTCCGTTGACAGAATGAGATCCTTAAATATTTCTAATCTAAATCTTGGTTTAACCCCTTCCGGTAAAATGACGAGTCTAGCTCGTCATTGGTTTTTCATGCCATACCGCACAATGACGAGCTACACTCGTCATGCGACTAAAGTTACTGTTGAATATGATCCAAATTAATAATATAATTTTAATTAAATCGTATTGGAAGGGGTTAATGTACCTCTGATTTACAAGGCTATTCCTAAACCTCTAGTAATGTTTTATTAGTGTTTGTTAGTTATCATGATTAAATCAAATCAATTCTAGAGAAGGCAGTATTTTAAAATATGAATGAAATGTGCTTTTTTTGTCATCACTTCAATTTAAAATGAAATAATATGAAAAACTATCAACCATAGCGAAGTTGGTCAGATCATGCTATGCATTCAGCACAAAAATATAAAAATGTATTCGTGTATCTTGCCATGTTTTTCTAATGAAAAATCGAAAATTCCAAAGGGTTGTCTCTCCAACAGTATATTTGACAGATTTTCGGTACAAACCACCGAGTCAACATTTCAGTGAAATAGACAGACAATGTGAGCGGAGTCGCTGTCGCAAGATCTCAGAAGTGTAAGTCACGTGGGCTTACGAATCGACTAGGGACGATTGGCTATCAAAGCGCAGAATAGTGTTTCCGATCACGTCGGATTATCACTCTAACCGATCAATAACTTTTCCACATTAGGTTTCATGCTTTTTCCCACAACCACGTGACAGATCTTTAAACCGAGAGATCGGAAGAAAAGGCATGAAGCTAAGAGCATCTATTTCATAAGAAGGTCCATTTCAAACGTTCTCACGAGGGCAAGAGCGCTGAAAACGTAAGAAATAATGAGTAATGGCAATTAATTAACGTCGCACTGGAGTACCACAAAGGATTATTGGTGACTGTCCGGGATCAATCCCAAAGGGAAAGATCCGAGGACAACACCACGTAATTTCGAACCACGGTCAGATTTTGAGGACACGCCTGAGCAGGTACCTCACTGGCATTAGGAATTATTATCAAAGAAAAGGATATCTTTCACATGTTCTGCATATTCGAGACAACGGTATCAAATTTCCCATCCAAAATGCCATGATAAAACTCGCATACTTTACATAAAAACGGACTCGAGTAGATGAATCTAGAGCACGAATCGGTTGCGGTTTTAACACGTGTTATAACGTCCATCTCAATTTTCCGTAGGTTCACGAAACATGCAACCATTTGCCCTACTTATACTCAATCAGTCCTAGACTAGAACCACGGTAATTTTCCAACCACACATCTCGTCAATCATAATTACGCGTTCTTCAGCTTTCACTCGGAAACTAAAAAGTGAGACGAATTTAACAAGCCATTGCGAATGGATAAGTGGAGATACACATAATGCATTCTTGAGGCAAACCGCGGGAGGCTTTTGTGAGGTGACGATTTTCCTTTTGGCCTATAAAGTACTCTTGTGTTGTCGGCGTCCAACTCGAGCTCAAGCTGAAGTTTTAGTGTAGCAATAACAGCAACAGTAAATTTTGAAAAGCGACAGGAATTACGGAATATTATTTTAAGTACACACTTGCGTGCAACGTTTGAGCAATATCACACTTCTAAGGTAAAGTGAATGGAATGATAGTATAAACGGTACGTTGAGGAAATTTTGATGACAGGTAGTTAATTAACGTCGCAGTGAGGCAACACGACGGGCTATTGGCGACGGTCCGGGATCAATCCCAAAAGGACACCTCGTAATTTTGAACCACGGTCAGACGAGAACACCTGAACTGGCACCCCACTCTCCAAGCTCCCACATCACGCCAACGTGAGGACATTTGACAGATTTAACGTGCACCAGCCCCCATGCGCACGGATATTTTGATAGAAAAATAGACGAAATGTCAGGGCCGCCACAGCCTAGGCACTTGTGTGAAATAGCATCAGTAGCATAAGTTTTAAAAAATAGTAGCAAAAAAAGTATCCGCTTTTAAACCCTATTTAAGTAGCAATTTTAGTTGCTCAGATACAAAATGAATCGGCTAAAGCACGAAATGTGCTCATTTAAGTATGAAACAGACGTTAAAGATCTCGCATCGAAATTTAAATTTTGAAATTAAAAATTAAATATTTTCTTAATAACGTTTTTATAGTGATGTTCCGATGTTTCTCTTAAATGGTTGCAATAGTCCGTTGTGTTGCTCCCCAGTGCAACGTTAATTAAAATACCTACCTATACATATCTTCCAAAGGATTTAGGTAGGTATTTTAATTGACGTCGCACTGGGGGAGCAACACGACAAGCTATTGGCGACGGTCCGGATCAATCCCAAAGGGAAAGATCCGAGGACAACACCACGTAATTTTGAACCACAGTCAGATGACGTTGCAACACCTGAGCTGGCACCCCACTCTCCAAACTTACACACCACGCCAACGTGAGGACATTTGAGGCCACGACAGATTTAACGTGCACCAGCCCCCTTTGTACACGACGGTGTTTGGCTGGATTCGAACTCGCAACCCTTCGGTTGCTAGTAGTTACGTTGAGGAATTCTTGAACTGAGAACAATGACCGATATCGGAGAGAGAACCAAACAAAATCGTCTTCCATTTTTATAGTCAGCAAATTAAATACTTCCTGAAGAAATAAGAAAGTCATAAACAATACTAACACGTATGAAAATTGAAGATTTTGATTAAAGAGAGATTGGATGGTAGGGACTCCTATTTATCTTTTAGATATCCCTTAACGAGATCAACTTACAAACATCTTTTATAATGAACGAATTATTTTTCATGTAGAATATTGCTGTGTCCGTATGGATCAGCTATTTTCCAATACAAATTTTGCATTTGGGTTATGAATGAATACCCGAAGCAATTACCTTTTTTCGCAACCTTATCTCTTCGCTCCAAATCTTTGCGAAGCCAAAAATTAAGTCAAACTAGCAGATCCGCACACATAGCCATCTACGCGGAAGTTTCTTCATTGCATAAATATTTTGATGGTAGGTAGATAGATATTTAATTAACGTCGCACTGGAGCAACACAACGGGCTATCGGAGACGGTCGGGATCAATTCCCAAGCATACAGTTAAATCAATCAAAAATATAAAGCAGCATTTCCTGTACTTCTTAATGGGGTTTATGTTTTTGTTGGATCTAATCTGCTTTTCTTTTCATTTGTTAAGTTCATCAAATCGTGTAATTTTAGTTAAATTTTACATTCCTGATAAATCAACTTACTTCTGTGGTGCGCGGGAGAGTGCTTTCGTTCAATAAAAAAATATATATCTTACAGGGAAAACACGCTCTTCTTCACAAGTAATCAAAACACTAGCGGCTCATTACCTCAAGAGATCTGACGCACCTTTGCAATCAAACAAAAACAATGGAACACGGACTTATCTACATGTCTAAAACACAAGGAGGCATTTCGGTCAAAACATGTGTCAGGCGAAACGAGCTTAGCTTTCTCCCCGAGATGTCAAGTGCCATCGATGGACTAATACCACCTGTTGCTGGTATTCAGGGGGAATTAGGAAAGCGAGAGGTTGTGATCTCTGGGATACGAGGGCAGGAACCTCGACTGGTTGCCAAGAGGTGTCAGCTTCCATGTTTACGCTCGGCGTTATGAATGATTCAAGAGATGGGGGCCAAGGTGATAATGGTGCGTCATACGCCGCGACACAAGTCGAGGCGTCGGGATTGATACGTCGGTGAGCGCATCTGAAATAACCTCCCAAGTGGAACAAGGAATGAAAGTTCGGATAAAGGTTGTACCAACAAACATATAACAAATAATCCGGGAGAAACTCAATATCTTCGAAGATACAGGTCAAGTGAAAGGCATCAGAATTCTCCAAATCAGCCTCCTCCTCTATATAGAGGTGGACGCCAGTATCGTGGTTCCGAGGCTCGAATTTTTAGGTAGCAAATTACCGTCTCACTGCAGCAGCACAGCGGGCTATTGACGACGGTCTGGGATCAATCCCGAAAGGAAAGATCCAAAGACAACGCGTCGCAATTCTGAATCACGGTTGGATGACGAGGTCAACACCTGAGTTGGCACCCCACTCTGCAAACTTCCACACCACGCCAACGTGAGGACATTAGATGCCACGACAGATTTAACGTGCATCATGACCCGTGTGCATAAGCTCCAACAAGACCTAGGGAAATTGTTTGCACTATAATGTGCAGTTTAAGTTATTTTATTTCCAATGCGCCGCCTGAAATCGTGGTCAAAACCAACTACTAGCCCTGGATAAATACACCCAGGTTTAGTTGGAGGAATCGTCTACGTCTCGCAGGTTGCCAGCGTTGTGGGCAAACCACTGAACTACTCTTAAGCTGTATTCAAATAGGAAGCGCAAGGCGCAAAGCGACACGAGCAAACCAATCAGAGGAGCCTGCAGTTTCTCTTCAAGTTGAAATCATTTCAACTTGATTGGTCTGAGCATGTCGCTTTGCGTTTTCCGTATGAGGTTGGTAGGTAATTAACGTCGCACTGGAGCAACACAACGGGTTATTGGCGACGGTCCGGGATCAATCTCGAAGGGAAAAAACTGAGGACACATAATTTTGAATCACGGTCAGATGATGAGGGGAACACCTGGGCTGGCACCTCACTTTCTCCATGCTTCCGCATCACGCCAACGCGGACATTTGAGGCCACGAGACTTAATGTGCACCAGCCCCCTTTGTACACAACGGTCTTTGGTTGGATTCGAACTCGCAACCCTCCGGTTGCTAATCCGTTGCTCTTCCAACTGGGCAACCGCGGTCACTTCATTCGGAATTTTAGTCACGATTGTGTAACGAAAGTTTAATACTCACAGGATTGAATACCAGCGACTGATAGTTTGTCTTAATATCGTGATAATCATACGTGTATTCAGGAAATAATTGCGGAGGGATCCAATCTTCTACTATCCCAATCGAAAGACTGCAATGCTAAATTGACTACTTTTTGATTTTTCGACTGTTCAGACATATCCATGTGTATTTTACCTGTGCTGCGATTAAACTAGCTTCAATGTTTATTTTTGATTGTTTTAGACTATTTCGGGCAGGGCATCCCTACGGCAATTCCTCTGAAAGCGGGCTTGGTCTCTCATGACTAGGCGGAGACTAGATTTTCTCGTCTTGTCCTATCCTTTCCATTCAGACCGTCACATAGGATTCTTCGCTTAATTTAGCAATCGATCGAACTGCTAGAGTACAAAATGGGCATTTCGTAAAGATATATTTGAGTAATTTCAAACCTGTCCACGATTTCTCTATTTGACAGATAAAAACGAGGGCTGTCACAGCCGAAGCACTAGTGAAATAGTAGCATCAATTTTTAAAAATAGTAGCAAAAATCTCTTCTTAAATCCTGATTGAGTAGCAATTTTAGTTGCTCATATATAAAATGAATCGGTTACAGCCCAAAACGCGCAAATCAAGAATGAAACACAGACGTTGAAGTAGTAGCAAAAATCTCTTCTTAAATCCTAATTGAGTAGCAATTTTAGTTGCTCATATATAAAATGAATCGGCTACAGCCCAAAACGCGCAAATCAAGAATGAAACACAGACGTTGAAGATCTCGCTAAGAAATATTTAAATTTTGAAATTAAAAAACTAAATATTTTTGAATAAGGTTTTCATGACAATCTAGTAACCACAGAATCCGATGTTTTCCTTCCGTGGTTGCCACGGCTTGGCACCAAAACTTCGAAATCGGTGTCCCTTGGAAAATTTTCTCACGAAAATTCTGAAAAATATTTTTTTCCAACGGCTAATAGTTAAAAGAAAGGACTAAATTTTCGTTGACGTTTGGCGAATTTTCAAAACAAGTCGCCAAAATTTTGAAAATACAGTGCAACTTGGATAAAACGAACGTCTCTAATTCGAAATCGTCGTTAATTCAAAGATTTCTCTTAGTCCCTTGAACTTCTCATTAAATCAATGTTAAAAAATCGTGGATAATTCGAAGTTCAACTTCCTTAATTCGAAGTTTTTTTATAAACACTTTCGAACCATAACGACTTTTCGGCCTTTCATCGTTACGAAATCATCGCCGGAATACCGCCACCTGTTCGACACGTGAAAGCTGAAATCCCCTTCCCGCAACCTGTTCAACACTTAACAGCTGAGACCCCCCTTCCCACCACCTGTTACGTAAGCTACAGTACATGTAATATGTACTGTAGCTTACGTAATGTAAATCTTATTTTGTTTACATACATATAATGTTTAAGTCTTTCATACCATGATCTTTCTGAATAAATATTTACTTATTGACAGAATAATCTTTTCAAGCATTCAGTGGACCTGAAATTAAAGTTAAAAGATGTAACTTTTTTAATTCGAAGTTTTGGATAATTCGAATTGTTTTAGTGGTCCCTTCAGCTTCGAATTATCCAAGTTGCACTGTAATAGCTTTCGCGATGATTTTTTGCTTAAGGATACCCCTAGTCGCCAAGGTTGAAAAAAAAATAGCAAAAGTTGCCTTTTCGTCTCCTGTGGCAGCCCTGAAATACCCATTCCAAAGGATTTAGCATGTACAACGCACAGTAAAAATCTGAAGGCATAAGCTATACTGTCTAGATTAGTTCAAAATGGAAAAATATACTTAGCTTGGCTCAATTTTAAATATAGAGGTTAAAAAATAGTAGCAAAGTGTTGCTTGTGGCAGCATTGCAAAACTTCGAATCACATTAATTACGGTAACCATTTTGTAATATCAGTCATATTTCCTGCGCTGCACGGGCCTGCCCCTGATATAAGTGGACTTTAAACTATAGTCTAATCAACTGTCGTGCATCAAAAAATGAACACAGGTCCACTATACATTAATCGAAATCCAGAAGCTCAAGAATCACGTTCTTGAGCTTCTGAACACTTCGCCAACAGATTTCGTAAATTGACTTCCCAAAATCACTGCATGCAAAACACTCAACCATCTCCAACTGCTTAATGCTCTAGTAGAACATTAAACAGTTGGCTGAGCATATTTATTCACTCAAAACACCGAAAACGAAATCAAATAAACAAATGACTGCCCGAAAGTATTATTTCCCGAGGCAGGTAGATACTTAATTAACGTCGCACTGGAGCAACACAACGGGCAATGGTCTGAGATTTATCCCGAAGGGAAAGTTTCGAGGACAACGCCTCGTTATTTTGAATCCCGGTCAGATGGCGAGGTCACACCTGAGCTGGCACCCTACTCTCCAAACTTCCACACCACGCCAACATGAGGACATTTGAGGCAGATTTAACGTGCACCAGCCCTCGTGTACTCTTTGGCTGGACCCAATCTCGTCTCGAACTCGTAGCCCGGTTGGAAGAGCAAGGGATTAGCAACCGGAGGGTTGCGAGTTCGAATCCAACCAAAGACCGTCGTGTGCAAAGCGGGCTGGTGCTCTTAAAATCTGTCATGGCTCAAATATCCTCACGTTGGCGTGGTGTGGAAGTTTGGAGCTCAGTTGTGACCTCGCCATCTGACCGTGGTTCGAAATTACGTGGCGTTGTCCTCGGTCTTTCCCTTCGGGTTTTTTCCCGACTGTCGCCAATAGCCCGTTGTGCTGCTCCAAGTGCAACGTTAATTAAAGTACCTACCATCCAACTGGGCTACCGCTGCCCCTGCAAGGCGACTGTGCAGTATCCACATTCAGAATCTCAAGAAACACGTTCTGCTACACTTCGCCAACAGATTTCGCAAATTGACTTCTTAAATCGATGCCCGAAAACACTCAAACCATCTCCAATTGCTTAATGTTCGAGTAGAACAGGATCCACGGCATATTTGATCACTCAAAACATCGAAAACGGTATTAAATAAAAAAGATAAGTGTCCGATAAGTACAAAGGCATTGTGACATAAAAGCGAGATAAACCAGGAAAGGTATTTTTTCTCGGGCAAGCGCGATATTTATTTTCCTGCGGGCGTAAGCCAAGAAGCGGTCAAGGAAATGCCTGTCATCTGCCCGCAGAGTCGATTACGCCAAAGCGGGCTCAATTATTCACAAAAATGTCTCCGGCCTCGTGAGATTTCGGCCACCTCATTACGATCTCGGATAGGAATTTCGGTAAGGCCGATTTTCTCCCCTTCTTCGTTTCGCGGACGCTAATTGAGGGTATTAATGCAGATTGGGAAACGCCGAGTATACGTATCTTGGGTGAAAGCGGTCGTTAGGAATCTCTGACGCCGGGCGTGTTCAGTTTGATATACGCCATACCGAATACGGGTGAGCTTGATTGGAATTGTTTGACATTAATACTTGTCATTTGGTGCATTTCTAGAAATATCAATTAGCAGATAATTGTTGGGTGAAGAAATAATAAGCAGAACGGTAGCTGTTTGATAAAACTTGTTATTGATGTTCGCTCTGTGGTCCTTTTTTTCTACACGAGGGCCATCTGGACTGGACCTACGGGTTTAAAAAGGAAACTTGTTTTTGATGCAATTGCAGTTATGCTGATGATTATGAATTGAAAGAAAGGTTATTTTATGGTTATCCTACACATTTTTGAGGGGGAAATCGGCAGCAGATCGATTAGGCGTAGAATACGTCGCGTGGTTGTACGGTGGGTATTAGAAATGAGCGAATGCGAAGTTTAGGTTTCGAGATTTATTTAATTTTATTTTTGCTACTTACAGAAATCTTGTATAGATGTGTTTTGAGAGTATCCTCACTTATTCCGGTTCTTTTATACCTAGGACATTTTGGATAGGTTCAATTCATTGACATTCTTGTTTGAGTTTGTGGTAGGCTTGGACCTTTTTTAAATTAAGATATTGAGACATTTCGGAAAGTTCTCAAGTTTTCTCGCAAATTTTTGGGACAGATTTTTATCGAGGGACCCAGTATACTGCAACGAAATGATAGACGTAATTCTTCGACAAAGGCCAAATAGTTTGTAGGTTTTATGATCGTAATCATTGAGGGATTATCAGTGTAAACAAGCAAAGCACTGGAAGACGAAGATTTAACTTTCGGTTTCCCAATTCGGGAATACGTACAGGAAGGTAACCATAGACTTGCAACTTTCCTTAAGGATATACCTTTAAAATGCCATTTTCACCCAAAATTCACATTTTTCAAATTTTACATATTACACAACTCTAGCTCTTCAAATCACTTCTGATTTTATTTTTACGACCATTAGAATTTAAAAAAATATTGACATCTATATTTGACATGGGGGTTTATATATTTTTTTTAGCTTTGTAACGCATCAGCCCCTTAACGTGTATCTCAGCGATATGCGCCTTGATTGGCGATGGCGGACCACGTGACACACTCTCCGCGAAAGAGAATGAACCATTTTTCTCTAGTTGTTTCCCAAGGCGAGCGTAGAACTGACGCGCTGAAGTTTTGTTCCCCCGAGATGTTACTTTTTATGTTTGTTTATTCTTGTAATTGTTTTGTCTTGTGCATAATGTTAATTAAAATTGTTCTTTTGGCCAATTCTTGCATTAGTCATTGGACTCAGCTCTAAAGCTTTTTCTCGAAATGCAATTTTTGTTAAGCGTTACTCTCCGCAAAATACGATACCTCAGCATGCATCAATTAAATTCTTTTTGAAATTTTTATAGTTCTAAAGATTATAAAGCAGTTTGAACTATTATTAAGAAATATGCATTTAAAAAAAATTGGTCAGGATGCAAACCTGAATATTTTTTGCATTTTGCTCTTTTTTTTCATGTTTTTTTTCAGGGATGACTGACGTTAAAGTCCACAATTAATTGAAATATAACAATGTAGTAATGATTTTAATACCCGAATCGATGTTTTTAGAAGATAATTCACTTTACATACTAGAAAAGTGTCAATTATATTTTTAAATATGACGTTTAGCGTAAATGGTGTTTTTGGTTGTTTTTTTACGCTTTTTACTCCATTTTTATAAAAGAAATAAACTTTAAATACAATATTTTCTACCATAAAATGCTTTTTATAGTAGAAACGAATAACAAAATCCATAAAAAATCCTAAGTTCCGTGATAATTTAAAAAATTGCCAACGAAGGTGGCCACTTCCTTAAAGAGCGAATGGTTACAACAGCTTCTAGCGAATCCATCGCAATTGAAAATAAATAAAAGCTCAAAATATCATCGAGATCAGTAAATAATAGGAAACTGAAAAGCAGACATCGCGATGTCTATAACCCGGGTCAATCTGAATCCAGAGGGAACTCACTAAAAAAAGAAGCCGCGCTTATGAGAAATAGCCTTGTTCGTCTTAAAAACTTGCACACTGCCTCAATCTAAAGCTTTCCGTTTCAATGCACCTGAATCCACATTCTTCAGTTTCCACTGGATTTAGATTGACCCGGATTCTGTTGGTGTGAAGGGAGGGGTTGGTCTTATAGGGATTATGTCCCTCATTAGGTTGGTTGGGTTTTATGGCGCAAGGGCCATTTTGACCAAGGTGCTCCAAACGACGTCGATGGACATGCACACACAAGGAACGCTTTACTGACACAGAAGAGAAGAAATACACCCAAGGGGAAATCGAACCTGCGCCGCCTAACTCGCAGTGAGCAAAACCAATTAGCAACGGCGGCCCCGTTTCTTATGAGCCGAAAAACGAAAATTGTTTGTGACTAAATCATCCTAGTTTTGAACACATTTAAGAGACACCATCGAAACAATCGGCAACAAGGAAGACGCTTTGCATACGCTGTCTTTGAATTCGAGCGATTCTTTGCCAGGTACCAAAACCGATACTCACGGAAATCATTTGTTTCCAATGTAAGGCGATTCACGATGATGGATCACCTCTCACTTGCAGGGAAGCAGAAACAAAAGAGCCCACACTTCTCTCTTGCGGAGGGAATTGTAGGATGATTAGGTTAACCAAGTAGTGCCCGAAACAATGCAAACAAACGCCGTTGTCTCTCTCTTTGGAGATGGCTGGTAATTCGATGCGAGACAGTTTCCCAATTAGCTCAGAAACGCCAATGCATCATCCTTTCAGGAACCGGAGTTCCACCAATGTTCGAGAAACACGAAGGTGTGGTACTCAAAGGGTTTGTAATTTTTTTTATAAACCGCAATCGTTCTTTTGCCGGGGGCGAGCGAATGGTTACAACGGCTTCTTACGATTGAAAAGAAATAAAAATTCAAAATATCATCGACGTCTGTAAATAATGGGAAATTGAAAAGAGACGCTGTAAAAAAATAAATTGCTTGGTATAGTAAAGTATCATGTAAAACAATTTCGTGTCTTACCGCAGTTTGTGTCACGATCTAAAATTCGAGCTGCAGAAAGTGTTGATAAATCATTATTTTAACCTATTTAAAGAGCTCGTAGCAGACGAGTGTAACTTCAGTCCACCGAAAAATACTTCATGGTTGAGATTCAATTCACTGCAATTCAACCACTACATATCGTCCTGTTAGAGCAAGAACTCATTAACTGACAAAAAAACGAATTTTACAATTTAGACGTTCAAAGGTAGGTAGATTAACGTCGCACTGGAGCAACAAAACGGGCTATTGTTCCGGGATCAATTCCGAAGGGAAAGAACCGAGGACAACACCACGTAACTTTGAACCACGGTCTGATGATGAGGTCAACACCTGAGCTGGCACCTGACTCTAAACTTCCACACCACATCAGCGTGAGGACATTTGAGGCCACGGCAGATTGAACGTGGACCAGCCCCCACAAAACGACGGTATTTTGGTTGGATCCAGTTTCGAACTTGCATTCCTCCAGTTGCTAATCAGCGACTCTAACAAGTGGTCATCCACGGCCCCATGAAAAGTTTGGGAAGAAGGGAATAATGAACTTGTCTAAAAAATGGGGTAGAAGATTGTGGAACAAAGCAGTCAATACGTTTTACAATAGACATGTGATAATGAAACTTTTGTTTACTTGAAAACTGAACGGACTTTTAGGCCAACCCAATACAGCAATGGCTTATGGAGTGAACTGCAACGTCATTCATGCGAAACCTTTACGGCAACCACCTGATCTTGAACTGAAGTGAATTTATTTCCCGTTAAAATTACTTTCATATCTCATTGTTTGGGAATTTGAAGAAAACATTTATCTTAGCTTGTCACATAAGATCGATTGGTGCATAATCTACATCGCATTCGACAATGGCAAAACCCTTTTTGAATTATAGTGGAAGTATTACAGGTATTCTTTTCTTTAATAAAATGGGTATTTAACTCCAATTATCCACTCAGAGAGCCCATCCCCTCACACAAGTACCGGAACTCGATAAATTACCTATGCACCTAGCACCATAAAACCCAACAATCAATCAATCGATAAATTATGTTTAACAGGTTTACAGGTGTGGTTGGTTTAAAATGAGAGCTTATGGGTTTAAGAAAAATTTTCATTAGTCCTGAACTTGATAACACGCAAACAGTACTAAATGTGCAAAGCGGGTTTTTACTTAAAAAAGCACTTTAGAAACGCTATATTCTAAAATGATATAACAGTTCTTAAAGGATTTAAGAAGTTCAGATTTCATGACTCATACAATCAGAAAACAAAATGCTACGCCAAGAGGTAGGTATTTTAATTACTGAAGAAACACAATGCTATGCTATGCCGAGGAAGGAGCTGACTTAAATTTGACAAATTTAAAATTGAAATTTAGATTAACTGTTAAGAATTAGATATTTTATCGATAGAAACATCATTTCGTTGATTGAAGCGGCAAAAATATTTGTAGAAATCGTATTTGAAAAACAAACCGACGTCAAGTTCAGAACTGCGGCGATACAGGAAACAAGTATCGTCGCAAAAACGCTACCGGAAGCTATAATTAGCTTGACAAAAATGCCTCTCTCCTAGGAAGGTATGGTATTTGGTATTTTTAATTAACGTCACACTAGAACAACACAACGGGCTATTGACGGTCCGGGATCAATCCGAAAGGGAAAGATCCGAGGACGACACAACGTAATTTTGAACCACGGTCATATGACGAGGCAACACCTGAACTGGCACCCCACTCTCCGAACTTCCACACCACGCCAACGTGAGGACATTTGAGGCCACGACAGATTTAACTTGCAGCAGCCCCCCCCCCCTATGTACATGACGGTCTTTGGCTGGATTCGAACACGCAACCCTCCGGTTGCTGATCCGTTACTTTTCCAACCAGGCCACCGCGGACCCCCTCCTAGGAAGGAAAGTCAGATTGAAAGTAGGTAGTTGAATTTACGTCGCACTAGAGCAACACAACGGGCTATTGGCGACGGTCCCGAAGGGAAAGATCCGCGGGTAACACCTCGTCACTTTGAAACACGGTCAGATGGCAAGGTCAACACCTGAGCTAGCACCCCACTCTCCAAACTTTCACACCACGCCAAATGGAAGACATGAGTCCACGACAGATTGAACGTGCATTAGTCCCCACGTAGACGAAGGTCTTTGGTTGGACCTAGTTTCGAATTGGTACCCCTCCGGTTGCTAGCCCGCGACTCTACCAACTGGATTGCCGCAGCACAAGATTGCAGCTGGAAAAACTAGATTTCCTTTCATATCACTCAACTTGCCTTTTTACTGCTTCAACTCTATTTCCACATAAACAAGTTTAAGGTGAAAGCATTATATTCTTTTCTGCTCGAATTTTCACAAAACACCAAATCATAAATCGCCTCATAAACCAGAAACTTTACAAAGAATGTAGCTTGAGCAACACTCGTCCTTAATTATTCATCCGAAGGACAACACACTTGGTTTAGTTAAACACATATTGAAAGCGAGCGGTTTCTATGAATGCGAATCCAACAAGGACGATTCAAACATTCAGCCCGAAATCAGTCAACAAAAGGCTCAACAGAAACGATACGATTACCTTCCTCTACGGCCCTGGAAAAACATCCATCCTCAATTGGGAAACGTTATTAATATTCATAGCAAATAAATTCTTTAAAAATGGATAGTAGGTAGTTAATTAACGTCGCACTGGAGCAACAGAATGGGCTGTTGGCTACGAAAAAAAAAACCTCGTATTTTTGAAAGACGGTCAGTTGACGATGTCGACACCCGCGCTGGCACCCCACTCTCCAAACTTCCACACCACGCCAACGTGAGGATACGACAGATCGAATGTGCACCAGCCCTCCCGCACACGACGGTCTTTAGTTGGATCGAGTTTCGAACTGGTAACCCTCCGGTTGTTAATAAGCGTCTCTACTAACTGGGATGCGGTAGGCCCAGATCGCAGCAAGTAGAATTAGAACTACTGCGTTCGTATCACTACTTGCATTTTTACTGCTTCAACTCCATTTTCACATACACGAGTAAGTGGTGTAGGTAGGTATTTAATTAACGTCGCACTGGAGGCTATTGACGACGGTCCGGGATCAAACCCAAAGAGAAAGACACCACGTAATTTTGAACCACGGTCAGATGACGAGGTCACACCTAAAGACCATCCAACCAAATCTGTCGTGGCCTCAAATGTCCTCACGTTGGCGTGGTGTGGAAGTTTGGAGAGTGCCAGCTCAGGTGTTGACCTCGTCATCCGACCGTGATTCTAAATTACGTGGTGTTGTCTTCGGGTCTTTCCCTTTGCAACTGATCCCGGACCGTCGCCAACCCATTGTGTTGCTCCAGTACGATGTTAATTAAAATACCTACTAGCTCGATTTTTCACAAAACACCAAACCGCCTCTAAACCAGAAACTTCACAAAGAATGTAGCTTGAGCAACCGTCGTTATCAACTATTCACCCGAAGGACACACTTTAGTTAAACACAAATTGAAAGCGAGCGGCTTCCCTGAATACCAATCCAACAAGGACGATTCCAACATTTAACCCGAAATCAGTCAACAAAAAGGATGCGATTACCTTCTTTCACGGCACTGAAAAAATACCCATCCTCGATTGGGGAAACGTTATTAATATTTATAGCAAATAAATTCTTATTAAATGGAAGAAGCTTCGTAATCACTTTGACCTTTTTTGGTTTGCGAAACCTCCGCAGGTTTGTGAGGGAGGCTTCTGCAGGGGTGTGTCCCAGGCTCATTTTGAGACATCTCTTGGGGGATGGCGGTGGCAGTCTTTAATTAAACTGACTGCCGGCCTCGTTGTGGGAACATGAGGAGGGTGGACAAAAGAGGTTAACGGAGATTGTTTGGTTACGAATGGTGAGATTTGGTTCGTAGAAGGAAGAGCCGGTACCAGCGGTGGAATTTTCGAGGGAGAGGACGAGAATGGGAATTGGCGAATATCCTTGAGAGTGTTGGTGAGGAATAATTACGCATCCAAGAAAAAAAAATTGGGTATGACCGTAAGTTAATTTTGAGTGCGCTTCTTTATGGGCTTGTTTGTGTGGGAGTAAATCTCGTTTCGTTAGATGTCTTGTTTGGAAGAAAACGGGTTTGAACCTCTTGTGTGTGATACTTTCAAGGATTGGTTGGTTGTTTTGGGGTTTTACGGCGCAAGGGTCATATTTAGCCAAGCTGCACCAAACATGAGACAACGTCGGGTAAAAAATGCGAAAGGAAAAAGAGGGTAGGTACAAAGGAATTAGAAAGTTAACGTCGCACTGGAGCAACACAAAGGGCTATTCGGGATCAAATTCGAAGGGAATTTGTAACGTAACGAACATAACGTAATTTGGGACCACGGTCAGATGATGAGGTCAACACCTGAGCTTTCACCCCACTCTCCAAAATTCCACACCACGCCAACGTGAGGACATTTGAAGCCACAACAGATTCAACATGCACCAGCCCCCTTTGTACACGGCGGTTTTGATTGGATACGAACTCGCAATCCTCTCAGGTTGCTAATTCAACACTTCCAACCGGGCTTCCGTGGTCCGGTAGAGGGATTGGGAATAGAGTAGTGGAATGAAAGCAGGAAAAGATCGCTTGCGTAGCCCGGAAGCGCGACTCCCCGTGTTTACTAGACAGTTAACCCCATGGGAAAGGAAAAGATCACTAGAGTACCTCGGGGCCCTGACACCAGTACATACCTAAAGGAGATGTGCCCCAGAGGGATCTGAGCCATCCAAGATTCCATTGAAACGCTTTTCAAACCGAATAAACCGGTTTTCGTACGTGCGAACATGTATATTAAACAAGGTGTAGGAAAAAGTTGAAGTCAAATTACTTTTCTATAAATTTTAGGAAATTTGATAAGTGTTTTAGGAAACCTTATCGCTCTCTAAAGACCTTAACACTATTTTAAAATTAAAGCTGATGTTAAATTAAGGTAGGAAGGTTACGGGCCATTGGCGACGGTCCTGGATCACCCCGGAAGTGAAAGATCGGAGGTCAACGCCTCGTCATTTTGAACCATAGTCAGATGACGAGGTCAACACTCACCCCACACGGCCAACGTGAGGGCATTTGATGGCTACGACAGATTTTACGTGGATCAGCCCCACTCACATGACGATCCACGGTTGGACCTAGTTTCGAATTCGCTACTCTCCCAACCGGACTACCGCGGCTCTGTTAAATTAAGGAAACTTAATTTCAAGATGCAATTACAAGGCAAAACAATAGAGGTGAGGGAGCGAGACACAAGTCGACAGGTGATGCAAGCACTGCGATGACAGTCCATCCGTGGTAACATACTTCAGGTTGTGCAATCGCGTATGTTCTGCTGAATGCCAGAATTGAATTCTTTTTTTTTGCGATTGTCAGAGTTAATCTCAAGAGTTCGTGCCTGGCGCGTTGGCATTCGAGTCACGTGGTTTCGAACGAGTCTATTCCTTAGATTAGGGAGCAGGTTAAACGTAAACAATACTTTTCCAGGATTAGCTCGATCAGCACGGATTCGGGCTCAAAGGGTTCACCATTCAGCGATAGTAGCGATTACGAGGTGGCGAAATAAAACAAACACCAATGATGTTATACGTGATTTTTTTTTCGGATTGAAGCCCTTTCCCTCCGACGAGCTTACCACCTTTCTAGAAGTGGACTGGCCGCAGGTCATGTGCCTTCTCTCCAGAATCGGACTTTACTAGTTTAGACAATTCTGGACATTCTTCTGACTACAATTGCGAGATTCTCCATCCAGGCACTGAGGAATGTTGGCCGGAAATAACCATTTGATCCCGAGGGACGTTGGCGGGGGGTGTCCTTGAGCGATCATCCGGGTGATGACCGAAAGGAGAACGATGGGGGTGAGGAGAGGACTCGAATTTTGGACAACGATCAGGTAGGACGTAGTGAGGGTCCTTCGATGTCACGTTCCAAAATGGAACAATCGGTGAATGCCGAACAACAATGCCGAGAATGGTACAATCGGTTCCCCGATTGTACCATTCTCGGCAAGGTTTCGACACTTCCGGGATACTCGATCCTGCTCTTCTGAGAAAACTGGTCATGTTAAATCACTTAGGTCTCCAGATTGACTCATTTTGCTAATGAAACACCTCCTGACTGCATATCCTCAGTCATGACTACAGACGGACTTGCACTAGTTGTTTGACCATTGGATCCTCTAGAATCTAGTATAACGGTATAAACTGCAAAAAGCATTCATCAAATTCTACTCTGCAATAAAGGATAGGAGAAAAATACTCCTGATGACAGAAATGTTTAAAAATATTTTACCTTGAAAGAAAATAAGTTTTAACTCTTCTCAATCATTTAAAATACTGTATGCTACTACCTAAAACTAGACGTGATATGATCTGCATAAATTGTCTTATGCTACTCTTTCATTTTAGAAAATCCCTGATAACTGTACCAAAATCAAAATTAAATCCCACATGCACTTTTTAATTTAAAATCACTATTATTGTCATTTAAGCAAATCCTTGATATACAGATCCTAATACTGTGATCTTTGAATATTATGTTCCTATATCAGACAGTGGGCAAATGCTTTTACGCCCTGATAATGGGTTCCTCAGATGAATGTTAGCGCCACTTTTAAATTGGCGTAACTTTCCATGTGTTCGGCAAGTGACGAGAATTTCGCCAACTTGTAAATGTCTGATCTCTTGATGCGATAGAAGCATTCCTCTTCGTGAACCCCCGAGTATTTAGGATAGTACAGTAATTTAGAATCAGCGTTTGTCAAATATACTTACAGTCTACATTCCGCTAATTTTTGCGTGAGCCATGACACTTGGACTGCAAAGAGCATTCAGCAAATTCTAAAATCTGCAATAGGTGGTAGGGAAAAATTCCTAAATTGCTGTTACAACCCTCTATACTTTCCAATTCAGCTTTGGGGCCACGGTGGCCCGGTTGGAAGAATAACGGACTAGCAACCGAAGGGTTGCGAGTTCGAATCCAGCCAAACACCGTCGTGTACAAAGGGGGCTGGTGCACGTTAAATCTGTCGTGGCCTCAAATGTCCTCACGTTGGCGTGGTGTGGAAGTTTGGAGAGTGGGGTGCCAGCTCAGGTGTTGCCTCGTCATCTGACCGTGGTTCAAAATTACGTGGTGTTGTCCTCGGATCTTTCCCTTTGGGATTGATCCCGGACCGTCACCAATAGCCCGTTGTGTTGCTCCAGTGTGACGTTAATTGAAATACTCCATACTCCCTACTCCCAATTCAGCTTTGAACTAAACTCTTTAAAATAATTATTTTTTCGTTTTTCAATTGTCATTGGCACAAAATGAAACTCAACGCGTGCTAGTTCACTATTTCGGATTTCACATCATAAAGAATTGATTTTAAATCAAACATTCGAAAACTGGTCTCTTTATAAACGAGAAATATTGCAAATGTTTCTTGGTCACAAAAAAATAGTTTAAATATATTTTACAAAACTTTTATTACTAATTTACTGAATGCTTATGATCTGACTTATGACAAATACTGTATATTTGTTAGAACACTTTTGGTCGAAGGCTGTCTATTGATTGTAAGAAATTGCCAACTGAAATATTTTCAAATCATTTTAATGTAATTTCATCCTGTAAAGATGCAGTAGCTAAAAGCTAACTTACCAGCAAAAATTTATCGACATTAAAAATATGCTGTAATGAGAAGGTCTTAAAATAGACAAAAAAAATCACATACCTCACAATTTCAACATTATCCAAAGCCCACTGATCATAGCCTCGGCCTTCATGGAAGGGTTGCCACCACCTGAAGCGAACTCCATACACCTTGGCTACTTCTGGAATTTCATACACTAAGCGCCTTGGCTATGAAATAAACCCATTAACAATTGTAAATTAAAAGTGGAAATAAAATTTAATGTTTGCTACATATTTCTGCATACATTAGTACTTTATTTCATTTGCACTTTTCTTTTTTTACTTCTTTTAACCCCTTCAAACACAGAATACCATGGTCAACTGGGTGAAGTACTGGCTAACATTTCTATTCAATTAACAGTTAAATGTATTCAAACATTTTACGCTCTTGGTCGACAGATGTCCGTGGTACAGAGCACCTGCCGCGTGGTTACCTGAAGAAACCACTAAACAATTAGCCTATGAAGTTTATTGTATGGTTTGGAAGTGAAACCTCTTCACTTGAAAGGGTTAAACAATAGTAAAATTAAAAAGAGCAAATAATTTTTGTTACAAAAATCTGAATTCAAAATTAATAAGAATGGCACATCTTTATACTAATTAAGCACATTGACTATGTAGCTAAGTTCCTAAACAAACAATTTACAATTACAAAACTAGCAATAGGCACACCAAATTTGTATATTAAAATATAACAATATTCTAATACAGAGGCAAGAAAAGTTAAAAGAAATTATCTTAAAAATACACACACCACACACACATCTTATCTTATAATCTTAAAACATTGATCTATCATCTGCGTACCACAAGAACTGCTCACTCTAACCAGTCTGGGTGGTGGCTGTTGCTATAGGAACAGGACTCGCTCATTTTGCGTAGGGGTGACTTTGGTAAAAATAATTCATTTTTAACTTGTCAATAAGTGCCCCATGTGACAAACTTGAATACATTCCTTCAAGCATCCCCTGTGGAAAATGGGATGAACTCTGTTTCTACAGCAAGACAGGTGTAGGCTTTGTGGTTGGGTTTTATGGCACAAGGGCTATATTTGACGAACCTATACCAAACACAAGACAGCAGCAAGGGATGAAAAAAACCAGAAGGGTAGACGCGAGGGTAAAACAGAAGGGTGGACAGATCACTAGAGTACCTTGTGGTTGAGATGCCAGTATGCAGACTTTGTGGTATGAGCAATTCCTGTGGTAAACAGACCGTACCTCAAACTTATTACTGGGAAGAAACCACCACATAACTATACTTTAATAGGAGGAATTGCAAAAGTACATCACACAAGATTGACAAATCGAATCCTTTACCTTTTTGAAATCCATGGCAGAGTGCAAGGCAATGAACTCCCAAGAGATACCATCGTTAATACTGTACTGAAGAATGACAGATTTGTCAGATGAAGACGGATGCTGCAGATTGATGTGGCACTGGGAGAAGCCTTCTTCGGTGCCAATACGCAGCACAAACATGAGTTTGCTGGAAGGGAAAATTATTTCTTGAATTCAACAGGGCAAGGTAGGTATTTGTCGCACTGGAGCAACACAACGGGCTATTGACGACAGTCCGGGTTCAAACCCGAAGGGAGAGATCCGAGGTCAACACCAATTTTGAACCATGGTCAGATAACGAGGTCACACCTGTGCTGGCACCCCCTCTCCAAACTTCCACACCACGCCGAGAACATTTGAGGCCACGACAGATTTAACAAGCACCACGATGGCCTTTGGTTGGATTCGAACTCGCAACCCTGCGGTTGCTAATCCGTTACTCTTCCAACCTCAATAGTGCAAGAACATACCAATACTCTAAAAATGAGATTTTAATATTTATTTTTATGGAATATTTCCCAAGCCAAATCACTTAAATAGGGTTGGATGTACTGGATTTTGAATGATTTGGCCTTGATTAAATGCTTTTTTGAATGACATTTTTACTGTTTCAAGGCTGCAAGAGCTTGCGAAATAGTAGCCATTAAGTTTTTTAAATGGTAGCAAGTCTCTTAAACCTTATTTTAGTAGCAATTTTCGTTGCTCAGTTAGAAAATGAATCAGCCAAAACACAAAATGTGCTGATTAAGTATGAAACAGAGATTGAAGATCACAGCCAGAAATTTGAATTTTAAAATTACAAAGCAAAATATTTTTCATGTCAATCTAGCAACCAGATTCCGATGGGTTTTTTCCATGGTTGCCACGGCTTGACGCCAAAACTTTGAAATTGGCGTCCCTTGGAAAATTTTCTCCGTAAAGAAAATTCCGAAAAATATTTTTCTGTCCAATATTACTTTAAAAAGGGACTAAATTTTCATTGATCTTTGTAGAATTTTCAAAACCAGTCGCCAAAACTTTCGAAAAGTCGCCTAAACTTTGAAAATAGTAGGTTTCGAGAGGATTTTACTTAAAGATAACCCTAGTCGCCAAAGTTGGAAAATAGTAGCAAAACTCACCTTTTAGTCGCCTGTGTCAGCCGTGCAAGTACCTAAATAGGTAACAAAATCTTATCCTTGTATAATTAGGAATCAGAGATGATTTTCCTGAATTTTTTCTCAATAATAAAAACCCATTTGTGCTTTGCTTCGTCAGTGGGAATCAACATTACCACCTTCACAAAGTGTTGGATTGGTCATTCTGGCAGATATGATTGACTGCCAAGTTCCCAAGACCAATTACCAAAAACTACTTTGAAGCATAACAAAAGAGAATGGTTCCTAGATGCACAAGACCATTTTGTAAGCATTTATGGACATGTATGTTAACTGAGTTGTGTTATCGTATTACAGGTCCCAAAAATATAGAAACATTCAACAGAGGGTGTTTTAAACATCTGAAAACCAAACTGGGCCTAATCAGTATTTACACCTATTTTTGGCTCATCCCGTACAATACTTGACGAAAGTTTCAGGTAAGAGAACCTACACAGCAAGGTTAATTCAAAATTGAGAGCATGATTAATGGAAACAACCCACGAAAAATAAATAAAAGTAGACTTTCCAAGTAATTCCTGATCATAAGGTCATATATTTGTAAATACTCCATCCCTGTAACAACTATTCGTTGAATATAAATTGAGGATGAGGAAAGATAAATTACCTTGCTAGTGAAGTATCCAGTTCCTTGGTCACTATTTCTCTTCTACCGCATTCTCCCATATACAGATGCTTTCCGCCACCATGGGGAGCTAAAGAACCACATTCCTGACTAATCCAACCTCCTTTCACAACCTCCCACAGATCAGCTGAAAGTCCATTCTCAAAAGAATCTAAGAAGGTCGTGGGCAGTATGCGAGCGGTCATCAGACTTCGTGATGGTTTGCAGTCCGCTCCTACCATTCAAAGAGTATATATATATATATATATATATGATAGAGATCAGTTGCATGTTATTAGGAAATTTGAAACCTGTGCTTGTAA
Organism: Meta bourneti; assembly: GCA_933210815.1. NCBI lineage: Eukaryota > Metazoa > Arthropoda > Arachnida > Araneae > Tetragnathidae > Meta > Meta bourneti. The sequence goes on along the minus strand of OW119923.1, from coordinate 107,473,317 downwards.
AACAGTTAGTAAATACCCATGTGAAAATATTTTTGCATCACAACTGGGTTCTTAATACACGGATATATATGGGTTTTATTTCCTGCACACAGTAGATTCTGTATGCCTGGAGAACCTGGTTAAGGGTTCGAAGAATTTAACTTGGAACATCATTTCACGTTAAATGTTGAAATATTATCATTCCAAGTTAATAAGTTATTTAAATATTTTTATGTGTTGGGCAACTTTTAAACATTTCACACAGTTCAATGTTCCTAATTTTAGCAAGGAAGTGAAAAATATAATTTTCATAAGAAATGAACGATCAAAATGTTTAAAGTTTAAAATATATTTTATTTTTGTTTACATTTTGAAGAATATATAAATGGCTATTGTTTACAGAATTGAAATATGTTATATTGGTAAGTTTCGTAAATACCCGTGATTTCCAATGCACATGTATTCTGAACTGTAAGCTCAGATACATCAATACTGAAGACTACTCATATTAAGATAGGGATTCATAAATGCACCCATATCAATTAATATAATATATACGAGGATTGTTTCCAAAGTTCTGGGAAATGTGTTATAATTTTTTTATCTTGTTAATTTTCGCCTGTATGCTTTATAACTTTTCGATATAATTTCTGTTTGACTGTATGATGCATTTGCTTCATCAGGAAATTATTTTGACCACCTATAAACCTTTTGGGGAGTCTTTTTTATCCACTGGTTTATAGCTCATTTATGTCTTATAGCTTGTTGTCTTGAAATCGCACACCAGTAGGTTTTACAATTCTGGAAACACATGAGTCTCTGGGTAGGTTAGGCATTTTGATTAACGTCGCACTGGAGCAACTCAACAGGCTATTGGCGACAGCCCAGGATCAAACCCAAAGGGAAATGACCCGAGGACAACACCACATAATTTTGAACCACGGTCAGATGATGAGGTCACACCTGAACTGGCACCCCGCTCTCCAAAGTTGTACACCACGCCAACGTGAGGACATTTGAGGCGATGACAGATTTAAGGTGCATCAGCCCCTTTGAACAAAACTATCTTTTGGTTGTATTCGAACTCGCAACCCTTCGGTTGCTAATCCGTTACTCTTCCAAACGGAGTACCGAAGTCCTGATGCCCCTCTTTGCATAGAAAGAAAATATCGGTTGTAACTTTTCTCGTGTGGGTCGTTTTAGCAAAAGAAAGGGAACGCCTGGAAACTCCACAAAACGTTTATTGAATAAACGTTTAAAATCAATGACATAACAAATAATAATCTTTTGTCTTTAGTTCCCTGTCTTTATCTGACCTTTCTTCTACTCCGATCACTCCTAAGCCAAACCCGTCACAGCGTTACCACGTGGTCACTTCTCGCTCTGACCACGTGACACATGCAACTCTGCTTTCCCATCAAGTAAGGGTTGGGTGAAGGTAGATAGCCTAATTAATGTCGCACTGGAGCAAAACAACGGGCTATTGCCGACGTTCCTGGATCAATCCCGAAAGAAGATGCAATGATAACGCCGTCTGTTTGAAATACGGTCAGACGATGAGAACACCTGAGCTGGCACCCCCACTCTCCAAACTTGCACACCACGCCAACATTTAAGGTAACGACAGTTTTGACATGCACCAGCCCAGTGTACACAACGGTCTTTGGCTGGACTGAGTTTCGAACTCGCAACCCTCCGATTGCTAATCAGTTGCTCTTTCAACTGGGCTACGGCGGGCTCAGGTTGGGTGAAGGAGTAGAATATTACACTACAATGGCTCTTTGAATCTTTACAGCATCTTCCATAGTTGCAAAACGAACACGTATAAACACTTTAAAGTATTTGAAAAGCCGCTGAATCGTACTTATCGGCATCGACTAACAGCATTAGAAAAACCAGTCAGGACATATTTGTACCGGAAATTAATAGTCATTGGTTCTGTATTATTCAGCTGGATTGCAATTCCCAGAACTTTGAACACAACATGTGATCCATATATCAAGCCCGAAATGGCTCCAACTTCGGACCAATGCAGTCGTATAATTTTCAGATAAGAGAATTCAAGTATTCGCATTTCAAAAACAAAACGATGAGATGAAATATAAAACAAATGGAATATTTACAAAATTGATAATCAACTTGGTCTGCTTACTATACATGCAAAATATTCGATGTTCTAAAGTTAAAATTCCATAGTTAAAATTAATAATTCCATAGTAAAAATGCCATAGTTAAAATTAATTTTCAGCCCCCTCTGCTTTGAGCGTTTCCATAGTGACCAAAACGAGCGGAACTCCAACTAATTAGAAGTTGAGCCCTTACGTCCTGACCATATATGGAGATCGCTCTCAGCTTGCGAAAACGATTGAGTAATCTAAGAACGAGAAAAGGCTATCAAAAACTGCATTAATGTTACAAGCAGTTGGCATTTTAGAAATAAAATACCTGAAAATCCCAGATCACATTGGCACTTCCCTTTGACACATATGCCCTTCCCATGGCACATGGCAGGGCACGCTTCACCAATGTACACGTCGTCAATGCCCCACGCTGGCAAGTTTCTTGGCTTGGGTATGTTCGTGGGTGTGTCTTGAATCCACCTGAACTGAGTGGTACTGAAACATTTTAAAGTTAAATAAAAAGAATTGAAAATAATTCAATTAAAATAAGAGATTTGAAGCCAGAATCAAACAAGTAAAGAGTGGAAGGAATATTTTCTACACATAATTTTATAGCAATTCAATTTGTAGTCAGGAAAATCATGTACTTTTATATTGAAAATTAAAAATGCAGGTTTTTATTATACTGTTAATATTTTACGAACAAGCTATTTTTAAAATTCTTTTTACGTAAAATTCAAATTAAATTTCAGGCAATAATCTTTTACATACAATTAAAACAATACAATTTTCAAATATTTCTATCATTCATATTTATGCATTTCAACTTTTCTTTTTGCTGCACTTGGAAATTTTAATTACTTTTTATTATTTAAAGTTTTACAATTCCTAAAGATACAAAAATGCTACCTATTTATTCCATGCTCAAAGAATATTTTTATTCAGTGATTTAAAAATTAAAATTGTATAGTTCATTAACAAACGCATCTGGTTAATAATTGCTAATGCTGAAAAAAATCGCACTTTATCAAATATTTTCATGACTGAAATAAACGCACTCAATTTCATCGTTAAATATTTGTGCAGACAATTTCATGACTGAAAACAAATCATACAAATAAAAAAAAGTTTTTATAAAGGTAGGTAGGTATTTTAATTAACGTCACACTGGAGCAACGGGCTATTGGCGACAGTCTGGGATCAATCCCAAAGGGAAAGATTCAAAACCAACACGTAATTTTGAACCACGGTCAGGTGACGAGGCAACACCGGAGCTGGCACCCTACTCTCCAAACTTCCACACCACGCCAACGTGAGTACATTTGAAGCCACGACGGATTTAACGTGCACCAGCCCCGGTGAACACGACGGTCTTTGGCTGGATTCGAACTCGCAACCCTGCGGTTACTAGCCCGTTGCTCTTCCAACCGGGTTACCACAGCCCAAGTTTTTATAAAGAGAAGCTGACAACGAACAGACTTTCTTTCGAAGTATTATTTCCCAATAGGAATTACAAAAAACTTTTAAAAAATACATCAGGCACATGTACAAATATTTAAACCATTGGACGATTGTTTCTAATGCCACGGCTAGGTTCCCAAACCGAAACGACATGGGTATATATTTTACAAAGACTTTCTAAAAAGTTACACATTCAAACCATCAAATTAATAAATATCGCAATACATCATTTCTAACCTGGAAAATGTTTTTTCAGGAAGGTACAGCATCACTAGAGTCCACTTTTTATGCGTGTTCGTTGAGTAAACCGACGAAGTGTGGAATTCATTGGGAGAGCATTCGGAATGAATGGCATTACTGGGGAAGCACGCTCTGTTGACAAGCTCCCAGTTGCCTAGAATGAAAAAGATAGTAGGTATCTTGAAGATTCCTATTTCAAACATAAAAATACAGTAGTTTTCCCCTCTTTGAGCAAAAGAAAAATTAGGGCTTTTTTAAGGCCTATTCAAGCGGTGATGCTGATTCCTCCACGTTGGTGATTTTGGATAGCTGATTTTTCAGTAAATCAAACATCAGCGGAAGCTGCTCCATTCGAGTCTAATCTTCTTTCTAACCCTTTCTTTTGTTAGTTGTTTTGTTAGTATTAGTTTTGTTGAGTTTCTTTTTTAACCCTCCAAGTGGTTTCCACGAGATATCTCGTCCATCAAGATCTGACCAATTTTTCTAATGGTCACTCTCGTCATCAATAATACCGATTGAATTCCAAATGATGAATATTGCGTTTTTTGATGATGAGATCAAGATCAGGTCAGTTTTCCTAATGACGAGATACTGCATCGAGACAACCACCAGGAGGGTTAAACACGAGAAGCAATAATGCAAAACAGTTCTTTTCAGATAATTTTAGATAGCCCACGGTATTATAGAAACCATAATATTAGAAAAGACCTGAATGTGCTCGAACTCCAACAATTTTTCAGTAAACTCTCCCTTAAATTTTTAATCAGCTTGAAAATGTTGATAACGATTCTCTCAATCATATCCCCAGGGTATGGCTTTCATCATCCATCCAACAGAAAGACACAGAGCTATACTAAATTATTAATCTTTTCTTAACTCTTAAACTTCTATAATTTAAGCTCCGTAATTGTACGTCTGCATCTCTCCTCAATAGAAAATGAAATAAACAAAGGGATTCGTTTTGTTTTAATGACAAGCTCCGACATAGGCAAGCAGGAAAAATCTCCACCTTCCCATTATGAAGCAAGCTTCTGAGTACCTCAAACTCCACCTGTCCTTCAAGTCACAACAAGACTCCATAAAAGTTCTGAAAAGCTCACTGCCGTTCTGATAGATATCAACATTCATCGGAGATTGAGGGTTAGGTTCACCAGAAAAAGAAACTACCATTGCCAGTTCTTTTCAGAGTCACTGTCATTCTCTAAACCGCAAGGAATGTTAGTTTCCCGACAGACTTAAAGTTCTTGTCTGATGCTGAAAATATGAGACCAATGCCATAAGATCACTTCATAACTAAGGAAGGCTTTGAAGCACATCTTGTTCGACTGTACTGGAGAAAATTTCTAGAATTATCTTAAAGAAAATTTGTGATTCATCTTCTATAATCCTAGTTTTTTCTAACGTTCATTTCATGCATATTGCTTCACTGGTTTATAGAAGACATCGAGAAATCGGCGTTAATATGCTGGACTCGTGTATCAAGATGTAATTAAGGACTATCCAAGGCATTTTTTAATGATTATTGTTTATATTTAATATATATCACAATGGATTAATCCGTGAATGCAGGGGTGAAGAAACTTTTACGAGTGCTAAGCTTGGGTTTAGTTTTAAGAGCATCGGTTTTATGCCCACGACCTTGGATGATTATTGTTGATATTGCTTTTCAAATTCATTTGAAAATGAAATAAAATAAGCAGTGTTTTTTCAAAACGTTAAGGCTGTCGTAAAACATTTTAAGGACTTTCAGAAAATATTAATGCTTTTAAAAACTAAAATATAAAATCAGGTATTCTTAAGGTCTGTGGGAATCCTGTAATAGAAGCTCGTTTTTACAAACCCCTTGAGACGCGGAAAAGTTTTATAAAAACAGAAAGTCAGTGAAAAAGGAATTGAGGAAAATATTTTAAAACAGTAAGTAGGCTTTATATGAACAAGTATTATTAGTGTAGTCATTTAGAAAATTAAGAGTTCAGTTAATAATAAACAAATATGGAGTTAGCCTAATTTACAAGCAAAATTGCTCATGGAGATTTGAATAATAATTTTTTTTTTGAAATAATGAATTGTGTCAGTTCAGACAAATTTCCAGATTCTCTGGATGGACCAGTATGTTTCTTCTCGCATCATCTATTAGTTTATTATCGTAGCGAAACTTCTTCAATTTCACTTTGACAATCTCCAAGTTAGATTACGATTTTGGGTAACATAATACTGAATTTTTCTCCTTTCGTTTGGTTGACGAAACAGGATGTTCTAATACCTATTTGTTTAGGAATTGGAATGAAAATTAATCTTAGTTCTACATCTGCATGGGTCTAGAAAACTTCATAAAACACTGAGTTTCTCATTGATTGTACAGTGAAACACAAGGTTGTTTTTAGTTTTTATGGAGCAAAGGCCCCATTTGGCCAAGCTGTGCCAAACACAAGACATCAAGTAAGAAATGTCATGAAAGGGAAAGAGAGAGATAGGGAATAGAACAGTGGGATGAGAGCAGAAAAAGATAGCTTAGGTATCCCAGGAGCGCGACCGGTGAAACATAAGGTGATTTAAATTTACCTGAACCAGGTTCTTTGGAGAATTCTAGCCTTATGCTGTTATTTGTCAGGCAGCTGTCAGTGTACTCACCACAACCAATTGCAATCTGGAATTGAAAAAACATTACAATAAAAAATATTATTCTTCAATCTATAAGACTTCACTTATATGTAAAAATTACAATTGTCAGAACTTAAATCAATTTGTCCATGTACTATTTAATAGATTCCCCTCTTCAAATTGTAATAGATAATATTTTATGAATGTAATCAATATTTAGACAATATTTCACAAGGCTATAAACAGATGAAGATGGAACAGTAATTTTTGATGCTAGAGTGAAGTTTGAGCAGAAAAGTCATAGTATCTGTTATTTAAACATGCTTAACAGCCACAAAATTATAAAGGGATAAGCAATATGAAGAATTTTCTACAACATAGAACTATGCACTTTGAATGAGATTAGCTATAATGCAATCTGTATTTTTAACAAAATGCGTGAGTCAGCATTTATGTTTCTAACTTTTATTAGTTTCTGCTCCAAATGCATGCATAATCCATAAGCACTACTAAATTTGCTTTTTGATTCCCCCAGTAGTAAGTGCATATAAAGGAAAAGCTAAGAGATACCTTAAACTGAATCATGAAATCATTCTCGACAATTAGTTCTCTAGTTGTGATTCCTCTTTCATCAATATCAGAATCTTTCTTCCATACCAAGGCTTTGCTTGGGTGATAGCAATAGGAATTTTCCATCTGCATAAATAATAGAGTAATTTACAATACATGTTGTGTTATAACTTTATTTATCAATAAAGACTGAAAAATTAGAGTAATAAATAAATTATACATTTTCCTAAATGGAATTCAATAAAATACACACTCCAGGTAAAAAATTGAAAATCATTAAGTTTTTTAATAAATTTTGGTAGTTATTTTATTTAACATCACACTGGAGCAACACATGGGCTATTGGCAACGATCCAGGAACAATCCCTGAAGGGAAAATTCCGAGAATACCATGTAATTTTGAACCACAGGCAAATGATGAGGTCACACCTGAGCTGGCACCTCACTCTCCAAACTTCCACACCATGCTAATGTGAGGACATTTGGAGCTACAACAGATTTAACATATACCAGGCTCCTTTGTACACGACGGTCTTTGGTTGCATTTGAAGTGAATTATTTTTGGAAAAGTTAGTGACATTTTATCCGATTCATAAAAACCACTGTGAAAATCATGATTTTCGGAACACACACAAGTTACTACTGTATGGGATTATTTCACAGAAATAATATTTAAAGCTACTTTTCTCACATTATTATTATGTTCCAGTGTCTTTAATGACTATGCCTGAACAAGCAATCGATATTATTTCATGAACATTGACACCCTAGATTCCAAATTTCAGAATTTAGAACCTATAAGCATAAAATTCAGTCATAAAAAGTTACAGTAATTAAATTGACTAAAGGATAATGAATAAATAACTTGAAATTCTCCAAGCTAATCTTTTTTTGGTATGAAAATGATTCATTTCGGTTCTCACCTGATATGAGAAAAACATCGTAAGACTTTTAACCTAAATATTTAATTTAACAGACTGACTGACTTGCATGTATTAGTTAATAGAAATTTTAAGTCTACTTTAGGGTTTAAAAGTACTATTATCCAATTGTTCACTTAAAAATAAGGTTAAAATGCTTATATGCAATTATTGTACACCAATGTTATACAAAAATTTTTCCACAAACATTTTTCTGAAGAAATGTGCTCTAATACTAACAAGAAACAAACATCAGATAGACACTCATCAACTACTAAACTCAAAGTAGTCACATATCTGGAAACATCACACAATAGCTAATTGGTCTTTACTTATTTCAGTGGAAGCATATCCATCATTGTTCAAGATAAATACTATGATTGGTTGAATTTTATGGCACAAGGGCCATATTTCGCCACGCTGCGCTTAACACAATGTAGACAACACGAAGTAATAGACATATACACATAAGGTTTTACTGACACAGAACAGAGAAATACACCCAGGAAGGAATTGAACCTGTGCCCTACAACTCCCAGGTTGCTGAAGTTCACTAAATATGAACAGAAAACTCATATTTATAAATAAAAAATAACTTTACTAGGTGTTGGCAGCATCTGTTAGTACAAGCAAGTCTTCCTTAGGAACAATTAAAGATAGATATGTTAGTAGTATTGACAAATAAGTGATAAGGTAAAATTGAAATAATGCTTCCCTATTCTTTAGTTCGAAAACAGATTGGATTGTTAAAATGTTCAAAATCATGAAAATGTTCAATGCTTATATTTGATCCTAAATAATGGGGAATTTATAATCCAAATCATATTCTCTCGGGGGTGCCACAGCCAAGGCATTTGTGAAATAATAGCATTAGTAGCAGAATTTTGTTTTTAAATAGTAGCAAAAGTCTCCTCTTAAGCCCTATTTTAGTTGCTCAAATGCAAAATGAATCAGTTAAAACACAATATTTGCTAATTAAGCATGGAACAGAAGTTGAAGATCTTGCCAAGAAATTTAAATTTTAAAACAGAAATCTCTCTAAATAATATTTAAGGTGTTCACCACAATCTAGCAACAACAGATTCTGATGTTTTTCTTTCAATTTTGCCACTGCTTGGCGGCAAAACTTCGAAATTGGAAAATTTCCTTCCGAAATAAAAATCAGAAAAATATTTTTTCCAAACGCTATTTGCTTGAAAGAAAGGAACTCTTTTCGTTGATCTTTGGTGAATATACAAAAAAAGTCGCCAAAATTTTGAAAATGCTCATCTTTATAAACCAATCAGTTCTCACCTTTGAATAAGGTCCAAACCACCAGCTAGTAGCATCTGCCCCTCCAACATCTTCAAAGTCATCAAACAACTCAAAAGCATTAATCTCTGAGCCTCCAATGTATATGTCATCCAAAGCCAAAGCAGGTAACAGCTCTTCTTCCACCAAACCAGAAGGCTGCCACCAACGGATTTGAGTGGCAGAAGTCCTTGCATACTCCGGTAGCAGTATGTGGTCGACATGGGGTTGGTGGTAGAGAGAATAGTCCAACTCATGCAGCAAATGCCATCGAATACCTGTATAATAAATGCATAAAAGATAAAAATAAAGTACAAAAATTTGTAATAAATATATCAAAATCTAAATATAAATTAGAAGTGATTGTCTGAAAACGTAGTCATCAACAAATAATAATTTTTAAAATAATTCAGTGTAATTAATTTTATAAATGCTAAATAGTGTGCTACATGCTTGGAATTCAGGATGGAATATTGAACACAAAAACTAAAAAGGTTAAATTACTCAGAATTCGAGAAAAAAAATTAAAACTTCACAAATAGGTGTTAATGAGGAAAGAATATAGTACATTGTATCTGTTCATATAAAAGATTATAAAATGAATTATAATAAAGCAGTTTGAAGTGTTTGAATTTGTAGTATTAAATCATAAGTGAAAAATTCTCATCATATATTCAAGTGTAAATTCAAAATAAGGATGTTTCCTTTCAACCTATGATTATGCTTTCAATAACGAGTGCAAAAACTATTTAGTGAAAGTGTGAACAATTTCCAATCATTGAGATATTTGTGAACTGACAGACTTTCTCCAATGCATCTAAGGTTCTAAGAAAACCTCACTAATTTTCTTTAAATTTCAGATAATCATAACAATTCTGATATTTTAAAGTTCACTTTTAAGTCACATTTAATCTGGTTCTTTAAGGTAAGTCAAAGTTTCTTTTGGAGATACACTGATATATTTAAATATTTTTCAATAGAATTAACATACAACAAGGAAATCAACTTAAGGAAACAACAGCCAAGTAGCAATAAAAAGCATAGCTATCAGAATCCTATAAGAATAAAACTTTATGAGAGAATAAAATTATATTTACTTTATAAAAATGTACTCACCACCATTGATTGAGTATTGTAAATAGGCACTATGGTTACGAGAAGTGGCTCCAATACAAGCTAAATTATCTCCATACCCACCAATTTGTGCAACAAACTGTATGAATCTGAAAACAAATAAGTATTAATCATAAGTACTTTAAGTTAACTACTGAAAAAAGTAGGTTAAAAATTTTTAAAAAATTAAAGGAAAAGCAACTATAATACTTATGAATTGCACATATGCAATGGCTACTCGAGTAATTTTATTGAGTTACAATATAAAAATATGAATAAAACAGCAATTAACAATTTTAAAGGATCTCAGACAACTCAGTGTTCATGAAACGAATCATTCCCTTAATCAACATCTATGTTCAGCATCTTTGACAGACTTAGCATGAGTTAAACAGCTATTATGTAAGGATTATGTTCAATTGACTTGGATTGTTTTATAGAAGCCAGTACAAGGGGCTAAAACTATTTTTAATGTTTGCAGCCACTTCCTAAATTTTTCAATCAATTTCTCAAAATCTGAGTCTATTTATTCCTGTTAGGTAAAATTCCTGGAACATTTAAAACGTCAATAAACAAATATGAATTAAATTTTGTGTTGTGAAAAGATAAATAAAATATAATCTGTATGTTCGAATTTTTTTAATTTCAAAACTTATTTAAAATTTCTATTTTCCCTGTTTCAACAAAACATTAGAAATCCCCCGAAAATCTTCCGAAATTCTTAGACTAGTTTGTTTCATTATCATCGACATAAATTAAAAGCCTATTTCTCTACAACTTAAATTTGAGAAAACTGGAATGGATTAGATTTCGGCTGATTTAAGTGGATTAAATGTCCTGAATAAAAAGCCAAAACACAAATATAAAGATATCCTACTTTGCATCTCTCAGATCCAAGTCGACAGATTCAAGGATCCTAGGTCCCGTACCACTAAAAATAACAGCAGAATCCTCCACGAGGACAGAGCAAGGAAAAGCAATCCTTCCACCAACCACATAGTTCCAATACGTAGGATCAAGCGCCTTGTCTTCAAAGCTCTCTTTCAAGTACGTCTAAAAGAGAGAAATGGAAATCACGCATGCTTAGAAAGCTGCACTTCCATGCCAAAACTCTGACTTGGGTACTCACCGGTCTATCTTCTGCCCATGAGCAAGTGTCGCCAAAATACCCTTTATCGCACAGACACTTGAGTTCCACGCAGGAACCGTGTCCATGGCAGTGGTGTGGGCACTGAGGACCGATGTAAATGTCGCTGACGGCCCATGTGTGAGAAGGCGTGGCATCTTGGGTCGCACCCTGGCTCCAACGAAAACGCGTCCACCTACAAGAGTACACAGTGACAGTTGACTAAGGTAACATAATTACTGAAAACATTTGTGGTATTACTGGTGCCACAAGCACACATACATGGGAACATGGTTGGTTGTTCTGGGGTTATATGGAGTAAGGACCATATTTAGCCAAGCCACAACAAACAAAAGATAATGTCAAGCAAAAAATGTCATGAATGGATAAAAATAGGGGGACAAAATAGCGGGATGAAAGTAGAAAAAAATTGAGTATCCAGGGAATGTGCGACCTCCATGTTTACTAAAGACTAAACCCCATGGGGGAAAAGAAAAGATCACTCGAGTACCTCTGGGCCGTGAAGTCCCGTACACACCTAAAGGAGATGTGCCCCTGAGTCATGGAAACATTTTTTAACACTGTGAGGGGTTCGTATCCTTTTTCCATTCTGCAACATGCAGTCTTCCCTGCATTACTATTTTTGACTCTTTCCTAAGATTTTTTCAACCAATAGATTTGAATATTTAGTCCTTATGTATGCTATGGGGGAAAAGCAATACTACACACTACAACGTAGGTTGGTATTTTAATTAACGTCATCAATCCCTAAAGGGAAAGATCCAAGAACACCACCACGTAATTTTGAACCACAGTCAGATGACGAGGTCACATCTGAGCTGGCATCCCACTCTCGAAACTTACACACCACGCCAATGTGAGGACATTTGAGGCCACGGCAGATTTAAAGTGCACCAACCCCCTTTGCACACAACTGTTTTTGGTTGGATTCGAACTCACAACCCTCCAGATGCTAGTCCATTACTCTTCCAACAGGGCTACAGCAGTCCTAACTACAAAGAACTCTTGTGACATTCAAAGGATTAAATATTAATCCTTTGAGCTGGAATCAACAGGGTATTTATTTACATCGATGTTTCTTACAAGGGTTAAATATATACAAGTCTTCCCCATAGTAGGCATTGCAGAAATGTACTTCAAGTTGAACTCTCATTGCACATCCAGTAGCACAATCAGAAGTTTCCTCAAATCACGTTCCAATATTAAAATCATTATCATGCCGGATACGCATGTTTTGCCTGCTAAATTAATTCTTTTTCTGTTATCTTATCTCCTTTCCACAAAGGATCGATTTGCTAATTGATTACAGCCGTATTTGTAATAAAAATATAACACTTTCTTTACTTTCAATGGCTCGGGCACAATCATAATACGAGAGAAATATTAGCATAACTGACAAAGAAAACAACGAAGAATGACAATAAACATAACACACAGCAAAGAAAAGGTTGAAGTCATTCCCTAAATGCCTCCAAATACCTAGACACCTTCAAATAGAATTCTCAGCTATATCATTTGAGATGAGACAAAAAACTTTTTCTTACTTAGAAAGAATATCCCCATGGAGGGGAAAGATGAATCTCTTCCAAGGCACAGGTGTGAAGTACACCGTAGGGTACAGTGCCACACCTGGGCAAGATAGCTCCATTGGTAAGCATTTCTGCACGACTTCATGCCAGGTATCTCCAAAGGTAACAGAATACTCCAACTTCACAGGCATGCCTGGATCTTCCCAGCTTTCATTGCATCCGATGGAAAACTGAAACAGAAGAGCATGAAATAAATACAGATGAAACTGGGTAGAAAATTGAAACGTTACAATATAAGATATGCTATTAGGAATGTAAACTACAGTATTTAGATCAGAGGTGTACCAATTAATGAGTACTACTGGTCGGATTATGAATAAAGATAGGTAGGCATATTAATAAATGTCGCACTGGAACAACACAATGGGCTATTGCCAACGGTCCAGGATCAAACCCGAAGGGAAATATCCAATGACACCACAACGTAATTTTGAACCATGGTCAGATAACGAGGTCACACCTGAGCTGGCACCCCACTCTCCAAACTGCCACATCACGTCATATGAGGACATTTGAGGCCATGACAAATTTAACATACAGCAGCCCCCTTTGTACAAGATGGTCTTTGGCTGGATTCGAACTCACAACCCTCCAGTTGCTAATTCGTTACTCTTGCAACCAGGCTACTGCAGCGTGAATGAAGATGAAGAAGGAACTGCAAAAATAATTCATTTTTAGGGGGAATTATATATTAATTTGATAAGTTGCATTTTTTTCCAAAAACGAGACTTGTAGTCATGAGTTAATCCTGTTGTAGACAATGTCTCATACCCATTAAATTCTCATTTTTTTTACAAATTAGCCTGTAATTTATATTAGTTTTTATACATAATTAAAAAGTTGTTCTTGCACATATGTGCTTCCAAAGATGCTGAACAGTTTCTGGGCAATAAATATCCTATCAAATTTTTAAACCAAAACTTTTCCAGGCTTTTGTAGAAATCAACCAAGCAAAATTCTTTACATTTGGACATGTGTTTGAACATAGAAAATCAATTATCTCAAGTTGGAAGTCCATGCATACCTGGTACAAGAAACCAATAGTTCCTAGTTTTACTAGGAAAATAAATTTCAATTTATGGAAAAGGAATTCCTAAGTTTTAGGAAAATTTAATATAGTTAGGAAGGGAATTCCAGACTACCTTCTTTTCAGGAGATAAAAGAACTGATATTACTTAGAATTATCGGAAAAAAGGTAAAACAGATATGAAATCTCAACAGTTACACACATATGGTATACTCACCATGAATTCCAATACATAATGTTTCTTGATATGCACATCTACAGTTTCTAAAACAGCATTTTCATTACTAATGGATTTCCCCACAGCAACTTTCTTGGGACTATTACAATACTCTATGTGGTTTATGTGAGTGGCAGTCAGCCACTCGGTGTCAGCCAAAAAATGACCATTGTCCAATGCGAGGTACTTCTCTGGTGAATCAATGCTTCCTCCAATGAAAATATTGTCCACTGCCCAATCGTGGTGAGCTCTGCCACCATGCTGTGGCTGCCACCAACGGATTCTCACTACTTTGTTGCGCACTTCATCATGAAGAGGAACAGCCACATAGCTGAAAATAAAATCAACTCATTTTTAAAAAATATTCCAAAATAACTCTTGAAAATCGTCTTTTTTTTTTTTAAATGCAAGAGTGTTTCCAAAAATACTTTTCTCTCACCTAGGATATATATAATTTTTGAAATACAATTCTTTCAAAGTTTTCCATGTTATGCCCCCATTCAGAGAGTACTGGAGGAAAACAGTGTTGTTACTGGATGTTGGTGGGGAGATGCAGCCATATCGGAAATAGAACTGGATCACTGTGGCCGTCTTCAGATTTAAGTCTTTTGTCACTAGTTGCCTACTACAGCTCTGGAATATACAAATAAATTATTAATATAAATTTGCATTGGTAGGTATTTTAATTAATTAACATTGCACTGTAGCAACACAATGGGCTATTGGCAATGGTCCGGGATCAAACCCAAAGGGAAAGATTCGAGAACACCCCATAATTTTGAGTCACGGTCAGATGACTAGGTCACACCTGAGCTTGGCACCCCACTCTCCAAACTTCCACACCTCACTAACGTGAGGACATTTGAGGCCACAAAGGATTCAAAATGCACCAGAATTTTAGTCTACTCTCAAATACACCTATTTAAACTTAAATACACATATTTAACAAATTTAAAATCTAATGTTTAACACAATTTATTTAAAATTTATGCAAGTCAGATATATTTAAATATATTCTTTAATCAATGTAGTATTATATGTAACTGCAATTTATTTCGCTGCAGTATTCACCAAAACCTTTTTAGTAAAAATTGATAAATGATATTTACACTTAAAATAAGATAATAAAATCTCTCTTCACATATTTAAAATTTAACATATTGGGATGGCATGGAATCCTATCCCTATGTAACCAAACTATCTTGAAATCTAAGGAAAAACTTAGCTCTCTAATTTTTCAAAGGTTTGGCTTGTTGCAATATGGTATTCTTTTAAAAAATAATAAATTTTTATGATACGAAAATTTTTCAAAGGATAGATTATATACTATCTGAAACTAAAAAGATACTCACTCCATAAAAATGCAGTGAACTTCCAGAAGCCAATGGCCCACAGAGGTCAGATAGAATACCCCCAACTAAAAGCGCGTATTTACTTGAGGATGGCTCAGTGGTGAATGTGTCTCTGAGCTCAGAAGGAAGAGAAGATTTGGATTCTCCGCAGTCAATACCAGTCCAACCGTCATCACATCTATTAAAAAACAGGAATCATCACAAATTAGTAGAAGACATACACATGGAAAATAATCAGATATCATTCAAAATTTGTTTGGCCAGTTCAAGTGTTCTTGAATATTTTACATTTGGCTGCAATAAATGTTTGTATAATTTACAAGAAAACTACTGGTCGTACAAATCTTTGCCGTCGAGAATTTCATCTTGAATGCTGCCGAACAACTTAGAAAAAATTATGTGTCTTCAAATCAACTTCCAGGACCAAGCATAGGCAAAATTGATGTTTGTGATTCCTCTACCAAAAACGATAGAAGTGCCAAATAAGTCTATGTAAGGGAAACAAAACTAAATGTTAGTGCAAATTGTAACAAATCAGCATATGGCCCTTGTACAGGAAACATTGCAAAATTAAGTATTTGTGTGAAGTGTAATTTAAAGTAATGTAAGTACATAATGAATAATTTAACTTTCGAAATATTAATTTAAATATAAATACAACTAATGTGAAGGTCAAATGATAACTATTGATTACATTGCATTTCAAAGTATATATATCCATTAATTTTGAATTATTCCTTTTTTATAGTTAAAAAAGTCAATTTTAATTTCAATAAAATGCTATTAATTTATTTTGAAAATTTTATTAGAAAATTGTAAATACTTTTGGAGGAAAAAGTGTCTAAACAATAATTTAAATATTGGTTAATTTTTAGAATTATGTTAAGAAATTTAGCATTATATCTTCCACTCCAAGCAAGGGGTCTAATTAAAATTATGGGAGTGTTAAAATATGATCTTTTATTATATATATATATATTTATTTATTTAAAACAATTATAAAACATCATCAACGACAATTACAAAGTATAAAAAGTTTAATAAAACATTTTTTATCTGAACTGTTTTGAATACAATAACAGAATTTCAGATTCACTAATTCTGTTCAAAATTAAATTAAATTGCAATATTTCTATTCTAACAGAAGTAAAAATGAGTTTCTTAACTTTGTCCTCTGCACACAATAGATAAATTTAAATACATTGAATTAGATCTTAAATAACTTTTTACAACACATACTTGCATATTCCAGAGCTGCACTTTCCATGACCAGAACACATATTATCACATTCTTCACCAACATATAAATGTCCAATTGCCCATGTTTGAGATGATTTAAATCCCGGTGGTTGAATCCATCTGAACCTTGTAGTTTGAGTTCTACAGAACGAATAGAATATAAAATCAATTTTTTAGACTAAATACATCAAATTAGAAATATTGCCTGATAACTCGAGAAGCTTCGATTGGCCCTAGTTGCAATACACCGAAATACTTTTAAATATAAAAATTCAAGTCTTCTCGTTTTTCCCTATTAATGACATGTTTTTGTGCAAATAATACCTGGTGTAGTACGGTAGAGGGACAGATATGCGAGTTATGTCTTCATATATATCTGACGAAAACACACTTCCTTCAAAGAAGTCATTGCAATCAACATTCATTGGAAGACAGTCATGTTGAACTAAATCCCAAGTTTTCCCCATATCAATGCTGTATTCCAACAGGATCTCTGAAAAATAAGGTTTTCAGAATGAATCCTATTGCTTTAGTAGTGAATAATTACTATGTATTCTTCTGATCAATTTATACATATATGCAACTGACGTGTGCTACGGAAATCGACATTATTTGTTTGTTGTCGAGTGGCAATAATGGATATAAACAATATAAAATTGACTGTTATGGGATTCATTTACTAATTTTGCCACTTAGTTTAAATGCGCTTGATTTGAGATGTGAAGCTGCATAATATTGCTAAAGTTACACAGGTGAGCTGCCCACTATGATGAAATTCTGTTGCAGTCTGATAACAAAAAGCGAGAAATCTAAAAGATGGAAATCAAGCACAGAAAAGAAAATATGAGCAAATGCAGAAAAAAACAACTGAAATGTGAACTTTTTGCCATGCGCTTTAATGGAAATGAGAATTAAAACAGGAAGATAAAACGCTGCTTCATATTTTTGATTAGTTATATTTTCTTTGGAGTATGAAATTAGCATATCGATGCTTACATTCACTATAAACGAATTTAAATAAGGTGTCAAACGTGAGTAATGACACTGTCCCCATCAATATATGTAAACAATCAAGAAACTTTAGGACCCAGATGCTACGCACAGCCTTTCCAGTTCGTTTTTATTTCCAGTGGTAGAATTAGACTACTGGACCCAAAACTACAACGAAAAAAGTAATAATAAAAAAGCAACACAAGGCTACAGAAACAGTCTACAAGTTCAAAAGATCCTACTTCTCAGCAGCAATCAAAAAGAGATCTTAATGAGCACAGGGCAAATGAAGTAGGTGATCATTGCCCATTTCCTTCCGGAGATTGTACAGCTTATAGAAAGGGTCAGGGGTGATATTAATGCAATGTATTGGTTTTGATATGTAGTCTGGACCAGTGACAAGGCAGGATTCCGCAATAGTTCTACGCCTTGGTCCCTTACACATGCCAACAATTTTATCACTCCAAGACTTTTTGAGATTCCATCTAAAAGGCCTTGACCAACATCATCTATAATGGCTCTTTTGATTATCAGTTTGATTGTATTAAAAGGCACACCAAAAGAAGTTTGTACAATCAATGAGCCTCACTAGGCCAGAGAATTGGCAACCTTGTTGCTAGGAATCTACAGTAGGATGGATTTCCTGGACTTCTTTTGAAAATTTATATTCAGAATTATAAAAAATTTTTTTTATAGAAAATACTTATTTACTGTAAGTAATAATGCTTTATAAAATGACTGGTTTAAGATGTTTATAGGCACAATTAATAATTTTATAACAATTTAATAATTTTGAATGTGTCATTCATTCAAAATTGAATTCATGTGTGATTTATATTACACAAGGTATCTAATAGCAATTTGCTCTTTGAAATCTAAATAAATGTATAGTACCATAACAAGCAGCAGAATTTGACTTGCAACCCATCACTAGCTCAAATTGGATGTAGGTGTTTTCACCAACCACCACATCTGTTGTTACAGCATACCGCCTGTCATCAGCTCCTAATGAAAAATTCAAATTATACTCATTAGTGTCCCATATAACATGAAACATATATTACAAAATATTTACATTTATTCAAAATTAACATTCCTTTGGTTTGAATTTTATCAATTTTGGTATGTTTTAGTTATACGTAGAATTAAAAAATTGCGTTTGGAATAGTATTAAAAAAATTGTTTAGAAATGACTGATGATTTATATTTTTGTTTAAACGCATTTACAATGTTAATTACATGGAACAATATTTATACAGCTTAAAATATTCATTTTTGCTTAAGATAGAATTTTGCATATTAGTAAATCAAATGAGTGTCACTATATTTTTGCGAATACTACCATTTAAAGTTGATCTATTCAGAAACGATACATGAGCAAAAAAATGATAATAAATAGATAAAAAAAATCTGGAAAATATTTTACACCCACTGTACTCTCAAAATTAAAAATCTTTACATCTTCTTACAAATGTAATTGAATACTGTGAGCTCTCAGAAATAACTTTCAAGTAAAGAATTGAAAAACTATTAAATACAATATTTTCAAGGGTATTATATTCTACTAGAATAACAAAGATATTATTTAACATAAAAATTATTATAATAGTTACATAACTTCCAATTATGTTACGTGTGATGTTACTTTAATATCGAATGCCACTACAGATATTTTATTAAACAATCAATTGTGAAAATGAATGTTTCATTAATACTACTCTTCAATGAAAAGTTTTGATTTTTTGTGGCAGTTTTATTTATCATAAAGCATGGGGGTTTACTATCGTTAGTAAGATTTTGAATTATTTACCAAAAGGGCTAGGCCAGTACATCAAAATTTAATAATGCTTATAAGTATCAACTTATTTATTTTATTCTTAAAGAATAAATAAAAACAAGACAGAGCTAAGGCAACATACTGTCTTGCAGTTTAAGTAGATAATACCTTTGAAGTGCAAAAAGTTGTTTTTGCTTCCACAAGTAGGTTCCAGTTTTGCCCCAGGATTGAGAACCCAGTTAGCTTCTTTCGTGCTGCTGAAATCATCATTCAATGTAGACACACCATTAGCATCTCCACCAATGAAGACCTAAAAATCACAATTATCAAAATTAACTATCACAGACAAATTGATATGAATAGTATGTTCAAGGTTCAAAACTTCTCTTTTAAAACATAAATCCTAAAGCAAATTGAATCTTTTAGGTTTCAGAAGATTTTTTAATTTTTTAACTGGCTCTAAATTATAGAGCAAACTTTATTGCTTGGAAATGAAAGCCAACACTTTGAAATTGCAGTCACATATTCATTACAGAAACCAATAACATGATATCAAACCATATACTACTGGGTAGGTACATTAAATTAAATTCTGAAAACTTTTCAGGAGTTTTAATGACGGTGCAGTTTTTTATGTAAAAAATCATGTCTAAAATATGAATTTTTAGATATTTTCCATCTTAAAATTCACAGCAAAAAATAGTAGAGACAAGTTTGCCATCAATAACGGAAAATGAAATTTTAACTTGGAAACAAGAGTTGTTCCTCAAATAAGTCTATTTCAAACTACAGTATTGAAGAAACATAAATGTTAACTTTGATTCTTAATTTCAGGGTTATTTCCAATCCTGCTAAAGCTATGCGATCTTCACTCCCTCCCATTTTGCCCTCTTATCAGCAGCTTACCATATCACGCTCAATACAATGATTTGCATCTCTTTCATTGTTTTGTAGTGGTTGTCTATGGAGAAATTTTACCTGTTTTAAAATCATGATTGGCTCCAAATTGGATGTTTGCAAAACGTCAACAAAGTGTTTATCAACAAAAGAATAAAATTTTCCAATAAATGTTTGATGTAATAAAACCTTTTATTTACGATGAATCTTTTAGTTTTTGTTAAATAAAATGTATTTTTGTCACAAAGCATTGTGCATGTTTTCTTAACACCTTACACCAATTTTTAAAAACATAAATTACCTGATACTAATTGCCAAAAATCATGGAACACATAAAAATGTCTTTTATTAGAATTGTTGAGTAATTTGAATTTTTTAGTGGATCCCTTTAACTTCAAATTATCAGTTTTAGTGTTACTTAAATTCTACAGAACATTCAAATGCTACAAAATCTTGCGAACTTGGTTGGTTGATTTTGGGGTTTTATGGCACAAGGGCCATATTTGGCCATGCTGAGCCAGACACAAGAAAAAAACATCAAGTAATACACACACACAATGAAAGTTTCACTGACACAGAAGAGAGAAATATACCCAGGGGGGGGGAATGCAACTGACAGGAATCGAACCCTTGTGAACTTGGAATCTTGATATTGGAAACTATTCTAGTACATTTCACCCAAAAGTAAGAAATCCTACACATATTAGTACAAAACATTGTCCCTTATAATTCAGTTGGCCATACCTGATCAAGAGCCCATTCTTCTAAAAATTGCCCATTATTCGATGGCTGCCACCACCTCAGTTTGGTTGAGTTCGTCCTGGCGTGATGAGGCAGTTCAATGGCTATGTAGGAAGGATGAGAGACTCTGGAGCTTTCGCCAAATCCAAACTGTTCCAACATGTTCCAAGTCGATCCACCGTCCACTGAGTACTGAAGGAGTACAGGCTGCTCTTCTGGTGATGGGGGTTCGGATTTGCAACCCAGTCGGATGTAAAACTGTATGGATCTGAATGAATAAATGTAAAAGATAGGTGGTTTTTATAGTGCAAGGGCGCATGGATTGGCAGCATGGAATAATCCACATACATGGAATGTTTCAGATGCAGAAGAGAGAAGGTAGGTAGGTATTTTAATTAACATCACATTGGAGCAACTCAATGGACTATTAACGACGGTTCGGGATCAAACCCGAAGGCAAACTTCCGAGGACAACACCAGGTAATTTTGAACCACGTTGTCACTCCTGAGCTGCCTCCCCATTCTCCAAACTTCCACTTCCATGAGGACATTAGAGGCCATGACTGATTTAACGCGTACCAGCCCCCTTTGTACACGATGGTCTTTGGTTGGATTCGAACTCGCAACCCTCTGGTTGCTGATCCAATACTCTTCCAACCAGGCTACCGCAGCCACACAGAAGAGAGAAATGCTCCCAGGGTATGATAGGATAAGATATAGAGGATGAAGACTTAATTTTGCAAACAGTTATTGAAAACTGGTATTACATAAGCAATTTCCAGTATTCTTAAGTTTTTATTTTTTAGGACTGCCACAGCCAAAGCACTTGTGAAACTGTAGCATTAGCAGCATAAATTTTTCTGAATACTCTGAAAGCGGGCTGGGTGATGACTAAATGAATAAACTAGATGTTCTCATCTTGTCCAATCGCTTCCCATTCAGATCTTCACATAGATGGATTCTTCGCTTAATTTAGAAATCGATCAAACTGCTAGAATACAAAATGGGCATAAAGATCTATTTGAATATCAAACCTGTCCGTGATTACTCTATTTGAGGGATTAACAAAACCAGGGCTGCTACAGCCCAAGCATTAGTGAAATAGAAACATAAAAATTTAAAAATAGTGTCAAAAAACCTCCTTTTAAACCCTATTTTAATAGCAATTTTAGTCACAGATACAAAATGAATTGGCTAAAACACAAAATGAGCCAATTAATTATGAAACACAGCTGTTGAAGATCTTGCCAAGAAATTTGAAAATTAAAAAACTAGATATTTGCTTAATAGGGTTTTAATAACAATCTAGCAACCACAGATTGTTTTTCTTTCATGGTTGGTCATGGCTTGTTGCAAAACTTCGAAATTGGCGTCCCTTGGAAAAATTTTTCGAAAGAAAAATCAGAATATTTTTTCTGTCCGTTATTAAGTTTTAAAAAAATGGGACTGAATTTTCATTGACCTTTGGTGAATTTTCAAAAGAAGTTGCCAAAATTTTGATATAAATAGCCTTTGAAATGATTTTGCTTAAAACGATACCTCTAGTCACCCCCTAGTCAAGTTTGAAAAATAGAAGCAAATTGCAGGACAGCCCTGAAATTTTCTGTTTTACTTTGTGGTATAATGAGTGTAAAATAAAAATACCTTCTTAAATATTTGAATCATTTTCTTCAACAAAGTGAAATTCTCTTCAAACAAGCTCATCTTAAATTTAATGCTTAGAAGCTTTTCTAAAATGCAAGTTTCATTTTGCTACATAAATTCAAACAAAAGAAATATTTATTATAAAACTTATAAATATTTACTAACAGCTAATTGACAGTTGAAGCATATCTTCCCAACAGTAACTCTTAAAATTATTTACTTTATTTTTCAATTTGGATTTATATAAATTATCAGTTGTTCCTGCAAATAATGTACTGTTATGAATTCAAAAGAAAATGATAAAAAATTAAAACATAAATATGCTTAAATAACCTTTTGTATCTGACAAAATTGCTGCCATTATCCATGATAAAAGATAGTACAAATAAAATCCATGAATAATCCCCAATTATTTTAATGTGAAAGCAAAAACTAGACAGCAAAATACACACATAACAGAGTGCTATCTTACATTTAGGCATGTAATGATTCTTATGCACATATAAATACATTCCGAAAAGACTTATTTTTTATTAAAATATTTTCAAAATATGCCATCACTTGTTTTGTTCCTTTATAGCACATATTTTCTAATTTTGAAGTGAAACACCAGCTTATGGATTTCATAATTCCCAAGTAGTTCCAATACCTCACCTCACATCAAGAAATACTTTATAAAAAGTTGTTAGTTGTCATTCATACTATGACATGTCTACAAATGAATGATTCAAATACAAAAATTATTTTAGTGCAGCAAAATCATAGTTATTGAAATATATTTGATATTCTAAACTAAGAAATACATATGCTGTTAATTAGAAAAGTTAACATACCCTACAAATTCAAGATCCAAATCTCGAGACATGAGCACCCTCTCTCCTTGAAAGGTAAAGACTAAACTTGTGCTACTGATCAGAATTCCGCAGCTCAGGGATATTTCTGATCCACTCCAAAGGTCCCAATTCCTGGGGTCGATTTTGTTTTCTAAGTATAAGATTTCGAAACAAAATTATCATTATAAGAAAATGCTGTAATAACCACAAAAAACAGTGTTCATAAGTATCATTAGAAATCATTTACTGTGTCGACAACAGTCAAAGTACTAGTGAAATAGTAGCATAAATTTTTTAAAAAGGTAGCAGCCTCTTCTGAAACCCATTTTTAGTAGCAATTTTAATTGCTTAGATACAAAAGGAATAGGCTAAAGCACAAAATGTGTTCATTAAGCAAACAGATGTTGGAAATCTCGCAAAGAAATTTAAAATTTGAAATTAAAAAAAAATTCTTAATAAGGTTTTCACAACAACCCAGTCATCCAGAGATTCTGATATTTTTCTTTTATAGTTGTGCCGGCTTGGTGTCAAAACTTCGAAATTGGCATCCCTTGGAAAATTTTCTCCCAGAAGAAAAACGTTTTTTCCATCTGCTATTAGTTTAAAAAGGGGACTGAATTTTCGTTGATCCTCGGGGAATTTAAAAAAAAAAGGCACCAAAGTTTTGAAAACAGAAGCTTTTGAGACGATTTTGCTTAAAAGGAAACCCTTAGTCACCAAGTTTGAAAAATAGTAAAAAATCGCCTTTTAGTCGCTTGTGGCAATCCGGACTTCACCAGAAAAAGCAGTGAAGTTCAAACAAAAAATTTTAAAAAGTGGAAAAATGCGCACAAATTACCTTCGAATCCATCCTTCAATAAACTAGGATTTGGACGCTGACTATGACAGAAGTCACCTTCATAGCCCGCATCACATTGGCACATAACACCATTGATACAAAATCCGTGACCCATACAATGGAGAGCACAAGAGGGTCCAATGTAAATATTGTCAATGGCCCATGAGGATGGTGAATCGCGCAGGGAATGGTATCCCTGCGACCATCTGAATCTCACATTCCTATAAGATATATGAAATACAATAGAATAAAACATATATCACATAATACCAATCAAAACCTGCACATTAATTAGGATTCCCACACTTTAAGCCAAACAAAAACTAGGACCTTTATAAGGCTTTTCAGGACTATTTTTCATTTTTAAAGGCTGTACTTACATTGATTGTAATAGATTAACCTATGAGTGCACAGGTGACAAAAGTCACTAGTACCACAGTTGGGGGTAGTTAATTAATAATTGCACTGGAGCAACACAACGGGCTATTGGTGATGGGATGGGATGGGATGACTCCCGAAGGGAAAAATCCAAGGACAACGCCTCGTAATTTTGAACCAGTCAGACAACGAAATGAACAACTGAGCTGGCACCCCTCTCCAAATTTCCACATCATGCCAAGTGAGGACATTTGATGTCACGACAGATTTAACCTGCACCAGCCCCCATGTATATGATGATCTTTGTCTGGACCAAGTTTTGAACTCGCAACCCACCAGCTGTTAATCCATTGCTCTTCCAACCGGGCTACCGTAGCCCCTGCTACAGTTGGGTCCCGCAGATCGTTTTGAAAACAAATTTTTAACAAACCTCATACATTAAGCTCTCTCGATTTTGAATGATACTTGACCTTGGAGGACAAGTAACATTGATCATGGTTTGTGAAAGCAGGTGAAATAAAAGGTGCAGTGTTCTTGTAAAAACTAAGGCTTTTTTAAAAAGTTTTAAGGACTTTCTGCAAATATTAAGACTTTTTAAGAGCCCTCAAAAACCCAAAGCAAAAATCAGGCCTTTTTAAGGCATTTTAAAGTCCATGGGAAAGCTATTGATGTCTCTTACATTAAAAATCATCAGATTTAAAATGTGTTATCTTTTAAAAAAAAATGTATATAATTTTAAGTGCTACAGATATTTGTGATTTAATTGGTGTAGCCCAACCAGTTTACCTTAAGTATTTGAATAAGTAAACTTATCAGGAGAATGAATACCAAAAAGACCTTGGTATAAATCAGGATTTAGCGTAGGTAGCATATACTTGTCTCTCATGGTAAGAACCTCTTACTTAAGGACCTTTAGCCCTCTGAGCATCACAAGGTTTCACATCCTGAGGTATGTGACATCCAGTTTTAATCTAGTAGTGTCCCCATAATGCATACACATGACTAAATAACCACATTGATTGGTTGAATGAATTATTGGGAAAGATTCTATTGGTCAAGGTCAAAACTGTTTTCAACAAACAAAAAAAACGACTTATATAAACAGGGCACATTGCAGAGCAGATATAGAATCCCTCATTAATTCAATTTAACATGTGAATGGATTGTGTATATTTAAAATCCACCAGAAATCTTTCAAAGTCAATCTTGTATTCCAAAGCCATTACTCTCCAAACCATCCAAATTTCTTATTATTTTCTTTGATAGAACACTCTCTAGTTACAATGGATGAGTAGAAATGGAAGAAAAGCAGAACCCGCACACTTTTAGCAGTTATAATATGGCACTGAATGAATTGGTTTCATAAATTCTGCAGCAGTTCTTCCTCTTATATTTGTCCCATTTTTACTAATATTCCTACAATCTCAATTAGATTCAATGCATGTGATTTTAAGACACTCTTTTTAATTACTAATTACACGATTTCAAATAATGTTCGCATCGTGTAAAGTAAATGAATAAAAAATACTTTTTAATGCAGTAGTGTCCCAATAATGCATACACATGACTAAATAACCACATTGATTGGTTGAAAGAATTATAGGAAAGATTCTATTGGTCAAGAAGGTCAAAACTGTTTTCAACGAACTGTTTTATGCGAGTAACTTATAATAAAATTGTCTGAAGATAAAAAATACCAGGTTCATGTAAAGCATACAGCAAAGTTATATTTTACCTACAGTGATACCACTTATTTCAACCATCTTGCTATTTTATTAAAAAGATAGATGAAAATTATGCTTGCAATTTTGTAAATGTATAAAAGATTGTGTTCTATATCTGAAGAAGACAAGGATCTCTCAATACTGACCCACATATTTTCAATCCTGTAAGAGGGACAACTATCCTTTGCCATTCATAGTGGCTGTTACTGTAGTACACAGAAGGCGTTTCAGCCTGCAGAACTGTATCTTGTCCCGATCCGTACAGTAGCCAAGACGATTTCACTTGTTCCCAGGTTCGTCCTTGGTCAGAAGAATACTCAAGGTAGACAGGATCTTCTGGAGAAATGGTGATACCACATCCAACTTTAATCTATAAAATCCCATAAAAACAAAGTAATTGACATAAATTGGCTTCATTAGTAAAATGATATATTTTAAATTACATATAGAATATATATTATTTAAATTGTTCACATATAAATATTTGTGAATAGATATGTCTGAAATAACTGCTGATTTTGAAGTAATGTTAGTTGGTAATTATTTATGGTATCTTGTTTCCTAAAAGAGTTATAATAGATAAAGATTAGAAATTCATGATATTTTAAAATCTTTACATTCTTACACTACCTATTGTCATTTTGCTATTGAAACCTTGTAAGTATTAAAATCAAACATTTCAGAGACGATAAAGAACTAGATACAAATAGTAGACCAGTTATAAGATATGAAGTTTAAAACTAAAAGATAGGGGCTTTATATAATTAATGTACACTTGGGAGATTTTGAAACAAGTTTAGTAAGCATATACATAACAAAATAATGTTAAAACCCATTAAACCAAACCAATTAAACTTACGAGATTTTGATACTAAAATTATGTTATTCAGTCAAATGACTCATTCCACAATCAAGAAAGTCCCTGATTCCAATCACAAATTCAAGCATTGAAATTTGCCTCATCACTCATAAAGGAATATAATATACCAAACAATACTTATCTTAATTTCAGTTTTTTTCTAAAGTGTTTTTAAACAAAACTAATCCTTTTTAAAAAAAGGAAGGTACTAGTGAAGAATTATTTAAAATTTTGAATTTTATTCATTGATATATTCGAAACAAACACAGAAAGCAAATAATAACTTTACAGATCAGAATCGAATAATTTCATACAAAGTTACCTCAAATTGAATAACATAATCGTCCATAACTGTCATATCTCTAGTGTATAGGGATCTTTCACCTTCACTTGAAGCAAATACCATACCATTTCTGGGTTCACTGATAAAAAACCAACAAATAACGTTAAAAATAGAGCTTACAACCTATACATAAGAGATTTTTTCCAAACTCAAAATTACTATTCATTACCAATGACCTACCTTGTACAAAAGTTGCCCATGACTCCCCCAGGCCAAAACAGCCAAGCATCAGGTTGAGGGATGTGAACCAAGGGGTCATACAAAACATTTGGTTTCACAATCATGCCTCCAACATAGAAATCATCAATGGCCCACTGCATCAAATCAGTGCCTGTTGAAAACAATTTTTTAAAATTTGAACTTTCCTTTCTTTGGTTTCGGTACATGACTAAAAAAGAATTTGGATTCTTGGCTATAAAACTCAACTCATTCTTTGTACTCACCAGCATTGATCGGTTGCCAAAATCTTAGACGTGTGGCATTTGTGAGAGCGGCAGGATCCCGTAAAGATATCATGTAATATTGAGGAGAGGTTTCGGCAGAGAAATGTAGCTCCTTTAAAAATATTACACATTCATTATACTTTAGGATTAAAAACTATACCTTAAAAAGAAAAAAAAATCAGCTTTATTTATAGCAAATGTATTTTAAATGTAAACAGAAACCTTTAATAAATGCCATGTTATTCCACCATTGTTTGAGTACTGGATGAGAATGCCATTGCCCCGAGTTACAGTGGGCGGTACTGACCCGTGACAGCCATATTTGAGAGTAAACTGGACATACTGGGCAGCCGTTAAGTCTAGATCCTGAGTCACTGCCATGCGTACTCCCTCCTGAATGAAAAAAAAATAATGCTTCTTCAATAACAGATTTAACCCTCCTGGTGGTTGTCTCGACAAGGTATCTAGTCATTAGAAAAATTGACCAAATCTTAATGGGTGAGATATCTTGTCAATAGAAGATATCTTGATCTTGTCAAAACTGACCAGATCTTGATATCGTCATCATAAAAAAAATTGTAACAAAACCATTAAAGAATTAAAATTTTGCTAATGACGAGATATTGTCATTGGCAAAATTTATCAGATCTTGATGGACAAGATATCTTATCATAATTACTTGGAGAGTTAAAGAACAATTTAAAAACATAGTTATTCAGGTCTGATATGACCCGTCTGTAATTTACTCTAGACACCAGGTCTATTTTTAGCCTGTAAAGTGATTGAAGTGACTCCACAAATTTCCATGGCTCTCATTCCTTCACTTCTTTGCCTGCACTCAGTGAGTATTTCTGTGCCTCTGTAATTTCTTTGTTGAAAAGTTAAGTTTTAACTCTTGGTTGGTTGGGTTTCTATGGCACAATGGCCATATTCGGTCAAGCTGAGCCAGACACAAGACATATAATGTCAAGTAATGGACAAACGCACACACGGAAAATGTTGCTGACACAGAAGAGAGTAGTACACCCAGGGAGGAATCGAACTCACACCGCCTACAACTTGCCGCTAGCACAGTGGAATCCACTGTGCTAGCAACCATCATGCTCAGTGGGTGTCCACTGAGCCACGATGGCTCCACATTTAAACTCTGAAGGGTTGACCTGCAGTCTTGTATGACGCAACAAAGACAAGCAAACATAAGTATGAAGAAAAAGGAGCATATGAAGAGGTGAGGGTAAAATGTAAAGGACAGATCACCTTAGGGTTAGGATGCCCTTGTTTACTGAAAGAAAATAACCCCTTGAGAGATATAACTATTGGAAAGTAATAAGATAAGGTAGATAACACAGCCGGAAAAGCCCAGGACCATAAGATCCTACTCCAAAGAATTCGATTTAAAAATGAATATACTCTTTATTACTGCGTTGGAAACTAATCAAAAACCACTAGTAGTACTGATTAAGGTTTCATGCTTATTGAATATTAATCCTCTGAGGGGTTAATAAGCATACATCTGTTCTTCAACCTGCATAACTTCTAACCGGTTTTGACCAGTATCTTTCCTAGGATTCATTCAACCTATAGATTTTAGTTATTATGTCATTATGTATGTTGTAGGATAGTTGCTCAAAGAGTTAAACTTTGTAATATCTGATTCGTAGGGCTTCAGTGTCATATTTTGGAGACACCATCGAGACACTTGTATTTACATTTTTATTTTAGAACTCTATAATAATTGCTTAGACATTGCTTTCTTGGCAACCACTTAGTACACCTGATCTATCACAAAACTGAGGATGCTATATATATATGGTTTTGTCCTGCCATTGATTTTATGTGCTGAATCACTAATTTTGCAGGGATTCGTTTTCAGTTTCATCGAAATTAATTTATTTGAAATTTTAGTAGGGTAAACAAGATAGTTATTGACAACCTATCTTGGCAATATTTTACTATAAATCCATGAAAAATAGTAAAAATAGTTCAATCAAGTTGAAATTCATTGAAATTTTTCCTGAATTACTCTAAGCTGAATAAAGGATTTCATACAAAAAATTATCCCTGGAAGGTATTTTGCAATATAATTGAGAATAAATAGTGCAAAATCGGTTATTGATACCCTATGGATGAGTAATTGACACCAGTTATTGACATCCCTTCATTCTTATTTAGTATATTTTTGCAGTATAAATGGACTTACGCAAAGGAAACTATGGCTAATCTATTATATCTTACAAAACATGCTCTTTCCTTAGCAAAAACAGAAGAAACCATCCTCTTAACTAGTACGTTGTTTGTATACTTCTTGATTACGGTTATATTACCTTTTTTGATGTTTACAGTTTGAAAATCTTTTAACACAGCTGACTTCTATGATTCACAAGGAATTTTTCCCACCCTTATTTGAAACTGAACATTGACATGAAAGCTTATTTTTTAAAATTAAAGATCAGGGTGTCAATAATTGTCTAGTTTACCCTATTGACAAAAACAATTTTTTATCGTACAGCTATTTAAAGACTAACGATTAGTTTTCAGGTTGAAAAATAAAAATTATGAGCATTTGCATGAGCATATTATATCTTTTAAACAATAGGACTATATATTTCTCATCAGTGTGAAAATAAGCGTTTGTCTCTACAGGTTTTAAACTTAAAAAAATTATTTAGAACAAAGAGGAAACAACAGAGGAACAGAAACAAACATCATACCATGTTGAGTGCGCCACTTGAGCCATTTTACATTTAAAATAGATTTAGTGCCTCATAGAAATGGGGCCATATCAGACCTTCACACTTTTATGTGGAAAAGGTACAGAAAATATAGCATACTAGGAAGGGTTAATCCAGTTTTACCTTATAAAATACTAAAGCATTTCCACTGACTAGAACACTACATCTGGAACTTATTTCCCCACCGTATATTTCAGGCCAAGCTGTCCTGTTCGATGCTATGACATCAAACGTGTCCCTAAGTTCACAGGGTAGAGGATCTTCAGGAACACAATGAGGTGGTTTGAAACCAGGGTCACATCTTCATAAAAAATAATAAAATAAAGTTAAACAAGAGGTTTTTCAAATTTAATAAATACCTTGCAAGTAAAACTATTGCAACTTTTTATTTACATCAGCAAGAGTGCATAAAATATTAAATTTACAAATAAATAATGACTAAATGATTGTCTGGTTTGTATGATACAAGGTCCAGCAACAGACAAGCTGAGACAAATGATAAAATTCCAGCCAAGATCAATGCAACGAAAACAATAGATTCAAAAACATAGTATGAGAAGGAAAATAAAACTTAAAGCACTTAAATCAGAAGGATAAAAGTGAAATTTTAAAATATTGTAATCAGCATACAAAATAGTAAATCATAGTTAAAGCATGTTATTGGAAATGTCGACTTAAAATAGATGAAGTGATGCAGTTTAAAGGACATGAAAGATGAAAACACTTTATGAAATTTAAAAATTTAACGCTAAGTAAAAATTTATAAGTATTATTCGAATGGAACAATTCTCCAATCAAATTTCACAAGTTAAAATAGAAGTGTTAAAAAAGTTTAGGTGATGGTGGTTAAAAACTGGATTGCCCGAGGCAGTTAAGGTGACAGGGAGAAGTTTTCTTCATATTGCATTTCCAACAGGTTGGAGAAACCTTAAAATCACAATCAAATTAAATTGATCTCAAATGTAAAGATGGCAGTCTGCTGACCTCTAACATCCTCAAATTTGAGAGCACATTCGGGATATTTTCTGATACTAGCTATTCGTAAGAGGAATTATATTTATTGTTTATTCAATGTTGTCTTGAAGTTTCATATAGTGAGATTAATAAAAAAATCATACATGCACTTGGATCCTATGCAGTAACCATGTCCAGAACACATCCATGGACACCCATCTCCGAGGTACACATTGTCCAGGGCCCAAGCGTGTCCTGAATGCTTCATGACTTCAATCCAACGGAAACGTGTAGAGGGAGACCTGCAGAAAAATATTTTTTAAATCAAAAGATGGCATTTCCATAGATCTCAAAGTGTTAAGTAGCATTCAGCAGGTGGCATGTATTCATGCTATTTTACCTAAAACAAATTCAAGAAACTCAATGTATAAATGATGAGTATTCATTTCAAGAGACTAAATACAATTGACACATGAGACTAATAAAAACTATATCATTGTGAGAGTAAATTTAAATAGTTATTACATACTTCAGCAGATTTCATAAGAAAAAATGATAAAAATGTAAGGCAAAAAAAGTATATGAATAGAAAGTTTTTGATTTCCTGACAAATTTTATCTTAGGATAATGCCTGAAGTTAAATTCAAATTATTTTCAAGAACTAAATGAAATCCTGGTATATGTTTAGTACTGTTTAGGGTCTTGACCTCAGAAAATAAAATTTAAATACTTATAAGGAATTTCAAAGACCACCCTGTACAGTGTTATAAAACCTCCTGAATAATCTTTAAGAGGATGTAGGGAACACAAAATTAAACTGAATTCATATAGGAATGAATGTTCATAAGCACCACCTGGATTTTCTAGATGACACTGTTTGGAAGTGTGGCAGTTAGTACAACAATTTGTGTGTTGACACTGTCTGACTTGCATTATTGTTGGTGGTTGCAAATTTTACCACTTGCAGTGAAACCTTAAGTGTACAACAACAGCAGAACTGTAAAATTAGAGTTGGTAAAAATGCTGTTCCCATACTTGCTATCTTTCATTTCTGTACCATAGTGTATCCTCTAGCACAGTGATTCTCAACCACTGTGCCGCGGCAATTTAGTGTGCCGCGAGATTCTTGAAGTGTGCCGTCACTGCGAACATTCAGAAGAATCAATTAATTCGTTCTGGATTAATCTATGATACGATTATCCCACAATCTCAAAAAGCCTTAGGTGTGTTATTACGATTTTCCACATCTTATTTGTGCGAATTCGGATTTTCGGCTTTGACCAGCATAAAAACGAAAAAAAGATCCAGACTTTTAAATCTGGATCACGAAATGAGAATATTATTATTATTTTTACGCCCAAATATATACGCAAATAAAGTTATCAAAAAACACCAAGCTCAAATTTCGTATTAAATGTAATTTGTAGTTTATCATTAAATAAACATGTTGTTTACTTTGTAATGGAATTTCATTTTATATTTCATTCAAAATTATTATCGTATGCTATTTTTACAAAATATATTTTAGGTACATCAATCAATTAACCAAGTAAAATTCCTTTAAATTTATCTTATTGTTAGTGTGCCGTCAAATTTTTAAATTATTAAAAGTGTACCGTGACAAAAAAAGGTTGAGAATCACTGCTCTAGCACATCTGTGTGGTGCTTGCAGACATAAAGTCAAAAGTGAACGTACACCCCTTGTTACAATCGTGTACATTGAAAACACTACACGTTAAATTAAAATTTGAATTTTTTTATGTTAAACAGATGTACCAATTAATTATATCAAAGTCATCACCAAAGAAAATCAAATGCTTGATTACGCAAAAATGTATCAAAGTTAAATTATTTTTGTGAATGATGACTCTCTTTTGGAGGGGGGCCTGAAAATTTTTCTGTTTAAAAACAAGTTATTTTGTTCACATAAATATAAAATATTTTAAAGTAATATGTTCCTGTCAAAATATTTTATTGTTGTACACTAAAATTATCTCTTTCTTTGTTTAATAAATGTATATTTTACTGCTAAATTTTGAAATTGGAATAAGTGCATTCACTTTTGAAGCTGACTATATCCTGATATGACTACAGTTTAATTTTGTGCTCCTGACCTTCTCTTATAGTGTACAGAAAGTGTTGGTTGGTTGTTGCTGTTTTATGGTGCAATGGCCCTATTTAGTCATGCTGTGCCAAATACAAGACAAACATCAAATAAAACATACACACAAAGTTTTACTGACTCAGAGGAATACATCCAGGAAGAATTGGTTGATTGGTTCTTTTGGGGTTTTATGGTACAAAGGCCTTATTTGGCCAAACTATGCCAAACACAACAGCGAGGGACAGAAAAAAAGCAACAAGCAGAAGGGTAAGGCAACAGAAGAGGGCAGAGCACTCAGGTACATCAGGGTTGCCATGCCTATACACACCTAAAGATGTAGAGAGGAATTATGGTGCAAAGTAATTCAAACTTACATCGCACGCTGTGGAAGATAGACCGTTATTCTCGTCCAGTTACCAAACTGATCCGAAGAATGAATTGTGCCAGATGAATAGCTTGTGCAACCCACGTCTGGAGGCATGCATGGAGGGGCAACCAGGGACCAGGTCCGGCCCTTGTCGACTGAGAATTCCAGGCGCACGCTGAACGGATTAATGTTGTAGCTGCAGCCAAGATTTATATTATACTGCAGGAAGGTAGCAGGGTGAATTTCAAAGTCCCATGTCTCAGCATAGTGCTCTTCAGCTGGAATAAAATTAAGAGTTACACAACTCAAACTCATTTCTTGAATTTCTGTGGGGAAAAATCATTTCAATTATTCATTTTTATTTAACTTAAAGCAAGGAAATACATGGAATGAATATCTACCGAATTTTACTGAAATGTCAGAATCGAATTATTTAGAGATTTCCCAGAGCAGGTGTATGCAAGATATTTTTAAGTGAACGAATGGATAGAGCTTGTATAGAATTCCATCAAAGCATAGAATTCAAAAGAATTTGAATGTCATAATTCTTTTTATTTCTAATGCTCGATCACTGACCTCTTTGGCTCTACAAGAGGTAAACTTATGGCTATTTATGAGAAAGCACCCAGTGGGTAAAATGCTGTTACTCTTAACATACAGTTAATAATATCCATGTGCTAACAAACCAGGATTCGAGCCCAGGACCGATTGGGAGGTAGATAAACACTCTAAGCCCACTATAACATCATTTCTTTCACTTACTATTACAATTTAGTTTCTTTCATAGCTTCATGCTCAAATTTTTTACCTCGATTCTGGTTCTAAATTACAGGGATATCAATGTGAAATTGTGTTCTTGCAAATAACTTTTGGTAATCAAGCCAGTTTCTTTATAAAGATGGCAAATGACTAATCATTACTAAAAATGGTTTATGTCTTCTGTATTTATTCCAGCTTTAAGATAAATTTACCTTACCATATTTCTAAACAAGATGAGATGGCTGCAGAATAGAGAAACAAATTCAAAGGTAGAAAATTTGGGGATTTTCTGTATCAAATAATAAAAACTTTTAAATATTAATTTAAAATATTATCGAAATGCAGAAAAAATACAAATTAGTTAATTCCAATGTTCAATAGAAATACACATGAAAAAGAATCAATACTACAAGCGATTTAACAGATGAAACATGGCCTGTGATCAGAATACGAGATAGCAGTTTTTAGGTTTGCCAAGAGGCATCTAAAAGCAGTCTGGCCCAGCACGTGTTTTTAAATTACATTATACAAGGTAATTCAATACAAGTGCCAATGATTAATTCCCATCTGAGGTTAGATTCATTAAGATAAAGCAAAGCTCATATACGCAATTTTAGGCTTTAATAAAATGTGATAGCATAAACATTCGAGCAAGTTATTTCATGTAAGAATAAATGGCATCGTACTGTGGTCTGCAGCAAAGGTTAAGGCTCGGCCAGAAGCAGCACATCCCGCTCTTGGTGTACCGTGTTGCGTCAAAAACCAATTTTCTATCACAATAGGATTGAAATTATCTTGGAAACCTTTGGCATTTTTATGATTTCCGAGCACTTGCACGTTGTCTATTGCCCACTGGGCATTTTCTTTGCCTAAAATGAAACATTTTGTGGTTAAAAAGTATAAGGTAAATATACTAACATTTAACAGAAGAGCATAATGCACAATAGTCAAACTGACATAACTAGTTCCGCAAAGATATTAATTTCAATATCGCCGTT
This sequence comes from Meta bourneti, assembly GCA_933210815.1. Classification (NCBI taxonomy): domain Eukaryota; kingdom Metazoa; phylum Arthropoda; class Arachnida; order Araneae; family Tetragnathidae; genus Meta; species Meta bourneti. The sequence goes on along the minus strand of OW119923.1, from coordinate 107,437,071 downwards.
TACAAGTTTGTTTTAGCATAGCTATCAACACTTGCAATGTCTGTGTCTAAACTATCTGTCTATCGCACACACTCATACATTATATTATAATCTCCCTCTACATTGAAAAAACTTTTATTCTCCATTAACTGAATAATACTTTCCATTGTTTTGATACTTTCCTGAGTTGACAGGAGCATGTTTGTACTTTTTCTGCAATTTTCTTGACATTGAAGTGATTTGTGAACATAACTCAAAATCAGCAAATTGGGACATTGGCCCTTTTTATGCCAAGGTGCAGATATATATTCAAGATTACAATGCAAAACTTTATGGTAACATAAACTAGATTAGTAAAATAACTTTCTGACAGTTAATTGAATAAAAAGATTCAAATTTTAGCCCAATTAATTCTTTTGTGAAAGATTGTTTGGTTAGTTTTATGTTTTTATGATGCAAGGGTCATATTTGGCCATGCTGCACCAAACACAAGACAGCATCCATTAATAGATACTATATCCACATACAAAGTGTCAGGAATCTATAATTCTTCTATTATAGGGCAAAAGAGGTCTGACTTTTGATGGGTCCAAAGGAGTCAATTGCGTCAATTTAAAAAATAATATGCTTAAAATCAAAACTAAATGAATCTAAGAATCTAAACTACAATTTTTTGTATCATGGCATGCTATGTCTTCCTGAATATTTGTGAGAAAGAGGGAAATATTCAACTTAAGATTATGAAAAGCAGCCATTTTGGCATAACCCCTTTTGCCCCAACATGGAAATTTTATGACAATTATTTGGCATGTCAAAATCTAGTTTCAGCCTCAGTTAGCATAGAAATATTTAAAAATAGGGACGTTTTAATTTTGTTAAGAATTTGTTCGTCCTTAATTGCATTCATGGAAACATTCAAGATATTGCCTTAGAGGTGTACTATTCTGTAAGAAACTCAGATTACCTCTTTTTCCAACTGGCTGCCACCACCTGAAGGATGTGCTACTGGATTTAGCTTCTTTGGGGAGAGGAAGTTCTACTGCTGTTGGTTTCAAGCTGAAAATCTCGTGGTCCAATTCCCTCATTGTATCCCAAATCAGTCCATGGGTGGTGGAGAACTGCACAAAAATATTCTCCCTTCGGTCCAAGGGTCTTCTGCACGTTGCCGTGTTCTGGACGCTTCCCAGTTGCACTATGAACTGCAACGATCTGACGGAAAAGAAAGATTTCAAGGCTTTACCAAAAAACTGATAATCACAAATGTTTCAATGTAATTTTTAGAAGTGAAATCGGCAGAGCAATATAGATTTGTTACTTTCATTAATTTTGACAGATCTTATGTGCTCTGTACAGAACTTTATATCCGTAAGCAATGGAGGGTACACTAAGGTGCAAAAATGAAAGATGGCAAGCATGACGACAATTTTACTAGCCCTATTTGTAATTTGACAGTAGTTGTATACCAACAGTTCTAAGCTCAAAGTTGAACCACCAACATTAATGCACACCAAACAGCTGCATGCATGTTAAAAAATTCCTGGTCTTTTGTCGGCCCTTGCAGTGATGACAGCAACTATCGAGATGAGGATAGGTAGGTAAATAGGGTTTTGTGGCGCAAGGTCAAAATGAGGTCAGGGTTGGAGTCAGGGACGTAACTAGGGGGGGCAGATGGGTCATGTGCCCGGGTGCTGGATTGGAGGGAGGCATTAAACTGGGCGAGTATTTTTATACTACAGATATTTACGTATGATAAAAATGAAGAGGGGGGGTGTCAAAGCAAGTTCTTGCCCCGGGTGGAAACTAACCTAGTTACGTCCCTGGTTGGAGTCAATGGAGGTCTCATACATGCCATTGAGGTATCTACATGCCATTGGAACATCTGCCATTGGAACATTGAGGTATCTACATGCCATTGAGGTATCTATATCATACATGCCATTGAGGAAATTAATGCATGTAAAATTGGGTGATCTGCCAAGATACCATACAAGATATAATCTCATAGTGTCTAATCTGTTTCCATTAACTGGCCCACATACTGAGTGAATGTCAGCCCTTTTAACATTCATGAAATGATACATGTTACCAGTAAACCGTCAGCATCTAAATGGATGGAAGCCCAAACTAAGTGTCAAATAGACGAAGGCTAACTGCCAAACAGTGCCCTCTAGCAAATCCAGGTATGCACATACATCCCTATATGAATACAGCTTAGTTTCGTGTTCTGTACATCCCCTTCAAGTTTGTACAGAAAGTTTTTAAACACCCTGTATGTAGTTCCTTTATTACCCCTTATAGGCAGCTATGGCAAACATACTTCAAATTCGTTGTATCCAAGTCCATTGTGTGAGACAGACGATATCCAGGTCTACCAAAATAAAGAGAATTTCCCAAAGACAAATTCCCACATCCTAAACCAAGTTGACCACCAAATATTTCCCACTTCTGCCGCAAGTCGCTGATTTCATCGAATCGATCGATCATACCGGATGGATTCTGCTGAATGGTGCTGCAAGTGGGACCTAAAAAGATATATCAAATTACTTATAACAGTTTTGAAGATTTCTGAGATCAGACAAATACCAAAACACAAAATTATTGATCTCTGGATAATTTTTTCACAAAAATTGTTTAAAATATATCACCAATTTAGCACCATTGATATAATCAACACTAAATTTCTCATTAAATCAATATTTTTATGTATATTTCATCTTTGTCTAAAAATGTTACAAATACACTATTTAATTTTTTATATAAACTTCCGCACCACTTCTGGTATGATTAAAGTTTCTAGTTCGATTGATTTGCAATTTTTTTATTGGAATGCAAGGGAAGAAACTCTATTAAATTGGGGAACCTAGAGTTAAATTTACTTTACTAAAAATGACATCCTCTAAATATTGTAATGCATTAAAGTATTTAAAGTTACCATGAAACAATTTTAAGAAGGTAAAACATGCACATGTGAATTCCAAATTCTTATATTCAAGATACGATCCGTTAAAAAATTACCAATTAACAAGAATTATAGTCAATATAAGATTGCAGTGACAAAGATAAAGTTTGACGAAATATGTGACATACCTAAGTAATCAGGTACATAGCTAATAATGATTAAAAAATTAAAGCATTAGAATACATAGCTCTCTACTGTTTATAAACTTAACTATTTTGTTTTGTATGTAATCAATAAGTAACACAATACTAAAAAAGCAACAGGCTGTTTTAGATACCTTGGAAACCAGGATCACATGTGCAAAGTTGGTTTTCACAGCTTCCATGGCCAGAACAGTGTAAAGGACAAGGATATCCCACATAGAATTCATCAATAGCAAATGGTGTTAGTTGTCCAAATTTACCAGTAAAATAGGCTTCTTGCTTCCAGCGGATTAAAGTCTGTCTATATATATTACGTAAACATTCAGAAAAAGGTACAGTAATAAAATTATTTTACACTAATAATGAATGACATTGTGAAAATTAGGGATGAAGCAAGGTATGTGTGATTTAGAATCAAATATAAAATTTGCTATACCAAACGAAATAATTGAATAAATACAAACAAGAGTTTTATTGTTGAATTGACCAAGACAATGAAATGCTACCAAATAACTGACAAGATTTACTTTTAATACATCTGTAAGATGAGAAACATTTTGTGTGTGTGAAAGAACTATAATAAATACCATTTTATAAACTATCAATCTTTAATCATTTATTGAATTTTGAATGTGATTTTTTTTTAAAAGCAAATTTTTCTTGATCTTATTAAAGTATGGCTAAATTTAAGTTGAACAGAATTAGGCGAAAAGAGTCAATGATAAAAAAAGAATATTTATATTTATTTGCTCAGTAACCAAATCAAAGTTGCTTCTTGCATTTAATATCAATACTGACAAGTATTAGGTGCTTATTCATTGCTGCAGATTTAAATATATATATATAGTATTATAAATTATGTATAATTTTCTGAAATGCACAAAAACAGAAAGATGACTCTTTTAAAAGCTCAAATATTATAGTTTTCTATACACCTTATTTAAATTTAGAATAAGCAATATCTATTTTAAAAAAGCAATGCAAAATGTGAATTCAATCAAAAATTACAATATACAAACTATAGTCCGTGATAACATATTTAAGTTTTCTATGAAAAAACACGGAAAAAATACATTACTTTTGAGCCAAATGATGTGTCACAGGTATTAGTACACGTCTCCAGGTTCCATACAATCCAGAGTAAAATATTGATGCTTCATGAGCTGATTCAAGGCAATATGCACCAGAAAAGCATTGTTCTTCCACCAATTCCCAAGTAACACCAGAATCATGTGAAAATTCCAAGTGTACCGCACTCTCCCAATCAAACTTATCCGTGCAGCCCACATTTATCTACAAAGATAAAAAAAATCATTTCCTGCTCTGGTATTCAGAGATATATTGAGTCATCCCATAAATAATGTCTTTTTCCTTAATGGACAAAATGAATGATACAGTTTAGTTATTATTGCATAATCGAACAATGTGTTTTATTAGAATTCACGTTTGAAATAATTGTGTGCTGCAAAAAATAAATGTTATCATGGTGATCAAACATTATCTATATCATGAGTTCCTTCCTGAGAATTAAACCATCACTAAAAAGCTGAATTGCAAACAACTGGAACAGCTAAAGCAAGGTATTGATGAACAAAGACCCACACTCCATTAGGTAGATAATTGAATTAACGTCTCACTGGAGCAACACAATAGACAATTGGTGACAATTCAGGATCCATCTCAAAGGGAGAGTTCCAAGGACAACACAACGTAATTTTGAACCACTGTCAGAAGACGAGGTCAACACCTGAGCTGGCCCATCACCCTCCAAACTTCCATGCCATGACAACATGAGGGCATTTGAGGCCATGACAGATTTAACATGCACCAACCCCAATGAAGCCAATTACCAAGTTTGGTTTTCCAGTGTCAGTATGTTGGTAGGTAGTTAATTTACATTGCACTGGAGCAACACAACTTGCTAATGATGACGGTCCGGGATCGGTCTCGAAGGGAAAGATCCACCTCATTGATTTGAACTGTCAGATGGGGATCTTCACACTTTTAATTCGTTTCTATTTTGTTTTCATGTTGTTCACTTAAATATACATCCCCTTTTAATGTTGGTCTGGTTACTATTTTGATGATTTTTGACGTTGCTCAGAGAAAATATGAATGTCATTGAATCAACCAAATACTAATACGATAGTGCCAAATACAATGGTGTACGCGATGGTCTTTGGCTGGATCGAGTTTCAAACTCGCAATCCTCCAATTGCTAATCTGCTACTCTGTCAACTCGGCTACCATGGTCCGCACTCCATTAGGAAAGGGAATGTTATTTCATTGTGTCAATGCACAACCTCCTATGCACAAGAAACGTAAAAGTTAGGACAATTTGAATGGAAAATTACGACTCATTCACTAGTTTCCTGGTCTGATACCATCAGATTACCATTATTTTCAATGCCTGACCTTAATGGAAAAATTTGGAATTCAGAATGTCAGAAGAGAGCTTGACTCATTCTTTGGATTAAAACATAAGAGCTTTTATCATCAGGGTATTGAAATTTAAGAGGGAACAACTTGTAAATAATAGAAGTAAATATATCTTATAAAGCTGAATGTGTTTTTAGTGTCACTTTAAAACATACTCTATCACATTACTTTTGGGATGACCCAATAATGAGATAACAATTGAGATGTCTTTAAAATGACAACCAAAAATTTTTAAAAGAGTAGCCATTAGATAGATTTTTAAACTAAACAAAAGTACTATAGATAAGCTTTAATGCCTGAGATGAGAATACTCTTTAAACAATTCATCCTGTTCGTTTCTCTACATCCTACTTTCTTTTTCTTAATCAAAAAAACTAGTTATCCAGTCAGCAATTGATACAAGAGATTGATCCATGTCAAAATTTAGCCAAAACAAATCTCACATTTGTCATTGAAAGAGATGGTAAAATTCCTCCTGGTGTTTGTTTTCAAAAAGTTTTAAGCGTATGAAAACTAGTAAGCCTATAATTTGTCAATCTCCTAAATTAAAACTATTATATTTTAAACTTATTTCGTAGGAAAATCAACATTTACTGCTCATCTCTTTAAGTACTTTTGTTAACAGTTATAAATTACTGACATAAATAAATGTATTGCAGTTTATTAATAATTTCATATCATATTTTGAATTTACAAAATTTTTTATTACATGTTTAAAATAAATTATGAAGTAAGAATAAAAAAAACATTGCCTTTTAAAGTATCAAAATAAAATTTAATTAAATTACAGAAAATTTTAAATACCAAAGTTAACATAACTGCTGCTCTTATAATATACAGATAGCATAAATTTTATTTTACACATATACAAGATTTTAAAGATAGGAAGCCACTAGACTATAAATCAAAAATAAATAAATTAGTCATTGAAATTTAATCATCCTTAAACTTAAGTACAACTAAAAGATTCTAAGTTATATATTTTAGCTACCTTAAACATAATAACTTGGCCTTCTCTTAAGAAAAGTGGTCTTGAGATAAGAAATTTAAATCTCTCAAGTCCATTAAGCAATAGGACTTTCCTTGTGGAGTTGCAGTAATGTTGCATAGATGATTTTGTAATGGCAGACACTAGTTTTTGTTCTTCTGGTGCAGAAACCTGGAAAAACAGAACAGCATTAAATAATGTAAATAAAACACGTGTAATCTGAACCAAGCATATCTTAGCTAGAAATGTGTTTCATTGCAGCATCTAATAGTCAATTAGCCCCATGCACACATCAACAAATAAAAATTTCCCCATATTAATTTATTTATGTGAACAGAAATATTTATTTGAATTTTCCTGTTCTATAATATTCTTCTATCTCTTATTCATCAACTTTCTATCATGTTCAAATTTGACAATCAAGCATCATTTGAGAATATATCTTTGTGTATTCCTGAATTCAACCCACATTCTGATTTTACATTTGTAAACATTCTCGTAGTTTCCAGAATTTTGAGAATGCTCATATTAAACCAAGGAAGAAACTGAAATTGCAAAACAGACAGCTGATGATACATTAAAATTCACACAAAAATTATAGAAACAGCCAAAAGTTTATAATAAAAAATTCCATTATCAGTTGGTCACAGTAAAACAGATAATTTTGCTTTGTTTGACTTATTTTCTAATTTCAGACATAATTTTAAAAGACAGGTTTTGAAAACTGCCAAAAAGTACTCTGATCACTTAAATGGTTGGTTGGTTTGGTGTTTTATGGTGCAAGGACCATATTTGGCCAAGCTGCACCAAACACAACACAATGTCAAGCAAAAACTATCGTAAAATGGAAAAGGAAGGATTGGGGAACAAAATAGTGGGATGAAAGCAGAAAAAGATTGTGACTGTGTTTACTAAAGACAGTGAACCTGATCACTAAGAAATTTCGCAGGAAAATAACTATTTCTGAAATAAAACAGTTTAAAAATGTAGGAAATTTTTGGAATTAAATATCTATAAAAACATGAATGCCATACAAATTTGATCAAAAGCTATGTATTAATAAAAACATTTGTATTACAATTGAGATGGTTTATATGCATTCACTAAGAACTCACTTGTTGCATGTTTTCCAAGTTGTCAGGTTTTGTATTCGCATTTAGGTACAGGTCATCTAGTGCCCACTGATCCTTGCCCTCTCCTGAATGTTGAGGCTGCCACCAACGCACTCTAGTGCTGTATGTGCGAGCAGTAAAGGGTAGGGTTACATGCTCCAATCTAAAAGTGGATCATGGAACAAACTATAAGTACACACACCTATTGATAGTAAACACCTACATGTCCATGTACATTTCCTATTAATGTTTTAATTACATGATCCAATCTAAAAGTGGATCATGTAACAAACTGTAAGTGTACACACCTATTGACAGTAAACACCTACCATCTACATGTACATTTCTTATTAATTTAATCTTCAAAACCTTGAAGGCTGGTTTAAAATTGATGGGAAAAAGTTCATAGTTCTACAAGATACAGCGCACAGTTCTACAAAAGGAGTATGATTAATTCTAGGACATTATTTGTAAGATGATATTTGAACTAGTTTAAAAATAAAATGAATAATTGTACAATTTAATATCTCTGGTGTGTAACTCACTATAAGTGCATAATGAGGGGATACAATACTATAAAGATGTTTTATTAATGATTATAACAGAAAATAGTATTTCATATTGCTTGATATGAAATTAAATTTTCCACTGGTGTTTTCAATATCGTTGGTACACTTTATGGATCTAAGAATTCATACAATTCATGCTCTCAAAGAATTCCCAGAAGTTTTCCAGGAGGTGCATGGAATCTAAATAGACTAATTACTATGGATATAAATTTGAACACATCCAAAAACCATTTATGTGAGAAAACACTTAACTATAGAGCACACATTCTGACTTAAATGCTAATTTAAAAATACAACTTCATACATTTGTTTAAGAGCAAACTTGAATCTAATAAAAAGTAATAAAAGAAATCAATAGCACTGCTAAATTGAAAGCTATGATAAAGGCAGGTACATTGCCTACAGTACTTCCCTCAAGAATTTAACAGAGGCTGAATTCAGAGTTAGAAATAAGGAGCAGAAAGTCAGTCGTCGATGGCACCCAAACATTTTTACTGTCGCAAGAAGTTCTATTTGTGTGGAATTTCAATTTTATTTTATTTGTGTGGATGAGTATACACATGCAGCATAATGATTAGGGCCAGTCATGACCATTCACATTTTTATAGTCGGGATGTCAAGAGTAGGCAGGCAAAACACATGGTTTAGAACAAGCCTTTTCGTTAATTAAGATAGTTTGAAACGGAAACATAACGCTTCCACTTAGCACGGATTCTGGTACTAAGCACATTGTTTGACACCAAAAGCAATAGCAGTGACAATGAGTTGGTGGAGGGGGACATCCACTGCAATTCATGCTTTTGTGTATGATATCCTTCTCCTAACGTGCTTTCACACTTTTTAAAAAATTGACTGATCCAAGGTCAACTGCCTTGTTGGTTGGTTTTGAGTTTTATGGTGCAAGGCAAAGAGCTGTGGCAAACACAAGACAGAAAATGTCAAGTAATTGTAAAAAGAAAGGTTGGATAGGAGAAAGATCGTGTAGGCATCCTGAGGTCGCGACCCCCATGTTTACCAGAGACAGTAAACTCCATGGGAAAAGAATAGATTACTAAAGTAGCTCAGGTTCCTGAAACCTGTACACACCTAAAGACGTGTCCCAGGAGGGTCTTCTTGTTGGAGCTGTACTACATATCTTTTTCTTTTAAAAGGTAATCTTTTGTTTAGGGTTTTTGTCATTTTATAATAAAAAGTAACATGTTTAGTAAAAGTTCAGTGATGTGGTAAGCACCACATGATTACTCAGTAGGGGAGGGTGGGTGAACCGATCTTGATGCATCTGTATAAAAGTCAATGTGTAGATTGTAATAATAAATTGCCAATCAGCTTAAATTTATGTCACACAAGTGATAAATTAAGTGTAAAAACAACAAGGTTAAAAGCTCGGTTGTCAAAGCAAAGTTCATAGAAACAAAATACAACTAACGACCAAACTTTGGACCTTGGTGTTGCCCCATTCAAAAGAACCACTATATTATGCATCAAAATAAGTTTCTTCTATGTAGGTTAATGAAATGGAGAAGGTATTTTAAATCTTAAAACCAAAATGAGAAATTACCTGGACATTCTGTAGTTGTCAGGGTCCAATTCTTTCAGCAAATTCCATGATATTCCTGCATCATTAGAATATTGAACCAACACGCCTTCATCTTTCTGTGATGCGTTATTGCAGGTGGATGGGTCCCCTCCTCCAATGCGAATGAAAAACTGCATGAAATCTGTATTTTCTGTATCTATGTCACTTGTGACCAATTGCCGGATTCCATCCTAAAGGCAAAGCATTACCTTTTTTACATGAAATAGTATTTAAAAACATATTTATACTGAAAATGAATAACTTAATTAAAACTATATGGAAATCTCATTAATGGGCTTTTTTTACAAAATAGCTATGGCTAACATTCATAATGCATTTAATCGGATTTAATGGTCAAACTATTTTTTAGGGACTGGAGCACAGATGGTAATGACACTGCAATTCATTCAAAACATAGTTTATGTATTTCATAATGTAAAAAGTAAATACATTAAAATACAGATAAATCATACTATTTAGTGCCATATCAAAACTTACATGCACTGAATGAATACTTTTACTCAAGCATCCTCTAAAGAAAATGGGACAAGGATTGTATCTATAGCAACAGACTCAGATTTAGTGGCAGGAGCAGTTCTCCTGATAGACAGGCAGTAAGTATTTGTGAATTGGAGTAGTTTTTTTAAGCAGTGCATGCTTCTTAAATCTTTTAAAGAATCTATAATAATAAATCTGCACACCACAAATTTTCAGTAATAAAAGCAGATGACTCACTTGATAAAAATAGACTGAAGCTCCTGATCCCACTGGCCCACATCCTTCCTCCGCTGACATGACGGCTCCGCCACTAATATCGAAATTTCCTTTCACCAATTCCTCTTGCGATTCGAATTTCTTAATCATTTTGTTCTTCAACTTGTCCTGGGGGACACAACTTTTACCGTAGAATCCTGGATCACACCTAAAACAAAATTATGCTTTTGTTAAAGGGATAATTCATTGGTTTGAATAATAGTCAAGATTAAAGACAAAAATTAGGATTTTTACAATACTCATTATGTCAGATCTTAGAGTGTCATTAAAAATAAATGAATTTCACTGCAGAAAGTTTATTTGCATTTTAAAGTACAATCTAATTCATTTTGGATTTCCTTGCAAATCAAATCTAAAATTTAATCCAGTTATTTCCATATTTATATATACATTATATGGACAAAAGTATGGACAAAAGTATTTAGTTCATGTGCACATAGGTTCAAATTAATTTGGAATGGGTCTACCTCTTGCTTTAATAACAGTGGCTACTCAGTTAAGAAGTTGTCTACTAATCATTGTAAGTTTCAGCTGGAATGGCATGCCATTCTTGCAAAAGAGCAATGGTCAGTTTTGACACCGATGTAGGCAGAGGTGGCCTGGCTCTCAAATGCCCTTCCAATTCCTTCCACAGATGTTCTCTAGGATTCGGATCAGGGCTTTGTGGAGGCCAGTCCATTTCTTCAACATCCAAATCAGAAAACCAGGTCTGTAGGGCACCTGCTATGTGGATGGGAGCCTGATCATGTTGAAACAAGAATGAGCCAGTACCAAACTGTTGCCACAATATGGGAAGTGCTGAATTGTCTAAAATATCAAGATAGGCCATTTTAAACAGCCTTCTCGAACATATTTACCACAACAATAACAACCAATCACTACTCTTTCAAAATAACTAAGCTCAAGTTAACCACCCATTGTGCGCTTTGCAATGTTTCTGAACATACCTGCCTCCTTTTATATCAGTATGCCCGTACACTGTCATGTCATTGGACGAATTCAATCTTTTGTGGGGGTTTTCATATACTTTTGTCCATACAGTGTATGTTGTGCAATGAATAGTATGTTATAAAAACATCAATCGATAAAATAAACTCAAACTGATTTGATTGTTAAGTGATAATGAACTTTAGGAATGTTAATCAAACAGAAATTGTTAAATTATACGTATATATAAAACAGACAAAGAATATAACATGAATTTAAATATTTTATCCATGATAAAATTCAAATGGCTAATTAAAAAACATTAGTAATGATTCTTCATATTTGTCTATGCTGTTTCTAAGTGAAGTTAACAAAAACTTAGACAAAATAAGACTGAAATAATCTTATGTAAATTATACCATCTTCCCCCCCCCATGAATATGTGACATATTTTCCACCCTTACTATTAGTCTGTTTCCTAAATACTCGTTATAATCAAAAGTTACCTTGTAATTTTGTATTGCTAACAATCATATAAAGATTTATTTCTAAATATTTTACTTGAACTCATATTGCTAAAACACACTTCATATCCTTCAAGCTCTATACAATAAAGTTATTTTGTAAATTTTATACTCACACACAAGACCCATCTGTACATCTGCCATGACCACTGCACATATCCTTACACTGTGGGCCTATATATAAATTGTCCACTGCCCAATTATCACTGGTATCGAAATCATGCTGGATAAAACGAAAGCGGGTAGAACTAGACCTATTAACAGAAGGAAATAATAAAATATCATTCAAAGCATTAGGTATAATATAGTTTTGGGGGATAAAAAAAATTCAATAAAAATTTATTTTATAAATTATCAATTACTTAAATATTGCAATTGAAAATATGCACATATATTTAAGAAATAAACAAGGAAAAAATATTCCAGACACAGAGGGATGAATTGGCAAAACAAATAATCACTTATGCTGATCACCATACATGATTTTGCATGATAGCCCTATACCATTCTGAGCTTACTACCTTTCTAGAAATGGTCTTTCCAAGCTCATCTGCCTTCTTGCCAAAGCCAAACGAAACTCATATTTTTTAGTCTCCCATAAGCATTATTATATAAGGCCAGTTATTCAGCTTGTTGTATGTGGATCTAAGAGTGTCAAAATGAGTATTCTTACTTACCATGTGGCTGGTAAGAGGCTAACGGTGACGCGTTTCCACTTGCTGAATTCTGTTGCATCGTACACCGTTCCCTTAGTGAAGACGCCATTACAACTGCCATTGGAAGGCAGACAGGGCTTATACACAGGAAACCAATTCATACCGTGGTTTGTCGAAAATTCTAATCGGACCTATATACAGGCAGAATATACAAAATAAATTGCTGATAATCTTGATGCGATTCTATGGATTGCATAGTAAAATTGCTCAAAATATTCACCTGATTGTTTTTCTCAGAAGAAAACACAGATCCACATCCCATGAGCAAATCAAACTGAACCATGTACGATGGTCCAACGGTTATGGATTTCGTTTCTAGAGATCGTGTAACACCATTATATACTTCTTCATCAAAACTGGAATGAAACGGATTGAAAACGTTAAGCATTTTAAAGGTGTAAACTTAATTTCGATGACATGTGCAAGAAATAACATTTCAAAATATAGGGATCGAAATTTTAAACATTCAATTCTCTGTTGAAGAATCTTATGATACAATTCATAAATTTTCTGAAATAACCATTCTTAGGAAACCAATAGTTTCAGGGATTTCTCTTAGCAAGTAAATATGCAAAATGGATAATTTTATGCCCATTTTCTGTTTTCTTAAAGTAAAATAAATAGAGCAGTTAAAATTATAACTTAACTCAGATACTCTTATTAATGAAATGAATGTTTTTTCATCAGATATTCATAATATATATAATAATCTGTAAGAAAACCGATTTGGGCACAAAATGTGATAAATACAGAATAAAACCAGCATCAAAATCTACAAACATGTTTAGAGCAGAAATACAAATTACAAAAACAATGATTTCATTTAAATGCACACATTGAAATCCAACTTTAAAAATGTCTCACCTAAATTTCTATAAGACTGCAATTTCCCATTTCTAAGTATTTATCATTCATCAAAATAAAAAATATTAAGAATGTACTTTTCCAACACTATGCTTCTTAAACTATTCAAAATGCCAACTCACAAATCTTTGCTTTCTGGAAAACTATATTACAGGGTTTCCATACTTCAAGCAAAAGAAAATTAGTGCTTTTTTAAAGCTATTTTTATTTTTTTAAGGCTACATTTCACATGGATTGCCATAGATTAACCCGTGAGTGCACAGTTAAAGAAACTTTCACAAGTACTAGGTTTAGGTTTCATAGACTCAGTTTTAAAAACATCTATTCTAAGCTAACCTTTTAATATTATGCCATCGATTTTGATGACATTTGACCTTGAATGAATATTTACTAACCATGTTTTTTTAATGCAGGTGGAACAAATTACTGTGTTCTTGTAAAAATTAAGGATCTAAAAATTGTTAGTACATCCAGCAAATCCCTTATAAAGTAAAATGAAACTCAAGGAATTTCATAAGGCAGGTTGCTAATCTGTTGCTCTTCCAACTGGGCTACCATGGCCCTGCATTCATAAGGCTTTCCAAGACCTGTAGGAATCCTGAATCAAAATTAGCACAAATATTATTTTAGGGCCTATCTACTTACACAACAGAAGCTTTTTCAGAGCTGCAGTAACTTTTCACTATTCCTGAGCTGTACCGTATGGAAGCATTCATTGCGTTCAGATCCGAGAAGTTCAGACTAATCACGTTCAAGAGCAATGAAGACAAGCTGATGTCATCCACAGCCCACACATCCTCTGATCTACCAGAATGATAGGGTTGCCATATTTTAAACATGCACCACTGACGCTGGGCATCGGTCGACAATGCCAAGGAAACGATCCTAAAACAGGATGATTAAAAAAATTTAGTTAATTTAAGAATGCTACTATTTTCATAAAAATACAGTAACAAGAGGGTAAACATGACACAATACATAAAATAAAAACTAAAGTATTTTATTTTACTTGTTTATTTTACTCTTCAGTAAGATACCTTTATGTGATATTAAAAGTGATATTATCTTCCTATACAAAATTGAAAACTTTTAGAGAAAAGGTAATAAAATATGTATTACCATCATGTAATGGTTATTGATTATGAGTCTACAGATCTATGGCTGCTCTTTAGGAATGTATGAATTGCTGAACTAAACATAAGGTATGTAGGTAGTTAATTAACAAGGCACTGGAGCAACACAACGGGCTATTGGCGACGGTCCGGGATCAATCCCCAAGGGAAAGATCCAAGAACACCTCGTAATTTTGAACCACAGTCAGATGAGAGAACACCTGAACTGGCACCCCACTCTCCAATCTTCCACACCAAAATGAGGGCATTTGAGACCACGGCAGATTTAACATGCACCAGCCACCGTGAACACAACGGTCTTCAGCTGAACCGAGTCTTGAACTTGGTCCGGTGACCGAACTTGATCCATTGACCGAACTTGATGCAGTGACCAAACTTGATCCGATGCTCTTCCAAATGGGCTACCGTGGCCCCAGAAAAACTTGAGAGTTCGTTTATAAAAAATAAACTTCACTTAATGACAATGACATAAACTTGTGATAACTATGGGGTGAGGCAAGATCTCTCTTGTGCATTTTTAGAGTAATTCATTTTGTTTATACATGCAGCTACTCATATTGTCTCGGTGTATACTTGTAACATTTACTCCTCATACTTGGGGGACCAATAAATATTAGGGACCAAGAGACGTCATTTGTAAGTTATAGGGGTTCAGGCCTCAAGAAGTTGAAGCTCCAACTCAGTGAGTGTTTGGTGAACCTTTTTTATAATTAAGCCCTTTCACAGGCAATATCTAAAAGAGAAGCAATAGTATCATTAATTAGTGAATCAGGTAATATAAAATTTGATATGGTGTGCTTTCCTAAAATTTAATTCAAAAAATAGATTTCCAAGATTCAATTATTCTAGTGCGTTTAAAATTAAAAGGATAATCGAAACAGTGCCATAATGAAATCACTTTTAATTAATCCCATTTTCCTGTTAAATAATAAGTTTTCTTAAGCTACTGCATACCTACTTGAATAAAGTCATAGATAAAATATACCAAAAAACACAATGTTTCCAAAATTACCTTAAAGCATTACTTAAACTTTCATTGTTATTTTGCAGTCATTCATACTGTAGCATCCTCGACCTTGGGATCTGAAATTCCTCCATGCAAAATGAACTGACCTTTGGTTTATAAATCTTCCTGGGTGGATGACCAGATAAAATATACCAGGGTTTCTGACCAGATGGGGAAAAGGGATTGTTTGGGTTTGATGGCATAAGGGCCATATTTGGCCTTGGTGTACCAGGCACAACACATATAATGTCAAGTAATGGACATACAAAGGAAAGTTTTCTGACACAGAAGAGAGAAATACGGCCAGGGAGGAATCGAACCTGTGCCACCTACAACCTGCAGGTTGCTAGTGCAGTGGGCATACCCAGAATTATGATGGCCCCATGGTGTTATGGGGAGCTTAGCAGCCCAGAGATAACCATGCCTCAATGTTCATGCACAACCTGGAGAAGGTAGGTAGATAAATAGCTGATTAACATTCCACTGGAGCAAAACAACGGGCTATTGGCGATGGTCTGTGATCAATCCCAAAGGGAAAGTTCCAAAAACAACACATCATTTTGAACCACGGACAGATGATGAGGCAACACATGGAACCCTACTCTCCAAACTTCCATATCACATCAACATGAGGTCATTTGAGGCCATGACATATTTAACATACACCAGCCCCCTTTCTACACGATGGTCTTTTAGTTGGATTTGAACTTGCTACCCTCTGGTTGCTAATTCACTGCTCTTCCAACCAGGCTACTGTGGCCCCTCCTCAAGAAGTGCTTCAGTTTACGTAGAGAACGCAAGTAGGCTTGTCTGCTCTGATGAAATCTTACTCCTAACATTTCAGTTAGCCTCAAATTCTTTTAAAAATACCTTAAATAACGTAAATTGAACTTTAAAAAAAGGTGCACTTGTTTAAAAACTGTTTTCCTGTTCTCACTCGCCCAGCTTAATATTCCAGAACATTTAAAATATATTGAAGATAGTAAATGGAAAATAAAACTGGATTCTCACTTGGGTTCTCGAAATTTGGATTTATCGAAAAACTCCAAAAGCTCCCAGGACAGTCCACCATTACAAGAATAATGGACGTAGACAACTTCCGAAGGATGGTTGGGCGACAGGCAAGGGCTCTTTTTAGATGAGCTGCCAATTCTCAAGGTGAACTGAAAGAACCTGGCGAAATAAACGTAATATTAGACTACAACCATGCTATCTATGAAAATGAAAAGCAATATTTTACAACTTTTATCTGTAAAAACACATTGAAGTTTTACCTTACAAATGTCGTGTTTACTTCCTTAGTGATCAAAAGCCTTGGACCCAGTTGATCGAAAACTACAGCTTTTCCACTTCCCAAAGATCCACATTGGTAACCCATGTCAGCTCCAAGTAGCTGCAGTTAAATAACATATATAAAAATATGTAAACTCCAAAAAAATAATACAATGTACCGAATCAATAGCATTAGTGTCAGTCAATAATTATCGGCAATGAAGTTGTATTTGTATTTTTGTTAGCAGCACTGCTGTTTCCATGCACATCTCCAGGCGAAGCTCCTATCTCATCACATTGCTTTCCAGGCTTGAAGTTGTTAGATCAGTCCTGTTGTCACTGCCATAATGGCAGTTCCCCTCTCCATTTGCACCAAGGAATAAGTTGGTTGGTTGTTTTATGGCACAAGTGCCATATTTGGCCAAGCTGCACCAAACACAAGACAATGTCAAGTAAAAAATGTCGTGAATGGATAAAAAGGAGGGATTGGTGTAGAGTAGTGGAATGAAAGCAGAAAAAGATCGCTTGGGTATTCCGGGAGTACAACTCCTGTTTCACTAAAGGCAGTTAACCCCATGGGAGAAGAAAAGATCCTTGAGTAAGAGATCTCAGGTCTGTGAATCCCATACACACCTAAGGAAATGTGCCCTTGGGGGCTGCCAAAGAATAAGATTCGGTGATTCATTTTTATGGTGTGAGGTTCCTCCCAGAATATCTTCTTTGAGGACATAAAATGCTCGTGCAATGATAGAACAAGTATGTTGAAAAGCTAGGGAACTGCATTGAAAAATGTACTTTGAAATTGCCTATTTTTATTGGAATAAGAGTTTACAGCTGAAATTGCAGAAAAGAATTGACTCACCTTAAAACATAGAAATATTATTCAAGACAAAGAGCAATCACTATTCAGGAAACTCCTTAGTCAATTATAAAGAAAATTTCTGCAACACAATTACTAGTAATTTAAAAAATATTCTAAGCAAAGACAACCAGAAGTCAAGAATCACATTTCAGTGTTGAAGAATGGAACTTACGTTAACTATATTTGATAATTCATTTAGTTTAGATGTCTGGAACATTTCTGATAAGTAGGATGGTATTGTCAGGGAGGCAATTTCACATTTTTGTCCAGAATATCCCATATCGCACCTGCAAATGAGTTTATAATCTTTTTATAATACACAAATTCAATTTTTACCAATGAAGTGAAATAATTATTAAAAAGATACATTTTAAGTAATAACTTACTGACAACCAGAATTTGTACACTTTCCGTGACCACTGCATCCATTTGGACATAATCCAATGTATACTAAAAACAAACAAAGCTTACAATTGAATCATTAGTATTTTATATGAATTAATATTCTTACACAGGATTCCCACTGCTTTTACATAATGCAAATTCATGTACTTTTCAAGAACTTCCAAAATAATGTTAAGTTTAACTTCCAATGCTTGTTTTTCTTTTGAAGAGCACACATTTTTATGAGACACTCAAATTGACACATGAAATAGATTGAGAAGTTAAAATTTAATGGAAAAATATTTCAAATTAAATAAGCAGGATTTCAATTTTAAGAGGATGGTAACAATAAAAATTTAAAACTAAGTCATTATGGAATGAAAAGAAACAAGCCCCACCAAAGATTAGGTTCCCAGCAATTTATAAAAAAAGGCCTTAGTAAAATTCAAGGATTAAATGAAACTTCAGTATGCAAAAACAAATTTTTCAAGGACTTTATAGAGTGACCATACATACTGTTTTAAACGGGACAGTACCTTTTTTCATACTTCCCAACTATCCGATCGTTTTAATAAAAATGACAATTTTATTCTGATTTTTAATAAAAACTACAAATATACATTAATACTGGTCAATCAAATTATTATTCATTACCTATAATTATATGTAAATATCCATGGATACCAGCAATTTGTACAAGCACTGAGTAGCATTACTCAATACTATATATCGATATCTAGTGATTTAGAAAAATTAAAAAATTCAAAGTTTCCAACACTTACGCATCTGTTCTGCAGTAGTGCTAGTTTTTGTTTTACCTGTTTGCTAACTAGTGGTTTTGTTATTCAATGCCGGCATTTTAATTTCATATTTTTCAAAGTTTTACGTGTCCTTGCAAAGTCAGAGACGGGACAAGTTTAAATGACGATCTGCAGAGA
The DNA here is from genome assembly GCA_933210815.1 of Meta bourneti. Lineage (NCBI taxonomy): Eukaryota > Metazoa > Arthropoda > Arachnida > Araneae > Tetragnathidae > Meta > Meta bourneti. The sequence continues at coordinate 107,417,906 of OW119923.1, read as the reverse complement.
AAATTGATCCTCCTTTTCCATGAACACAGATTACATAACCGCATCCCACTTTTGCCATCCCAATGTCCTGTCTCAAGGTTGATTGGTTTTGGGTTTTATGACACCAGTCATATTTGGCCAAGCTGCACCAAACATAAGACAGACCACTGTCAAGTAAAAAATGTCAAGAAAAGGGAAAAAGAGAAATTGGCGAATAGAGTAGTGGGATAAAAGCAGAAAAAGATCACTTTGCTATCCCTGGAGCATGACCTCCATGTTAGTAAAGACAGTAAACCCCATGAGAAAAGATCACTGGAGTACCTCAGGTCCACGAAACCTGTACATACCTAAAGGATGTGTTTCTGAGGGCTTTGTCTCAAGGAAATATCATCAGTCTACTTTATTGGGCCTTACAATTCAAGTACTTTTTAAGGATCATGGGAATCCTGTACATGTATATATTAACATTCTACACATTTAGTATTTATGTGAGTGGTAGTATATTTTTAAAATGTGAATCATACAGGTAATATTTAGCCTTTTTTCATACCATCATCAACAGCCCAGTTGGAAGCAGTGTATTTTCCAAACTGCTTGATACGAAAGCGAACTCCGTCTACAAGAGCCGAATAGGGTAAGGGGTACGAAACCTTGTTCCAACTATAACAAAAATACAAAAAAAATTAAACGAAAATTAATTTACAAAAATAGCCAATGTGAACACAAAACATACCCATTCATATCGTGAGAAGTTAAACGAGACTTCAAGGAAGAGTGGCTCCCGTTGCATATGGGAGGAAGACACATCTCATGCAGAGAATGCCAGCTGTGGCCAGATGTCGTACTGAACTCGATACCAATTCTAGAGAAAGTTAAGAAATGTACGATTAATCTTAATTTTAGAGCTTTGGTTTTATACGTATAAGACATACTCAAAAGACATAAAAGTCATTTCATGTGAAGTCACTGGTTTTAGTTTGTAGTTCTATCAATTTTTGTTAATGTGAGGGCAAATTAGATTGGAACCTACAGTTTAAAGTGGATTCTGGATAGCTATCAACACCTATTACAAAACCAGGATTAAAATACAGAACCTGTTGAACTAAAAGTCCACAGTCATAAGTTTGGTGGTCTGTTAATCATATGGAACAATGTTAGAGATCACTGTATCAAACATTGCTTGAAATATTCAATTTTACAGTGGTCGGTGTAATATTGTGAACATTTAAACAATGTTTGAAACAGTGATCTCTAACATTGTGAAAATTTCAAATAAAGAATACAATCCACTACTCAATGATATATGATAATTCTTTTAGGATTAAAAACAACATTACCCCTACACAATCACTCATTTTAAAATTAACAACAAATGGAATGACCTATAAAAACGGAAGCCTTTATTAAGTATTTACAAGAAATGCAATGATGCCGCAACAAGTAAAAGATCACTTACTCATTGGCCGTCAAATTAGCTCCACATTGAAAGTTAATTTTGAAATTCAAAATATGGCTTATTTCTGATTGCAATAGTGGTAACAGCAAGACATTATCCACAATCCACATATCTTTGTCTTTACCGCCGTTGGAAGCCTGTGTCCAGCAGAAGCGAGTTCGTTCAGACTGTGCTTCAGCAGGTATTGGAAGAGACACAAGTGCTGGTTCCTAGAATAAAATTTATTGCTGCATTCGTGCATAATTCTAAAGGCTACACCACACATTTCACAATAGATTAACCATTGAGTGCACAGGAGATGAAACTTTCATGAATGCTAGTTTTGGCTCTCCTGGACCCAACTAAACACTATTTTTTTTTATTTTAATTGGTAATTAATTACCAATTGCACTGGAGCAACAATGGTCTGGGATCCATCCCCAAGGGTCCAAAAACAAGGTTTTGTAATTTTGAACCATGGTCAGATGATGAGATCAACACCTGAGCTGGCACCCTACTCTGCAAACTTCCACACCATGCCAACACGAGGGCATTTGAGGCCACAACAGATTTAATGTGCACCAGCCCCTTTTACACACAAAGGTCTTTGGTTGGATTCGAACTTGCAACCCTCCGATTGCTAATCCATTACTCTTCCAAACAGGCTACCACAGCTCCTTTGGATTTTAAAAACAACTCTTTAGTAAACCTATAAACATTATGCCCTCAATTTTTGAAGACAATTGATCTAGGATAAGTATTATTGATCTTGGTTATTGAAGGGAAGCAAAGAATATGCAGTGTTCCAGTAAAGATTAAGGCTTTATAATTCTTTCAAACGACTTTCAGTAAAGATTAAGGCTTTTTAATTCTTTCAAAGGACTTTCAGCAAATACTAAGGCATTTTAAGGACCCTTAAAATTAAAGTAAAAAATCAGGCCTACAGGGAGTCCTGTATCAACAGTTCTTACCAGGGCACAGATTTTGTTGACTTAACAAATGTAAACACCAACTTATATTATACCTAAAAATGTGAAAAATGACCTAGACATTTCGATTTGCAAAATGCTTTAAATTGCAAATTGTTCGAAAACCAGTATCTGCCCGCTGACCAGTTTGACGAACTCTGCTGCTTCAATTAACAATTTGAAGATTTAAAAGTTAAATGTGAGCTTTTATTTACTTCTGCCAAGGACTAGGGAAAAAGACAGAAGGCACACCAAGGGTGTTTTGATGCTAAAAGTTGACAGATGAGTCATTTGTAATACATTTTGCAGTGAAAATGAAACCATGAATGAGATTGTGACTAGGTAATGCTTTGCCAAAGTCTGATTAAAACCTAGGACAAAACAAAACAAAGCAGAACTTTAAAGATGACCAAAAATGCCCTACAAATCTTTAAATGACCAAAAATGACTTTAAAATCTCAAAAATGATCTAAATATCAAAAGTACTGAAAAATAAATATATATCTAGAATCAGGAGATAACAGAATTTCTATCATAAGGCATTTTTTGTCTACAAAGCTCTAAAAAGTTGATCCATCAACCAAATCCAGATCCTGGTAAAAAGTTAATTTTTAATTAAACATGTTTTACCATGACAGCTGCATGAATGACATCTGCCAACATAACCTGCTCCCCATTGGCAGTCTCAGCATACACTAACACAGGGCTATTGTGTGACATATCCGAATTCGGTTGGTCAATTGAGCAATTGTCTCCACCTGCGGAAAAAATAATTTTGTATTCGTTAGTAAAGGATTCTTTGTCACTCAGTGGTCGTTTTTAATCTATGCCATAATTAATTTTAGGACTAATTAATTAGTGAAGGATGAAAGTATTCAATGTTTAATCAAATTATAGAATAAGTTTATGACAACAATTTTATTAGTAAAGGATGCTCTGCGGTCATTTTGCAATAGTATGATTAATTAGATGGCTAAATAACTAGCGAATGATGAAAGTATTTAATTGATATCGTTGCAAAGATAACTTTTCTTTTTTGAGTTAAGTTCACTTTCACATATAATTGTGTGTAGTATGTTCTGCGAAAACAAGATAACTCTACAGTGAGCCTATCAATGGTGAAACCTATACTTGAAACCTATCAAGAACGTGCAAAGCAGAAATAGTTTACAGCACCTTATCATATGTGTGAAAGTGCATTTAACTTGAAAAAGAAAAAATGCAGTTACCTCGTTTTAGCAGTAACCTAATGATATGTTTAAGCAAATTGTGAAATAAATTTTCAACACAACCAACATTAAATTAAAAGTTTTAAAATATACAATACATATATGCTTAACCTTAATAAAATGTCGAAACCAGTCAACCAGTTTAAAATATAATTTAATAAACACATTTTCTTATTGTTTTAAGCACTAAAATACTTACCAAACAAGAAATGAAAACGCAAATTTCCTGCCTTTGCAGAATCGACAAAAGGCGTACAAAATATCCTCGTTCCCTTTGCAGACATGACCAAAGACTTCTTGTAATTCAGAATCTCACATCTCGAACTCACCTCGCCACCTTTCACAACCCACCTGTGCAAAAAATCACAACCTTTACATATTTCGAAAAATAGGAAATGCTGTGAAATATCATGACAAAGCACAAAACTTACGATGTAATGGGCTTGCTAAACATCTCATTGAACATAATATCTTCCGATGCTATGATCGTAGACATGTCCAAGTCCCTGGTGACAACTGCTCGTTGATGTCGTTCATGACCAGTGAATGTTAGAGCATTACCATCCGAATGACACTTCCGCTGTAACGAAGAAAGATTGAAAGAAAATCAAACATTGTGGATAGAGAGTAAAACCTACTCTAATCATAATTGATGAGAAATTATTTTGAAACCAACCCATCATTGGTGCTACAATTTCAGCCATAGTAGTCATCACACACACGAATTTCTTTCACTTACATTTTCAGTTTTAAACAGTCTGCTTAGTAATAAAACTAGATATTTTATATATTAGGTTGAACCAGCCAGTAATTGACCAGTTAGTGCTCTTTTTTCAAAAACAATTTCCCTAGAGCTAATTTGCAATTGCACTTTCAAGAGCTTTTGTACTTAGTATCCTGTAAAGGTAGTGATTAAAATGAGCTAGTTACAACTTTTAATGTTTGATAGTTTTATACAATTTTTATTTCAAAGTACAGAACAGTGATTGGACCAATAATTGACCATCACACATCCAGTAATTAACCACTATCCATCCATTAATTGTCCACTATTTATTTTTTCAAATAAAATTGAAACATTTGTGTAAATACTTTAGGGAGCAAGGGTTATGGCCTCCTCGTTTACCAGACCTGTCACAGTGCCTGTGGGGAAATTTAAAAGGGAAAGTGTATGCCAAGACAATAGACGAACTGGAAGAAAAGATTTGGGTTGCCATATGAAACATTGGTGTCAGTGAGTTGAAACGAGTGTCTCAAAATATACTGGAATGTGCAGAAGTACATTGATGTTCAAGATCATTTTCAACATTTTCTATAAAAGGATATCGCATGTGTTTGAACCATATTTTGTGTGATATTGTACATACAGTAACAAGAGCCCACCAAGTAATACTAATGCACCCCAATTGCTGGAAATAATTCCATACTCCAAAAAGCTTTTCACAGTAAAATAATTTTTTTTCCAAAAATAATCTAATACATAAATGCTCTGTTGGCCTCAAGGTTTTCACAGGCCTAAGCAAATTTTCTTTATTCCGGGGTTGTGAAAGTGGTCGCATGGTCTGTTTTCTCCTGTCATAATACTACAGGATTTTGTCTTTTTATATTTCTCACTCTTGATGTTTAGCTCAATTATATAGTACTATGCTGTGGACTTTTAAGTTATGAATAATAAACTTACTTTTTTAGTTGTTTTAGTTGCACCCGAGTGAAACACTCAGGTTAAAATGCTCAAAATGTGACATTTACAAAAATTTACTGTAGTTTTAAGTAGTCTGCTTAATAACACTACAAATATTTTTATATATTAGTTAATATTTAGCAATCAAGAACAATGAAATTCCTTTCAATGTAGATGAACTACTTGTTTTCGTGATTTTGAATCTGTCTTTTCTACAAGGTGAGCCATGAAAAAAATTTTGGGGAGTGAAATTAGTGGGAAATGCATTCATATCATTACATTATGTACACAAATACAAATTGCAACACCTGTGGTCACTTGAGGAGAGGAATGCTCACAGGAAGTGTTGTATATCTATAGATGTTATTTTAAACAGATGCTAAAATCGATTTTTAAAATAGCATTAATGTAGATAGTAAAAAATTGAATGATTGAGGGGGTCGGCAAGAACTTCAATGTTTATTCTGATTTTGCAAGATTAATTAATTTAGAAGAGAATATAACAAAAACCTGAAAGTTATTCGCAAGAGAAAATTACTGCAGCATAATATTGAAAAAACATCTTTGATAAATGCTACCTGAACTGTGCCTCCAGGGAAAAATAAAAAGTTCCCAGGATCAACAGGATCGAAGCTGTCCTCGACATATTTTGGACGGTCAGACACACTGCTTATGATGACGTTGTCGATCGCCCAACAACCTTTAAAGTTTCCTCCACCTGTAGCTGGCTCCTGATACCACTGAATGCAGACGTCTGTTGATTTGGCTGAAGGAGGTAAGCACAGAATGTGGACTGTGGTCTCTACGGCAGGTTGAAGCCTTGATTCAAAATAATAATTAGTGTATGTTGATCAAAGAAAAGGCACACCATATCATTAAAACAAAAGAAACTGAAAAAATTCGTTACTTGCATACTTTCCTGTTGACCATTTTTAACAAACAAAAATTGTCGCCAATTGTGTGATTTAGCGCCAATAATGGATAAGTATGGTCCCCTAATGGCAATCAAAATAAAAATCCCTGACAGATTCTTATTTTGAATACCATTAGGGATTTTCGGCCGCTGAAATGATTTGCGAATGTTTGGCGTAATCTGCACCAACTTTTATGGTCGATGGGATAGTACGTAAGTACCCAAATTCACTTTGGAAACAAGACTAGTTTTAAATTCAGATTTGTAAGAAATAATGTTGGTTCAAACTGGAAATAAATTATGAAGCTTCTTAGTGTTGAAAAATATATTGTTCTATTTTTTTTTCTAGTGGAAATAAGACATACAACTAAACTCTGTTAATTTTTATGTTTTTTTTCGAGCTGTTTTACAAAATTAGAAGTTGTATTTTTATTGTCAAGCAAGTGTTCTTTTTTAATATTTCTTCCAATTTTAATTTCTTCTTATGTATAAATAAATAATTATTTTTAAAGTAATAAATAATTATTGAAAGAGATAAGATAATTTCTGCAGTTATTAAAAATTTATTGTAACAGGTTATGGGCCCAGGATATTTTTCCTAACCCTAACGCCATTTTTTTCTTGAGAAGAAGAAAATGGAACAGATCATGCAGAAAATTGAACCTCTTCAAGGAAGGGAAAACTGGGAAGATTGGAAATATTTGATTCAAATCAAATTAAAAGGAATTCCAAATGCAATGGAATTAATTTCAGGAAAATTAAAGATTCCTGAAGAACCCAGTAGCAATGCAACATTAGAAGAAAGAAATGTCTACAAGAAAGACTTGGAAAAATTTAACAAGACACAATCAGAAATAATGTTTCTATTAGTTTCAACCTTGAGTCCAAAAGTTAGAGCTCAAATTAGAAATCTTTTATGCCCAGATGAGGTTTGGACAGAACTCCACAATCTTTTTGCTGGTGTAGAAGAAAATAAAGCCTTTGAAATTTGTTTGGAGTTTTTTGGTTGTAAATGGAAAGAAAGTCTAGATATGGCTGGAAACTTGTCTTCAATTAGGCAGCTTTGGAACAACCTTCAAGAAGAAATAGGAAAATGTCAAAACAGCAATAATGGAAAATTGCCACCAATTTTTCTTATATGTAAGATATTTGAAATTCTACCCAGAGATTATTCAAATTTTCAAACAACTTGGCTTATGATTCATAAAGATAAAGAAAGGAATGTGGACAATCTCATCAACTGGCTCTGCACAGAAGCAAGCAAGTTAACCTCTAATTCAGAAAGTGTTGATCAGGAAGCCTTAACAGTCAAGAAAATTGTCAAAGATAAAGTAAATGAAAAAGGTAACAGCAAAGACAAGAGGTACACATATCCATGCAATTATTGTAAAAAGAAAGGCCATTGGATTCAAGATTGTTATAAATGGATTGCTGATGGAAGACCAAAAAAGGAAGAAACAAAAACAAAGAATTATAAAAATAATACAAGAACAGGAACCTCAAGGGAAGTAAATGCCTTCATGCTATCAATAGATGATCATGCATTTGTTACAGAAAGTGATGACAAAGAAAACTGGTACTTTGATAATGGTGCCACAAGACATATTACTAACCAAAATCAATTTTTCAAAACTTATAGTGAATTTGAGCACTCTGTCAAAGTAAGTTCAGCAAATGGACAAGAAGCTAAAGTTTTGGGTCAAGGAACAATTGAAGTTGAATCATATGTGGATGGAAATATTCTTCATTTAGCTCTTGAAAATGTATGGTATGTTCCTGATATTAAGAAAAATCTTTTTTCAATTCTGCAAACTCACGATAAACTACCCAACAGTGAATTTGTCTCAGGACCAAATAGATGTAGCCTAAAGGTAAACAAGAAAACATATTTTAATGGCTATCGTAAAGACAATGGAGGACTGTTTAAAGTGGAAATGAAAGCAAAATCATCACAGTCGACAGAAGCAAATTTCATAGATCAAAATATTTTGCAGCTTTATCATGAAAGAATGGGTCATCAAGATAAAAGACATATTAAAGATCTTATTGAGAGAGAATTGAACATAAGGACAAACATCAAAGATGAACATCAACATTGTACAGGATGTATAAAAGGAAAAATGCATCGTCAGAAATTTGGAACCCGACCACGAGCAACCAAGCAGGGAGAGACACTGCATGGAGATATTTGTGGACCATTTCAAGTTCCATCAAAGTCAGGCTTTCGTTACTTTGTTTGCTTTAAAGATGATTTTTCTCGAATGCGCTTTGTTCACTTTCTCAAAGAAAAGTCAGAAGCTCTGGAAAAGTTAAATCAAGTGCTTGAAGAGGCAAAAGTTGAAGGTCATCCGATCAAAGAATTCCGCAGTGACAATGGTGGAGAATTTGATAATAAACAAATGAGAATGTTACTAAAGAAATATGGTGTGAGACAGCTGTTTACAACACCATATACTCCACAGCAAAATGGATGTGCCGAACGGGAGAATAGAACCATAGTTGAAGCAGCTAGATCTCTCATGTATTCCAGAAAGATTTTTTCACAAAAGTTTTGGGCAGAGCTAATCAATACAGCAACATATATACTAAACAGAACTGCGAAGTCCTCGGTTGATGGAAAGTCGCCCTATGAAATATGGTATGACAAGAAACCAAGACTTAAGCATCTACGAGTGATTGGAACTGCATGTAGTGGATGGATTCCTGATCAAAAGAGAAACAAGATGGATCCAAAGGCAAGATCTGGAATTCTAATAGGCTATGATGGTGATGATAGCTACAGAATTTATGATGAAATAAATGATTCGGTATTTCGAGGTCGAGATGTAATATTCCAAAAGGAAGAGTTTTCAAATCCACTACCAGTGACTGTAGAATCAGAAGAAACTAGAGATGAAGATATTGAAAATAAATCTGAAGATCATTTAAGTGAACAAAGGGAAACTGACAAGATAATAGTAAAACAGCAGGACACAGCAGATCAAAGACAACTTAGGGATAGATCTAGAATTAAGAAACCTTCAAGATATGATGATTATAGTTTGCACTCAGTATTGGAAAATATGGATGAACCAGAAACCTATGATGAAGCAATAAGGACTAAACAAAAAGATAAGTGGTTACATGCTATGGACAGTGAATTAAAATCTCTAAAGGAAAACCAAACTTGGGAAGTAGTTGATTTACCACCTGGATTCAAGCCGATTGCAAGCAAATGGGTTTTTAAACTTAAAACTAACCCGGATGGCTCAGTAGATAAATACAAGGCAAGATTAGTAGCAAAAGGTTTTTCCCAACGTAAGGGAGTTAACTATGAAGAGACATTTAGTCCAGTAACAAATAAAAATACTGTCCGTACCTTAATTAGCGTAGCAGCTAGTGAAAACATGCACTTGATGCAATTTGATGTTTCAACAGCTTTTTTGTATGGAGAACTTTCTGAAGAAATCTATATGTCTCAACCTGAAGGCTTTAGTGATGGAACAAATAAGGTGTGTAGGCTGAACCGTAGCTTATATGGACTTAAGCAAGCTCCTAGATGTTGGAATGAAAGATTTGGAAGTTTTCTCGCCAAGCTCGGTTTCACTAGAAGTGCATCTGATCCTTGTTTATTTATCAGAAATAGAAATGATCTTAAGATCATACTTGCACTCTACGTGGATGATGGTTTAGTTGCATCAACAAACCAAGATGAAATAAATAAATTCTTAAATGAATTGAAAACATAATTTAAGATTACCTTCAAACCTGCTTCATTTTTTTTGGGCATTGAGATTGAACAAAGAAATGATGGTTCAATAAAGATCACCCAATCTAGTTATATTAAGAAAATGTTGGAAGATTTTGGAATGGAAAATTGCAGAGCAGTTTCAACACCAGTTACTTATGATAATTCTCAAGATAATACTGATATAAAAGGGAATTTTCCCTTTAGATCAGCTATAGGAACTCTACTATATTTAGCAACTGGATCGAGACCAGATATAGCATTTTCCGTTAACTATTTAGCAAGAAGTGTTGAAAATCCTACCAGTGCAGATATTGTAAAAATCAAGAGGATATTCAGATATTTAAAGGGGACACAAGAAAAAGGTATCATTTACAAATCCAACTTTAACCAAGGACATTTAGAAGGATTTAGCGATGCCGACTATGCTGGAGATGATAAAACAGGACGTTCAACAACTGGTATTGTTTGCCTGTATGCAGGTGGAGCAATATTGTGGACAAGCCAAAGACAATCTTCAGTTGCACTCTCAACAACAGAAGCAGAAATAGTTGCAGCAAGTGAAGCAACAAAGGATTTAGTTTGGCTTAGTAGATTGTTAAAAGAAATGACTGATGTTGAAGGAACACCAATTCTTTGGATAGACAATGAAGCAGCAATAAGACTTGCAAAGAATCCGGAGTTCCATAGGAGAACCAAACACATAAAGGTGCGTCACTTTTTTGTCAGGGAAAAGGTACAGGAAGGAGAAATAGAAGTTTCAAAGATTAGCACTGAAAATCAACTAGCAGATGGACTCACAAAACCACTACACAAGCCAAAGCTTAATACCCTGAATGAAAAGATTGGATTGGAGTAATCCTGTTTGTGAAAAAAAAATGGACAATAAGGGAGAGTGTTGAAAAATATATTGTTCTATTTTTTTTCTAGTGGAAATAAGACATACAACTAAACTCTGTTAATTTTTATGTTTTTTTTTCGAGCTGTTTTACAAAATTAGAAGTTGTATTTTTATTGTCAAGCAAGTGTTCTTTTTTAATATTTCTTCCAATTTTAATTTCTTCTTATGTATAAATAAATAATTATTTTTAAAGTAATAAATAATTATTGAAAGAGATAAGATAATTTCTGCAGTTATTAAAAATTTATTGTAACACTTAGTAGTAGTTGAACTAAAATTGCACTGGAGCAACACAAGGGGCTATTGGCGACAGTCCAGGATCAATCCCAAAGGGAAAGATCCATGATACCTCATCATTTTGAACCAGTCACATGACAAAATGAAGCTTCTTGGAAGCTAAATAACAAATCTTATAGGCTAAATAGTAAAATAAATCTCCAGATAGTGGAAAAAGATATATTTTAAACACTACGTGAATTTGATGAGGTAATTTTAAAACTTTTTGCTTGCATATCTGTTTTAGAGTTATGAAAAGGCATAAAAAAGTTTTTTGTTCTGTAATCATAAGCCTTCAGCTCTAATAATACATATATCTTTATTCTTAATTCAACATAAATAACGTAAGCTGAGCTGAAACTGAAGCAGGTTATTCAAAGGGATTCCATTAAATTTACAAAATATTCAAAACACATCCTTTCAAGTGAATTTCACAATTGTTTTATTCCATAAAAATAAAGGTTACCTTATTTTTTCTAGATCATGCCATTTTGTACATTTTTCGGTTCCATAATATACATGAATTGGTGGCTCATCAACAGCAACAGAGCAATTTCCAAACCCTAAGTAAAATAAGAATGCAAATTAATTCAGAATATTTTAACCTTTTTAGTGTTATTTAGTAAATAAAATGAGGTCTTTACCTAGTGCAAACTGTAGAGTTGAAGCCGTCGTTGTATTTAAAGGAACTGTGGTCTATGAAAAAATCAATACATGCATATTTTACTACGGTATCTAGCACAGTGACAGCATTTGTTTATTGATGAATGGCAACAACTATAGGATTCTGATGCTTAGTTTAATTTAGCTCTATTTGAGCTACAGATCAGCATAACATTTCTAAAACTCTACATAAGAACTCGCTGCTATAATGAAGTTTTCCAGAAGTCTTATTACAGATGGCAATGAGAAATTTGGAAAATAGAAATCAGTGTAGACAGAAAATGTGAGTGAACGTGGAAATAGCTTTAGGTGTTAAAAAATACTGAATCATCGTGGGGGAATGGGATGCAATTGAAGAGGATGTTCAGAAGTCAATTGTTGTGAGATGACTGAGGTATGCACTTTATTGGAAGTAAGAATAAGTAAGACTAGCGAGAAGTACAAGAAATGCTGCTTCATATTTGAGATTAATTTTATTTCATTTGGAAGTATGAAATCTGCATTTATTTAGAACTACCAGTCAAAGCACTAGGAAAACAGTAGCATCAATTTTTTATAAATAGTAGCAATAAATCTCCTCTTAAACGCTATTTTAGTTGCTCAGTTATAAAATGAATTGGCCAAAACAAAAAATGTGCTAATTAAGTACGAAACACAGATGTTGAAGATATCACCAAGAAATTGAAATTAAAGAACTGAATATTTTCTTCGTAAGGTTTTCATGACAATCTAGTAACCACAGATTAGGATGTTTTTCTTTTATGATTGTCATAGCTTGGAGTCAAAACTTTGAAATTGGAGTCACTTGAAAAATTTTCTGTCTAGAGAAAAATTAAAAAAACATTTCTTTCCATCTGCTATTAGTTTACAAAAAGGAAACTACATTTTCGTTAATTTGGGCAAATTTTCAAAGTGGCCAGAATTTATAAATTAGTGGCTTTTGAGATGATTTTGCTTAAAAAGATACCCCTGGTCACCAAGGTAGAAAAATAGTAGCAAACGGTCGCCTTTTAGTCGCCTGTGGTACCCTCACTATCAGTAATTTAAATAATTTTGTAATTAATTTAAAAATTATTTTAATTAAATAAAGTATGAAATGTGTATAACGGCACTGCCATCAATAGATTTGAACAGTTAAGAAACTGCAGCATAAATGCAATGAGCTGGCCAGTTAGTTGAGCATATTCGAAATAGACTTAAACAGTATTGATCAATAGTCCAGTGAAAAAATAAATTTCCCAGAAATAAATACAGATAAAAAATAACTTTCTTTATGCCTGCATGAATTGTAACCTAGTAGAAACAACATTGAAGGTCACCTGTGTTCTCTTGGAAGAAAGTGATCAGAGTCGCACTACTGCTAGAAATATTCCTCAAGAAATATTCCTTATCCATTGCATCATCTTTTCTGATCTAATTTTTGTGATTCTTGCATTATCTTTTCCGATGAAATCTTTTGTGATTGTTTCTTCATCTTCCAACTGGGGATGATTATTGCAGTTGTGTCTGACCCGCTGTATATGTGTTGTACATTATTCCTCGTGTCATATTCTATGCACGCGGTCATCTGAGAAAATTACTGTTGTTTTTTGTTGTGTGATGTGTCACAACTAAAAGGTCATGTGAATGAAATTGAGGAGTTTCGTGTTTGCTCATCTTTTACTCAGTCTAGAGTGAATTACATTTTACAAACTTAAATAACAGACACAATAACACTTACAAGAGATCTAGGCCCAATTGCAGTACAAAAAGTCGCCGCCTTGCCATGTAGAACAGACCCACATTGCTCGTTTACCACTCCACTAGTCATTTCAGACCATATCAGGGAATTTGCTTCGTCATAGTTTTCAAAGTCTTCCCTCATCACGAGACCAGGATCATGAACGCTGCTCATTTGAGGGATGGTTTCACTAGATTTTGAGGCTTCTGTAACAATGAATTAAACCTCTTTAAAAGCTTACTAGGGTCAAACAAATGTCTGATTGTGATGAATAAAAGCACTGCCTTTTAAGGTAAACATTTAAAAATCATGCAGAAATATTTCATAAAATAAAACATTATATATGAACTGTATACCATATAAAAATGCACATTTAAGGTAAGTGCACTATTCCGCATCGGACGGACGGTACGGATCGGATTAACTTAGTGTACTACACACACTGCATTTGGAGCATTGGTATTTCACTTAGAAACTGACGGAAAATGCCAGTCATATCGACATTCCCTTGGAGGCAATATATTCCATTTGTGTTTAGTATAAAAGGAATATCTGCAAAAAGATTAGTTATCGAAAAAATTAATATTTTTTAAAATCATGTTTTTGGTTTAGATCTGACGTAAAATTTTATTTTAAATTTTCACTTTATTTTGAACCATCGCAAAGATAGAAACTTGGATTAAGGGAATAAAAAACACAATTTAATGTATTACGTCAACATCTGATGCCCACACTATTTGGAAGTTTCGGATCAGTCATCTGCATTGTACTGACAGAATAGATTTTATTCTCTCCTGAATCATCATTGGTATTGCCGACGTCCGATATGTACAGTACGGATAGGTGTGAACAGTCGCATTCAATAAAATGTAAGTAATTCTAAAACCCGATGTGTGCCATAAGTATGAAGCAGACTAGTGTGAACTTACCTTTAATCTTTTGACTACGGCCGGGACAACAGTCGTCCCATATTCAGATAGCGGAATAAAAGAGCCGTAGTGTAAAGGTTAAGTACTCTTTTATATGTATACAGTTCTAAGGCTACATATAGCCTCTGTAGTCAATATTAAAGTACTAAGGAACTGTAGATGTTGGACACATTTCATAGAAGTTGCAAGTAAATAGATGTATAACTTGATTTTTGAGAGTATTTGACTTTAAAACCACGAACATACCTCCAGCTTCACATAGTTGTAGAGCTAATGTATCCTTGAATAGAACTTCATGCCCTAAAGAAGCAGTCGCTCTGTAATGAAATGAGGGTATACATTTCAGTTTCAAACAATAGAAAGTATGCACAACATAAAAACAGATATAAAGAAATGTGGCGACCTCCTTCGTCAGCCAAAGTGTAAACCAAAATCTTTCGTCAAGCAAAGTGCAAACTGAAACATTTGCATGCACGAATACTTTCGACTCCCATACTTTGAGTGAGCTAATGCGCAATCATGTTCCTGTTGCTGTGCTGTCTGTTGTAATCTCGTAAAAATTGTATGTCATAAATGTTAATTAAGTTATTTATTGTTATTCGTGGTGTTTTATGTTGGTAACAACAAGGCCCTGACACATCACCATAAATCGGAAAGTTTTAAGACTAGAAGTAGTCTTCATAAGAAAACTAAAAGAATCCTTATTTTCTATTTTTACTTAACCTGTATATTTATTTTGATTTAAAGTTATTGAATATTATCTATGTGAGGTTCTCCGGCCAACACACTGAGGAATGTTGGTTGGAAGCAATCATTGGACCCCGAGGGACATTGGCTTGGGTGTCCTTAGACAGTCATCCAGGTAAGGAGAATGGGAGGGGTAAAGGGGACTGGACTAGAGGAGACAGGAGGATGGAAGTGTGAGGGTCCTTTTCGCAGAGCTTCCAAAAGATTTGGAAATGTATATAGACTTGTGTATAATAGCCAAGAAATGACAATAAATATATTGTTATTCTACCCCTCAAGGTGATCTGACCATGGTTCATAATTACAAGGTGTTTCCTTGGATCTTTCCCTTTGGGATTGATCCCAGACCATCACCAATAGCCCGTTGTGTTGGTTCAAAGTGTGACATTAATTAAAATACCTACCTCTACCCCTGAAAAAGCGTCACTGTCACGCTATACGTGTTTGTTGGTTCTTTTCTTATCCATATATACGTTACCAGAGTGATGCTTATTCTAGGGTAGAATTACAATATATTTATTGTCATTTATTGGCTATTGTACTTTTCTTTTAGAAGCTTGCAGCAAAAAGGACCCCAGCACATCCTTTCTCCTCTAGTCCAGTCCCTTCTTCACCCCTCCCATTCTCCGGATGACTGTTCAAAAACACCCAACAACAACAATGTCCCTTGGGGATCCAATGGTTCCTTCCAACAAACATTCCTCAGTGTGTTGGCCGGAGAACCTCACAATTTATTTATATTTATTTTACATTTCATGAGGTTTAGCAACATAAATGCCTGACTGGAAGCAAACTAACAACTTTCCTTCCAGCAAATAAGCACTAAACAATCATCATTATCACACATTACAATACAAATCTAGATAATCCACCTTTCAGCAAAGCATTCTAAAAATTACACACCCCATGCATGAAAACTCACATTGCCATTAATTTTACCTTCCATCCCTTAGATAGTGCAATTAATAGTAAATATGAACTAGTATTGATACACATATATATCACCCTATATAATTTATAAATTATAACTGAAACTACTCATGTTGTCACCAATACTTTGCAATTTTCTTGCCTGATGGTAAGAAAGTTGCAAAGTATTGGTGACATTCTAATGATTTTTATACTTGTACAATTCAATTTGCTTCTTTTTGGATCTACTAAAATAAGCTACAATATTTGTTAAATCATTTAAGCTATACAATCAAAAGAAATATGTAAGAGAATAAATGACACACCTGAACATTACATAAACAAAATAAGAATTGCAATCTAATATTTAATTATTAAAGTATAACTATTCAATAGATTCTCTTGAAATAATACCAGTGAAAACTATCTATAAACAATACTAAAATTAAAACCTAAAAACCACCAAAAATAAAATATAAAAGAACTCACAGAAAATTGACGCATCCAGTTCCTGTAGGTGGAGCCATCCACAAAAAGACCAGTGACTTTGACGGCCTGTGAGACAAATGTGAATGGACGATGGCACAAACAAGACCTCTCCCACCACCCTGCTCTGTTGTCGAGGGATTGTTGTTAAATAAATTCATGGGTGGACCTGCGGCCCCAGATGGAGCAGTGTAGAGGCCAGTCATCAGAAAACCATCAAAGTCCAAGCTCGATGATACCATCACTGAAAAAATTATAATTATAAAAATGCAAATGTGATGAAATCATAAAGCGAACAGAATACTCAAGGGTTTCCAAAAAAACTGATATTTTCAATGACAAAAAATTACAGATGGGTTGGATAGTTTTGGGTTTTATAGCGAAAGAGCCATATTTGGCCAAAACTGCACCAGACACAAGACAAGAGAGGGAAAAAGTAAACAGTTGTTGGGTAGGTTAGGGTAAAACAGAAGGGAGGACAGGTCACATGGGTACCCCAGAAATTGCCGATGGGAATTCTCAGTATTAGTTTTTACCAGTTTCATGTAGGTATTACAATTAACAATGCACTGGAGCAACACAATGGGCTATTGACGACAGTCCATGATCAATCCCCAAGGGAAAGAATCGAGGACAGCACCACGTAAGTTTCAACCATGGTCAGATAACAAGGTCAAACCTGAGCCGGGACGGACTCTCAAAAATTCCACACCATACCAACATGAGGATATTTGAGGCCGCAACAGATTTAACATGCACCAGTCCCCTTTGTACACGATGTCCTTTGGTTGGATTCGAACTCGCAACACTCCAGTTGCTAATCCATTACCCTTCATACTGGGCTACAGCGGCCCACCAATTTCATGCTCCAGTTTTGTTGACCAATTAGTCTAGTAGTCAGGGTGCTGGCTTCTGCATGAAAAAGTTTGAAGTTCAAATGCAGGGTGAGGCTGGTTTGTTCATCTGGAATGAATGTGTGGCCTCTTTGAATGGGTTGTGGCTAGAATGTGTGGCATGTATGAGGTGTAATCCACCCCCCTGCGGTGTAACACCCCCTAGGGTAACAGTGATTCACAAACCACCTTTGTAGAGTCATAATGAATAATGTTCAATTGGCCAGGCATTAGGAAATAAAAGGTTTTGTTTTTTCTAGTGGAAGATACTTATGTAGAGTCATAACACTAACCTACTTTCTTAGCTATCTATTTCCTATTTGCGTGCTAATTATTCCCACAGGAAAGCACGCATGCCTACGTTCATGACACAGGGTTTAGGCATTGAAAACTGATCAAAATGTATTAACAGGAAACTAAGATGAAAAATCTGCTTTTATCACAACTGCACTTCTTTATTCATAAATGCTGTGGTGTAAAGCAACAAAATGCATGACTGATTTTATAAAAGTAAATCTTTACTATGTATTTGTGATAAACATTTTAGATCTGGACATGCATGCTATGCCATGCATACATTTTGTAATCAAATGTACTGCTTTTTAACATTTAGATTACCCAAAATGTTAGTAACCTCCATAACCAAATGTTGAGCGAACAAGTGGGAATTGATGCTGCTCTTGTTTGCCAAAACTTTATCAATAAAAATGTGCAGATAGCTTTTTAAATTAATTCCCAAAAGTAACATTACAGATTAAAATTAATATTATGTACTAAAATGCCAAACACAAAATGTTCTTGGAAAGCTAAGCATTCTCATTAATTCAGTCTCCAGGCAATTAACACATTAAGTTGGATTTTAACTAGTTGGAAATGTATATAAAACTGGAAGCTGCTTTATCAAAAATAATTAGTTTTTTAAGAAAGTAATTTTTAATTCTGATAGATTCATAGCAGCTCTAAATTTAAACCGTGTTTATCAAACTACATATGCCTGGATTTAAACCTTGCAGAGCAAAGCTATTTTTCATACCCCACTTTTTTTTGCTAGAGTATTCAACATTCTATTTAAGGAGTATGAAGAATACTTTGATATTACTGTGTCATCCATTCAGAATATTTTTAATTAGGTTCATCCCACTAATTCCTTTGAAACATATCTGCCTATAATTGGATCTCTCAAGACTTCCCTCTTTTTTATTATTCATTAACTGATTTTATCCCCTTTTACATTTATTTTGATTCCTTCATCAGAAAATCTGGTAAAATGATAGGGTTGGTTGTTTTGGGGATTTATGGAGCAAGGGCTATATTATATATTAGTGTAAGAGAAATTTAAATCAATAAACTTTAAAAAAAATAGTATTGTAAAAGTTCCAGTCTATGAATTTAACTAAACATTCAACCCAAAGAAAACAAATGCTATTTCGAATACAATTTGGCCTGCAAATAAGTAATTGAATGATCAGAGGAACATAAACATTTTTCCAACAGGAAAATCTTGGCGCCGAATTGGGAGGTCAAAACTCTCCTATCAGTAATGACTCTTCCTGAATGGGTGCCTACTTATCAAAACAGGAAATACACTAAATTCTAACTCCACAATGGATGTAAGTGCTTCCTATTGCTCCAAGCGTTAGTTCTATAGTGCTTGCAAAAAAAAAAAATGTCTTAGGAGAAATGAGACATTAGCATGACCTTGGGAACACATAAAATGCCTGAAAACGAGGAACCTTTTCTTATTTGATGTGATGGAAAAGTTTTGCATAAAAAGTTTTCCTTTTTGTACTTACCACTAGATCTATCAAAAGGGTCAAAATGACACATTTTTGTCATTGATAAATAGGTATGCATTAAAATCTGGAAGTTTTAGTGTTAATGAACGTATCAAACTGTTGATTTCAGTAATGAAAGTTAAAATTTAATGACTTATGCACAAATAACAGAAAGGAATTAATATTCAAAAGAAAATGTATGTGAATGAGATAGGTAGTTAAATTTACATCCCACTGACTATTGGTGGTGGTCCAGGATCAATCATATATAGATGAAGGGGATCAAAATAATTAAATTATAAATATAATAATTAATAATAATTAAGATACGTATTACGCAAACACGCAAAATAATAATAATCAAGATACGTGTTCAGGAATTTCTGGTTTATGCCAAAGAAAAAATTATCAAAGATTTTTCATCAGTATAATTACCTTAATAAATTTCAAAGCCATACAATTAAGTAGAATATATTTAATCCAATGAAATATTCAGTGAAATTTATGGAAACAATATAAAGTAAAAAATTTGAGTGAATAAAAAGAAAATTATTAGTTTTCTTTGTCTAGTTTAGTTTAATTGTCTGAATGCATTCAAATAGATATTCACCATTATGGAAAATATTAAATCCTAAGGATAACTTTAGAAAAAAGATTGAACACATTTCCTTCATGGTGGGTTGGGTTTTATGGTACAAGGGCAATATTCGGCTGAGCTGCACCAAACACAAGACAGAGAACCGCAAGAAAGGACATACAAACAAAAGTTTTACTGACACAGAAGAGAGAAATATACTCAGGGTAAGTTACAGGAATATAAAATGTATCACCTATAACTCGCAGTTGCTAGCAGTGTTTAAAACCACTAAGTTACTAATATTATGATTATTTTCATCATTTCAAAACATACATATCATGGCTGAAAGCAGGGTAAGATTTTAGGCCTGTAAGCTGCCTGCATGCTCGAGATATACGACCATTATCAATGTGGATTGCGAGTAGATTCATAACCTAACCAACTCAATGGAGCCTACTAGTGTTTATTATTTTTAAGTTTGATTTTCATTGTTAATGGGTTCAGGGTTTCATGGTGCAAGATCCAGAGATGATATTATAAGGTGATTTAATAAGCTAGGTTAATGGCCTTTAGAGCAATGCCATGTTCCCCATTGCTACACCCCACTGCAGTAAAACAATATTAAACTACATTTTAATTTCATTCATTAAAGTGCATTATCGGCCACCCTAGGAATCAGGCTACCTCTGTACCCTGCACACCTAACAGATCCGGTTCTAACAGGAGAAAAAAGAAAATTTATAGGGTGCTTAATAAAATAAAAATTAACATTACGTTTTAAACTCCATTCTAGAAGTTGTAGATATGAAGGGCAATGCATAATGGTATGATAAATACATTTGTATCATCAATAAAAATTTTAATTTATAAGTGTCAGAACATCAGTTACTTATAAGTGCCTTGCATTAGTTACTTATCTTAAAGAAATCTAAGACAATGATACTTGTGCATCCACATTTATCTGATTGAAATTTCACTTATTTCCTAATATTGTACACAATATTTTATTGTTAATGTTGATACATACACATATCGAAAAATTAAGAATAATGCAATTCAAGATTAATCCCATTCCAAGTACCTCCAACAAAGTACCTCAAATGACAGTATATATTTTATTCCACAAGTCAGATGGAATAAAATAAGAACACCCATATGCCTTGCAATAGTATTGGGAACTAAACAATGTTAAATATGCTTAGATGAACAGATTGTAGATTTTAGTAATTGTAAAACATTTTTGTTGCTAAAAGCAACCCAATAGGGAAATAGTTGAATTAATCGCACCGGAGCAACACAGCGGGTTATTGGTGACAGTCTGGAATCCATCCCAAAGAGAGATCAGAGGACACCTAGTCCTTTTGAACCAAGATCAAATGACAAGGTTACCCCACTCTCCAAACTACCATACCCTGCCAACATGAGGACATTTGAGGCCACAACAGAATTAACATGCACTAGCCCCCATGTGCACAACGGTCTGTCGTTCGATTGAGTTTCGAACTAGCAACCCCTTGTTGCTAATACCTCTACTCTTCCAACTGGGCTACAATAGCACCGCAACCTAAAAAGAAATGTGCAGGTCAAACCTAAAAAGAAATGTGCAGGTCAATGACTCTAATGAGGCTCCACAACATGCTTTCCACAAGGTCATGTATGTAAGTATATATATTAATATAAGAGCTTTTTTTTTATTGAAAAGGCATGAACATTAGGTTAGTTGGTTTGGGGGTTTTATGGCACAAGGGCCATATTTGGCAATGCGTGCCAGACACAAGACATACAATATAAAGTAATAACATACACCCACAATGAAAGTTTTACTGACACAGAAGAGAGAAATACACCCAGGGAGAAATGCACCTGATAGGAATCGAACCTGTGCCACCTACAACTCAAAGGTTGCTAGCACAGTGGACATAGTGCCACGATGGCTCCCATGATCATTAGGCAAGAATTAAAGAATATAATATGGTAATGACAAGATATACCTTCATAAACTTTTCCGGGTTCATAATATTCAGGGTTATCCTTAATGTTCACTGACAATGCAATTTCGCCCCTTACTGCACCAGGTTGGTCCAGGTCTCGATGGTATTGGCAAAGGAAAAAGAATGGTGAAGCCACTGATGCCAGGTTCTGCGCATTGCTGAGTTTTGTACTTAAGTTAATGAAAGAGAAAAATGTAAACAGTAGAAGAGACTTGCGTAACATAGCTGCCATTTTGTTCATATAAGCACTCTTCACGATAGATGAAGCTCAGTCATGAAGCTAAAAAGGAAAAAATGCATTCAGTGGTGAACTCACTACTTAGTTTAGAAGGCATTACAGAACATTAATAATTACTAAGAGAGAAATGTTTCAACTTCTTTACTCATCAATGAAAGAACCAAATGTTCAACAATAACTTGACTGTTTTTGAATAGATCTCATGAAGAAATAATCTATGAACTGTTCATTACATGCTTTTGCAAAGAAAAAAGTTTTTTACCATGGTGTATTATTAGTGTGAGTTAATAATTATTCACTACAGCACTATATGAACATTACTACAATAAAAATAGACAACTTACAACATTATTTTTTAACACCCCTTGATTTTCAACACACTTGTTCCACCATTACCCAAATTTCTATGCTCTAAAAACAGGGTTTCAGTTCAGCAGTCACATTCACTGATTCTTCCAGTTTTTAGTATGGGGAATGACTAATTTGTCACTTCAACACTAATCACTCATCTGTGTAACAGAACCATGATGCCCCATAAATCACCGGTCATCACTTGCATTTCAATGCTGCTTGGAAGCAGTTATTTAACAATTGGGAACAGTTTGCCAAGTAAAGCAGCAGCCATTTTGATATCTTGGAGCAAGCGTAACTAGTTCCAGAGCATACATTTTGTCAATTGAGAGCAAATTCAAATTAATCTGACACAATTTTTTCTGATATAAAGTACTTTGAACAAAATCCAAATTTTTTTTACTTTACGGCAACACATTTTTTCAAATGCAGCGGCAGTATAATGGCCATATTTGTCCAAGGTGCATCAAATGCATGACAATGTCAAGTAATGAGCATATGCACATATGAAAAATATAAATGACACAGAAGAGAGAAATGCACCCAGGATGTTGCAGGATTCGAATCTGCACCACAACTTGCAAGTTGTTAGAGCAGTGGGCAATCCCACTGAGCCATAGTAGCCCCCAAAATAATAGAATTTATGAAACAGAAATAAAGTTACTAACAAATAAATTGAAGTTGAAAACCCCAAATTAACTCTAACTAGGATAGTTTTAACTACATTTTTAGAGAATACAATATTTTTTACTTTTGAAACAATTTCAGTGTAATCATGGCCATTCGAAAAATTAACATAGAGCAATTTTAATTTGCAGAGATTAAAGAGTAAAGTTTTCCAAAAAAATAAGAAAAATTTCACAAATGAACTAAAACTACAAATCTTTAAAATTACCTGTGAGCTAATTTACATAATAATCAAACTTTCTTTAAAACACTATTCCTCGTAAAACACATGATAAGTTTACGAAGAACACTTCAATACCAACTTACACGAACTTCAGAGATACTATGAATTGAACAGGAAGCTGTAAAGAAAACATAGGAAGTAACTCATGCGTCCAATGTCCAGTAAGCACTGCCTTACGCTGGACAACTGATAAAAAAACACGTCTATCATACTTGCTTCCTGCCTCCATAACTCCTTGCTTTTTTAAACCTGTAAGAGAATATGATGCAATATTACAATAGGTGCTCATAAGTGTATAAATATTTAGTTTTGAAGGAAAATTCTCTCAAATCTTTAAGAACTGATTTGATAAAACCATTGTTTTTAAGGCAATATAATTACTTTAATTTCTTCATTAAAGATATTTTGCATGGATAAAAAACACATTCATAATATATAATTCATATATATAGCTATTTTAACACAAAAAATAATACATTAAGCAAAAATATTGAGATGAAAAGCATGAAATTTGTTGCTATTGATTTCGATTCAATGTTTTGATTAAAAAAATTGATTTGGTGCTTTTAATCAATAAAAGTATCTAAATTTGTAGCAAAAGATAAATCAAGGTTCTATTTCCAAAATTAGATGCTCTTGTATCTTATTTATGTGAATCCAATACATCATTAACGTCCCATTTATAAATTCCAAAAACTGGATAGAGAAGCATCATAAAGAAATAACCTGCTAAAAATTTTAAAGAAAGAAATTTAATAGAACTGAAAATGTAGTAACCTGTGGGGAAAAGGGTATTTGGGTATTTCAATTAACGTCACACTGGAGCAACACAATGGGCTATTGGTGACGGTCCGGGATCAATCCCAAAGGGAAAGATCCGAGGACAACACCACGTGGGGAAAAGGTAGGATACAAACCTAGTCAGAAAATTGTCTGCAAGACATTAGTAAGTAGAATCATTGTTTTCTATTTCAAAAACTAATATTTAAATTATATTCAGCGCAACAATTTGCCGAATTTTTCTTTTTTTTTCAATCAATTCTTACACTTTGTTGCAAGTCACGAAAAAGATTTTTTTAAATTTCTTTTATGTGTATCAGAAATGTTTCAAAGAAAAATAATTTATTTCAAAAAATGTTGCATAATTATTTTCGCTTTTAAAAACAGCTAAAATGTGTTCCCAGTTTGGAAGAACTGTGACAAAATGGGATTTTTAAATTACTTAAATTGACCGCCTACAGACGGAAAAGAGAACACATGACATCATAACGTCCATAACATAAACATTAGCAGACAACTCAAAATTCGTCATTAAAAACAAAAGAAAATTATTTTCAAATGCAAGGTTGTCATGGATTCGTTTCTTGAATAATTTTCTTGGAAACTTCTGGGAAATTAAAAACAATTCCTTATATTTTTTTTGACTTGACGACGATATTTAAAAGCCGATCCCTGAGTTCAATAACAGGATTCGAAATAAATGTATTCTCAAATTCAAAAATCTTAGAAAATACCTTTATAAGCAAACTATTGATATTTATCATAGAAAAGCAACAATCCTTGTAATTATTTAGAGCTTGTTCTTACAGATTTCCGAATTATGAAATGAATATTAATTTTATTTGATAAGCTTTATAAACTAAAACTACGATTGGCAACACAAGTAATGACAGCTGTTAAATGTTTATATTATTTGAATTTTTTTGTGAAACTCCGATCCTTTGATCTTGATCACATGAAATTATGAATGCACATGCAAAGATTCGTGTTTTTTTAATAATATATTTTAATGTACGGTTTTAATTCTTACTCTGATCAAGAGTAACAATTTAAAATGATTCAAGGAGGAGGAGATAATAGAGAATCTGAACTTCAAAACCTTTTAGCTGATGAGAGAGACAGATGCAACCAATATAAACAAATATATCAGGCATTAAAAGAAAAGCATAACAAGTAAGATGCCATACTTTTTGTGAAATCAAATGACGATAATTGTTATTTCATGGTGCTAAGAAAGTTCTTTTTGTGTTTTTTAGATTGCAAGACGAACTCACATTAATTCATGAAAAACTGAAAGAAGCTGTTTCTCAGAAAGAAAGAGTAACCTCTTTAAACGAGTCAACAGTGCGTAAATTAGAAGCAAGGGTAAAGGAGCAACAATTTGAAATTAGTACTTACTTAGGAAAGGTATGGTTTATTTTTGTATTAAAAATTATATCTTATAATCTAAATGTTTTACTTGCCTATAAACCTGATTTTTCAACATGAGTGTCTAAAAGCTGTTCAAGCTCTTTGAAGAGGTAATATTAAAATATAAGCATATAGTACTAGGAATGTATTACTATATGAGGTTAATGTGATGTTTCCTGGTCATTTAATTGTGATCTTTTAAGCTTCAGACTGAACGAGTGTAGTGTCACTAAGGAAAAGATTAAAAATTAGCAATTTTATAAGAAGAAAATTGGTCAGGGATCCTCAATCTTTAAAATAACTACTGAGCTGGTATGTACATTTTACTAACAACGTTTTATTAAAATGGACTCATTTGTATTCTTATTTTGTATAGTTCCAAAATATTGTCATATAAAAGTTTGTTTGCAACAATATGTAAAATGGTTTATTTATTACATAAATAAGATTTAAAATATGTTTAAAAATACCAATTATCTGAATACTTTGGTTTGTCAAGTGTTAATTGTATGATTATAAATTTAGATATTGACTTGGAAATAAGTTATTCAAATCATTGTTTTGTTGAATTGTAAGAATTCATGAAATTATCTGAATTGTAAAATGCCTTCTGTATGTGCTTGCAATTTGTAATGCATATAATTTTGTTCTCTAGAAAACTAATTTTATTTGGTCATTTGAAAATCTACTAAAAGTATTTCTTTTCAGCTAAAAGCACAGGATGAAAAGAAAATTAGAGCTACCGTACTAGAAGAGGCATCAGTACATTATGAAGCAAAAATTAAAGAACTGCATTTGGAGGCAGACAAAGTCAGAGAACAGTACAACACTCTTCACTTTGAGAATGTGGTTTTAAAATGCAACTTTGAAAGTCGTGAGGCTGAATATTCCCGCACACTTGAACGAATAAATCGACAACATCAAGGAGAGGTAAGCAAACTATTGATACAGCTGTACTATATGCCTCGTTTGGTGACAATGCTCTTGGCGCAGTTTTTATGTCGACACAGAAAGAATTCTTAGAAAAAATCGTTTTTAAAAGGAAAATAATAAGCTTTAGCAGAAAGTAATTAATGGGAAAAACACAAAATTTTGAAAAAACATGGTTTTTCATGCGAAAATAATTAGCAGAAATGGTTGTAAAATAACAGTTAAAATATTTTTTTATTTTTTGAACTGTTTTAAACTCCTCCCGATCTAAATCTCTGACAATTTCTAAGAACTTGTTAAAGTAATCAATTTTTAAATCTTCACACGAATTTTGAAACAAATACTTAGCCAAATAAAAATTTAAACTTTCCATTTGCCGAGGTTGCCATAAAAACGGGAATAACCCTAATAAGGATGGGTTGCCTTCACCTGCCATAACTCGCTACTAAAAGTGTACCAAGAGCCTTGCCACCAAATGAGGCATATAGTACAGCTGTACCAAACTATTTTATGTAACAGCTAAAGCGCGAACTCTCAATCTAATCTTATAATTCAGTCAATTTGGGTTGTTCAACTGAAAGTTACTTGTTTCATTGTCCATCTATGATAGCATAATTTAATTATATGTGCTAAAAAATTGTTAGATTTCTTTGAAATGTACTGAAATATTTTTTATAGGTTGAACAATTGCAAATCAAAATTGAAACATTAGAAAAGGAGAAAGCTTCTCCTACAGATACATATGCTGTTGAATTAAAATCCTCGAAACGAGAAGTGCTGCAGCTGAATTCAAAAATAAAAGTGTTGCTTTCAGAGTGTGATGAGTTGCGTGCCCAAAATGAACACCTCAGCTTGCAAATAAGTAGCTTAAACAGAACTAATTCAAAGCAGATTACAGACCATGTGACTAACGTACGACTACTGGAGGTATAAATTCTTACTTTTTGAAATATGTTGATAATTTTCTTTAAGTATCTGCAAATATCTTTTTATTGAATTTTATGTGACAAGTATTAGTGCCTATTAAGTGTCAAGTATCTTTTAGTGTTCATAATTGTATTTTGTACCTAAGCAAATGGCAATGATTTTGTAATCCACTTGATTCAATACATTTTTCTATTACTTTAATCTGTAAATACTTATTGGATACCTAATAATCAATAATTAATTAAATGCATAGTCAGTAACCTCTTGGCATGACATTTGGATTGCTCTTGGCAATTAAAATTTTAGTTTTGCTGGTTATCATTTGGATTAACTAATCAAAAATGTAGGGCCATTTTTTACTTTTTTTTGGTTAGAAACTTTTAGATGAGTAAACCTTCTGATTAAATTGTTATAAAATATACAACTTTAATTTTAATAATAAAATACATACTAGAATCTTCACTTATCAGTATAGAAAATAATGGTCATTGCAAACTCTAGGTTATGCTCTATCACTTACAGTAAGACAAATTTTCCAGGCTTTTGTAAAATTAATAAAGCATATTCTTAAATTTTGACTTAGTTGATTTTCAATGTTCAAACACATATCTCCAGATGGAGATCAGAGTATTCCTTGTTGGAAAAATACTAATACCTTGTTCTAGTACTTGACTTTCTTAGATACAACCCTGTCTGCTTCTTAAAACTCAACATACACCTTTTCCTTTCTATTTATGTGGAGTACTTTTTATTAAACCAAAAACAAAAAGCGCTCCATTGAATTTAATTTAATGTTCAGAAAGTTTTGGGCATATATCTTATTCTTGGAAAAAGAATAACTTTAAGAGACTCCATGCCAGGATTTGACCAAATTTGCACTGAGAAGCAAACTACCCATCGCAATAAAAATATTATATTGCACAGAATATTGTTTCATTTAAAATTTGTTTAAATGTGGTCTTAATAAATTGTATTACTCTTACATAAATATCTTTAAAATTATATCTATAAGAAAAATTTTTTTACTCATATCTGCAAACTATTTCATTTGTGTTTTAAATAAATCAAGCTCTGTAACATTCTAACAGCTAAGCAAATCCTAGCAGCCCTCATCACTAGGTGGCAGGAGTGACCCTTTCCCTGCTCCCTTACTCCCAGAAGTAACTTTTTCTGCTCTTCCCTCTTTAGAGCATGGGTTCGAAGTCCTTCCGGAGGAGCATGCGTCCTTGCTCAAAATGTATTGCTTTTATGTAAATGATGTAAATATTTTATCCTAAATAAATATCTTCATGCTTAATTGGAGGGTACGTTTCGGTTATCGGGATGCCAGTCGTAATTGTGCCAAATGTTGGTGTGAAATTTAATTAGATATAAAAAATGTTCTGCAAATGTTGGAGCAATATTTACTCTGACTGTTGGAGAGCGTATGAATCGAATAAATTAGCAAAAGCCCAATTCAAACACCTGCGAGTCAATCATAAATGCAATTTGTTAATCCTGATACTGGTTGTCATATGCAAACAGTTGAAAGGCTATGGAGAAGTGCCAAATAGCGTAATAAACGTCAGCGCTGCACTGCAAGCCAACTCCTAGATTCGTGCTTAATTGAATTCATGTGGAGTCAATTACAAGAAAAGATGCAAATTTTTTCATCGAAGTTAAAGGATATCGTCAGTTTTATGCTTCCTGTGTAATATGCAATTGTGATAAAATCCAATTTTTATTTGTGATATTTTTGTTTGTGAATTTTTGTATTTATTTTCATTATAAAGTAATCATTCTTTTCATGAAGCTGTATATATAGTTTAGAGTTGTCATTCTTATCTTTAGTTATATTTTGTGGCAATGTTTGGCGCACAATTCCGGCTGGCGTCCCAGTAACCGAAAAGTACCAATTTGAGTTGGGGCCGCGGTAGCCTGGTTGGAAGAGTAACAAATTAGCAACCGGAGGGTTGTGAGTTCGAATCCAACTAAAGACCTTTGTGTACAAGGGGGGCTGGTGCATGTTAAATCTGTTGTGCCCTATAATGTCCTCACGTTGGCATGGTGTGGAAGTTTGGAGAGTGGGGTACCAACTCAGGTGTGACCTCCTCATCTGACAGTGGTTCAAAATTAAGTGGTATTGTTCTTGGATCTTTCACTTTGGGTTTGATCCCGGACCTTCACCAATAGCCCGTTGTGATACTGCAGTGCGACGTTAATTAAAAACCTGCCTACCAATTGGAGTTGTCATTTGGGGTCATACCTCTCAAGAAAATTATTAATGAAAATTGTTATAGTATATATAAAAATAAGAGGCAACAATTTTTTTGTTCAAAAGGAGGCAGATATACTGATTTTGCAAGTCATTACTTTCAGGTGTTTGATTTTTTTCCTTAAAAGCTTTTATTCACGAGCTTTTGTGTTCTATTTTTACTATTCAGTCCGAGAAACAGAAAGTTACAATGCAAAAAGAAGTTCTTGAGAAAGAACTAGCCAATGCACAGGAACATCGCAAAGCCCTGAACAATGAATTTCAAGCAGGCAAGCGTGAGATACTTTCACTGAGGAGCAAGTTGGAGGAATGCGAGCACAAATGCCGAGTGACGACCACCAACCTGCAGGTGGAGATGGAGCAAAGGAAGTCAGCCACCGAATCTGAGCTTGAACATTTGATGGAGGAGATAGCGAGTAAGTTTAACATGAATAAATTCATTTTACTATGCAGAAAACAACCTCATCAATTGGGAGAAAATGTACTTTTCTTTACATCTTTAGGGCTGCTACAGGTGACTTTTGATACTGTTTTCCAACCTTGGCAAATAGGGGTATCTTTTGAAATAAAATGGTCGCAAAAGCTCCTATTTTTAAAATGTTGGCAAGTTTTTTTTTTAATTCACTGAAGGTTAACGAAAATGTTGTCCATTTTTTGACTAATAGCGGATAGAAAAAATGCTTTACAGATTTTTCTTTAGGGAGAAGATTTTCCAAGGGTTGCCAATTTTGAAGTTTTGGCATCAAACCATGGTAACCATGTAAAAAAACTCATCGGAATCTGGTTGCTAGATTGTCATGACCAACCCCTTTTGAAAATATTCAGCTTATAATTTTAAAATTTAAACTTCTTGGCAAGAACTTCAATGTATGTTTCATACTTAATTAGCACATTTTGTGTTTTAGCCGATTCATTTTGTACGTGAGCAACTAAAATTGCTACTGAATTAGGGTTAAGAGTAGACTTTTGCTAAAAAAATTTTTTAATTATGCTACTAATGCTGATATTTCTGAAGTGCTGTGGCTGCCCTGCATCTTTGAATTATATTAGGCACTAAAAGGTACCCAATTTTTTAATTGCAGTATTTTTTGCCATAGTTTAGAACAGGTGCATAATTTCATGAGTGCTGTTGGCCATGTGTATTAATTTAAGGGGGGCAAAATAATCCATTTTTATTGGGAATTATTTATTAAATATCAATGGGACATATTTATTTTTTTCTATATCAAAATGTGGGAAGTTAATCCTGTCAAAAATACTCAAGATATTCACAAAATTTTCTTTTTTTTTAAATTGGCCCACAGTTTACACCTATTTTGGTTCATAATTGAACACGTTTGCTCACACAAATGTGCTTCCAAAGAAACTTGGTATTTCCTGAGGAGTCGCTATCAAATTTTTAAATTTTCCAGTTTTTTGTAAAATCGTTAAAACAAAATTCGTTTTAACTGATATGTGTTTGAACAATGAAGATCTCCATTTGAAGATCATAGTTCTCCTGGTCTGAGAAACACCTGTTCCTAGTCCTAGGAAAAGGAACTTGACTTTTTCTCAGACAATAAGGGTCCCTGTCCATCTTAAAACTAAACTACATCTTTTTATTTCATCTAAATTGTTATACTTGCCTTTTAAAAAACATTTCCCATTATTTTTTCAAATCGATTTAAATTCAAATAATTTTTCCTAGTCTAGTCCAGTGTTAGTAGACATAAGACTTTCGTAGATTGGATTCATAGTTCATTGTTTGTGTGCATCTTTCTATTTGTTTTAGGACTGAAATCAGAACTGCAGACATCAAATGCCACTTTATCTCATGAGCGGCAAGCTATTGCAGTCCATGAACAAACTCTTCAACAAAACTTATCTGCAGCAAGACAACAGTTATGGAAACAATCTAGAGAGTTAAACCAAGAAAAGTAAGTACCTATTTTTAATGAGTTATTATCAATTATTTATTCTTTTATTTCAAACACAATGTAATACAATAAATCAACCACACTAATTTACTGATGCAATTTCTCTAATTCAGGATACTTTCTAACCAAAGTGAACAGTGTTTTTATTTGTAAAATAATACACTAGTTTTTTTTATCAAATTTTCAAGTATAGGATAATTTTCCATTTTTTTTTAAATCAATTTTTTTTATTTCTAGAATTATTTTCTATACATCAATAGTTTATTCATATGCCTCGTTTTATATTCAGACATGCCTCTTATTTTTTTAAATTTTCCTTTATAATTTTAATACACATTTTTAGGCAGCATTGTAACTGAGTAATACTTGAATTGTTTTCACCTGGCTGACTCCAACAACTGCCTTATTTGCCTCGATGAGGAAGAGACTGGAGCTTATCTTGTTCAATTGCACCGAAGAGAACATTTTTAGAATTTTCTTAAAGAAAATTTGTGATTCATCTTTTAATTTTTTTTAACGTTCATCTATTGATTTTCTAACACTCATTTTATGTATATTGCTTCGCTGGATTATAGAAGAGAAATTTATAGAAATCAGCATTTATACGCCGAACTTATGGAAAAATTCTAAACAAATGTATTCTATTTTAGAGATAATTTGGAACGAAAAATGAAAGATGTGATGACTGATAAAGTTAACATAATTTCTCACCTAAACCAGGAAATCCAGTCATTGAAACAGAACCTTCAAATTTGTTCTGCATCAAAGACTGAGCTAGAAAGAGAATTTGTAACTCTGAGGTAAGAATTTTTGATAAATTTTACTTAATTTATTATGTAGATTATTCAATTCCTTAAACTATCTTTTTAAAACTGTTGTAAATGGTTTACAATGTCATGCTAGAGAACATTTTACTCCAATTTACTAAGCAATGAATCCTGAAGACTCGCTGTTAAAAACGTATGCATTAAATTTTAGAAAAAAAATTCTTCATTCATGAAAGAAAATGACAGTTAGGCTTGTGCCTGACAAGAGCAATGCACCTGCAACAAATTTAAAGTGCTATATCTACATCATACACGAATAGTTTTTGAACTTTTATAGTGATTTTCAACCTGCATGCTGAAAGAATGGCACTGGTGCGCTTTGTGGATGGGGAAGCGGTTTAAATTGCAGATTTATTTCATTTCAATGGTTTTATAAACTTGACAAGTGTGTTCATAGTTTCAAGTAATACCTATTTGAATAATTTTGAGTGTTATTTTTTATTGCAATTGTTTTAAAAGTCAGTTTTGGGCAAAAGGGTAGATAATTACTATTATTTTTTTGTAAGTCAATCAAAAGTATGCCTATTTTTTCAGATCGGTAAAAAGTATAAAACATTTTTTGGTGTGCCTGAGCATTTTAATAATTGGTTTATGTATGCCATGAGAGGGAAAAGGTTGAAAATCGCTAAAACAGTTCTTACCACTTCCAATATAGGACAACATTTACGACTACTACCTCTAAATTTATCCCTGAAGTATCTTAGAAATAAAGCTAAATTTATAATAAAATATAGCTAAGGAAACTGGTAATGATGTTTCGGTGACAATGATTATCACTAGTCTCAAAAACTGGTTCATTACTGGTTTATAAACCTAATATATCGATACATACATTCTGAATCGCACACTGGGCCTTGGTAGCCCGGTTGGAAGGGTAACGGATTAGCAACCTGAGGGTTGTGAGTTCGAATCCAACCACAGACCATTGTGTACAAAGGAGGCTGGTGTAAGTTAAATCTGTTGTGGCCTCAAATGTCTTCACGTTGGCGTGGAAGTTTGGAGAGTAAGGTTCCAGCTTAGGTGTGACCTCGTCATCTGACCGTGGTTCAGAATTACTTGGTGTTGCCTGTGGACCTTTCTCTTTGGGTTTGATTCCAGACCGTCGCCAATAGCCCGTTGTGTTGCACCAATGTGATGTTAATTAAAATACCTACCTGCCTTAATCACACATGTTTAGACTTAATAAAATTCTTTTAATTTTGATTCATTTTATTCCATTTGTTCTGAAAAAATTTATTAAACATTCAAGCTGAGCAACTGAAATCTGATTCTTATGTTTTATAATGTTTCTCATGCTGCTGTCATATAATATTTTAATGAGTAAAAATAACTTTTTAGAGAACAATTGAGTGGAACAGCAATACAAAATGAAGGACAAAGCAAAACAGTTCCACAGAAACAAAGCATAAATTATGAAAGAGAGATTCAAGATCTCAGGGAGAAAATTAACCTGTTGTCTGCCAGTGGATCGAACGAACAAGGACAAAGGATTGGCGATTCAGCTGCAAAATCAAGTGTGGGTATCACTGTTTCAAACTTTGAAATTATTTTTTACGTTTGTTTGTACTATTTTGGGCATGTGTCTGTGTTGCAATTGTTAAAAGTGTTACTTTATTTTCAGACCCCTGATTTTGAACTGATTCAATTAAAATTAAATTGGGAACAGCAAAAGCTGCAATATCAACAGCGACTAGAAGAGCTGGAATCACAATTGAGAGAACTAAGAAGTTCTTCAACTTCTGAAAAACGAGAACTGGAGTTTGTAAGAATAATTTTTATTTCTCATTCTTTCCTTTACATCAGAGATGCACAGACTTGTTAAGACCAAGGGCCGCATAGATTCACTGATTTATGAGATGGCCGCCAAACAAAAACCATGAAAATTATCTATCATATTATTTATTTTATTTATATTTTGTATTGTTATAAAAAAGAAAGATAATAAAATGTAATGAAGAATTTAATTTGATGCCTAACATTGCATTGATTTAACAATTGTTTTAATATTTGGTGCGATTTTTGTAGTAGCCAAGCGCAAAATTGATTCTAAATTTTCATCAGTCAAGCGGTTTCTATTTTTCAATTTGTTAATATTCATGACTGAAAAGTTTATTCACAGATATATGTTGACCCAGAGAGGCTTGCGCGTTTTAATGCATTATGTAGCATCATTAGTTTAACTTAAATTTCCTATCGTGTGACTTGTTAAAGTTAAAATAACACATGTGGAGGGGGTCGCCAGCAAATCAATGGAGGGATGCATGAGTCCCGTGGTCTGTGTATCCCTGCTTTTCATCAACACTTTTTTGAAACGTCATCACATTATTCGATTAAACCTCCACATTTATCACCTTTTACCTTTTTCAGAGCTGCCACAGGCGAATGAAATGCAAATTTTTGCTACTATTTGTCAACCTTGGCGACTAGACTGTCTCTTTTTAAACAAAATCTCCTCAAAAGCTGCCTTTTTCAAAATTTTGGCGACATTTTTTTTCTAATTCATTAAATGTCAATGATAATTTAAATTGATAGTGGACAGAATAAAATATTTTTTGCGTTTTTCTTCAGAGAAAATTTTTCAAGGGACGCCAATTTGCGAACTTTTGCCACTGAGCCATGGCAACAATGTAGGAAAAACATCAGAATCTGTGGTTGCTAGATTGTCATGAAAACCTTTAGAAAATATTTAATTTTTTTAGTTTCAAAATTTAAATTTCTTGGTAAGATTTTAAATACATAAATTTCTGACTTTTTTCCACATCTGTTTTGTATTTTATTTTCACATTTTGTATTTTAGACAATTCATTTTGTATCTGAGCAACAAAAATTGCTACTAAAATAGTATTTAAGACGAGATCTTTTAGCTGCTCTTTTTAAGAATTAATGCTACTGTTTTTCAAGTGCTTTAGCTGTGGCAATCCTGTTTTTTACAACACAAAATTTTTACTGCATGTGTATTTGCATTACCTTTTAGCTAAATTAAATAATTCAATTTTTAATCATCAATTAAGATGGGGATACCCCATCATTAGTAATGTATACTCTTTTTTTAAGGTAGCTTTTAGTGCGCTATATCAATTATGAAATTTAAATTCTAAAACCTATTTCTATGTCATATTTTATGCTTCTACTTACAGAAAGTCAAACAATATACAAAGCAAATCAATAAGTTGAGGGACAGGCTGGACTTGCAGAAAACTGAGAATGAAGAATTGGAATTGCAAAGGAATGCCCTGGAGTAAGTTTTCTCTTGATACTTTTTAACAAATTTCAGTATCATGGCAGTTTTGTTATTTATGTTTCATTCTGTATATATATATATAGTTTTACCATACATGGTTTTTATTTTGTGATAGCCATACTCTTCTAAGCCTGTGTGATGCACACGATTTGAATGGAAGTTGGATGTGTTTTCTTTATGGCTCAAGGGATATATCTGGCAAACCAATGTTTTTTCCCATCAACTAAATGGACATATACACACAACACATAAAGTTTTTATCAACTCTTTTAGTGGTTGTCCCGATGAGGTATCTCATCATTTGAAGGAAACTGACCGAATCTTGATGCGCAAGATATCCTGTCATTAGAAGAAAACTGACTAGATCTTGTTCTAGTCATTAAAATACTTGCAATATCTTGATGATGCCTTGACAAGATATTGCAATATCTTGTTGAAACCACTTGGAGGGTTAATACAGAAAAGAGAAAATTATTCAGGGTAGTTACAATAATCGAGCCGTGCCACATACAGTTCCTTTCAATGGAGGACTCATAGACATTAATTCTATGGATTTTGCAATCCAGATTTGAACTGTTTCAGTTTTTGTTTCCTTTTAGTTTTATTTCTTTTACTTTTGTATTCTCTCAGACTCGAAAAGCAGCTTGTGTCATGTAATTTTTAGCTGCTTCTCATCCAGTCAGTAATTGAGAATTTATTGATGTTTGTTTCTTGTAGGAAAAACGTCCCATATGAAGTTCACTCTCAAATGAAGAATCAACTGGCTGAGTTGCAAAAACGATTGAGTCAGTACGGGATGCTCATTGCAGCTGAGCCCAGTTCCGCTACAAAAAATGTACCCAGTGTTTCATTTTCTGACAAGTTACTGACAGACATCAAGAACATTCAATTCCCAACTTTCCCTTCTCAGGTTAGTTTTCTGTACAAGGTAACAAAAATTGTCCTTTATTTTGTTTTGTATTGTCTTGAACAAATGAAACAGACAATCTTTTTAACATTGCCTGTGATTACTTCTGATTCTGATTATATTAACTTGAAAACTACTGTCTATCTACTGTGAGAACTGCTGCCACAAAGTCAGGAGGGTGATCATTATAGGAACATGGCCTGTTCATTTTGAGTAGGGGTGAGTCTGGTAGGTGTCGTAATTTGTTTTATTTTTGATCAATGTAAGTGGCAGAAAGAGGTAATCTACTGGTATAGATCTTGCAGCAACAAGTAGAAATCATAACACATATACTTTAAATTTGACATTGTTTTTGCATCAATATGGCAAACTTGTACATTTCTTCGAGCATTCCTGATTGCTCGAAGAAATGTATCCAAGTACCATGTACAAATTCTCAATTGTAAATGGATAGGATTCATTTCCAACAGGGCCGCTGTAGCCCAGTTGGAAGAGTAACAGATTAGCAACCGGAGAGTTGAGAGTTCGAATCCAACCAAAGACCGTCATGTACAAAGAGGGCTGGTCTACCTGCAATCTGCCATAACCTCAAATGTTCTCGCATTGGCATGATATGGAAGCTTGGAGAGTGGGGTGCCAGCTCAGGTGTTGCCTTGTCATCTGACCGTGGTTCCAAATTACGTGGTGGTGTTCTCGATCTTTCCCTTCGGGATTGATCATGGACTGTCGCCAATAGCCATTGTCTTGCTCCAGTGCAACATTAATTAAAATACCTACCTCATTTCTGACAACAGACAGGTTCAAACTTTGTGGCGGGAGCTGTTCTTGTGGTAGACAGACAGTAGACATCCCACTTAAAATTATAAATCTATTAAAAATCTAAAAAAATTATAAAGGTCTGAAGATTTTAGAAAAGCTTAACTTAGCAATACTGTCAAGTACAGTTCAATCTCAATTTGAAAGATCTATATTGTTGTGGATCGGATTTTTCTTATGAAGATTTCAATTCTTTAGTTAAAACTTGATGAAAGGCTTTGAGCTATTCAACAAAAAAAATTAAAATCTATTGTAGATTTGCTTTTTTTTCTTACGCTGAATAAAAGATTAAATAACTATGGGTTCTTTGCTTAATTTTATGAATTTTAAATTCAAATAAATTTTTGTGTTTAATATTTAAAGTTTAAATTTATTTGCATTTGTAATTGATAAAACTAGACGTGTATTCACAATGACAATTGTCTCTATTTAAGAGTTTTGTTGAATAATTTTTCGTGTTCTTTCTAATCTGTAAGAAAATTGCAGAATATTTTTATATGAACATGCTTTGTTTTATTTATCTTTATAATCTAGGTTGCGAGTGAGCAGAGTAATTTGTTTCGAAATTCTAAAGAAAATGTAAAAGTTGTTGAGAAAGATTTGCCCCGGAAAACCTTTCGTCATCGACGCAAATCTGTGAAAGCTCGTGACAAAAAGTATCAGGCTAAAACTGGCAGTCCAGTGATCAGTTCCAGCAGTGACTTAGATTTGGAGAATTTATGATTGGGATAAATTATTTTTGTATAAAATTATATTATATAAATTTGTTATTTTTGCATATATGTGTATATAGTTTCCAGAGATTTATGAAGCCAGAAATATTTATAAAAATTGTTTGTGAAATAATTTCTAATTAATTGTGTTTGCAAAGATTTATTTTGTTTTTCTTTGATTTTAATATATCTTTAATAAAATAATGATAAAATCAACGTATTTTTCATAATACATATTCTATGTATTTTTTATTGTTGTAAAATTAAAACAAAAATATTGTACATATATATCTTTCTGACTATTTTAATTTTATAGACTTCCAAATTTTTGTGACCTGAACTTTTTTTGTCGATAACTAAAACTTTTATTGTTCTCTATGTACTCTTAAATTAATATATATATGTGTGTGTGTTCAGGCACATAAAGATGTTCAAAAACTAGAAAACATTTTATCCTCATATTTTAAAATGAAATATTCTTTGAAAATTGTAGAAATTGATAAATCATTGCTAAAACCTTTTTTTGTATTTATTCGTCCAAGTTATATCAGAATGTTCTGCAACTACCTGACAAGTACAAATGTAGATTTATGTTATGCATGTTAAATGCATATATCCATTTTGATACATTTTCTTATTTAGCTTTTCGTAACCTCCATCTGCTTAATTTGATAAAAAAGTTTGGATTTGTTATAAACTATCCTTTACATAGTTTCTAGAGCTCCCTAGAGTTGAGTTTCAAACTAGACCTAATTTAAAACTAGATTAAATCTTAACCATTATGCAGTCGACTTTAGGATACAGGGATTTTATGCATATTGTAAAATAAATTTTCGATTGTTAGTAAGGTATTGACTTGAATTTGTGCTCGTTCTGAGCTTTGACATTGTTTTTTATGATGCTAAAAATCTTTCTGATTTTGTTTCTTGGAGTTTGGCAGAACCTTTGGGTAGAGAGATATTTTTATCTTCAAGCATCAGCAAGTTTGTTGTTCATACAAGATTGTGAATAATCAAGATCATTAGAGTAAAGATCATTAAGCTCTATAACTGCCAATGTTTTACAGAGAGAACTGCTTTTAGCTACGAGAGTTGAGCATTAATAAACAATGTTTTCTTTCCGATGTTAAACAAATACTGTAATTTTCCTAAAGTGTTTGTTTCAAAAAATTTTTGTAAAGAGTAGTTTGTTTAGTTATTTTGTGCATCAAGTAAAAATGCACATATTTTTATATAATTTTGTATTTTGAGCTACTCAACTTTTTGTAAAAACTGAAACATTGATAAAATACTCATGTCTAATAGTACAAACATGTGGTACTGGCACAAAACAAGAACAAATAAATGACTAGATTTGTATGTTTTTGTAGATATAAATATTCTATTTGTGTGCTATTTAGCAGTGTAGAGTTTTGAATAAAAATATATTATTTAGCAAATGCTAGTTTACTTAATTGGCATTCTGGACATTTTAATTAAGTCACAAATTGAAACTTAAGACAATTCTTTTTTCTTAATTGGCTAGTTAATATACTTATACAAAATAATTTGATCTAATTTTCGAACTGTGTGAATTCATGTTTTTTATTAGTTTATTGCCATCAACTTTAATAATCTAATGTTAGTATGTAAATTAGATTGTCAATTATAAAGATATAGAATATCCATCATGTGTGTGATAAACAAATTTGTAATTGCATTTACTTTTATTTTTATCTATATTAATTTAACTGAAAATGTTTCCATCATGAATTTGCTAGAATTGAATTAGCTATTAAATTTTACATCTACAGTCTACTGAGCTAATATTAACTTTGGAGAATTTTTCAATTTTGACTGATATTCCTTCATTAAATTCTTAAATTTATTACATTTTAGAGGAAAAAATATAATTTTCCAAAATAAAATAAAAATAACTAAAGTTTAATGCATAGTATGATTCAGATATATTTGATATGGGACGTATCTTTTTGTCAAAACACTTAATTAGAAATTGTTCACATCATATAGTCTTGGATGTTTCACTTATTTCACAAGAATTGAAAAAATTACAAAACCGTAACCCTCCTGATTTATCTTCGAGTCGAAAACTGCCCTATAATGTCCAGCCTATGATGCAAAAACCTATTGCAAGCTGTCACCAGTTCTGTCCAGGGGATAATTGGTTTTTCCAATTTAGATCATTGCCCTTTGAAGAGGGGTATCAGTTCAGGTGTGACCTCGTCATCTGACCGTGGTTCAAAATTACGTGGTGTTCTCGGATCTTTCCCTTCGGGTTAGATCCCGGACCGTCACCAAGAGCCCGTTGTGTTGCTTCAGTGCGACGTTCGTTAAATACCGCCTACCTACCATTTACTGGGGAGAAAACCCGATTGGCACGGTGTGGCAATTGCGCCTTAAAAAAACCAGCCAAGCGTTCGGGATTGTTTAATGATCTCTATTGATGACCAGCTACAATTAACTCTTCAAAAGTGCTATGAACGTAAGAACTTTATTACCGAATGTTGTGCTCGGTGAAAACGGGTAACCTGAACTTTAAAATGTTGAATCAAAGGCAGCATTAATTGAATGCCTCACTTGCCAAATCGATTAACTCCATAAAACAAAAAGTTGAGAAAAATTATAAAATAGTTACATTTTTTAAAAATTCCTTTTAAATTATAAATTAAAATAAACGATGTAGACTATTACTGCAGATGTATCTTTTATCTAACGACATATAGAAAGTATAAGATAGAATATCCTTGGAGTAATCGTTATTATTACTACAATTTTTGCGTGATTAAGGGAGTTAATCGATTTGGCAAGTGAAAGAAAATTATTAAATCAAATATTCAGTCTTCAAATTATTTTTTATAACAGAAAAACTTCATTATATGCATTTTTAATTAAAGATTTTAGCAAAAATGAATAATAACTGTTCTGTTACTGTTACATATATTACGAGTATTATTACTTTGTTTAAATTGATTCATCAGCAATATAAATGATGTCTTCTTCGTTAGCTGTATTTGAGCTCCCGTCATTTTTGTGTTTGTTCGAATAATTTTCTTTGATGTTCGGTTTTTACTTTGACTCACTGTATATAAGTAGTCAATTGCTTTGTTAAAAAGTGTTTTAACTAAATTTTTATTACGATTTACATTAAAGTATGGAGTTAATCAGATTGGCTTCTGAAATAAATTATTTATTATTCAATGGCTAAAAAAAATTTGTCATTTAGTGGTGTTAATACTTATTATTAATAGAGAAATTTGTTTTGAATATATACAGTTAGGAGTCAATCAAGTGCTTTGACATTAAAATTTAATAAAATTCAGAAAGTGGAGTTAATCGATTTGGCAAGTGAAGCATTCAATTATGTAGCGTATGGAAGGGCATTTTGAAGGACATTGCAAATCTTAATCCATTACTAAATCGCACTGGAGTAAGACAATGGGCTATTGGTAACGGTCCAGGATCAATCCCGAAGGTAAAGATAGGACAACACCTTGTCAATTTGAACCACGGATAGATGACGAGGTCAACACCTGAACTGACACCAAACTTCCACACGACGCCAACGTGAGGTCATGACAGATTTAGCGTGCACCAGCCTCCACGTACACAATTGTCTGTGGTAGGATCTAGTTTCGAACTC
Source organism: Meta bourneti (assembly GCA_933210815.1). Classification (NCBI taxonomy): domain Eukaryota; kingdom Metazoa; phylum Arthropoda; class Arachnida; order Araneae; family Tetragnathidae; genus Meta; species Meta bourneti. The sequence goes on along the minus strand of OW119923.1, from coordinate 107,376,248 downwards.
GCAACCCACCGGTTGCTAAACCGCTATACTACCAAACGGTCTACCGCCGCTCAACGATTGAACCTCGAACCCTTCTTCACAATAGGCGAGTGCCAGTTGAGGAGAGTCCTCTCTTCTGAAATGGTACTAAGTGTCTCCTCATATCAAATCCGGTGGCCCGGTTGGACGAGTAACGGACTTGCAACCGAAGGGTTGCGAGTTCGAATCCAGCCAAACACCGTCGTGTACAAAGGGGGCTGGTGCACGTTAAATCTGTCGTGGCCTCAAATGTCCTCACGTTGGCGTGGTGTGGAAGTTTGGAGAGTGGGGTGCCAGCTCAGGTGTTGCCTCGTCATCTGACCGTGGTTCAAAATTACGTGGTGTTGTCCTCGGATCTTTCCCTTTGGGATTGATCCCGGACCGTCACCAATAGCCCATTGTGTTGCTCTAGTGTGACGTTAATTGAAATTCCCCCCCCTCATATCAAATCAATCTTTTTTAAAAATTTCATCTCATTTAATTGAATCTAAGAAAAAACAGCTTAGTTTATGAATTGAAAGAAGACAAACAGGATGGAGGTAGAAAAACTTTATTGTCGTTAATTAAATTAGGTGCATTTGAATATGAAAGGTCGTTGCTGATAATATTTTAAATCTATTGCTGCTTTGATGTGAATGAATGTTTCAGAACAATGTAGGATTCCGGTAAAAAACGATGGCGGCGCGTCCAAAATGGGTCAAAAAAGGTTGTCAAATATCAGGAGTCTATCGGTGCATAAATCATAAGTCACAAATTGGTTAAGTCAAGTCAGTAAATAGGTCCATAATCAGTTTTCGTCACTCGTTTCTAGTGACCCCCACGACGAGCTCTTTGTTATGTTATCGAAGTCTTCGTCTGAAGTATAGGGCACAGACGAAGGCGCTAATGTCTCATTGATGTGCTGTCACGGCTCTACATACTTTGCCTGGAGACAGTCATCAAGCCACTTATTGATGGCATTTATGATAGTGCGTGAGTCGACCGACAGTTGACCCCTCCCGGTCTGGGCGAGGCAATCTGATCTCAGGCTACAAGTGTTCAACTCAGTCTGGCGAATTTCGTTATCAATTCGTCGTCAAAATTATCTCGCAATTCCTGGCGGCCTGTCTCCAGGTTTACCTGTTAACTAAAAGGAAACCAGAAACTATCAGCGGAAACGTTAAGTTTCGTGCTTTATGCCACAATTGATTTAGTTGTGCATTTTCCTCGTACCTCAATGACAGGCGAATACATTATTCCAAATATTTCTGATGCAATTGACTGTAAACTTAAAGTTAATTAAAAATTTATTAACGCACTCACATTTCTATTTTGGCTACCAGTAATTACGAATCAATTAAGTTAAATATGAAAAAGCAAATCATTACATTTTGTATTCCCAATGCATTTTCTATTATAAAGTTGTTTTACAATACATTTTACAAAGTAATAAACTCTAGTTATTTCAGTGAATTCATATAATTGAATACGCCCCAATGAAAATTTAAATAAATCTAGGAAAGTTTTTAAATGCGTCCTTTTAAATTCTGTATGAAGTAAGGAGACGTAGTTCTTTAAATAACCTAGCTTTAGTTCTTCTCAAGCTACAATTATACAAGCTACGATACTTACAATTTAACTTTTAGTCAAGGAAGCGATTTTCATCTTTAAGGGTTTCATAACTTTTCGTCTCGAGAGAGAATTCTTTAATCACTCTTTTGACGATGTCAATAAAATATCAAATGTCTCAAAATAGGAGACCGATTTCAGTTCTCAATAACATCGGGGTTGCAGGCAAAGACGCTAATATGTTTGATAGTGCATAAATGACAATTATAAGTTAGGGAATCAATGGCAGTTCGTGACTGAAATGAATGGTTATTTTTGTACTCGGAACCGCGAGTATACTTTTGTTTTCGTTTTCAATACTTCTAAACTGAAGGTGATTGAACATTGATATTGGCATCAGTGGTCATCAGACACCAAAACAGTAGAAACATCCAATTTATTAAATTTCCATCGATTAGGAAATTTCAGATACCTTCCAGTCCAGTATAACTTAGAAGTCACTTCAAAGACTGATAGAGCTGTTGGACGAATTCGACGTCGTCAAGATTAGAACAAACCAAACGGTGATCACTCTTCATATTTACATGTCCACAAAGTGGACAAGTTGAAGGGTCAGACAGTTCAACGGGCTGCAAATTGGACTGCAGGTAATCATGTCCTGTCAAAGTTCGAAAGCGGCCAGTCCCTTCCGCTCTTCTGAGGTAACGAGGAATTCCTTTATTGGACCAATTCTCCCTGAAAGACTATTGTCAAAGATCTTTCCAATAACTTCATCTGTCGTTTCGTTTTCATGAATCCCACAATGACTCGGAAACCTTTGCAACACAATGTAATATCTTCCCAAAGTCTAACTAATAAAGTTCCTTCAAGAAAAATTAGAGATAGTGTACCACATTAGTTTGTGTCAAGTCGTTTCTTTTCGCTTTCTTTAGATGTTTCCCTACAGGGAGAAGGAAACATGATTGTTATGTTGAGGGTGGAATTCAGTCTGCTACCCTCCAATTCTGGTGGGTTACAATTCCTCCTTATTTCATTGCGTTGCACCAAAACGAAAAGTAACGTAGGGATGTCCGATTGGGGGTGTTAGTAGAAACATCCAGAGTTCCCAAGTAGCACAGTTACGTATTTATGATGTATTAAAGATAATGGCAGAGGCATTACAAAGTATCGTATAAAGATAAGGATGTCTGTCTGTTAAACCTCTTGTAGGTTTTATCACCGAGGTACCTTGTCATTAAATCTGCAGGTGGTTTTTAAGAGATATCGTACATCAAGATCTGTTCAATTTTGCAAATGACGAGATACATCGTCATTAAGATATTGGAGATTTTTGGATGAAGACCTGGACAGTTATTTTTCTAATGGAGAGATATTTTGTCTGGTCAGATTTTCTAATAACTCGATACCTCGTGGAGACAACCATCAGTGGAGTTGACAAACCTTACCATATCTTGATGGACGAGATATCTCGTCATCAGAGAAAACTGATCATATCTTGATCTCGTCATCATCAAAAAATCGGCAATATCTTGATGCCGCCGTATCTCGTCATTAGCAAAATTGGTTAGATTTTGATGGACGAGATATCTCGTCGAAACCATTCGGAGGGTAAAGATTCTAGAACGAATGCTTCAACACTCTCCATCGTCGTAAAATCTGTTATAAATTTCACGCACAAACCAAGTTTAATTTTCAAAAGTTTTCTCCAACCAACCCATATTTTGCACTAAACGGAAGGACTCTAGATCAATTGTGAAATTAAGGGTGAAACGAATTTCGTCCCCCAATAACTTTATCAGTTCCATGATTGTACTGGGTCAGCACCATTCTGCGCTAGGTACCGGGCATGTGCTGGTGTGTTAGTACCATGATTATAACTAGTACTTTCTCAGCGCCTCCAATATAACAATTCTGGGAATACGCGCCTGATGGTTTTTGACCTCTTTATAATCGGAACAGTACATGAAAAATCGAGTGTCACAATTGTTTTGCATTATGATTTCGAAACTAGAAGGAACATCCAGAAGACTAATGCATCGTGTAGACAAAGCATGTCAGGCTTTGTCCGAAGGTCAAGACTTGACCTTCGGACCGAGTGCGCAAACGCACTGAGCGAATCGTGGGGTCAGCAATATGTCGAAATTTTATGGTGCTGGGCGAGCTTTGGGTCAGTGTAACTTTGGATTGCGTGGAGTTAGGACTGCATAAGTGTTCTCTCAAAAAGATTCTATAACACAGGCCTTTAATCAATAAAATTATCCTTCAATATTAATATCAAACTGCATTACAATACACGTCCAAACAGCAAATTAATTGTTGAAACCAATTTTTAGAAACTCGAGAGCTTTTTCTGGAAATCAAAATCTTTATCGTTAAAGTATTCCATTAAACGGGAATTCCACTTAGGTTTAAGATTGTATTCCCGGAAATTGAGGAGTGGTTCAACTCCAAATAAAGGAGTAGGGGAGCTAAAGTGGCAAGAGTTGGCCTCCTTGGGCGTTCGTTCCAACACGTCCTCCCAAACAAACCGAGCACGTACACCAGAGTAAACACATTTAAATATTGATGATTTTCTTCACAGCTATGAGATCTATCGCTTGACAGATCAACCTTTCGACCTCCTTAAGATGATTTCCTGGGTGTTATCTTCCGAATTCCTGACCTGTGAACTATTGCGTGAGCTTCATTGATCCAGAAATTGGTCAAAACTGTTTTTCAGCCCGTGGAACTGCCGCAGAGCAATTGCGGATTTGCCCACCATGTATCGTCCACTTTTGTTTCTCCTTTTGGTGATTTCCATAATTCACGGGAATGAATCTCAACAATGTAAGACTTTAATTTGTCTTTTATTTTATTCGAATGTCTATTTAATAAGTCTATATATGTCATGCATTAACCCGAGATTTCGGAGGAGTATAGTATTGCTTTTACCCAACACTTAATGACTAAATAACCATATTTAATGATTGAAAGAATCCATGGATTCATTCGACCTTTAGAAAGATTCTATTGCACTTTTCTATTGCTCCTTTCCTTAGAATAGAATCCTTTGGAATGACTCTATTGCCTCATTCTGTAGAATAGAATACTTTGGAAAGATTCTATTACTTCTTTCCTTAGAATAGAATCCTTTATAACAATTTTTAAAAATTTACTAAGTGAAGTTTGATGTGTTAAATTCGTTGATGCTATATTTCTTTTTCTATCAGCTACCCCTAATCAAAGAAGTCGTATCTAGATTCTTTTTATACTGAAATTAGGCCTTATTTCAAATTACGTTTTTGATTGTTTTTAAATGCATCAAATTGATTCAAAACACCGACAGTCATTCGTTCATCTCTTACATCCTTTGTGGCCTATCTGACGTATTTATAGCAAAATTTTCCAGTGTTTTAAGATTATATTCCTGCGATAAAGTTTTATGCATTTTTAACATTGCTTTTAATTTTGTCGGAAAATAATTTTTCAAAATTGTTAGTGCTCTTTTTTCTAACTTTCAATATTTTCTTTACTCTGACCTTATAAGTGTAATTTACTTCTTGAGCTACTCAAGTTACATATCCACTCCGAACTTAAGAATAGTTAGTTTCTATGGCTGTTTTCACTTCTGACGCAATGGACGGACAGTCTTAGAAAGATTTTGTATTGTTTTTTTCAAAATCATCATCTTATTTCTTCTGCTTAGTTTAGATTGTCTCTAGCCAATAGCATTTATTTGCCACCCTTTATTGTCCTTTAAATTTATTTAAAATGCATCATAAATTTGTTTGTATACAACTTTTCCTTGTTTATACTGTCTTTTAATTTGTATGTTTTCCTTCATATGCAAAACTAAACTATAAGATTCCGCTTAATATAATTCAGCTCTTTGATTTTAGCGCTCGAATTTGACAAATTGTGATCCAGACACCAAATCGAGATCATTTTCGGAGAATAAGAATAGTTCTCTATAAATTTGGATTACTTTGAGATCTCTTCCAATAATTATAAAATCAGTTTACAATATTTTCATCAAACGTAACCAAATTTCAAATTATTTTAATTTTCGATAAGATATCCATGCATGACATTTGTATACTGTTGTTTTATAACAATTTTTGCTGTTTTCCTGCACTGCGTAAATGCTTTTCCCCTTACTTTATTTACCAATTGAGTTGGCTAAATATAATTAACCCTCTGAGTGTCACGAAATTTCCGAGTAGCGCATTTATTTTATCCCACCACAATTTTAAAACCACATCAATTGGTTGAAAGAATCTTATGACAGATTCTTTGTCAAAATTGATCAAAAATTTGGAAAAACTGCAGCTTGCAGAACGAATAAATGCGTGTGAAACCCTCAGAACATTAGTTATAGAAGTTAGAAATTAGTTTATAGTATATATGTATATCGTAACTCGGAATCGTAAGTTTGAACGCTAAACACATTTTGTTACACTGTATGCATCACATTATATTTACAAATATTTTTTGGCACATAGATTATAGTTGCTTAGATTGCATTCTTGTAACGAACGCTATTGTGATTATAGTCACTCGATTGATTTGGGTCTGAGCTTTCTTTGACAATATCAGGCGCGGTCTGGCTACATGGAGGAAGAAAATTCCTATGGGCAGGCATACTTAAGGGCTGTCAGATTTACAAAATTTATGATTTTTGAAATCAATAGGCATCGTAGAAATAAGCTCTTAGTCCCATTCATTGCAATTTCCATCCGGCCTACATTCCTACATCAAAAAAATAATTTTTCATTAGTTTAAGTAACTTTAAATTAAACTATCAAACAGATGAACTAAAAAAAATTAAAATGTTTTACTTTTCCTATAACTAAAAAACGACCAGTTCAGCCCTTCTATCGATTCTTCTAACATAGCAGTATATGAAGAAGCTTTATATCTGCCAGCTTTTACTTTCATGCCTCTAGTTATATTTGTTTTATACAGCCTACAATATCTTCGTGAATAACAAGCAATTGTATATGAGTTTATGAAACTAATACCAGTCGCAAGCCAAAGGATATTATCAAAACTCAAATTTAATTATCTTTTTCCAACCACAACAGAAAGTGTAGAGAAAACGGTGGTGTGTCTGGTGGTTTTCGTACTTTTGGAAACAGTAGATCTGGACTATAAGACCCTAAATATGTCAAGTTATATGCCATTTGTACTCGATTTTAAGTGTCGCTACATTTTTGCAAGCTTCTTAAAATGTGATTTTAAAACATGTGAATCTTTAAGAAATCAAATTGTAATTCATTTAAAATTTTCGACTTAAAAAATTAATTCATTTATTTAATACAATAAAAACGCAGCCCTTTCAATTTTCAAATGTGTTTTATACAAGAGACGCAGAGATATAAGCTTGGGTAGAGAGTCATAGGGACCAAAAATATTTGAAAATACACCATCCATCTATTCGCGTATGGCATTCGCATATGGCGCTTACCCCTGCAGAGCGTACTATAGTATGACTTCGGTAAGAAGGTAAATGGTCTCGCACAAGTCCATTTATACAGAGGTAGTAGCGCGCCAGGGAAAAATAACTGTCGTACGCAAAATCTTGCATCGCCATAGGTGATTACTTATTTCGACAATTCATAATCAGTGCTATCGCTTTCTGCAAATACCAATAAAGTAGGAGAGCCAGAATTGAAGCCAAAGACGCCAATCGAGGGAAAGCATTGTTTATGTTTAACCTGTTTAGTTCAAACCTCTTGGTGGTCGTCTCCACCAAGTTTCTAGTCATTAGCAAAACTGACCAAAACTTCATGGACGAGATATTTCGTCATTAGACTGATCAGATCTTGATTTCGTCATCATAAAAAAATCAGCAATATCTCGATGACGAGGTATCTCGTCATTATCAAAATGGTCGACCTTGATGGACGTGATATCTCGTCCAAACCACTTAGAGGGTTAACGAGCAGACTTGTTCAGAACCACGTGACACAAATGCCAACTCGTCTGAGCTGGACTACTGTTTGTCTACCTCGAAATCTGCTACTGACACCATCTGAGTGGTGACGGTAGCCATAGAAACAGGGCTTGTTCATTTTGAGAAAAAGGAGTTACTGGCCTCAGGGGTAACGTAATTTTCGTACGTAATACAAATCTTAACAGATATATTTCCAATTTTTCATCAAGTGTGCCAATGTGATAAACTTGAATACATTTCTTCAAGCAACCCTATGGAAAATAGGATAAGGTCCGTTTCTAGGGCAACAGACGAGGGCAGACTTTAGAAGTTTTTGTGGTAGACAAACAGTATACCGATCCGAAACAGGACCCGACCAGGACCATCTACCATTCTTACCAGAGTCGGACTGTATTTGATCTTTAATCCTTCTGGTGGTTAATCTTTGTGTCGAAACCAACCCTGTAGTGGTCAGTCTTAGATGTAAAACTCGCTTCGAAATTGTCCCCAATTCAGGGCAAGGGACAGCTTGTGTATCCTTCTTGGATCTTCATTCCCACTTAGAGTAATAAGGCAGTTTTGTCTCGTGATTGGTAAAACTTTCCAGATCTTAATGGACGATACATCTTTTCATTAATGGATTGGATGTTAGGGTTTTATGGCGCAAGGTCCAAAAGCGGACAAGATTCGCCATTGTCATTATTGAAAACGACCATATCTTGATTGACGAGATATCTCATGGAAACCACTTGGAGGGTTAAATTTCTTAGGACTAACCATCACACCGACTTCTGTTTCTGTGATACTAATTTCTTTTGCTCTACCTTCCAGTCCAAATGCAGGATGTCGACGCCATCTCACCCCTTACGGGACCAAAAGGCCCGGCCGAGCAGTTGGCGGAACTGCAGCGCAACGTCAGCTCACTGTGGACGTACATCTACGAGCTGAGGGGAGCAGTCACTCACCACCTCAACCACCTGCGAGAGCACCAGGTGGAGATGGAGAACGCCATACACAGACTTGAGGCCCATGGGAACGGTGAGTGTTCAGATTCGATCTCTCTGAGACCCCTCGAGTGATATGTCTCCCCAAGCCCTCATTAAACAGAGTGTTTCGAAACCAACTTTACAAACTTTAAAGCGAGGTCTTGGATTTTAAATGAATCTAGGATTCATCTTCCGTAGGAAACTATTACCTATTCATCGAACATTATGTCGTAGATAATTAATTAACGCCGCACTGAAACAACACAACGGGCTATTGGCGACGGTACGGGATCAATCCCGAAAGCAAGGATCTAAGGACAACGCCTCCTACTTTTGAACCACGGTAAGATGACGAGAACAACACCTGAGCTAGCACCCCACTCTCCATACTTCCAAACCACGCCAACGTGAGGACATTTGAGGTCACCACAGATTTACCATGAACCAGATCCCGTGTACACGACGGTCTTTGGCTGGACAGAATTTCGAACTCGCAACCCTCCGGTTGATGATCCGTTGCACTTCCAACTGGGCTACAGGAGCACAGCGAGGTCTTGGATCTTATATGAATCAGTTTCAGCTTCCGTAGGAAAATGTTGTACATATTCATTGAATATTATGCTGTAGGCAACGGGTATAAATTTATCAAGAAATGGTAGTTCATTATTAAGGGCTGCCACAGGCAAAGGACCTGTGAAAAAGTAGCATTAGTAGCAGATACTTTAAAAAAAGAAGCAAAAATGTATCCCCTCAAATATTATTTTAGTAGCTAAGATACAAAATGAATCGACTAAACCTCAAAATGTGCGAATTAAGTATGCAACAGACATTGAAGATCTTGCCAAGAAATTTAAATCTTAAAATTAATAAAATAAGTAGTTTTAATGAGGTTTCTTCAAGACAATCTAGCAACCACAGATTCTGATGTGTTTCTTTCATGGTTGCCACGGCTTGGTGCCCAAACTTCGAAATTGGCGAATCGAAATTTTCTCCACAAAAGAAAAATCCAAAAAATATTCTTTTCCATCCTCTATTAGTAAAAACGGGACAAAATATTCGTTGACCTTTAGTGAATTTTCAAGAAAAGTTGTTAAATTTTGGAAAAGTCGATAAAATTTTGGAAAAGTCGCCAAAAATATTGAAAGGTGGAGCTTTTTTGAAACAATTTTGCTTTAAAAGATACTCCGTCGCCAAGGTTGGAAAATAGAACCAAAAAATCGCCGAGCCCTGGTATTAAAATAAAACAAAAAAGCCCTTTCACGGAAGCTTGCAACTACGAGAGAGGTCAATTTCGGAGTCAATAGGAGTTTCGTACGTGATGCGTTTGAGACATCCCAGAGGAATAAATCGATCCATGTTAAATCGGATGATCGTGGTGGCTAAATCCATATAGAACTCCAAAAGTACCCTTGTGAATACAGCTTAATCTTGCGTTCCCCATCTCAATTAAAGTTTTACAGGAAGTTATGAAACAACCTGGATATTTATTTCTTCATTATCTGTATGCCATATCATAACAAACTTTTTATTATCATAAAAGATGGTAAATTTGGTCTTCCTTTTTACAAATGTAGGCCACGGCGACTCGCACTCCGCCTCCCATACTGCCGACCACTCCCACAGCGGTGAAGATCACTCCCACGGCTCCAGCCAACATTCCCACAGCGGCGAAAACCACCACCACAGTGGCGAGCATCACTCCCACAGCGGCGAGCACCATTCTCACGGTGGGGACGACCATTCCCATGGTGGCGACGGACATTCTCACGGTGGCGACGACCATTCCCACAGTGGCGAGCATCAGTCTCACGGTCACTACCACGATTCCCACTCTCATTCCCATACTGACAGTGACCACGGCACTGGACACGAGGATGATGACCATCATCACGACCACAAGTATGTCACTTCTAATTCTTTTTGCTCATTGAAGTGATGCTTTTAATCTTTAGCAAGGACGTGTGAAAGACAGTGCAAAGTACGTCCACCAGAAAGTACACGACCATTTTAAAATATAACTTTTTCGCTATTAATTGTTTCAAAAAAATTTTCAGAATATTTATATGTAATCCTTGGAAAATAGTTATGGAGAAATTCAAGTCAGATCAACGAGTAAAAATAATCCAATTTTATCTACAAAATCAACGGTCAATTGTGCTAACCCAAAGAGCTTACATTCGTCATTCGGCAGTTGAGAACACACCATTGGTATGATGGCAGCGATATGGGGCTACTCACCATACAGTTCGTCCAACGATGGAGCTTGCAAGGAAAATTTTTGAATAGCGGATAATTTCGCGAAACTCTGAATTCAATTGGCCGCCATGCTCACCTGACCTTACGGCTTCGCACTTTTTCTTGTGGGGATATCTAAAAGAAAGAGTATACCGTAACAAACTTCGGACCATCCAGCAATTGAAGGCCAACATCGGTGAATAAATTAAGGGAATAAGCCAAGAAACATTACGAGAGGTGATGGAGTACACTTTAGAAAGCGCCCACCACTGTCAAGAATAAAATGGGGGCCATTTGAAGGACATGATCTACAAAACTAATTAAAAATAATTTCCAAGAAGTATATTTATTGTTTATATAAGAATAAAAGAGATTTTTTTTAATATATAAAAGAGTTATCCTTTTTTTTAAATGGTCTAATGATTTTTGGGCCACCTTGTACTTCATAGTGGAGATAGTTTGCACTGCTTTATATACTACTGTATTGTAATTGTTTTTAGTGGTGGCTAAAATGCTGCAAAAATTGCACGCCCTACCAAAGGGACTGTGGTACTTGGATACACACCACGTGCTAGTTGTAGGAGGCGCAGGTTCAATTCCTCCCTGGATGTATTTCTCTCTTTCCGTGTCAGTAAAACTTTCCTTGTGTCCATTACTTGTGTTTGGCGCAGCTTGGCCAAATATGACCCTAGCACCATAAAACCCCAATCAACTTACACGTCTTCGGACGAGTCAGGTTAAATAAATATTGTCTTAGATAAATTTACATCAACAATAAAGTACTGTCTGTCCACCAGAACTGCTCCAGTCACAAAGGCTTAAGAAAAAGGACTTGAGGATACTTGAGGTTTGGCGGTCACTATAGAAACAGGTCTCGTGCATTTCGAGTGGGGATGAGTCGGATGAGATTTTAACGAATTTTGAGGTGGTTTGCCAACGGTTGGTGATATCGGGGGCCCTCCTTTAATCTCACAAACCTCTCGAGAGCCAATTGTTGTTCTAAGTGCTCCAATTCGACAAACTCGAATGCCTCAAGAATCCCCTATAGAAATGGACTAAATCTTGTTTCTACGGCAACACACAGGTAGACTCTGTCTGGAGCAGTTCTAGTGCTATACAGACAGTATTCAGCTAATGAAAATTCCATTGTTTGAATTAAATAAATCACCTCTTACAGGGACTCCCATGAGAAAGCGGACGATCTGCAGCAGACTGCGCAAGTCTCCGAACCTCTGGTGGAACCCCTCATTGTGCCTACCACCAGACAGTCCCACAGTCAACACCACCACCACTCTCACGGCAGCCACAGCCACAACCACATCAGCAGCTCCACTCCGAGTAGCACTGGTTTCCAACCCCTGAACGTGATGGGAGAGGACAGCCACCATCACGGTCACCACTCTCATGGAGGCTCATCCATGGCCATCAGGAATCGAACCAGGACGGTGGTCATGCCCAAATGTAAGTGTATTGACAAGATACTTCAGGAACAAATTTCAAAATAAGCACCAATATATCTTAGCCATTACAGGATTCCGCAATGCAAACCCAAATAGAAAAAATGGGGCACAATTGATAAGATATCGCATTGGTCATGCATTTTACACTCAGACAGTTGTTACTTGGAGAACCTGTCTATTGAGTTCAATCTTGTCATTGTCACTTTACTGTTAGACACATTTTGACTGAATGCCAAGCTTTAAACAACCATATACAAACCAATTTGAGTTTCAAATGTAGCCCTTAAAGACCTTTTGGGTGATCCTTAACATATAATTTATTATTATTCATCGTCTATTTTATAAACTTTATTTGGACTTTAAACCTCGGTTAATTTCAATTTGAAATCGTAAATTGCTTTGAATTTCATACAAATTAATTTTTCTTGATTTATGGCCCTTTGAAATACGATCAAAAATCCAACACAATTAATCAACCAAATATACATGGTTCTTTCTTGTTCTATATTTGGGTTCAATTTTGGCCCATCTTTTTGCTCATCACAACTACTCAACCAAATAGCCGAGAGACAACCTTTAGGTGGTTTATTGACATACATTCCTATGTGATTACGGTTTCATTTGAAGCTCCCTACCCCCTTAAAGTTTGTACAGGAAGTTTTGAAACACCATGTATTGTCTATTATTAGAGCGAGGCATAAACAAAAGACAACCCTCAGGCTTAACCCTCCAAGTGGTTTCGACGAGCTATCTCGTTTCCAAGATCTGACCAATTTTACTGACGAGATATCTCGTCATCAAACCGATTTTTTATGACTAGATCAAGACCTGGTTAATTTCTTCTAATGACGATTATATCTACACTGCTGGCCACCCAAATTGCAACACCAAGAAAGACAAGAGATATCACAACAAAATTTATTTTGTAGGTAACATGTTGACCAAGTATCAAATGATTAAATTTATAGACTTCTGTGAAGTGTGGTTCCTGCCAAAATCAGTAGCCAGAGTAGCCGCCATTGTTGGAGATCACCGCTGCCACACGCCTCGGCATTGATTCAAAGAGACTTTGGATGTGTTCTTGGGGTACAGCAGACCAAGCAGCTTCCACACGTTGCCAAAGTTGATCTGGTGTGGCAGCTGGGGATGTATTCTGGGTCAATCGTTGAGCAACCATGGACCACATGTTTTCTATCGGCGAAAGATCCGGAGAGCGAGCTGGCCAGGGAAGCAATTCAATCTGGCGATGGACGAAGAACCCTTGGACAATGCGTGCCACGTGTGGTCGCGCATTATCCTGTTGAAATATGGCTGTGGGCAAGCCCTGAAGGTAAGGAAGGACAACTGGCTCCAACACCTCGGAGATGTAGCGCTGGCTGTTTAAAGTACCGGCAATGCGTACTAGAGGAGTGCGAGAGTGATATCCAATACCGCCCCATACCATAATACCCGGTGCAGGACCAGTGTGGCGGTGCATAACGCAGCTGTTCAGCATCCTCTCTCCACGGTGTCTCCAGACTCGAATCCGACCATCGTGGTGTTGCAGACAGAAGCGTGACTCGTCAGTAAAGACAATTTCATTCCATTCTGCCGTCCACATCCTTCTTTCATCGCACCATTGGCGGCGGAAACGTCTGTGGTTCTGCGTCAAGGGTAGACGAAGCAATGGACGTCTTGCGGACAGACCACTCTGCTGTAAACGGCGTCGAATGGTACGCGCAGACACTGGATGATGCGGTACAGACTGAATGTGCTGTGCTATGGTTCGTGATGTGGCTGAGCGATCCGTCACTGCCATACGCACAATAATCCTGTCATCACGTGAAGTGGTGCACTGAGATGGATGCGATCGAACACGTCGGTCCGTCGTACCCTCCTGCATCCAACGATCCCATATCCGCATTACAGTTGTTTGGTTTCGTCCAACACGACTACCGATTTCCCTGAAAGATAATCCACAATCTCGGTAGGCCACTATCCTTCCTCTGTCGAACTCGGATACTTGATCAAAAGATGATCGCTGTTTTCTACGAGGCATAATTGATCGTTTTTTTTTTAAAAACCACAAGAAAAACACAATTGCCGTACTTGAAATCGTCGAAATCTCCAAGCCTTAAATAGCGCTTTGAAGTGGCGCCACAGGCGCGCGTGATGTGCGTCTGCGCTGAAATTCTAATCATTTGCATATCTCACCTCCGCTAATGCATGTTGCAAATTTCATATTATTTGCATGCTTCCTTCAGGGTGTTGCATTTACGGTGGCCAGCAGTGTAGTTCATCAAGATCTGGTCAGTTTTGCTAATGATTGCATTTTTGATAAGATCCCTCGTCGAGACAACCACCAGGAGGGTTAAAAATGATTCCTTCTCAAATTCGTTCCACCGTTAAAATAGCCAAATAATTCTATATTATTTCATCTTGATAAATTTCACCGATTACGTGGATTATGTGTTAAAGTGGTGACCTTTAATTTCAGATGAACATTAACGTATTGCTCCTTGTTTAGAATAAATAAAAAAGAACTTACAAATATTTGTTGGTATAGGAGAATGACTTTCATGGCATCACATCAGCTATCCGTCTTCAAAAGTTTAATTCAAAAATGTTCTAGTCATTTTCTAAATAAATTTATTTGCCTTTAAATTATTATCATTTTCTATATGAATTTTGTAGGTGCATCTACAAAGGCTTTTAGAGTACCAGGTTATAGCAGTCGCAGAAAAACATAATGACAACCAGAATTCCGATGCGTTAAAATTCCAAAAGAAAGTTGAAATTATACATTTAAACGATCAGAACAAAAAACTAGAAAAATGCAAACTGCAAAAGATTACGAATATAACGATTAAGTTCTGAAAAGAAAACGAGCTTGAATAACAAAAAAATTCCAAAGAAAAATTATTCAGTTTTTGGATAAATTCTAAAAACAATCAAATACAGTTGCTTAACAATGAGAAAAAGCTTTGTGTTTCGACTTCAAATCTTAATATTTAGCACATAACCATAAACTTTCCACTATCTCCCAATTTTATACTTAAACATTCTATGACAAAATATTTTTAATGCACCTACCGTTAAAGTTTAGCCAGAGAAATACGAATCACCCTGTGAAATTTTTATGTGGACAAGATAAATTATTTAAAAGCATTTAAAAAGCATGACAGCCAAGCAAATGTAGAATGTATGCTTTATTTTCACTATATTGCCACGCAGACGATAAATAGAAAGAGTTCCAGGTTCAAAACTGACATTTAACTTTAATTGCAGATGATATTTTTCCATAATTATTTTTTTTATTTAAATATTTTTATTTTGTATTTTTGCGAATGACATCATAGGACTTTCTAGAAGCTTCTTGTAGCCGAACCTGAAACATTAACGATTTTTAATATTGTATATAAGTTTATTATTCTTTATTGATTTATTCCGATTTCACTTGTGCTTTTTTGTCTCTTTCCTACAAATAAACCTTAATGATTTTATTCTTTCGAATTTTCAATTTCTTCGTGGCAATATATTATTTTATATTCAGATTCGGAATACGACCTGTACGAGTTCGCTGTTTGCAATGTTCAATCCAACAGGGCTATTCCCGTGGAACAGCAACAAAATATTGTGGGTCAAATTTCGCTGTGGCAGAAGGTAAGTATTCTGTGTAGAGGAAGTATTGTCATACTGAAGCATATTTATAAATAATAAAATTACGACCCATTCCTAAGATGTGACATCCTTCTTTTAGGCAATTTTACCATAAAAAACTCAACTAAACATATCAAGTTTACTTTTCCCATTAATTCACGGCAATACATGAAAATTGTGGGATCGCTGTAGCCCGGTTGGAAGAGAAGTTGATTTGCAACATGAAACAACATGAACATTGCAGCCACTTTTATTTGCGTTACTGATGCAAACTTTTTGCTTGATTTCTCAGAAACTAACTGGTCTCTCGTTTCTAAATAGCATTTAAAAACTCCAATTGATGTTAATTCTTCACTTGGTGTACACATATTACAAAAAACATAGAACCAAATAATACAATAATATCTTCGCTACAACATTGATATCTGTTAAATCTCGTAGATCTCGTCTTCATAGTGCACCCATGCATTTTTACACGTCATTCTTAACCCTGCAAGTGGTTTCAACGAGATATCTCGTCCATCAAGATCTGACCAATTTTGCTAATGACGATAAACCTCGTCATAAAGATATTACCGATTTTTTTATGATGACGAAATCAAGATGTGGTTAATTTTTTCTAATGACGAGATATCTTGTCCATCAAGATCTGGTCAGTTTTCCTAAATAACGAGATACCTCGTAGAGACAATCACCATGAGGATTAAACCAAAAGGCTCCAGATGGGGGAATGCTCTTTAGAATGTTTTTTAAAAAATACATTTCGAACAGCAACAAAGAAAAGTAATACATCCTTTTAAAGCTTGAAAACTGTACTTAATTAAAACCAACAAATATCAAATTATAATTTTTGATTATTTTATTATCTTGGTTACGATAATCGTTTTCTTTGGTGTAGAAATCGGGAGGTTTCCTGAACATCCACGTTCGACTCTCGGGCTTCGTAATGGGTGATCACCACGCCCACCACCAACAACAGCAGCAGGAGGTAGACAACGAAACCCTAGCACCCATGGTCCACAAGCACGGCTTCCATATCCATTCTACCGGTGACCTAAGCAACGGTTGCCAGTCCACAGGACCCCACTACAACCCCAAGGAGGTGAACCACGGAGGACCCAAAGCTCTGGTTAGGTAGGTATCGCTTGTACTTAATCACCAACCCCACTTGGGGAACTGTCTGTCTAACTGGAGAACTGCTCTCGACATTGAGTGTGGATGGCAGTCGCTATAGGAACAGGGCGTGTTCATTTTGAGTAGGGGTGACTGGTTAATGGCAAATTTTACTTTCTTCTTGGCGAATGGAAAGAGGTAGTTCACTAGTACAGATCTCGACAAGAAGTAAATATTCCAACAAATATATTTCCAATTTGTCGATACCATTTATCAGGCATTCTTTTTGAGACTCCATGGTTGCCATTCACTGTCTTTACCAGCATAGATCAGGCAACTGCTTTTTTAAAATTGAGCAAATCAAACATCCAGCCAAATTAAAAGACAAAGACATCCTTTTGCAGCTGTGTCCTGCACACTGCAAAGTGTATAGCAATGAAATAGTTGATAAATTAGCTAACTAGTCAATCACGTAGGCCCAGTTTGGTTGTCATTCACTGTCTTTGCCAGCATAGATCAGGCAACTGCTTTTTTAAAATTGATCAAATCAAACATCTAGCCAAATTACAAGACAGACATCCCTTTGCAGCTGTGTCCTGCACACTGCAAAGTGTATAGCAATGAAATAGTTGATAAATTAACTAACTAGTCAACCACGTAGGCCCAGTTTCTTTGTCAGCAATTACCCTCTCTAGGTGTCTGGGATGAAACAGACTAGAGTAGACTTTATCATAAAAATTTCTTATGGTGGATAGTACCATGGACGCCATCTTCTTCGTGCGCTCCCTCCCGATAATTCTACGGGTGACGCTGGCCCCTCAAACAGAAGGGTACTTCCATTGAGTAACCAAATACGCTGTTTCCACAAAACACTCACATCAGGGTCGCAAAGTCCTAGGGGACCAAACCATCTTGAGCCTCAAAATCTTTATGGTTATGGGCCCTGTCTCCAGAATCCTGTACAGAAAAACGTTTCATATTTTCCGGGCCCCCGCACTCTTGATCTCTGTACCATGGTTCCGGGGATTCCCCTCCCCAATGGGGGACCTCTTTAGATTATATCCGATGCTTGGTAGAAAAACGGCCAATGTCCAAATTCGCTGATTTTAAGTTATGACCCCAAATCACTTCAAATAAAGGAAGCAATAAAAGAAAAATGTGCCAGTGTCCCTCCTGACAGCACATTATGAAAGTATCAAAACATTTTAAAATATTTTTTGCACGCTGTTGTAATTGAAAAATAGCAAAAATTACTAAATAAGCTCTTGCCAAAAACTTACAAAATGGACATTGAAACTTTTTCTTCCACACAGGGAAAAACCTTAAATACACATTCACAATACTTCGCACGGTATATGAAATCTGCTTCTTTTTTCGGGCATTGAAATTATTTCATTTCACTTGAAACCTAGAGTGTAATTGAATTCTGAACGAAAGGAAATTTTCGTAACAAATTTACAAAATTTTTCGAGTTTAAAAATCATAGGATAAATTTCAAGATGCCAACGCATAACTTTGGAGAAATCCTTGGATATATTCACGGATGTTTGCAAACGAGACAAATGCACACGGGATGAATTGAATTATAATTTTAGTTTTAAATTTTCCCAGCAGATGGCACCACAGAGTTTAACGCTAAAATTAGCTTAATCTGTGTGAATCGAATAAACTTGAGAAAGCCATTAACAGAAAATCGTGAGTAAGTCTGAAAATAGCCAAATATATTCGCAAATGAAATGCTCATTTGGAAGGAATGCAGTTTTATCGTCTGTCTGTATGCTCGGTAACTGTTTGAGGATTGGATAAGGCGAGAAAAATTTCTTGTCTGTCGCCTCGACATGAGTGATCAAGAATATATTTAGACAAGGGACCCGAGCCCCCGAAATATTTCAAATATTAAAAAGAACATCTCAAAAACATGCACTGAAGAATGTACAAGGAAAATACACTGACAGGAGTGACCAAGGACGTTTTTGGATAAAGAAGGACCCACAGGTACCGAGCCCTCCCCGAAATATTACGAAACAATAAAAAATACACGCTGAAGAATACGCTGAATACACTAGAAAAATACATTGACATATACATTGAAAATACATTGACATATACATTGAAAATACATTGAGTGTCCAAGAATGCATATAGATAAGGAAGAGCACAGAGGACCAAGCACCTCCCCGAAATATTTCAAATGTTAAAAGACAATCAAAAATACACATTGAAGCTCATTTAATCAACCTTTTAATTAAATACCTACCTACCTGCCAATACCATTGGTAACGGTCCGGGATCAATCCCAAGGGAAAGGATCCGAAGACACCTCGTCTGAACAACGGTCAGATGGCGATCTTCATACTTTGGATGCGTTTTTCTATTTTGTTTTCAAGGTGTTCGCTTAAATATTTATCCCCTTTTAATGTTGGTCTGGTTACTATTTTGATGATTTTTGACGCTGCTCAGAGAAAATATGAATGTCATTTAATCAGCCAAATACTAATACGGTAGTGCCAAATTCAATAGTGTACGCGACTGGCTTTGGCTGGACCGTGTTTCGAATGCGCAACCCTCCGCTTGCTATTCCGTTGCTCTTCCAATTGGGCTACCGCGGTCCTTTTATCTCAGGTCGGTAGGTATTTTAATTAACGTCACGCTGAAGCAACACAACGGGCGCTATTGGTGACGGTTCGGGATCAATCCCTAAGGGAAAGATCCGAAGACAACACCACGTAATTTTCAACCACGGTCAGATGACGAGGCAACACCTGCCTTTTGTCTCAGAAAACCGTCAAAGTGGTGAGGTCGGTGAAAAAGAGCCCGAGGCCAATTACCGATTGTGGTTTCCAGTGTCAGAAGGAAGTAATTCCTTTCCATGCTGGGGGCCGTGGTAGACCGGTTGAAAGAGTAACGGGGGTATTTCAATTAACGTCACACTGGAGCAACACAACGGGCTATTGGTGACGGTCCGGTATCAATCCCAAAGGGAAAGATCCAAGGACAACACCACGTAATTTTGAACCACGGTCAGATGACGATGAAAGAGTAACGGATTAGCAACCGGAGGGTTGCGAGTTCGAATCAAACCAAAGAACATCGTGAACAGAGGGGGCTGGTGTATGCTAAATTTGTCGTGTCCTCAAATGTCCTCACTTTGGCGTGTTGTGGAAGTTTGGAGAGCGAGGTCCCAGCTCAGGTGTGACCTCGTCATCTGACCGTGGTTCAATATTACGTGGTGTTGATCTCGGAGCCAATAGTTGCCAATGTTGCTCCAGTGCGACGTTAATTAAAGACCTACCTACAGTTTCATGTTGAGACAGATGAAATTAAAAACCTCGCACGACCCATTTTGGGCGGCGAATCAGGTTGAAAACCATCGCATCCGATTATCAAAATCGTGTTTATATTTTCATGAGATAATTCATCAGTTACGAAGGGGTGCGGGAGATTGTCATCGAAAACACGCACCACTTGACAACAGAAGGGAATAATATTTTCCTTCCAAATCGTATCTGCAGATAATTCCAGGTACACGCAACCCTCTCACTTATCTAGTTGTAACTCAAAACCTCTTTTTGTGTTTGTGCTGTTTGTCCATATCTGCCTCAAAATGGATTTCTATGCACCATAGTCTCCTACCGACAAAGGGATATCTTAGATTGCAGTTCTAGATCTAACAGGTCATCAATCTGGGACATAGAAAAACAGTATTAATTGGGAGCAATCAGGATTGATGGTTTTGACTATTCCTCCCCTAGAACTATAACGTTGACGTGGAAGTTCGGAGAGTGGGTGTTAGCTGAGGTGTTGACCTCGTCATCTGACCGTGGTTCAAAATAACGAGGTGTTACCCTCGATCTTTCCCTTCGGGATAGATCCCGTACCGTCGACTATATGTTGCTCCAGTGCGACGTAAATTCAACTATCTATCCCCTATAACCATAGAAACGAAAGGGTTATTTTATTTATTTTACGACCCAATCCATCCAGCAACTATAAACGTGGAACATAAGTAGTCTGAGTTTTGCTACTGAGAGGAGCTTCGAAAAGTGTGACCAACGTGTCGACTAGCAGTCACGTGACTGCTCTAAGAAAATATGACTTGGTTAGCCGATTTGGCATGTTATCGCCTCGTTTGGCGATATGACATCTTATAAGGTAGGTATGTGAAGGCGCATTTCTATAGAGTGGTGACAAAAATGGTGAAATCGGCATACTACTATGTCAAGCGGACCAATCAGATGATGAATCAATGGATGGGCGTCTTCCCACGTCCCGTGGACCAATCAGATGATGAATGTTCGAAGACGAAAGTAGTCACGTTGCTACTAGTTTTAGTCACATGATCCAGGGCACATAAAACGTTTACCATTGCTCACTTTACTTTTATATTTCCTCTATGCAGACAGCCAACAAAGGGCTTAAGGCTGAGCAAGGGGTTGCCAGGAAAGGTGATATTACACAAACATGAAACTAAAAGTAGTACAAAAGACATGAAACAAAAGCGAGAATACAAACTATCCAAGCTTGACATAATATAGATCAGACAAAACATGATACACGAAACATCCTACGCTAGACAAAACATTGGCGTTAGGAAGGTAGGTAGTTGAATTAACGTCTCCCTGGATCAACACAACGGGCTATTGGCAACTATCCGGGTTCCATGCCGAAGGGAAAGATCGGAGGACAACAACGCGTCAATTTGAATCACAGTCAGATAACGAGGTCAATGCCTGAGCTGGCACACCACTCTCCAAACTTCCACAATACGCCAACATGAGGACATTTGAGGCCACGACAGATTTAGTGATGGGCGTGCGCTTGCGCGCTGAAAGTGGAAAGGAAGGCCAAGTTTGAGGTTCAGTAAGTAAGCGGTTTCAATGATTAAACCGACGTTTTGGAATCAAAATGCAAAGAAACTTAAATATCACTGCATTATTTTTAATAAATGTGCAGAAAGGTAAGCAGCTATAAAACGTTTTAAAAGACGCAAAATGTTTTCCAAAAAGACCGAATATTTAAAATTAGTATTAAAAAAATTTGTATCTGTTATGAATAGCCCATTGTATTGCCCTAGTGCGACGTTAATTAACTACCTACCTAGTATCTGTTATGATTTATTGTATATTCTTTAACTGCAAATTTAATGGAACGATAAATACTTTAATGAATGCAGAAAAATATCGTTGGCTCGTTCGTATATATATATCGTATACAAATATCGTGTTTCTCGTTCGTATATGTTTTGCTACTGAGTTACCATTTCGCACATATTTCTGTGCGACCCATGTAGAACATTCCATCTAGGATATTCCGTGTAAAACCTTCCATGTAGAACATTTCATCTAAAATATTCCGTGTAGAACATTCCATGTAAAATTAAATGTAATTGTGAAAATAAATTCGACTACACACAACAGTATCAAATAACTATAAATAATTAAACGTCAAAATTCAAGCAACTTTCTTTGCTAGGGAAGATAATCTCAAATTTAGAATGCTCATTGAAACCATGCTCGAATTCGGTTGGTTGGTTTGGGGCTTTATGACGCAAAGGCCATATTTGGCCATGCTACGCCAGAAACAAGACATACAATATCAAGTAAAATGAAATAGACAATGAAAGTTTTACTGACACAGGAGAGAGAAATACACCCATGGTCGCTCCAATTCGGAAATCTCAACACAAAACATTGCCAGACGGCTATTCGTGAAAAGGACTATTTAATATGCATTTTACCCGCTGTTTAAACATGACTGTGAAATAATTTCTTCTAAGAATACTTTTTTCCTCACCTGTTCAAAATATGCTTTGTACGGAAGTATCGTTTGCGCATAAAGATAAATATCTCGTCTGAAATTCTGACGAATATTCTATTAAATCAGGGCCATTAACACCATTTCTATTCCCAAGTTGGAACTAAAATTCTATTAATGCAGTATGGGGCAATTTAGAAGTTCATTCACGAATTATTATGCCATCAAAATTATATTTTGTTGGCTTAAAACTCATTAACTGACTTTTTTTGGGAGACGCTAAATGAAATGCTTATTTTCATGATGATGAGAAATACGAAGTCAATACTTTCAATGCTTATAACTATTATTAGATCCAGTAGTTGGTCTTTAAACAGCCTGAAAAGTAAATAATTCTTTATGTCTGAAAAATGAGTTTCTGTTCTAAGCCGATTTTATCTCTACATATAAATCGTGTTTCTCACAAGTTCTAACGTATGTTACGATTCCTAACAGAAGTTGTCTTGCAACCATTTTAAATTCTATGGTACAGAAACATCTCGATATATCACGCTTCTTGGAGGTGGCATTTTCCCTCTTCTAAAAAAAGCTCTTCTACAAATATTCGTAATTCAAGCAGCCATTTTTAGCCGAACGGTATCAGTATGAATTGAAATGTTTGGCATGACTTTTTAAAGATGGCCGACCATGACTTGAAATGACCTCGGGTTAGAGTATTATTTTTATTACGAATTTCGTTTGTGGTCTTGTCACATGTGTGAATTTCTGAACCCGAAGTCTTAATAGATTTGGCCATGAAACAGCTCTCCGCACGAAACTCTTGACAAACGGGCTACAAGCACAAGGTTGCGCGAATTCGAAAAACTACCGGCTTGAAAAAGATCGCGCTAGACTTAACTACTTTACTGATAACACGAGCACTCAGAAAATAATTTCGACCCAATTTCTCTGCTTTCTATTCCAATTAGAAGGGGCGCCGAAGTTGCCTGATTGAAAGAGTAGCAGATTAGTCATTGGAGAGTTACGAGTTCGATATTACATCCAACCAAAGACTGTCGTGTACGTGGGGGCTGGTGGAAGTTAAATCCGTCGTGGCCTCAAACATCCTCACTGGTGTGGTGTGAAAGTTTGGAGAATGGGGTGCCAGCTGTGTGACCTCATCATCTGACCGTGGTTCAAAATTATGAGGTGTTGTCCTCGGATCTTTGCCTTCGGAATGGATCCCGGACCGTCTCCAATAGCCTGTTGCGTTGCTCTAGTGCAGGGATGCACAGACCGCGGGCCTCGTGCGGAACTCCGTTGATTTACTGGAGATTCACCTTACCACGTGTTACTTTAACATTAACAAGTCACACGATAAGTAATTTAGGTTGAAACTTCGTTACTAGATAATGCATTAAAATGTGCAAGCCTCTTTGAGTCAATATCTCTGGAAACAAACGTTATTAGTTTAATTAACGAATTATTATTATATTAACAAAGCGAAAAATTGGAACCGCTTGACGAATGAAAATTTAGAATCAATTTTGCGCTTGGCTACTACAAAAATCGAACCAAATATTAACACAATTGTTAAATCAATGCAATGTGTCAGGCATCAAATTAAATTCTTTATTTACTTTATATTATCTTTCTCTTTTGTAACAACATAAAATATAAATAATAAATGTAAACTTCTCTTGTGTGACCTTTATTAAACTACCAACCAATGAAAAGGCCATAATAATAAAGGAACGTCATATTTGAAGATCATTTCACTGTTTTCATGAGCATTTTACTTGTGTGAAAAACGAATTTTCGATTTACGCTGATTACATTATCTTCGGTGTATATTTTGTTGTTTTCTTGTCTTTTTCAATCTCACATTCGGCCACCTTGTACATAGGATTCTTGGCTTGCCTCAGCAACCAAATACAAAATGAACACTTTTGTTCTCGTACGCTGTTTTCGAACTTGTCCACGGTTTTTCTGCTTAAAGGCCTAAAACAACTTCGATTTAAGCTAACATCTATTTCCGTATCAAGAACATTTTGAGTGGTAACCACCTCCACGGAATACGTTTCTGGTAAAAACAAACCCTACCATTGTGTTGTAATTTGTAACATTTAGAATAAATTGTATCTGAAAACAGATTGGTCTTGCATGAAAACAGTCTTCCATGAGAAAATGTTTTTTTTAACGAATCGAAGAGTATGTAGAGGGAATACAAGAATTCAGGATTTTAAAAATAATGGATGGTTGTTTGTCGCCGTATAAGAATAACAAGTCACCTTACAATCTTGGCTTTTTATTTTTCATTGGATTTAAACTTTTTGGATCCAAAAATTAAATCTTCGGGATTGATCCCGGACCGTCGCCAATAGCCCGTTGTGTTGCTCTAGTGCGACGTTAATTCAACTACCTACTTACCAAAAATTAAATTTCTTATGGACTGAAACATTTTGAGTGGCGTGACTATTAAAACATCTCACGTCGAATTCGACAGGCGCAATCTTAATCAAAATTAAGACACTTGTTATTTTATTGCCCAGCTGCTAATTGCTGAGACTAATTATGAGTGATCATCATAATCAGTCTTGCTCTAAAAATAAATGCTGCCGGTATCTGTTTCAAGCAAAAAATCAAAACCAAAATCTAAATAAAATATTATATAATGTTACATACCAAAAAAATAGCAAGCAGAAAATGTTCTTAATCAACCATAGATTACTAATCACAATTTAGAATTACCTGCTATACCGACCAACGCGTTCGTGAATTTTACGAATGTTTAGTATTCTCGAGTTAAATTAGTTTGGACTGCGTATAAGGTAAAACTCGAACTGCGACTTTCAAATACTTTTAGATAGACGTAATGGAGTTTGAAGTAATCATTATTCAGAATACCTTACACTCTCTAAAGATTATTTTTATTTTAATCAGTAGGTCCCTGTCCTACTACATTAGCCTGTCCTACTACATTTGGTGGAACAAATGACAGAAGAGCGGCAAACCTTTCTGTAAACATTTGACTTCACACCTTTTATTGTCGAGTTTATTTTTACCAAAAATAACTCACTTAATCTCAACCCGCAATCATAAACACATCGATTCCTGCTCGTATTCTAATTTTGGATCACCAAAACAATAGATTCATTAGTGCGAATCTTCATTTGAAAAATATTTTAACTTCTCTCATCTGCAATTCAGTAAGAGTTCCTCGACTATTTGTTCATCAAATGTTGTGAAATGATTTCAACACGTTCTGCCATTTAAATCAACTCTTTCATTACTGGCCATTTTGTTTCCTCCGTTAAAAATTCAGAACCACTAGCGGTACCTTAAAATATACATTCTACACTGATAATTTATGATTGTGAAAAGGAATCTCACTGGCCAAAAAGAATAATAGTTCTATTTGTGGATCGAGCATGCGCGGAATCGTTCGGAATATTCTTTTACCAGTCGCGAATGCATGCATGTTAATGAGCGATCTGGTCTTATCAGATAACCTTGCGAACGCTATCTCCTTGCATGTAAGAAATCGGAGTGATTGAAGACACGAAACAATAAAAAAGAGGAGAAAAAATCATTGGCGGAACACAGATATTATTTATGATAGGTCGAAGCATAGGTTAAGTTGTCAAGGTCGAGCGACTTTGAAAAAAAACTGGTAACAATATTACGAGAGTTTTCAAGTTTTTTTTCTCCAAGATCTATTTTTGAGTTGCGATGATACAAAGAATAAGAACAGAAGTAGAGATGGGCCAAGCTGTGTTTCCGGTTATCGTAAATTTGCGTTACGCTTCTTAATAATTAATATTACCAGAGTTTTTGGAAAACACTTAACTGGCACTTCCAGACAGAGTTTCAAGCTCACAACCCTCCTGTTGATGATCCGTTGCACTTCCAACTGGGCTACAGGAGCACAGCGAAGTCTTGGATCCTATTTCGCAAATATAACTTTATTCGCAGCGAAATGAGAACATTTCCTGTTAAGCCTAAAGTAGTGTTTAAAGGTAAAACATGTTTCCTGTACGTATTCCAGACATGATGTCATTTGGCTTGTTTTTCGAATACGATTTAACTCATCGCCTATAAAGATTCCAAAGAATAAATTGAAATATTATAACTAATTGGGTCAACGCCCATTAGATTAAACTCAAAATGGTGATTAACTATATTTTAAGGTAAATGTTATTTTGTGAGCTTTTATTTCAAATGAACATTAATACATCACTTCTTGTTTAGAACAGAAAAAAAAGAACTTGCAAATATTTGTTGGTTTTGGAAAATGATGACTCATGGCATGAAGTAAGCGGTCCTTGCTTCAAAAATTTAATTACTTCAAAAATATTATAGTCAATTTTTCTAGATAAATTTATTTGCTCTTTTACAAGAACTTTTAAAGTACCATCAACAACGAAATACAAGAATTCTGATACATTAAATTCCGAAAAAAGGTGAAATTAAAAATACAAACGATCAGAACAGAAAACTGAAAAAATGCCAACCGTAAAAGATAACGGCATAGTAAGTTCTGAAAGGAAAACAATATTAGATAACAAAAAAATCCAAAGAAAAAAATATTTACCTTGCTGCCGATAAGTTCGCAAAAAAGCAAGCAGTTACTTATCGACAGGAAAGTGTTTTGTGTTTCTCAATCGTACAAGAGCATTTGGATAGTAAAATCTCTCTAGCATACACACACAAAAATATATTTTTTAAATCACACCTTAGTTTGAATTACTTTAAACTTGGTCACCATGAGGAATGTTTTGCGAAATAAAAAAAATACAGATCGTCTAACTTGAGGACCGCGAAAGAAATAAAAATTACAATTTCAACAGTATTAATGCAAAAAATCGCTTAAAGTTAATTCAAACATTTTTGAATACCGATTTTGTAACAAATTTAGGATTGAATAACTAGATCTATTGGGAGAAGGAATGCACGGATTTTGCATCCTTTAGAAAAATCTATCGGTACATTCTTTAACCCTCTGCATACGTCGGGACAGAATATCGTTTCCTTCTTTGGTTACGGCAGCCGGCCCAACGGCTTTACAAGTAACTTACTGAAACCGGCCGAAACGGCCTTTGCAATGCTTTCCCCCAGGAGGAGAGGGAATATGTGTCGTCCATTATCACCTAATGTGCCTGTTTCTACTGTTGGGTCGTGGGTATGCCTAGAAGGGACAGATTCGTCCCGGGTAAACTGAAAGGGCGGAGTGACTTTTTAAGTGTATCTCTTTTCATTTACTCAACCTCTCAGACTAGATGCTCGAAGATAAACAATTTGCGAGGCTCCCCGTCGATAACCCTGACATCTTTGTCAACGGGAGAATAAGGCTATTCCCACGCGGGTCTTTGTAGCACAGAAAAGAGGGGATGGAAATCGTAATGGGCTTCGGCAATTCTTCAGGAGTTTGAGGTCTGAAAGAATCCGAGCCTTTCGTAGAGAGGGGAATCGAAACTTTCGGCCTTGCGAGTTCGAAACTAGGTCCGACCCAAGACCGTCGTGTATACTGGGGCTGGTGCACGTTAAATCTGTCGTGGCTTCAAATGTCCTGGCGTGGTGTGGAAGTTTGGAGAGTGGTATGCCAGCTCAGATGTCGAAGTCGTCATCCGACCGTGGTTCGAAATTACGTTGTGTTGTCCTCGATCTTTCCCTTGGGGATTGATCCCGGACCGTCGCCAATAGCCATTGTGTTGCTCCAGTGCGATGGTAACCTAATTACTTACCCTCCAACCGGGCCACCGCGGCACCCTAAGAAAATTAGATTAAGAATAGAACTTAAATGTTAGAGTTTCTATTTTTATTGTCAATCAATATCAAAAATCGAACTCACGAGGCCTCGACAATTTGCATTCGTTCCTATTCACCTCGAAGCTTGGACATCGTTCTTCTTTTGTTTCCGCTTGTTCCTGTCGTAACACAAGTTGCCGAAACGTTCATTCATGTGCCAAACAGTTGAAGTTCTTAACATTCACACCGTATTCCTCTTGCGATAGGATTATTTCAACACCGTTGCGTTTCCCAAGATTAAACAGAATAAGCAGAATGCAAAAGTGAGAATCTCCTCTTGGACACACGTCCTGCCCCTGAATCTTTTCAAGACTTCAGTGTCAACCTCCTGTCACGCATTCTACGTGCGTTCTATTTCCACTTCCTTTTAAGATGCACGACACGTTTCCTGGTATAGACTTGAAAGCGACTTTTAAGTTTCGCTTCTTTTAAAGGTATAACCAATACTCAGAACTTTCTCAGAACCGTCCATTTTGAACGGATACTGCTAGAATTTCCTGATGTTTTAAATTTAATATTTGATAGTCGATTTTGGGGGTTATGTCTGATACTTGCTTAAGGGAAAGTGTCTTATGGGGGTGCAGTATCGTTAGATAATTTATTTTCGATTTTACATTTGCAACAAAATGTTTTAGTCTACCTTATTCCAATACACGTGAATGTACATTTAAAAATAAAATTTAATGTTTACATAAACAATAAAGAATTCAATTAAAAATATTTCAATATTTTAAAACTCCTACTCCTGCAAGACCGATGTGTAAGTGGGGGCTGGTTCGCGTTACATCTGTAGTGGCCTCAAATGTCCATGCGTGGAAGTTCGAAGAGTGGGGTTTCAAACTCAGGTGTTCACCTCGTCACCTGACCGTGGTTCAAAATTATTACTGAGATGCCCTCGGATTGATTCTGAACCTTATCCAAAAGACCGTTGTGTTGCACCAGTGCGATATTAATTCATCTGCCTGCCTGTATACAAATTTTAATTTTTTAAAGTATTTTTTCTTTATTTTTCTTGGAGTGCTTCTTCGTGCATGGGTTTGCATGTACTACTGTTACTTATCTTTTTAATATTTTATAACAGACACGATGGAAAACAGTAAAAAACAGTAGTAATTGAATGCATTAATTTTTTAAATCAACTATTCTTCAAAATCCTTATTCCATACACAAAGTTATCAAATATATAAAAACAACCACAAAGTTTCAAATCTGTATTTTGAGTGAAAAAAATTTAGCATTTTAAATACATCTGTCATGAAAAACATAAAGTCGAGTAATAGGACGTTTATATTAAAAATCAGTCGTTTTGAGCCCTGACATTCGACGTGAAAACTTTAATTACTCGCTAAATAATATAGCTACAGCTAGAAAATTTGCACACATGTTCTTTTAAGTTGTAAAAATCCATATAGTTCGTCATTATAAGGGTACTGTGCCAAAGTGTGAAGCACAAATGCTTCATGTTTCTGTTCCTTGGCTTGTTTATTGTGCAGCTTCATTATGAAAGATAAAAATGAAGATTTAAACTTAGAAAATGAATGGTAAGCAGTGTAAAAACTTTTCAACATTTTAATTTATTTGTTCAATTATATTATTCGATTTATTTATTTGTTCAACATTCCACATTCGATCCCTGAGTTTAAATGTGAGGGCACATCGAAGTTGTTACCATGCTTCGAAAGTAGGGTAATCATGCGTCAGGTTTTATCAGGTTTGAGGTAGGTAAGTAGGTAGTTGAATTTACGTCGCACTGGAGCAGCACACCGAGCTATTGGCGGCGGTCCGGGTTCCATCCCGAAAGGAAATTTCCAAGGACAACACCTGAACTGGCACCCTACTGTACAAATTCCACACCAAGCCAACGTGGGGACATTTCAGGCCACGACATATTTAACATGCACCAGCGCCTGATGGTCTTTTTGGATCGAGTTTCGAACTCACGACCTTTCTGTTGCTACTTCGCGATTCTACCAAGTGGGTTACAGTTGCTCATTTAATGCCGGGGATTCCGGCTGGTCGTTTCGTCGCGATCAGAAGAAAAATGTGTCGGTTTTAAATGCACTGAGCTTAACACTGACGCTGAAATCCTTTGGAAGTACTGCGAAATTCATTTTTGTCTCGGAAATTTCCTCATCCTTCCGAATTGCCACAGAAGGCCCCGAGAGTCTAATGAACCCCAAACCCAGAGAGTTCACTGATGACACCACTATATTAAGCCTCGAAATTGTTTCCACGAGATATCTCGTCAATCAAGATCTTACTATTTTTATTAATGACGAGGTATCTCGTAATACTAATATATGGACAATTCTTTTTTGACGAGATCAAGATTTTGTCCCTTTTCTTCCAATGACGAAATATCTCGTCCTTCAAAATCTAGTCAGTTTTCTTCTTATGGTGTGATTCACGTTGGCGTGGTGCGGAAGTTTGGAGAGTGGGGTGCCAGCTCAGGTGTGACCTCGTCATCTGACAGTGGTTCAAAATTACGTGGTGTTGTCCTCGATCTTTCCCTTCGAGATTGATCCCGGACCGTCACCAATAGCCCGTTGTGTAGCTCCAGTGTGACGTTAATTGAAATACCTACCTATCTAATGACAAGATGCCTCGCCGAAACAGCCATCAGGAGGGTTAAAAGTATCCGGTTTGTCCAAAACATTATTTACCAACCCTCTCAAAAGTGCACTTTTCTTATTTTCGCTTCCAAAAGCAGATCATATCAGTTTGACCTCATGACATTTACAATTGAGAACCCCAATAACGCTAATAACCTCCGTGTAACAATGATCATAATATGTGGAAATGATAAGCACTTATAAAAACGAATACTTAAAATTTCCTCCATCGCAGTATTCAACAGTAGTAATGGATTCGATGGATGATTCTAGACATTTCATTAAACCTCAAATGAAAATCGCGGCAATTTTTTCACGTTCTCTGTTCCTACTTCTCACACAAGGTCAACAAGAGTTGCCGGCCTTACCTCTACAGCCCTCGTAGTCATACCGATATCAAATTACCGTAGAGAAAGCTGTATTCTCGATCGGTTCTTACAGGGACAGCGTTATATAATTCGACGTGATTCTGTTACCAAATGGAAGAACGGGAGAAAACTCGTTTCGCAACTCATTTGCGGGGTTGTTTACTGAAGCGCTATTGAGCGACACGGTGGCCGAGTGCTGTTCGAGTGCTCTGGCGAGAATGTAGACTTTCTCGAAGATGTCAAGTGGACGAAAGAACACACCTGATAGATTCGAGAGGTGTTCGAGAGTGGTTTATCTTGTTCACACAGTAGTGTTCCAATTGGGGTTCGAATCATCCTCGAAAGTATTGGATTCTGACTTAAAAAACAATAAACCTTCGATATGCCACGCTTCTGTACCTTTATAAAAAGGGGCAATGTCTATTTTTGCAAGTTTTTAGAAACAGATGATTTAGTAATTTTTATTATTTTTTAATGCAGCGTATATATACGAACAATTTCTATTGTTCTGATTCTTTCAGAATGTATAAATAGGACATATTCACTTTTTTTCTACTATAACTATCATTACCTTGAAGTGATTTGAGGACATAACTCAAAATCAACGAATTTGGACACGAGTCCTTTTATTTACCAAGGTACTATGGTAGAATAGTTTTAACAACAGAAATTCATTCACATGCACACTTAAGACACCCAAAGCTTCAATCAGAAATTCAGTTTATAACTGCTTGAAACAATGACCCCCAACTCCCAACTTTGAACTCCCAATTTTGAAGAAACCCCCAGATTGGGTTGGTTGGTTAATTTGAGTTTTATGGAGCAAGATCCAGAAAAGGATAAGCTGCGCCAAACACAAAACAATAAAATGGGAAAATAGAATAATCAGACCAACATTAAAAGGAGAAATGCAAGGTATAAAAACAAATGGGCTGCATAAAATTGAAATACAAGGGTAGAATTTTAATTGAGAAGTGATAAAACCTTATTTTTCAAAATGATTACTAAGATGGGGTGTCTACATCGTAGATAAAACTTTATAAAATTCTATTTAAAATTCTATCAATTATATAGATGTGTTAAAAATTTTGAATGATGAAGGAAGGTAAAAAGTGATGGATGATCCAACAAATCCGATAAAATTGGTGATGAGGTATTAAAATATCAACGATAAAGATGTTTAAAATGTGAACAGGAAGTTAAAATACGGCGTATGGTTAATGGTTGATGGAGCGGTTTCATTCATAAACAGATGTCTATGCGTGAACCTGGAATGGCCAATGCGAAGACGTGTAATAAGAACATCAAGCCATCTAGGTAGTAATGACGGCAGGAATGTAATGGTTGAAAATATATTGTGCAGTTTGTTGTTCATCTGCTCATTCCAGTCTTCGCGCCATTTGTTCCACACGATGTCCCTAATAAAATGAAGGATATCATCGTATGAAACAGATTGAGATTTTTTCTACTATTCACAAGTCGAAACTTTATCGGGGACTAGTAAAAAAGAGCGATATACTCGATTATGAAATACATCAGAGGTACTGCCATTTACGAAAATTCATAAAATACTTTCCACGTTCTTTCACAAGCATAATTCTACTTTGCAATCTGCAGTCATCCTTCGCATGATTTCAAACCAGATTTGACCTGCTTGACAAATACAATCTTTCCAATGGATTCTGTTCTAACGAAAGGAAAAACAGAATCTTTACAGATGATTCTATTCTAAAGAAAGTACCAATAGGATCTTTCCAAAGGATTCGATTCTAAAGAAAGGAGCAACAGAATATTTTCAAAGGATTCTATTCATGCAAAGTAGCAGCAGAATCTTTCTAAAGGATTCTGTTCTTAGGAAAGGTTGGTTTGGGGGGTTTGTCTTTGTTTTATGGCGCAAAGGCCATATTTGGCCATGCTGCGCCAGACACAAGACATACAATTTCAAGTAATAGACACACACAATGAAAGTTTTACTGACAAAGAAGAGAAATACACCCAGGGAGGAATGCACCTGACAGGAATCGAACCTCTAAGGAAAGGAAAAACAGAATCTTCACAGATGAGCCTATTCTAAAGTACCAATAGGATCTTTCCAAAGGATTCTATTTTAAGGAAAGGGGTAACAGAATATTTTCAAAGGATTCTATTCATGCAAAGTAGCAGTAGAATCTTTCTAAAGGATTCTTTTCTAAGGAAAGGAAAAACAGAATCTTTTACAGATGAGTCTATTCTAAAGTACCAATAGGATCTTTCCAAAGGATTCTATTTTAAGGAAAGGGGCAACAGAATATTTTCAAAGGATTCTATTCATGCAAAGTAGCAACAGAATCTTTCTAAAGGATTCTTTTCTAAGGAAAGGAAAAACAGAATCTTTTACAGATGAGTCTATTCTAAAGTACCAATAGGATCTTTCCAAAGGATTCTATTTTAAGGAAAGGGGCAACAGAATATTTTCAAAGGATTCTATTCATGCAAAGTAGCAGCAGAATCTTTCTAAAGAATTCTTTTCTAAGGAAAGGAAAAACAGAATCTTTTACAGATGAGTCTGTTCTGTAGTACCAATAGGATCTTTCCAAAGGATTCGATTCTAAGGAAAGGGGCAACAGAATATTTTCAAAGGATACTATTCTAAAGAAAGTATCAATAGATTTTTCTAAAGGGTGCAGAATCCACGCATTCCTTCTCCCAATAGATGTAGTTATTCAGTCATTAAGGATGTTACGAGGGAAAAAAACACTACACTGCTCGGAAATGTCTTGAATCTGAGATAATTATCTCGAGAAGGTAAAATTCAATTCCGGAAATTTTAGATCCCTCTTTAAATGTCTTGTTTTCGGCTGAATGCTTTTCATGCTTCAGCGGAAAAACCAATCTTAAATGACACCAAATAGAAATGCACATGTGCAGCGTAACAAGAATAAAGCCATTTAGCACTCTAGTGAGGTTTTATTATCACTCTGAAACAAAAACCCATAGTGAAACGTAAATCTCGCCCACTGCTTTCCAAGGAAGTGTATCTGCTTCTGAGAGAGCAAGTGTAACTGAACACGGCGGCTGGTAAAATTTCTCTCTCTGCCCCAAAGGCAACATCGTTCTCTCCATGCTTATTTATTGTAACATTTGAAAATGAATCTACGTGTGGGAACATTATGTAATCGAAACGCTCATTTTATATTTGATGCGTTTGGTTGCTCTGACGTAACTATCTGATAAAAACAGTCATTTTATTTCCACTTTATAGCAGAATGTTTTCTTTAGTTTCCATCCTAGTCTGCGAGGCCAATATCAATCACTACGTCACCACAAAACATGGTCTGTTCCCCATGCTATTAAAAGAAAATGAACAATAGATTATTTCCAAAGGATTCTATTTTAAGGAAAGGAGAGCAATAAAATAATTCCAACGGATTCTGTTCTAAGGAAAGGACACCAATAGAATCTTTCTAAAGATTGAAAGAATCTATGGATTCTTTAGAAAGAATAAGTATAATTTTGTTGAAGTGAAATGTGTGTGAGTTATAAAATCTTTACAAAGATTCTAATGTACTCTATTCGAACGAAATGAACGATGGAATTTTTCTGAAGTTTTCTATTCTAAGGAAGTGAACAATAGAATCCTTCCAAATGATTCTATTACACAGAATGGGCCAATAGAATCTTTCCAAAGGATTCTATTGCAAGGAAAGGACCGATAAAATCATTCCAAAGGTTTCTATTCCAAGGAAAGGAAGAATTTATGGATTCTTTCAACCTTAATTTCACTTAATGACTACATAACCACATACATGGTTATGTAGACTTTAAGTGTGTTGGGTAAAAGCAACACTAAACTACCCCGAAATCTCGTGACACTCAGAGAGTTAAATAAAATGACTTTTATTTTATTTTTTTAAATAAGTATTATTTCTTGCATTCTGCCATGACTAGTCAATATACCTGAATCTCTTCCTGTCTTAAGGGTTAACGGGTGCTAAATTCTGCTTCCCTAGCCGCGAGGTCAAAAGCAGTGCTCAGAAATCTAAGCGTCTTTTAACTATTTGGAGTTAAGGTGGGTTAAAAACTGTCCCACCTTTTTATTAGCTTTTTATACATTGTGGGATATTTTTAACCCACCTCAAAAAGTTGAAATTACTCATAGTCATAGAGTTTAATATTTTATTTAAAATTTTGCATTGAGTTGGAAATGCTACGAACGAACGCTAAACGTGTAAATAACTGAGAACAAAATTTACGCATATCAAAACGCATTAGTAAGTTGTTGACACTTGTGATTAAGGTTGTCGAATTGTGTGCTGCAGTGAATTTTTGTCTTTCATAACGGTAAATGCTTTTTCGTAAAAATTTATTATGAATGAATATATCGTTTTATAATAAAAAACATGTTATTTGATGTTTTATACTAATGTTGGAGCTGAATAAGTGAATAAACAATTCAGTGCAACTTGAGCTTTTTCCCTTTAAAAGCGTGTGCCTTAGAATTAAGTGTTGGATTAAATCTTTAATCCCAAGGAAGTTGTTGAGAGTGCTTCTAACTGCTTTGTCTTCTATCTCAGGCACGTTGGCGACCTGGGCAACATCGAATGCGATGACCACGGAGTCTCGAATCTGGTTTTCAGTGATGGGGTGGCTTCACTCAAGGGACCCTACTCAGTTCTCGGGAAATCCATGGTGGTAAGTATTCTCACGAAAAAATGGATCTGTTTGTTTCTAAATGTGGATTTCATATCGATTTCCGTTAACGTTGCTTCATTGAGTACTCTATGTATTATACAAAGGAGTATCAAAAAGTAAGGTGAATTTTTGATTGACAGAAAAACGTTCAGAGATAAATATATGAAAATTTATTATGTTTGACAAATCGTATCACACTATCATTCGACAAAGGAACCATAGTGGTCTAAACATTTATTCCAACTCATCCATGCCCTTTTCAACGAAATCTTGCTCCAGGTTCCTTAACCAGGTAAGTGTTGTGCCTCTTCCAGTGTATGGAAACGGAGGTGTTTCTTCAGGGGCCAAACAAATGGTAATACTGCACATTGAACCATATGAGCTATTCAATGCATTTGCAATATCATGCAACCTCACTCTTCTGTCTTCACGAATCATGGCATCGACGACAGCCACATTCGTGTCGTTACACCACACATACACTTGTTTCTGCGACATAACACTCTCTCCATAGACTTCCAACAATTCTCGATGAATATCACATGTTTTTTCCCCTTGGCCCATAAAAACGAATGACACCTCCTCCTTGGAGTAATGCTCAAGTCGATCTTTGATTTGCTCTAAGCACCAGAGGGGTTGACGTAGAGGTTTCTACAAGCCGTCACACTTCTATCACCTTGGTACTTGCAACATACAAAAAAATTAATTAGCTACACAACAAACTCTGAGTTTTAGAGACAAATTCACCTTACTTTTTGATATATCCTTGTAACTTATACTGAAGGGTAGGCAGGTAGGTTTTTAATTAACGTCGCACTGCAGCAACACAACGGGCTATTGGCGACGGTCCGGGATCAAACCCAAAGGGAAAGATAGAAGGACAACACCATGTAATTTTGAGCCGTATTCAGATGACAAGGGTTACAGCTGAGCTGGCAACCGACTCTCCAAACTTCTACGCCACATCAACGTGAGGGCATTTGAGACCACGACGGATTTAAGGTGCACCAGCCCCCTTTGTACACGACGGTCTTTGGTTGGATTCGAACTCGCAATCCCCCGGTTGCTAATCCGTTACTCTTCCAACCAGGCTACCGCGGCCCTATTATACTGAAAGGTACCTGAAAGAGTAGAAACGACACTAAGCGTCCTTAAGTTTACTGCTCAGTCAGCAAGGGGACTGCGGCGAACCATTTGTGCCGTTTTTGCTGGCACCCCACTCTACAAACTTCCACACCACGCCAACGTTTAGGACATTTGAGGTCACGGCAGATTTAACGCATCAGCCCCCACACACATACACGACGGTCTTTCTTGGATCGAGTTACGAGCTCGCAACCTTCCGGTTGCTGATCCGCGACTCTACCAACTGGGCGACCGCGGCATTGGCGGAAATAGGAAAAAGTGGAAGTTCGAAATAGTTTTTTCAAAAACAGAAAATATCTTCATGATTGGTAGTTGGCTATTTGAATTAACATTGCACGCAAAAGCAACACAACGGGCTATTGGCGACGGTCCTGGATCAATCCCGAAGGGAAAGATTCGAGGACAACACCTCGTCATTTTGAACCATTGTCAGACGACGAGGTACATCAGAGTTGGTAAACCCAATCTCTAAACTTCCACACCTAGGTTTACATGGAAGGTATTAAACGTATAGGCACAATATGAGGCATGGAAAAAAATATCTCCGATTCAATTCACTTTTGTTTCAAAGACAAGTTACATTTAGCAATGCATAAGCTATGATACTTATATTCTCTTTAGTATTCATTCGGCTACTTTATTCTTTGCCAAATCGGTTTCTCGTATTATAAGCAGTGAATAATGTGCTATGATAATTAGCAATTACACCTGACCCTGAAAAGCAACCGGGAAGGCTACCTACACCCCTTGGGAGTCAACTGCACCGTGTGAAAGATGCTTCTTCTGTTCAAGGTCATGGCACCGAAGAAGACTAGGCTGTAGGAATTAACTTACATAAGCGTTCCGA
The DNA here is from genome assembly GCA_933210815.1 of Meta bourneti. Taxonomy (NCBI): domain Eukaryota; kingdom Metazoa; phylum Arthropoda; class Arachnida; order Araneae; family Tetragnathidae; genus Meta; species Meta bourneti. The sequence goes on along the minus strand of OW119923.1, from coordinate 107,338,150 downwards.
GCTACAATGTGGCTTAGGAAAGGGAGAGGCTCAAACTACCTCATTGATTCCAAAATCAATTCTTTCTCTCTCTTCAAATCTTTTCCTTTGACCCTTCATGTGATTTTGACGATATATCTCGTCCGTCAAGATCTGACCAATGCGAGGACGCCGGCTTTCCAATATGCTGGAGAAACTTTAATGGATTTCAAGTCCATGTACATTACACAAAGAGTGACGCTTCTGCGTGGGGTTCTTGATTAAGTAATTTACTTACATTTCATTAAAAATAGATATTACAGCAAATCTCGCACATTTACAGCGAAAGGACTCTCGCACGTCCGTTCTCTCCTGCATCCGCCAGTCAGTTTCTTTTTCCCTCCCAGTTCTCCCTTTCTCTTCTTTTGGCCCGGATGATCGCTCAAGGGCACACCACCCTCTCCCCTCGGGGACCTAATGGTTCCTTCCGGCCAACGTTCCTCCATGTGTTAGACGGAGAACATCACAACCAGTTTCGCCAACGACGAGATATCTCGTCATCAAGATAGTGTCGATTTTCTTATGACGACGAGATTAAGGTCTGGTCAGTTTTCTTCTAGTGACGAGATATCCCGTCATCAAGGTATTGATGTAGCCCGGTTGGAAGAGTAACGGATTAGAAACCGGAGGTTTCCTAGTTCGAATCCAACTAAAGGCCTTCATTACAAGGGGTGCTGGTGCACGTTAAATCGGTCGCGGCCTCAACTGTCCTCACGTTGGCGTAGTGTGGAAGTTTGGAGAATGGGATGCCAGCTCAAGTACGACATCGTCAAAATTACGTGGTGTTGTCCTCGGATCTTTCTCTTCGGGTTTGATCCCGGACCGTCGCCAATAGCCTGTTGTGTTGCTCCAATACGACGTTAATTAAAATACCTACCTCCCAAACATAGAACGGCAGCACTCACGCGATTATCGCAGTAGTCAATCAAATTTGTGTAAACTAAAATTTATTTCTCTTCGAGCTCAGTTGATAAATCATCAATTCATATCAACCATGATTTTTTTATATGTATTGTTGGCAAATTTTAATCTTGTGCTAATCTTTAATCAAAATTAAATATCTTCCACATGTACTTTTATCTCTATCTTAGACCAATAATTCTTCAATATTTTATACTTTTATTGGGGCACATTCTGTCTTGTGTTTGGCTCTTGGACCTTGTGCCATAAAACCCCAAAATCCAATCCAATCCAATCGAGCTCAGTTGAAGTTTTGTTAGAACACATTCACTGGCCCTATTGTCCTACATAGGAGCACGTGAACATATCCTCCCTCCGAAAAAAACGACAAAGCACCTGCTGGAATGCTGAATATTGAAATGTTAATGTGTTCTATGTGTAAGTGGTCATAAATATTGTGCTGTAGAATTACATGTATCAACCTTCTGAGGAGTCATTGAATCTGGGGTATAGTAGCTTCCTATTAACCCCTGCTGCAAGACATTCTCCATCCTCATTCAGCCAGTTTATAGTCATGTGGGGTAGGTAGTTGAATTAATTTCGCTCTAGAACAACACAACGGGTTATTGGCGACGATCCGGGATCCATCCCAAAGGATCAATCCGAGGACACCATGTAATTTTGATCCACGGTCAGATGACGTTGTCAACACCTGAGGTGACAGCCCACTCTCTAAACTTCCATATCACCCCAACGTGAGGACATTTGAGGCCAATTTAAGGTGTACCAGTCCCCGTGTATATGGTGGTTTTTGGTTGTACCGTTTCGAACTTACAGCCCTCCGGTTGCTAAACCGTCACTAGGGCCGCGGTAGCTCGGTTGACAGAATAACGGACTAGAAATCGGAGAGTTGCGAGTTCGAATCCAACCAAAAGGCCATCGTGTACAAAGGGGGCTGGTGCACGTCAAATATGTAATGGCCTTAAATGTCCTCACGTTGGTGTGGTGTGGAAGTTTAGAGGGTGAGGCGCCAGCTCAAGTGTTGTCTCGTCATCTGACCGTGGTTCAAAATTACGCGGTATTGTCCTTTGGGATTGATCCCGGACCTTCGCTAATAGACCCTTTGGTTGCTCCAGTGCAACGTTAATTAAAATACCTACCTACCAAACTTTCGTTCCACACCAACGTGAGGACATCCGAGGCCGCGACCGATTCAATGTGTACCAGCCCTCGCGTATGCGGTGGTCTTTGGTTGTACCGGGTTTCGAACCTGCAGCAATCTAGTTGCCAATTCGTTACTCTTCCAACCGGGCTACAGCCGCCCTGTAGATGTATAGATCCGACTGTGTTCAAAATAGTTCGGTTTTTACATTCTGAGAATAAATTTTCCGTTCATTTTCTTCCATAGGTTCACTCCAACCAAGACGACTTGGGACTCGGCAACGACGACGAGAGTCTGAGAACTGGCAACGCCGGAGTCAGAATCGCCTGTTGCGTCATAGAGAAGGTCGAGAAACTGCCCATCAGGTCGTACAGAGCGATGAAGGTAGCCAAGCAGTACCAGAATTAGTACAAACAGAATTTGACAGAGTGGTTGACAGTGCCAGAATCGATAAAGAAACCCAATCTCCATATCACTCTTTCTTTTCCTTCATCTCATATAGACTCGGTTTCTGAAGGGCATCTCCACAGGCCGGAGGATCGAATCGCGAAGGGATTTCGCGGCAGCTTTTGGAACATGTAACTCGAGAAGATTGAATAATAAGTATGCTGTTTGGCCCTTTGTAACTGAAACTACGTATAATAAATGCATTTTCGCAAGTTGAAGTTCTTTTCATTTGTTCCCACCTCAGTGGATGCCCGCCAACTTGGATTGGAGTAATTATACGGGTAACCTGTGTGTCGGGATTCAATCACCCTACAGATGGCGCTAAAAGCACCGTCAGATTGTGTTAAGATAGAACACTCATATATATTCGGATGATGTGGTCGTTTAGGACGCTTCTTGGTAAATTGTAAATATTTTGTCATATAATAAATGTTTGTGCTGTCTGCATTGCCTGGGATTTCACTGATAACCCATTAAATAGAACCAGATACGACACTGTGTATGACTTGTACGAGGCCGCCGTGGATGATAGGGTAGATTAGTAAGTGCTTGTTGGAGCGTGCGAGTGTAAGTAGGTAGGTATTTTAATTAACGTCGCACTGGAGCAACACAACGGGCTATGGGCGACGGTCCGGGATCCAACCCGCAGGGAAAGATCCGAACACAACGTAATTTTGAATCGCGGTTTAGATGACGAGGTCACGCCTGAGCTGGCACCCCACTCTCCAAACTTACACACGAGCGTGCGAGTTTCAATTCAATAATTTTCTTCGCTTGCAACTTTTAACGAACATAGTTTTCTGTATTTTAATTTTATATTTAACCGGAATTGGAATTTTGATTGGGAAGAACGCTTACATCAACGAAAGTAGTTTTAGACAAAAAAAAGTTTTGTTGCAATAATTTTGGTTAATAAAGAATAATAAATGATTGTCCCATGCGTGACAACGAAATGTCCCCAATATACACTAACTTGCCATTCGACACCCTTCGAAAAGAGCTAAGTATCATCCGTAAACGTCATACAACTTATAAAAGACGTTGGACGGTTAGAATATTCTTATAGCAGCTACAGTTCTGGACAATTCTGCGCTACCGACATTGTGGCAACACTTTGGTATTGGTCTATGCCTGTTTCAGCAGACAATGCTCCATGTCATACAGCAGGTATTATTAACACGTAGTTTGAGGAAATGGGTGTGGAAATACTTCATTGGTCAGCCCAAAAACCAGATCTCAACCCCTTGGAACACCTTTGGGATGAGTTAGAGCGCCGGTTGAGAGCCAGGCCAAAAAACACCACTGAGTTGTTTGCCAATTTGAAGGATGAATGGAGCAAGATTCTTTCAGAAACGTATCGAAAATGGGTGGAAAGTCTTCTTCGAAGAGTTGTCATTGCGGCGAAAGGTGGCCCTACACGATACTGATGTCGTGCTGGATCCGCTTTAACTTGATAGTATGGGGTGTCCGGTGACGAATGGCCAGAAAGTGTACACAGTAATTAAAAATGAAGTACTCATTTTGTATTATCTGATCTTTCCCTTGGGGATTGATCCCATACCGTCGCCAATAACCCGTTGGGTTACTCCAGTGCGACGTTAATTAACTACCTACCTCATCTTTTACTGTACCATAGCAATTTGATTGGTTTCTAAAGCAAGCGAGAGTTGCACTTATGTGCTTTGTCCCGACAGGGCAATTTACCTGAAAGAGACAAACTTTCAGGCTAATGCATTTCTTAGTATGTTAACCCACCTGGTGGTGTCTTCGCGTCTGTATGGTATTTTAATTAACATCGCACCTGAGCTGGTACACCACTGTCGAAACTTCTACACCACGCCTACGTGTGGACGTTTGAGGCCACGACTGATTTAACGTGCACCAGCCCCGTTTGTACGACGGTCTTTGGTTGGATTCGAACTCGCAACCCTCCGGTTGCTAATCCGTTATTCTACCAATCAAGCTACCGCCACCCATTATATATAGATGCAGGAAGGTATTATATTCTCACTATTTCTTGAAAAGGCAGCTGAGACACAAAGATATATACTGATGTTCAAATATGTCTTAAAGATATCAAGATAAAAAGCAATGCACATGATATGGAGGGAGATTAAAATATTTTTATTGATTTTAAAATTCAGAATTTCATGGATTGTGGGTTTTTTTTATAGGAAAGTTAAAAGGAATAACTATATGAGGTTCTCGTTCAGCCAAATGAAATTTTCAGAAGTCAGTTTGAAGTTTTGAAAACGGATTTCGGTGAAACATCTTTAAGTTCTATTTGTAGATTCTTATTGATGAAGATATGGAGCGCTGAAGCAACGTTGAACTTGAGCAGCAGGTTAAGTTGAATCGTCTGTGGTTCTGCTTTTCACGAAGATGTCAAAGCCATTGTCTTCTCTATTGAGATCTGGGGCAGATTCTCCATCTTCAACTTCGTTGGTTTTGTCGATGGAATTCTTTTGTGCCTCGAGTAGAGCCCTGTCCGCCATTTCGTCTTCGATGGTTCGCAGACGCAAGTCCATGAACTCCTCGGGATGTTCGGCATTCCACTCTGCGAGGTAGTCGCGCTCGACGTATGGCTTTTCTTCAGCTTTCTGTTTCTTTGCCTCTTTCTTGGCTTGCTTCTTTTCTCTACGCTTCTCTCGAAACTTCTTTCTGAAATAGAAAATTAGAATCAATTATTTTTCCTGTCAAGACACAACAAAGGGAAGCAGAAGTTAAATTTATGTTAAAAAGTAAATCAAGTTTTAAAGACTAAAATGTATGAAAAATAATAAATTCTCAAAGAGTACGAGTACACTTACATTTTGTTTCTGCACCAGTCCAGCATCTTGAAAGGTAGATAAGTCGTCTGTAATAATGACGAAAATAGCACTAAAAAGTACTGTTTGTAGGTAGCACTAAAAAGTACTGTTTGTTTGTAGATAGCACTAAAAAGTACTGTTTCTTTGTAGGTAGTACTAAAAAGTACTGTTTGTTTGCAAAAAGCACAAAAAAGTACTGTTTGCAGCTAAGTTGCAGCGGAAGATTCCTCTACAACAAAAAATCGCTTTAATCAAACGTTTATAATATCACTTGATCAGAGCTTTAAAAATCGCCAGTTAGCAGTTTGACAGACAGAACATGAATGAAGAAATCTTTTTGTAAGCGCTACTATTTACTTACAACAATGCTTGATTAACAATCGAAAAGTAATGGTAGGCTTTTAAATCTATTTGTTTAAAAAATTTCTGAAAAATATGTATTGTTATATAATTAGAAGCAATTCATTCTTATAAAAAATAAGTGTTTTTATTTCCATTGTTGCATTAAATATGTACAAATTTCGCTACTAATTAATGTGGTGAAGAAATTACAATTTTAATACATAATTTGCTTAGATATTTAAATGTTTATGGTATAATTAAATTCCAAATTAAGCTAGAATTATTGTTAATATTATATTTGTTTGTTATAGTCTCATTTGTTTCATTTATACTAATTCTATCCACTTTTACGGCTTAAAGTCCCTTTAGATTTGTAATACAAATAAAATATGCAATCGAGCATTAGTACCCAATCGACTGGAGAAATGCTTTTAACCCTCCTCGTATTTGTCTTGACGAAGAATCTCGTCATTAGAAAACTGACCAGATCTTGACGAACGAGATATTTCGTCATTAGAGGTTTGGTTTGTTGGGGTTTTATGGCGCAAGGGCCATATTTGGCCATGCTGCGTCATTAGAGGAAAACTCACCAGATTTTTATCTCGTCATAAAAAAAATCGGCAACACCTTGATGGGATATCTCGTCATTTGCAATATTGGTCAGTTCTTGATGGACAAGATATCTCGTCGCACCACTTGGGGGTTAAGTAAAATCTCATCAAAAATTGCAGTGTGCTATTAGACGTCAGAGGGGCTTGAGGGGACCAGGCATACCCGAAATCTTGGATGTTATGAAAATAAATGCAGGGATTAATTTAAATCCATTTAAATCGAATTTTTGTTAAGCTCATCAACAGAAAAATCGTGAGCATTTTTAGAAATACACTATCTTGCCATTCGTCACCGGACACCCCTCGAAAAGCGCTTAGTATCATCCGTACACGTCATACAACTTATAAAGCCGTTGAACGATTAGAATATTCTTATAGCAGCTGCAGTTCTGGACAATTCTGCGCTACCGACATTGTGGCAACACTTTGGTCCATACCTGTTTCAGCAGACAATGCTTCATGTCATACAACAGGCTTTATTAACACGTGGTTTGAGGAAATGGGTGTGGAAAAACTTCATTGGCCAGCCCAATATACTTTGCACCGCGTTGGCATACTGAGAATACAGATGGAGATGAGTTCCTGCTATAGCAGAAACCATTCCTCTGTCAGAGACACTGTCGACGCGTTTGAAGTTGGGAGAGTGGGGTGCCAGCTCAGGTGTGACCTCGTCCTCTGACAGTGGTGTAAAATTACGTGGTGTTGTCTTCGGTATCTTTCCCTTCGGGGTTTGATCTTGTTCGTTGTGAAAGATTGTAACCTTTAAAAATAGTGTTCATTTAAGTTTTGCAGAGTCGCGGTAGCCCAGTTGATAGAGTCACGGTTTATCAACCGGATGTTTGCGAATTTAAAATCAGGTCCAACCAAAAGACCGTCGTGTACATGGGGGCAGGTATACTCAAAATCTTTCGGGATCTCAAATGTATTCACGTTGTCGGTGGCATGGAGTGCCAGATCAGTTGTTGACCTCGACATCTGACCATGGTTCAAAATGACGAGGTGTTCTCGGGTCTTTCCGTACGGTATTGATACCGGACCGTCGCCAATAACCGTTGTGTTCCTCCAGCTCGAAGTAAATTCAAATACCTACCTGAACATTTGCAAGACAGATGGAAAATTAATTACAACGCAAACAATAAGAAATAGGTTTCGTATTTCAACGCACTGTAGGTAGGTATTTTAATTTACGTCACACTGGAGCAACAGCGGGCTATTGGTGACGGTCCGGGATCAATCCCTAAGGGAAGGATCCAAGGACAACACCTAGAGATTTCGTTCTAGTTGTAGGTGGCACAGGTTCGATTCCTGTCAGGTGCATTCCTCCCTGAGTGTATTTCTTTGTTGTGGCAGTAAAACTTTCATTGTGTGTATGTATATTACTTGATATTGTATGTCTGGTGTAGCATGGCCAAATATGGCCCTTGAGCCAAAAAACCTCAAAACCAACCAACCAAAAAATTTCGGACCAAGGTCAGATGACGAGATCAATACCTGAGCTGACATCCCATGCTCCTAACTTCCAAAGCACGCCAACGTGAGAAGATTTGAGATCACGACCGATTTAATGTGCATCAGCCCCCTTTGTATACGACGGTCTTTGGTTGGATTCGAACTCGGAACCCTCCAATTGCTAGTCCGTTACTCTTCCAACAGGGCTACCGCAGCCCCAAGTTTTCTAGGATAAAGTATATGCTAGTATTAATGAAACGCTGACAAATACATTCCATGTACCTCCTTAAGTTTTAATATTAATAAACTTAATAAATTATTAACTCAATAATAACCAATAACTTAATTAATATTAATAAATTTAAATAATCCATTTTCTTCCCCTGTAGTGCACGTGAGAAATTGTTTCTTCAATTTTCCATATTTCAAAACCTCCGTTCTTTTGATAAGACTCTTATGTCGCATGGATGAGGGTTCTTGCGCCATAAAAAAGCCATCCGATCGATGATGGCGATGCGCTCAAGGCAAAATTAAGCACATTAACTCATCCATCATTCAAAGTTTAAAGTATTTCCATCGAGTAAGTAATCCCATCAACGTCAATAGCATCTTCAGACGATGGATGATTAAGCTGTCGAGATTACAGCCCCATACTCGACTGTGGAAGTGATTAAATTCGTCCTCTGCTGGAGTACGAAGAAAGTACAGTGAAACTTCGATTAACCATCAGGGTCGGGACCGTGACGGTTAATCGAATAGATGGATAACAGAAAAACCTTAAACAACAACCCATCCCATACATTGCATATGAACGAATTATAAAAAGTGCACATTTACGAACAGGAAATACACTATACATGTATTTTATTTTACAGAAACAAACAATATACAATTTACATTAAGTACAGTATAGTGCAGAGGCTGTTCGGACATTGAACGATTTTAATGGACTGAAGCTCAATTTTGTACATGAAATTTTTGTGTTTTAAATGTTCCATTTGATAGCCCTTATTGTTAACTATCTTTCTACACCTTAATTTCCATGATAATAATGACTTTTGTAGTATCGACAGTGGTATTTTGTCCCATTCTTGCTCCACAGTTTTCCAGTCCTTGAATGATTTTCGGTCGACGTTTCGATAATGCCCTTTTTAAGTCCAAAAGCACAAAAATCCATGGATGAAACATCTGGAGATTTAGCAGGAATATCAGGACTTGATACCAGTTTCTTGTTCCATTTTTCCAAGAATTTAATAGTCGATTTAGATGTGTGGCTGCTTGCTTTACCCTGATGCAGTTCTACTGATTGTTGGCACTGTGGGTAAAGATATGGTATTTCTTTTTTGAATAGTGGGGATAAAAAATAGGGTCTTGATAATATGTGGGAGTTGATTTTTACATTTTTTCCCCTCTTTTTACTTTTAATTTTCCATTATATGTAAAACCGGTAACAATCATAAATCTCTTAGAGAAAGTTCCCACGTTCACTTTGCTATAGTCCTTTGATTGGCGGATTCTCTTTTAAAATCAAAGATCTTACCTTACAAATATTCTCAGAAATTTTTTTCTTTTTTGGATACTTTTTTAGAAGTATTTTTCCACTTTTACGTTTTTTTTCCCTTTTCATTAATAATATTACTTATCGTACCTTAAGATATCGAAAAACCATGACTTTTACAGCGTTTTTGAATAATCGAATAAGCATAATTCTCTTCAGAAAGAGAGGAAACATAGCCTTCCTTCCATTGCTTATTTAAAAGCGCCATTTTGAAAGTAAACAAAACTCTGAGTTAGCAGACGATAAGTCATACTTTAACTATTTAACTGCTGTGAAAATAAAATTCTTTCGTAGGGCATACAATTTTTTTACAGCTCATCAAAATCGTTCAAAAATGTCCGAACAGCCTCTGTATATATGTATATTTTACATGAACTTACGCTCTAGACGTACATATATATTCAAATTTTAAAATAGTCTCATTTTCTTTCGTTTCTTCGAGGCTCGTGCTTTCTGAGCGGCAATGTTCCGTATTTTACGTATGTATGTATGAGTACAGTATGCATGCATGTGTGTACGTACTAATAACTTAATATTTAATTAATTAATTTTTAATGACACGGACTTACGGTTAATAGAAACTGACTGTTAAAAGAGTGACGGTTTATCGAAGTTTCACTCTACGCGATGATCAGCGTGAATCGTGAAAAAACGATCGATTGAGCAATGAATTGTGTTTGTTTTATCTGAGCTAGATATCTTCGTTTGTGTTTCACAAACTGGAGCGAAGTCGGTATTGATAGTGTGAGTGTGGGGTGACCAACGTTTGGTCAGATTTTTGGGTGGTTTAGTCGCGACAACTTTTGCGCATTTGTAGATGCGCGAGGTCATTTCGTTAAATATTCATTAAATTAAGTAAATAATTTGCATTGCATATGATATACAGGTCATAACGTAGAACAAAAATTTACAATATCACATGTTTCTTCATCCTAAGGGGCAGCGGTAGCTTAGTTGGAAGGGTAACGGATTAGCAACCGCAGGGTTGGAGGTTCGAAACTCGATCCATCCAAAAATCATCGTGGGGGCTGATGCCCGTTAAATCTGTCGTGGCTTCTAAGGTATTTTAATTAACGTCGCACTGGGGGGAGCAACACATCGGGCTATGGACGACGATCCGGGATAAAAGATCCGAGGACAACACCGGGGCCGCGGTGGCCCGGTTGGAATTGTAACGGATTAGCAACCGGAGGGTTGCGAGTTCGAATCCAGCCAAACACCATCGTGTACAAAGGGGGGGGCTGTTGCACGTTAAATCCGTCGTGGCCTCAAATGTCCTCACGTTGGAGTAGTGTGGAAGTTTGGAGAGTGCCTCGTCATCTGACCGTGGTCCAAAAATACGTGGTGTTCTCCTCGGATCTTTCCCTTTGGGGTTGATCCCGGACCGTCACCAATATCCCGTTGTGTTGCTCCGGTGTGACGTTAATTAAAATACCTACCTACCGAGGACAACGCCACGTAAATTTGATAGCGGTCAGATGACGAGGCAACACATGAGCCGGCACCCCGCTCTCCAAACTTCGACACCACGCCAACGTGAAGACATTTGAGGATACGACAGATTTAACGTGCACCAGCCACCGTTGTACACGACGGTCTTTGGTTGGATGCGAACTCGCAACCCTCCACACTCTAATCGGTTACCCTTCCAACCGGGCTACCGCGGCCCAACGTTTGAGTTGAGCATGGCAGAAGCAGTTTTCCTTATCGGTTCACTGATTATTGTTTCCGGATCAAGGTAGTTATCGCTCGATAATACACAACAGAAGTAGGTCCTTTTTCGAAACATTTGGAGAGTGGGGTGCCAGCTCAGGTGTTGCCTCGTCATCTGACCGTGGTTCAAAATTACGTGGTGTTGTCCTCGGATCTTTCCCTTTGGGATTGATCCCGGACCGTCACCAATAGCCCATTGTGTTGCTCCAGTGTGACGTTAATTGAAATACCCCCCCCCCCCTTTTTCGAAACAATCACTCCGTGATATGGAAAATTGTTTTATTGTCAGTTGAAACGTGATAATTATTGAAGGCGAAAAGATTCTGCTTAAGATTCACTAAATTTGAAAATTTCTAACTTGATCAAACATAACTTTGGTTATCGGGGTTGCCATATTTGGCGTAATTATCGCCTAAATGCTAAGTTTTTGTAATCATTATTGACAGTTCTATGCTTGCACGGCCTTTTATATCAGCACAAAACGGAAGACGCGAACTGCAACTCCGGTCAATCAGTCCTGAACGAGCTTCACTCTTAACCATTCGGCTGGCTGAATTCAAAGACGACTGTAAAAGTATCGGGAAAGTTGTGTAGCACGGCGATTTTTTTTTTTTTTTTGGTTTCGCCCTTTAGGGTTATACAAAAAAGAAAAGTAAACGAGCTCCTCATCCTTTAGGAGACTGGCTCTGCAGACATTTTATTGGTAAACCCTCCTGATACTTGTCTAGACGAGTTATTTCGTCATTAGCAAAACTGACCAGATCTCGATGAACAAGATATCTCGTCATTAAGGAAACAGACCGAATCTTGATCTCTTCATCATCAAAGTTCGGCAATATCTTCATCAATCGGCATTCTTTAGACGAGATAATCTCGTCAAATTGGTAAGATTTTAATGGACGAGATATCTCGTCGCAACAACTTGGAATGTTAAAGAAATTGTCAAATGTCCTACCTGTGGAAGTTTGGAAAGTGGGGTGCCAACTCAGGTGTTGACCTCGTCATCTGACTGTGATTCAAAATTCAAAATGATGAATCGTTGTCCTCGATTCTTTCCCTTTGGGATTGATCCCGGACCGTCACCAATAGCCCGTTGTGTTGCTCCAGTGTGACGTCAATTAATTACTATTACCACCACATTCAAATCCTGGAACAAACCTCCCTTCAAAACAAACTTAACTAGCTTACAGAGCATGCATTAACTTCCAATAAATCACAAACAGTTCATTAGTCATTTGCTACCAGACACAGAAAATAAAACTGGAAAAAAAATGCTCAGAGAGAAATACCGATTCGATATAAAAACATCTCCCACCTAGGAAATGAATTTGAAAACTTTAAACCACACGTATTAAGGAACGATTTAAAATCAAGAAAATAAAATCAGACGCGCTAGCCGAATTTTGAAATAAACCTCACAAACTACTATCCTCCGATCCCTTCAAAACATTCATTGACTTCCAATAAGCTCGAAAGTATTAATTATTCTTTGACCAAACCCAGTAAATAAAAACTAAGAAAACCCAAACCAAAAAAATCATTCACTTTACTTCCTACTAATAAACGATTAGCACAATTCGGGGTTCCTACAATTAGAAATTATTTCTGTCTGCATTATGGATGTTAATTAGAAATCACTAACATTTAGATATCTAATTGAAATGTAATGTAGAACATGATTTATCACAATAGTAAGTTTAACAATTACTTACCGAATTTTCAACAGTATTATCTCCGCAGTGATCCTTATCTAAAACCATCTGCTAAGAATGTCTTCGGTTCATATTCATTAATCAAAAATTCATATAAATTAATTTTCAATATTGTATTAAATAAGAAAACACAAATAACCGTCACTCACGAAGCAAAGCAAAGATAGTACAAAAATTCGTTTGGTGCAAATAAAAGCGAGCTCATCGACGTTAAAACAGCAAACGATTCAAAAAACACAAAAAATTTTCAAATAATTATATTTAAATGATTATGTGTTGTGGATGAGGGTAAAAGAGTAAATTATTGCACTCATAAAAGAAATCGTTTGTACATACTTTTACGATTGCGCTCAGCGAATGAGGTTGAATCAAAACATCTCTCTGTTCTGCTTCATATCTGAAGAATATTTTTCCCTATTCGGGTTCCGACAGTATGTTAATTTAAAAGAAAAATGTTTATTTGGGTGCGATTATTAAATTAAATAAGTCGTTAAATTAAGTAAATGATTTTATATTGTGTGAACCACCGCTTTAAAATGTGAATACGCTAATCAAGTGACAAAATGAATTTCAGCTGTCTGAAAACTTTAACTTAATTTGAACTGAAATTCGGAAAGTGCTTTTAATGATATTCAGCTTTTTTGCCACATGCAGACGCTGTAAATATGAAACTCATTAAAGTATTTTAATGATTTTCCGTTGAGAATTTTAATATGGGATAAACAAACAAATGGTTAAATCACAGTGATTTTCGTCGATTTTCTAAGATAACTTTCATCTTAGAAATTAAGATACGATTTTTTTAGGTAATGCAAACGCTTATACTTTAGTCCATGTCTGTATAGCCTAACCTTTTCTGTTAAGGCTCGAACGAAACCATTCCGTTTTGTTCGCGTCTTAACGCATAAGGTCTTCCATTAAAAAATCCATGTCCTCGTGTAGCAAAATTGAACATTCTTTTTCAAACATGATGCATTTTCATCATTGTATATATCTCCATATCCGTAGCCCAGTTGGAGGAGCAACGGGTTAACAACCGGAAGGTTGCTCGGAGGGCTGGATCGAGTTCGAAACTGTCCAGCCAAAGACCGTCGTGTACACGGAGGCTGGTGCACGTTAAATCCGTCGTGGCCTCAAATATCCTCAAGTTGGCGTGGTGTGGAAATTTGGAGAATGGGTGTTGTTCTCGTCAGCTGACCGTGGTCCAAAATTGCGTGGTGTTGTCCTCGATCTTTCCCTTCGAGTTTGACCCCGGACAGCCGCCAATAGCCCGTTGTGTAGCTCCAGTTCGACGTTAATTAAAATACCTATATAGGTTGTCAGGGCTCACTTATAAAATACAAACTTTAGTGGACTAATTACGTGTACTATCCTAAGTACAAAGAGATGTACTATCCTAAGTACACAAAGAATGGTTCCTGGAATGGAATACTGGCGATATCGTCTTATTACGTCACGAGATCAGGCACAAACTGGGAAGTTGGCGACGCTCTTGGCGCTTTCCAAGTACATGTAAAGTTACGCCAATTAAGGAGTAGCGCCAACAACTGTTACCCAAGTACGCAAGGCGCGAACATAGGTTCTGGAATGACTACTCCAAGAAATACACGTAGGTAGATATTTTAATTAACGTCGCAGTGGAGGAACACAACGGACTATTAGCGACGGTCCGGGATCAATCCCCGAAGGAAAAGATCGAGGACAACACCACATAATTTTGAACCGCGGTCAGATGACGAGGTTACACTTGAGCTCCAAGAAATACAGAAACTGGTTTTTAGATGACTCTCTTATAACCTAGTTATAGGTATAGGTATATTAGGTTTTTATTAATAGGTATAAAGTTCTAGGCAAGGACCAATTTATTTTCCTTCTCGAATCTTCATTCCACTTGGAATAATACTGCACTTTTGTCTCGACGAGATATCTCGTCACTAGCAAATTTGACCCGTTCTTGGACGAGATATCTCGTCGAAATCACTTGGAAAGTTAATAAAAAAACGATGGGCTCGAAGTGGACTCTCCCGCTGTGTTTGAACATAGGACTACGTATGCCGTATCTTTGAGTAGAATTCAAATTGGAAATTAATTGAATTATGGGTCTCTTAATTCATACAAATTTAAAACCAGACATTTAAAAACGTTTTTAAATATTATATATATAAATATATATATATATATATACATATATATATACATATATACATTACTTTATTCTTGATTTAATTGAGGCGTATTCAATTACCTGAATTCATTGAAATAATGAGATCTTATCATGTTCTAAAATATATTAGAGGTAAATAACAAGTTCATAGATGTAATTAGTTTTCCATATTCAATTAATTCCTTCACAATTATTCGTAACCTAAAGAGTAATACGAAGGTGTGAATAACTTTTTAGCTTAAATTTACAGTCAATTGCATCAGATATATTTGTAATAACTTACATTCCGGCCATTTAGGATGGATGGAAATCAATAACTTAATCAATAAAGCCGGACACTTAAGGCTCCCTCTGTCAATTTCTAGTTTTCTTTTAGTCGCAAGCCTGGAAAACCTGGAAACTTAAGAGTGCCAGGGATTACTGGACGACTTTAATGACGAGGTCTCGATCCAGTTACATGAAAATGAAGTCGGAGCACCGGAGCCTGAGCTCCAGTTGCCCCGTCCAGGAAGGGAGGGGTCGACTGTCTTGGTTGATGCACGCACTAAAATAAACGAGATCATTAAGTGGCTTGATGACGGCCTTAAGGCCAAATATACAGGGTGATTCTACGGTCATGGGACAAACTTCAGGGGGTGATAGAACACAACGAAACAAACACTTTTCCCCATGCAATGTAGGGTCGCAAGTGCAGCGGTTGGCCGCTAGAGAGCGCAGTCAAACGCTTGTATAAAAGCGTGGCGATGCGAGGCCTGCATCAGGTGTGGTGGTCGACATTTTGAACAGCTTCTGTCATTGTGCATTTGCGTTGTACTTACCGACTGATGTTTGTACATGTCGTTTCATTTCCATGGGAAAAGTTTATCATGTTTTGTACATGTCATTTCTTTCTTACCCGTTGTTCCTTGAACTTATCTTTAATTTATGCAAATCTAATTGTATTATTTCGTTTTGTCAAGCAGTTATTGATTTTTATTTGACATTAAAGCGTTATTTCCATATTTCATGCCTCTTCTTTCCAACTTGGTCGGACCGTGTATTTGTGCCGAAATGGAAAGCGTCCTCTAGCGACCCTACATTCTATGGTGAAAAGTGTTTGTTTCGTTGTGTTCTATCACCCCCTGAAGTTTGTCGGACAAGTTTACATTCACCCAATAGACATTCTATGGGCTTTTATACAAGCGTTTGACTGCGCTCTCAAAGCGTTTGACTGCGCCTGTATACAGGGTCACCCTGTATACAGGCCCACTATAACATCAAAGAGACTTTGGTGCCAGCAAAGAAGACGTCTATTGCAGATGACGAGTTCGACACCATCACGAGGAACTCGTCGTGGGCGTCGCTATAGGAGCGAATGAAAACACCGATTATGGACATACTTACCGATTTGAACATATCTACTATATTGGACTCACGATCTACGACACCGATATGTGACAACGGATTTTGGACACTTGATATTTGACTTTTACTTTCTGGCTCATTCATGTAAGATAGGAATTGATTGGATCGCACTTTTTGGATGCAGCATCGTTTTCACCGCAAGCCTCTAAAGGGAATCATACATTGTTTCAAAGCATTCATTCACATCAAATCAGAAATAGGTTTAAAATATTATCTACAACAACCTTTTATATTCACATGCATCAGTTTTGATGCAGCAATAATAAATTTCTAACCTCCATTTTGTTTGTCTTCTTTCGATTTGTAAACTAAGCTGTCTTTTTCGTAATTCAGTAAAACCTGGCGCTTTAAAACGCGATTGATAAAGAGAGACATTTAGTTATTGACACTCGTCTATTAGGGAAGCGTTCGCATTGCAATCTTTTAGCAGCCGTTTCCATTGGCGGTTCCATGCGTCGTATGCATGTTAACCAACCTCGGAATTTGTGCAGGGTGACCCAAAAATCACTAGACCATTTAAAAATAGAATAACTCTCATATATTAAAATTCTTATATAAAAAAATTATTCTTATATAACCCTCTGCATACGTCGGAGCAGAATATCGTTTCCTTCTTTGGTTACGGCAGCCGGCCCAACGGCTTTACAAGTAACTTAATAAAACCGACCGAAACGGCCTTTGCAATGCTTTCCCCCAGGGGGAGAGGGAATATGTGTCGTCCCATTATCACCTAATGTGCCTGTTTCTACTGTTGGGTCGTGGGTATGCCTAGAAGGGACAGATTCGTCCCGGGTAAACTGAAAGGGCGGCGGTGACTTTGTAAGTGTATCTCTTTAAATTTACTCAACCTCTCAGATTAGATGCTCGAGGATAAACAATTTGCGAGGCTCCCCGTCGATAACCCGGACATCTTTGTCAAAGGGGGATAAGGCTATTCCCGCGCGGGTCTCTTTGTAGCACAGAAAAGAGGGGATGGAAATCGTAATGGGCTTCGGCAGTTCTACAGGAGTTTGACGTCCGAAAGAATCCGAGCCTTTCGTAATGAGGGGACTCGAAACTTTCGGCCGGTCCCAGTATCCAGAGAGATAAACAATAAATATACTTCTTGGAAATTATTTTAAATTAGTTTTGTAGATTACGTTCTTCAAATGGCCACCATTTTGTTCTTGACAGTGGCGGGCTCTCTCTCGTAATGTTTCTTGGCTTATTCCTTCAATTTCTTCACTGATGTTGGCCTTCAATTGCTGGATTGTCAGAGGTTTCTTGCGGTATACTCTTTCAGATATCGCCACAAGAAAAAGGCTGGAGTCATAAGGTCAGGTGAGCGGGGAGGCCAATTGAATTAAGAGTTTCGCGAAATTATCCGCTGTCCAAAACTTTGCCTTACCAAGCTCCATCGTCTGACGAGCTGTATGGGGAGTAGCCCCATTTTGCTGCCACCACACCTCTGGTGTGTTCTCAATTGCCGAATGACGAATGTAAGCGCTTTGGGTTAACACAATTGACCGCTGATTTCGAAGAGATAAAATTGGATTATTGTTACTTGTTGCTCTTTCGTGAATTTCTCCATAAATATTTTCCAGTATAAATAATCAGCAATACAAACAAATACATATAAATAATCTGAAAAAAATTAATAGCAAAAAGTTGTTATAAAATGGTCTAATGACTTTTGGGCGATCCTGTATAATGCTTTGCACTGCGAATTATCAAGTTTTTTTATTTTAAAGAACGATTTGTAAACACTCCAAACAGCGTCCTCTTCCCCCAATGCGTGACAGTTGTGGGCATACATTCTTTGATTAAAAAAAAAGGTTTATTTTGATGTACCGTACCGCCCTTCAAAATTTGACCAAGATCTGTTCAATCGCCCTGTATACAGCACACAAATTACACTGCACATAAAATCAAGTATGCATATCAATTAAATTAATGACATGAATATATTACACAAACAATAAATGTTTGTATTAATATAGTTTAAATAGATTATATCCTGCAATATACATAAATCTTTAGCATTTTTAAGCAAATTCTTAGAAAATGCTAAGCAAATTCTTAGATGGCAACTCACTCTCCAAACTTCCACACCACGCCAGGACAGTTGAGGTCGCAACCGCTTTAACGTGCACCAGCCCCCGAATACACGACGGTCTTTGGTTGGACCGAGTTTCGAACTCACAAACTTCCGGTTGCTCTTCCAACTGGGCTACCATGGCCCTCAAATCTAAAGGAAAATTGTTTTTATTTTTAAAGTAAAGATTTGACGAAAGGGTGAAGCAAGACTTCCAGTAGATGACGCCATAATGTCACACCACGTTGATTGATGCCACTCTACAGGTGGCCATGAAAAAAAAATTCGGACGGAAAAATGCGTATTTGATTTTAAAAAAATTATACATGTTTGATATATCTGATTAATGCCCAGTTTTCGTGTTTATATTTACCAAACTCTTAATTTCAGAATTTTTTTTGTAAATTCGATGATTGTTGCACTTCGCCTGCACTAATCAGCCTTACATAAATCGTACGAGAAATCCAATGTCCTCAAGAGGAAACATGATCCGACATCAACTTATCTGTCGGACCTTGTAAATCTCGTAACTTTAGGCAAAGCCAAACACAAAAATATGCTTGTGGAGATATATCTTCCGTATTTGCTTATTTTCCCATCCGGAACATTTAAGATAGGCTCTTTAGCGGAGACGGCAGGAACGAGGGTTCGGCTTATCGCCGTCCGTCGATAAAAGCCGCCGACGGATCGGTCCGTCGGAGATAGGGTTGGAAGTGACGGGGACGAGCCGTTGACAGCCGCACATCCCTTATCTGAGGACGGCAAGTGCGTTGCGGGATACGTAACACGTGCCTCGAATTTGAATTTCGGACCCGAGGGCCGGGGAAGTTTGGTAATAAATATCCCCGAGTCGCTAAAAATAGTTTTCCTGTGATTACGCGTAATCTCAAACGAGATTTTAACTTTTAATGAAGTTTTCTCCAAAGCATGGGCTACAGCAAGAAATGTTAACGAAAATAATCTTTCCCATCGCTTTTCCCCCATTAATCTTATTAAGGTGCCTATCCATTATTCCCCATTTTTTCATTAAGGTATCTATCTGCCTGCCCCTTCGGTGTCATTTTTTTTTAAATTACTTAAATCTTTACTTCTAACTTAAATTTTATTATTAAACACAACATAAAACTAGAAACAGCATATGAAATATAAGCATCTGATAGTTCGTTCATTGATTAGATAGAAAAATAAGGTAAAAATTGCAGTAAAATAGGCCGATACGCAGAATGATATAACTCAAAAGTAATCATTATATCTCTGTTTTGTAAATCTGATAATGAACTTCTTCAGGAATAGACTAATATCATGGTGATCACTCACATATCTCTGAATTTATGGGAACTCGATTACAACATTTTGAAAAGTTCCCTAAACTTTTGCGAAAGTCATGAGTTAAAAGACTGTAAATCAGAAAATAATTAATATTTAACCATGGCTGTAGTCTATTCCCTGTATATATATTTGTGCAACATGCCTGCAAAATTTCAAAGCATTTGAACTTTAACTTTTTGAGTTATGCTAATTTGTGTAAAGTGATAGGTGAGTAGGGAGGAGGTGGGTCTTAAAAAAAAAATTGTGTAAAGTAAAAACATGTAAATATCAATTTTGAGAAAAATAGAAAAATAACTTTATGTACATAAAGGACTACAGCTGTGTAATAATATAAATATAGCCATAACTCCAGTTCTAAATTACTTAGAAACAAAATTTTAACAGAATTTGAAAGAAAAAGTTCAGATTACCAAAACTAGACCAAAATTGAAACTTCGATATTTTGACCAAAATTCCTCTTTTAAAGGCAGGCAATTAAGTTAAGAATTAATAACAAATGTAGCAACTCCTTACAGTAGAGGGACGACCGCTGTAGCCCTGTTGGAAGTGTAACGGATTATCAACGAGAGGGTTGCGAGTGCGAATCCAACCAGAGACCGTCGTATACAAAGGGGGCTGGTGCATGTTAAATCTGTTGTGGTCTCAAATGTCCTCACGTTGGCGTGGTGTAGAAGTTCGGAGAGTGGGGATCCAGCTAAGGTGTTGTTCCCGTCATCTGACCGTGATTCAAAATTGCGAGGCGTTGTTCTTGGTAGGTATTTCAATTAACGTCACATTGGAGCGACACAACGGGTTATTGGTCCGGGATCAATCTCGAAGGAAAAGATCCAAGGACAATACCACGTAACTTTGAACCACGGTCAGATGACGAGGTCACACCTGAGCTGGCACCTCACTCCCAAACTTGAAGCGTGAGGACATTTGAAGCCTCGACAGATTTAACGTACTCCAGCCCTTTGTACATGGCGGTCTTTGGTTGGATTTGAGCTCAAAACCCTCCTAATTCGTAACTCTTCCAACCGAGCTACCGCAGCCCTCTCGGAATTCCTTTTTGTATTTGTGCAGTGCAACTTATACAGGGCGATTCTACGGTCATGGGACAAACTTCAGGGGGTGATAGAACACAACGAAACAAACAATTTTCCCCATAGACTGTAGGGGCGCAAGTGCGTTTGACTGCGCTCTCTAGCGGCCAACCGCTTCACTTGCGACTATACATTCTACGGGGAAAAGTGTTTTGTTTCGTTGTGTTCTATCACCCTCTGAAGTTTGTCTCATGACTGTAGAATCACCCTGTATACGCAGCTCGATTTCCTCCAGCGAATCCCAGAAAGTGAAAAATCTCTGTTTTAAACTGTGTTTGAAGAAAATCTGTGACGATCAAAATTTACCAGAGTTGGTGATAGAGAGCTGGTTAAACAAACCAGTCTACGCAGCTGCTTCTTGTGGAATTGAAACCAACCGGTTTGATCCGGGGCTAAGGTGGACTGCCATTGGTGGAAAAACCAACCGTATGCTTTCATTTACTATAAACTAATATCCTATGATGTTTGATTATAGTAAATGTAAAGCGGATCTTTTATGCCTTTTTTGCGAATTTCTTAACGATGGAAGGTATCCCCCATTTCTCTCTCTCATACTAAAGTCACGATTGAAATTGTTTCTGAATGTTTGTTTTAGAGAAAACAAAACGTACTACTGTACAGGTAGTCGAATTAAAGTCACACTCGCACGAATACTACCCACAACCATTTCAAGGAAGTGGGACTCCTCACCTAACACCCCTCACCTAAAAGGGTAAATTTAGAAGAAACGAAATGTTTAATACCCGATCCATTTGTACATTCCATCTCACAAAATTCGAATTATGTCTTATTTCAATGGAATACTGCAGCGCTTACAGCATATCTATATACATAAAAATGAAGTGTTTGTACATTGAATATTTTCGACCCATTTCATGTTTTCTATCCGCTTTGGGCC
This sequence comes from Meta bourneti, assembly GCA_933210815.1. NCBI lineage: Eukaryota > Metazoa > Arthropoda > Arachnida > Araneae > Tetragnathidae > Meta > Meta bourneti. The sequence goes on along the minus strand of OW119923.1, from coordinate 107,316,474 downwards.
CCTCCGATGCAAAATCCATCTCTTACGCGTTTAATGTCTGTCTGTTTGTATGTGTCCCCGTACTACATCAAACGGTTGAATATATTTTCATGAAACTGCATACTGTGAGTACTTACATTCATTTAGTCACTGAACTTAGTTATGTTAGTCCGTCTTCCCGTTCTATGTTCAATTTTATGTTCGTGTGTTTGTACAAGTATCACATATATTTTATTTAACTTATTTTAATGCAATGTTCTTTATTTGATACACCATATTTAATTTAGTGAATACATTATTTAAAATTTCTTTACGTACATATTTAGGCAAGTTTCATGTTAAAACAACTGAGTAACTATACTCAAATTAACTCTAATTTGGTAGTTTTGGAGTAGCTGGAAGATATATTGAGCATTGCAATCACTTGAATTGTTTAACCAGTGTTGTGAAAAATTAATTATTTTTCCAACAACTATTTTTACGGAATTTAAATTCTAATACTGTGTGTGTGTATTTATTTTGAGCCTTATTTTTTCTTTACGAAATATAAATTATTCTGAATATTTGGGATAGAGATAAAAGTATAAAACATTATAAATCAAATATACAGAACGACCTTTAAAATAGACTGGTAGCTAATATGGCAACCTTGGTATTTTTTTTAATCGTTTGCTTTTTTAAATTTGTGTCCGTCTTATTCCAAGAATCAATTATATTGTGAAAAAAGATACTTTCATTTCTTTTCGTTCGAAGTTTTTTAAATCTGTTTTAAGATGTATTTCTGGATTTTCAATTTGATGTTTTTCGTTCAACTGTAATCAAGGTAAGTAATGGTTTAATTAGTTTTAAAAACATTTTTAATCACATCGTATGCGCGTTTATTTCAATATAAACTTTTATACAAAAGCGTAAAAACGCTTTTGTTTTTAAATGACACAAGGCATTTATACGCATATTCTGAATTATTATATTCATTCTGGTAACATTGGAACACTCTAGAGACTTATCACAAAATGTATCTACAAAAATGTAAAATGTGACATTAATTTACATTTGTGAAATTGTGTATTTAGCAATTGTGTACCTTTATTAGAGAGTGGCAGTTGTTACTCCTATGTGATGAATAGGAATTACAATTTATTAACGAAAGCGGAAGTTAGTTAACCAATTCAATTCGAGTAACGCCGTATAATTCTGCTAGTGTTCTATAAAATAACAATTATACGAAAGTCATAAAAATAGACTGTTGCCATATTCCGAACCGTGGGCAGCGTTATCTTTCGGGAGGGAAAAGAAATAATCGTCTGATTCCTCACCAGAATTTTAAAATTCGGAGCTGAAAGTCTATCAGTTTTAATCCAGCGATGCTCTGATTGGTCTGTAGACGCCTCTACCTCTATACCATTAACCAACTAAAGAATAAATTGACTCCAAGAAACAAGAAAATAGCTTTTGTTTTAATGAGCAAAGCTAAAAATACACCAAAACCGTTCAACAAGATACTTCAAGTTATTTTTCAAGGCATTTCTACCTTTACATTTTCCGTTTAAAAACAGGACGTGTGTGCGTGTCTTGAATTAATTATACCTATTTTCAATACTAGGAAAATACGAATTGTTTTATTAATTTCAACTTCATTCCCGTGCTTGTTTGATAGTAACGAAAAAATTCGAATGAGTCGTATAATCCTTAGGTAACAAATAATTCTTAAGATTTTACGGTGTTTTTGTTCCAAACATTTTCCCTTTAAAAAATGATGACTCGTTCTTTTTAATTTGAACATTCTATTGCCAGAGAACGTTAGTCTGCTGAAATTGTTCGATATTACAATGCACTTAGAATATAAGGAAACTGTCTTTTCCGGGAGTAAAAGTATTCCTTCTTTTAGAACATTTTCATTTATTCCTTCACTCTTTCTTCTAAAAATAACTTTTCTGGGTACGTGTGAAACTGTTTTAAGTACTTGAAAACAAAGAAACGTTAGAAATGTTTTAGTCATTGTCTTAGTAAACAAAATAGTTTCTTTAAACATCAGGAAGTGCTGTACATGATATGCGTAAATTCTGAGAATATACTACGAAAATTTCATTTGCATGGGTATTGTTTCCATTTGCAGTGGTAGCCCAGCAGAAGAGCAACCAGTGGGAAACTAGAGGAGATCGAAAACTCGGTCCAGCCACAGACCGTCGTGAACACGGGGGCTGGTGCACGTTAAATCTGCCATGGCCTTAAAAGTCCTCACGTTGCCCTGATGTGGAAGTTTGGAGAGTGGGGTGCCAGCTCAGGTATTGACCTCGTCATCTGACCGTGGTTTAAAATGACGAGGTATTGTCCTCGGATCTCTCCCCTCGGGATTGATCCCAGACCGTCGCCAATAGCCCATTGTGTTGCTACAGTGTGACGTTAATTAACTACCATCATTGAACATCAGCAAGTACTACAAATAGTATGTGTGAATTCTAAGTATACATGAAGAGAAAACTTTATTTACACGAGTATTGCTTCCAAACGTACAAGGATAATTGAAGCGTTGGGCGAATAACGGTCTGTGTTAGACGTTATAAATTTTACAGAAGCAAAAAAACGCTCAACAATATTTCTGATATCAATATAACATGGCTAGATAGTTGAATTAACGTCACACTGGAGCAACACAACGGGCTATTAGTGATGGTCCTGGATCCATCTCCAAGGGAAAGTTCCGAGGACAACACCTCATTTTGAACCACGGTCAGATGATGAGGTCAGCACTTGAGCTGGCACCCCAATCTCCAAACTTCCACGCCAACGTGAGGACATTTGAGGCCACGACATATTTAACATGCACCAGCCCCCACGTACACGATGTCCTTTGATTGAATGGGGTTTCGAACTCTCAACCCTCCGGTTGCAAATCTGCTACTTTTCCAACCGGGCTACCGTGGCCCCAATAAACACATTAAGGACAATGAGAGTTTTTGTACTTTCTAATGACAGAAACATTCGTCTCTTGTCTGAAATCAGAATGGTTTCTGGAACTACGCATTTGAATGGTCAAGTCTACGGATCACTTAAGTGTTTACTAAAGCAATAATTTCCTACAACTGGTATTACTCTAGTCCTCTTTAGCTTTACTGCTAACAGATTAGTTTCGATTTTTATAAATAACTACTTAGAAAAAAAGAAAAAGGTGTTTTTTGCTAATCACCTTCTTGGACTATTGTTTGCTTATCTCTTATCACAATGTTATCCTTCGAGAGTGAAATTCTTGAAGATTGGAAGGTTATTTTGAGGTATGTTTACATTCGAAGCTGCTCGAATGTTCTTAGAACAAATAAAGATATTCGGTTAGTAAATTAACGGTATGAATTCCCTAGTAAAATCTACTTGGGGAATATACTTTACGAAAAAAATATTTGTTTTTAAAACCTTGAAAAGAGAAAACATATTTAAAATAATAATAATTGCAGTAAATAGCAGTGTTTTTACCGGTAATTTTAGACAATTCTATTATTTACAAAGCTTTCGAGTTATCGGACCGTTCTAAAATTACAAGTTTTATGATTCTGGAAAAGAAAAAGTTTTGATCAAGGTGCATTTTGTCATTTTATTCATAGAAGAAATATAAAAGTAGAGCGAGCAATGATAATCTTTTTATATGCTTGTGATCACGTGAATAAAACTAGTAGTAACGTGACCCTTAGATTCTTTCATCTGCCGGGGGAAACGACCATTCATCATCTGATTGGCTTACGGGACATAATAGTAGATTTTGGCTATTTCTCCATTTTCTTTTGCCGCTCTATAGAAATGCTCATTCACACACCTACCTTGTCATAATCTGTTATATCGCCAAGCGAGGAGATAAGATGCCAAATCGGCCAGCCAATTCTTCACAGAGAAATCACGTGACTACTAGTCGACATATTGGTCACACTATTTGAAACTCTGGAAGTACAGAAACTCTCTGACAGCCTTGTGGAAAGCATGCATGCATGTTGTGAGACCTACCTGGATTAGGGTCAGAGGTCCATTTTAATAGGGTAAGAAATATTTATTTCGAATGAAACTAACACATACAATGCTTTAACCAAGCATTTTTTTCTTCATTTCCTTATTTTCCAGGAGTATCACGAGTCATGAGTGTTCTTATTTTATCCCACATCAAAATGAGTTGCGTGAGCTTCCGAATATCAGCAAAGGATTGATTTTCGGTGAATGATGTTATTACTGTTACATATTGTAACTTTCGAAACAGAATTTTTACCATTTAGCCATCGATTTTACCCCATCAAGGTGATCCTAAATATATTTTTAACATCAAAATGACAGGCTTTAATTACTGAGTGCAAAGTGAATGAGTTTAGGCAAATGACATATCACTTCCGTAACAGGCTTTGTGACTGCTTCCGCTACGGGTTCGCAACATACCATCCTACAGGGTGAGTTCCCTAGATGTTTTCACACAAAAATAGTTAACCCTCCTGGTGGTCGTCTCGACGAGATATCTCGTCATTAGAAGAAAACTGACCAGGTCTCGATCTCTTCATCATCAAGCAATCGGTAAAATCTTAACCCTCCAAGTGGTTTCGACGAGATATCTCGTCCATCAAGATCTGGCCAATTTTTCTAATAACGAGATATCTCGTTATCAAGTTATATATTCCAGATTATTTTTATGATCGATGTCTGATCAGTTTCGTTAATGACGAGATACCTCGTCGAAATAACCACCACCAGGGTTAATGCCGAGATATCTCGCCGTCAGCAAAATTAGTCAGGTTTTGATTGACGAGGCATATCGTCAAAACCTCTTGGAGGTTTAATGTATGAAGAATTTTACGAGTCACGTGGAAATTAAATGTATGCAATTGATGTTTACTGTGCTTTCGTCTGTGGACATGAAAGACATTTTGAACTACAGATCGATCGGTTCGTTGACACGATCTAATCTGCTCCGGGTTGCAAAACGTAGGTGAAAGTTTATCGCTAATCTTGGTGGGGGGGGCCATGCTTTCCTCCCTCTCCAGTTACTAGCCGACTCTCGCAATCGAGTGCAGATGGGGGAAATGAAGCTCGATGAATCCAGAACTTTAATAATCAGATGGACATATTTTTTCCCGAGTTATGGAGTTTATCTGGTGATTTCTCGCGTCAACAGATGTCGCCGCTCCCTACTGAGCCTGTTTAATTGGGCCGACAGGGATTGTCTGATTTCGAAGGAGATTAAAGTTTCTGGAGTTCAGTGAGTTGCGGGTCGAATCAATTCCGAAGCGGGGAATCGAAGTATAAATTTATTTTTTGATACCGTGTAATGAAAAGGGAATGGATTTTTAATGCCCGGTCGAAACTTAAACGACCTATGGCAAGAAAAATAAAACTAAGCTAGGTAGGTAGTTAATTAACGTCTCGCTGGAGCACCGCAACGGGCGATTGTCGACGGTCCGGGATCCATCCCGAAGCGAAAGATCAGAGGACAACACCACGTAATGTTGAACCACGATCAGATAATGAGGCTACACCTGAGCTCGCACCCCACTCTCCAAACTTCCATACCACGCCAATGTGAGGACATTCGAGGCCACGACAGTTTTAACGTGTACCAGTCCCCACGTACACGACGGTCTTTGGCTGAACCTAGCTTCGAACTCGCGACTCTCCGGTTGCTAATCCATTACCAAGTAGGTTGCCGCCTTCCAAAAACAATTGGGAGAAAAAGGTAGTATGCAATTGACATCTGAGAATATATGGTCAACACATCTAAATTATTTGGCTGTGCTACTTGGGGATACTAAGAATGGGTATTGGATTTTGGGGTTTTGTCCAAAAGCGGACAAGATGCGCCTAACATGACAGAATGTGACCCAATAAAAGTATAAAATAGTAAGAAATTAAATGATAAAGTGCAACATAAGGAAAAAGAAAATTAATTTTGATAAGAGATATGTTAAAGCATAAGATTAAAATTTGCCATCAATATAAAAAGCATGGTTGATATGAATCGATGTTTTAAAACATGTTGACCAGCAACAAGATGTATAATGTAAAAAGGTTTGATTAATGAGTTGTGAATACTAAGAATGGGGAGGGCAGACCATTTATTGATGACGTAGAGATTGATATTGGTGATGTGAAGCCGCGCAGGGTGGAAAGTAAAGAAAACATTCTGCTATAAAGTGGAAATAAAATGACTGTTCTTATCAGATGGTTACGTCTTAGAGCAACCAAACGCATCAAATATAAAATGAGCATTTCGATTACATAATGTTCCAACGCGTAGATTCATTTTCAAATGTTACACTAAATAAGCATGGAGAGAAAGAAGTTGCCTTTGGGGCAGACAGAGAAATTTGATCAGCCGCCGCGTTCAGTTACACTTGCTCTCTCAGAAGCAGAGATACACTTCCTTGGAAAGCAGTGGGCGGGATTTACGTTTCACTATGGGTTTCAGTTTCAGAGTGATAATAAAACCTCACTAGAGTGCTAAATGGCTTTATTCGTGTTACGCTGCAAATGTGTATTTCTATTTTGTGTCGTTTAAGGTTAGTTTTTCCACTGAAAGCATGAAAAAGCATTCAGCGGAAAACAAGACATTTAAAGAGGGATCTAAAATTTCCGGAATTGAATTTTACCTTCTCGAAATAATTATCTCAAGAGTCAAGACATTTCCGAGTAGTGTAGTGTTTTCTTCCCTCGTAACATCCTTAATGACTGAATAACTACATCTATTGGGAGAAGGAATGCGTGGATTCTACACCGTTTAGAAAAATCTATTGATATTTTCTTTAGAATAGTATCCTTTGAAAATATTCTGTTGCTCCTTTCCTTAGAATCGATTCCTTTGGAAAGATCCTATCCGTACCTTAGAATAGACTCATCTGTAAAGATTCTGTTTTTCCTTTCTTTAGAAAAGAGTACTTTAGAAAGATTCTACTGCTACTTTGCATGAATAGAATCCTTTGAAAATATTCTATTGTAGAATCGAATCCTTTGGAAAGACCCTATTGGTACTTTCTTTAGCATAGAATCATCTGTAAAGATTCTATTAGTGTCCTTTCCATAGCTGATTTTATTGCTCCCCTTTCCTTAAAATAGAATGCTTTGGAAATATTCTATTGTTCATTTCCTTTTAATAAAATGGGGAACAGACCATGTTTTGTGGTGACGTAGTAATTGATATTGGCCGCACAGACTAGGGTGGAAACTAAAGAAAACATTCTGCTATAAAGTGGAAATAAAATGACTGTTTTTATCAGATAGTTACGTCAGAGCAACCAAACGCATCAAATATAAAATGAGCGTTTCGATTACATAATGTTCCCACAAGTTGATTCATTTTCAAATGTTACAATAAATAAGCATGGAGAGAAAGATGTTGCCTTTGGGGCAGAGAGAGAAATTTTACCAGCCGCCGTGTTCAGTTACACTTGCTCTCTCAGAAGCAGATACACTTCTTTGGAAAGGCGAATAGTTTGGATTTACGTTTTATTCACACTGTGGGTTTTAGTTTCCAGAGCGATAATTAAACCTATCTACAATGCTCAATCTTTTTGTATTATTGTTACGTTGGAAGGTGTATTTCTATTTTGTGTCATTTAAGACGGGGTTCCCACTGAGAGAACGCAAAAGCATTTAGCCGAAAACATAACATTTAGAAAAAGAGTGATCTAAAATTTCGGGATTGAGTTTTCCTTCTCTGAGCGTCACGAGATTTCCGAGTAGTGTATATTGCTTTCAAACAACACACTCGCAATGAAATGATCACATCGATTGGTTGAAAGGAAGTTAATTAACGTCGCACTGGAACATCACAACGGGCTATTGGCGACGGTCCGGGATCCATCCCGAAGGGAAAGATCCGAGGACAACACAGCATAATTTTGAACCGCGGTCAGATGACGAAGTCAACACCTGAGTTGGCCCACTCTTTAAACTTCCACATCACGCCAAAGTGAGGCCAAGACAGATTTAACGTGCACAACCCACACGAACACAAGACGGTCTTTGGCTAGATCGAGTTTCGAACTAGCAACCCTCCGGTTTGCTATTCCGTTACTCTACTAACTGGGCTACCGTGGCCCCGCTTAATTTTTGGACATGAATCTAGCTTGGTTTTATTTCTCTTGCCAAAGGTCGGTTACGCTTTGGTCCGACATCATATATCCATTCCTTGTCCACTAGACTCTATCAAAAATTAATTTATGCTTTGATTCTCCGTTTCAGAATTAAGGACTGGGGTAGACCAGTTGAAAGAGCAACGGATTAGAAATCGGAAGGTTGCGAGTTCGAAACTAGGTCCATCCAAACCGTTAATTAACTACCTACCTTCCTATCTACCTTTATAATGTTCCTAATATCCTTGCTTTCCGTCTGCGAGTTGTAGGAGGCGCAGGTTCGATTCCTCCCTGGGTGTTTTTCTCTCTTCTGTATCTGTAAAGCTTTCTTTGTGTTGTGTGTATGCCCATTGCTTGATGTTGAATGTCTTGTGTCTGGCGCAGCACGGCCAAACATCGCGACTGCGCCATAAAAACCAAATCAACCAACCATCCTTTCTGTAGTTCCTGTCTAATTATCCTCCTCGTGCTGTAAAAAATTATATTAGAGAGAAAATTATCAAACCAAAACCACCCACCTCCAACGCATGTGTCTAGAATAAAGTTCTGTCAATTTACATTCTTAAGATATATTCGGTTCCATAAAAAGTCGTTTAATTGCTGGCAGAAGTTTTAAAATAATCCTTTATAAATGACATAGCCCATTGTGTTGCTCCATTGTGACGTGAATTAAATACTTACCGACCTTTTTTAATGGCTATTTAAACTATTGTTTAAAAAAGTGCTATAAAAAGAATATTCTTTTACGAAGTGCCATTTAAAATATTCTTTTTGCTACTTCAAATATTCTTTTAAAAAGTGCTATTTAAAACATTCTTTTACTATTTAAAATATTCTTTAAATTTTTTTATAAACTATCAAGTTGGGCTCTGCCATTTCTTGACAGAACTCGTCTTTTGAACGAATTAATTACGATTGTGTTACGATTATTTAATCGTAATTCCCAAACGAGAATGTGAGACTCTTTCCAAACAGTATACACAGCTTTCATACAGAAAATGCTAATCACCGTGATTCCTTACGAAAAAATTCGTGCTGTTCGACAAGATAAATAAACGAATAAAACGAATTCTAATTTTTTTTCTTAGCCATCAACTTAACCTCGAACGTCGGAAGGGCGGCGAATTATATTCTTGAGATAAAAGAAGGAAAAAAAGTTCTTGTTCGGAATCGAAGTACTCTGCCTGATCAAACAGAATGCCGAATGAGGAAAATTGTAGCTCTATTTTATTCGCCGTCAGTATGCGGCTCCAGTTGTGTTTGACCAGCTGCTTTCGATGTTGGTGAGAACAATGCACCCGCGTATTGCTGGGTTAATATGTTGTTACCCTCTTAGGTACGACTGTGCTCAACCACATAAATCGAATTACGAGGACGAATTCCAGAACGATTTGTTGTTGAAACTGTCCGGATTGTACGTACGGGAAGAGTGAAGACGTATGATGACAGACGTAACAATATTCCATGAAAACATGCTGTGGTAACAAATGGAATATGGCTTTCAAGTTTTATTATCTATTTATCGTTATTCGAAAGATGGCACGAATCCTGGAGGCCAGGTGGTTTTAATTTCAACAAAAATAGAGATCCTATGAAAATTGTTACTAACCTTAGCCCTGATCGCAGCAAGTTTACCAAGTATATTTGCCAGTTCTGCTTTTACCACAAGATCTAATGACTTCACCACACCTATTGGTTGAAAGAATCCATGAATTATTTCGACCTTTGAATAGAATACTTTGAAAAGATTCTATAGGTCCTTTCCTTGTAATAGACTCCTTTGGAATAATTCTATTGACCCATTCTGTATAATAGAATCATTAGCAATAAAATCATTGCTCATTTCCTCAGAATATTATCCTTTAGAAAGATTCTATTGCTCATTCTCTTGGAATAGAGTAGATTGAATCCTTTGGAAAAATTCTATTGCTCATTACCTTATAATAGAATCCTTTGTTACGATTCTTTTGGTGACGCGACGGTCGAAAAAAGTCATGTTGGGAAAACTGCAGGTTGCGTGGTCGAATTTTGCGTGTGAACACCTCAGAAGGTTAAATGAAGATAATAGGCCAGAGGGGCACAAATTGATGAATTCAGCGGGTCGGAATATGAACCTACCTTTAACCCCGTGTACACGACGGTCTTTGGCTCGACCTAGTTTCGAACTCGCAACCCTCCGTTTGCTAATCCGTAACTCTTCCAACTGGTCTACCGCGGTCCTCTCTCGCGACGCTCAGAGGTTACACTCGGTCAAAATTGGCCCGTATTCAGCAATTTATAAAGTTTGTGTGAAGGTAAATTGAAATTAGTTTTAGTAAACGTGAGAAATCTCTGTTATTAGATATACTAAAAATAATTGTTTATTTAAAGTAATTTGGATAATACTTAGATTCTATTTTTAATATTGAGACTTATAATTTACTCATAAAAATTAATCTTTGGAAATTAACATTTGAAACGAATTTTATAATTCATGTGCATTTTAATATTTTTATTTTTTACAGTAAAAAAACCACATTTTTTTCTATTGAGGGAGGCATCAAAATCATTTGCCCTGGTCCGAAAAAGTCTTTTTTCGTCACTGTATTCCGAATACAGAATTAATAACTAAACGTATACGTGTTTCAGCCATTATTTGCAAGGGCAGCTACTCCATATCTAAGAAACAGATTATGATATCAACCCAATCTTCCCAATGGAACTTGCCGAATACTCAATTGCAAATACTCTACTTACAATGGGTTCACAAAACGCGGAAGCCTTTAGTCTGCATGATAAGCAGGATTATCGTTACATTGTATCTTATCAGGTTCTGGGACAACAGTGAAGGCTACAAAAAACGTGGATATTACAATGCACCATCACTCAATTTCTTGTAATGTGCTCTTCTGCGAAGGTTAGAATTAAGAGTTTTATCCCTATTCCTTATCATAATGTTTCCGAAGTTTTTAAGGGAAGTTGGAAGAGCAACGGATTAGCAAGCAAAGGGGTGCTAGTTTTAAACTAGGTCCAGTCAAAGACCGTCGTGTACATGGGGCCTGGTGAACGTTAAATCTGCCGTGGCCTCAAATGTCCTCATGTTGGCGTGGTGTGGAACTTTGGGGTGCCACAGTTTTAGTATCATCCTCGTCATCTGGCCGTGGTTCAAAATTACGTGGTATTGTCCTCAGATCAGAGAGTCAACTGTTTCACCCATTGCAGCATTAAGTTATAAATTAAATGCGTAGTAAATTTGAATATTCTTTTTTCTGAGCTTTGGAAGGAATACGGTCAAATAACTCCTTTGTATGCATCTCTGGGGTGTTTAGCTAGAAATCAGTTTTAATCCAGCATGCAATTGCGATCCGTAAAGAATTTGAAATTTTTTACATTTTTATATAGATTATTATTAAGTTGACAGATTTATTGTTTCCGAGTTTACTTTTGCTTGGTTTATAAGTTAATTTTTCTGAGAGGGATTTTCAGTGCAAACAAACTATTGGCAGAGAAAGATTTTACTTTCTTTTGTCCAATGCTCTCACTCAGTAGATAACGGAATAGCCAAGCGATGTTCCTTCCAAAATATGTTGTACCATCAAACTCTAGCACCATCTACATCTAACTTTGCTGAAAAAGTTCCACATATGATCCGTTATTCTTCCTACCGAGCTACCGCAGCCTAGAAATAGGACGGATAGGACCTACTACAGAGGCTGTTCGGACATTTTTTGAACGATTTTGATGAGCTGTAAGAAAATTGTATGCTACGAAAGAATTTTGTTTTCACAGCAGTTAAATAGTTAAAGTATAACGTATCGTCTGCTAACTCAGAGTTTTGTTTACTTTCAAAATGGCGCTATTAAATAAGCAGTGGATGGAAGGCTATGTTTCCTCTCTTTCCGAAGAGAATTATTCTTATTCAATTATTCAAAAACGCTGTAAAAGCATGGTGTTTCGATATCTTAAGGTACGATAAGTAATATTATTAATGAGAAAGGGAAAAAAAACCGTAAAAGTGGAAAAATACTTCCAAAAAAGTATCCAAAAAAGAAAACAATTTCTGAGAATATTTGTAAGGTAAGATCTTTAATTTTAAAAGAGAATCCGCAAAGGTCAAAGGACTATAGCAAAGTGAACGTGGGAACTTTCTCTAAGAGATTTATGATTGTTACCGGTTTTGCATATAATGGAAAATTAAAAGTAAAAAGAGGGGAAAAAATGTAAAAATCAACTCCCACGTATTATCAAGAAACACTATTTTATCCCCAATATTCAAAAAAGAAATACCATATCTTTATCCACAGTGCCAACAATCAGTAGAACTGCATCAGAGTAAAGCAAGCAGCCACACATCTAAATCGACTCTTAAATTCTTGGGAAAAATGGAACAAGAAACTGGTATCAAGTCCATTTACTGATATTCCTGCTAAATCTCCAGATGTTTCACCCATGGACTTTTGTGCTTTTAGACTTTTAAAAAGGGCATTATCGAAACGTCGACCGAAAACCATTCAAGGACTGGAAAACTGTGGAGCAAGAATGGGAAAAAATACCACTGTCGACATCACAAAAGTCATTCTTATCATGGAAATTAAGGTGTAGAAAGAGAGTTAACAATAAGGGCTATCAAATAAACATTTAAAACACAAAACTTTCATGTAAAAAATTGAGCTTCAGTCCATTAAAATCGTTCAAAAATGTCTGAACGACCTCTGTAAAAACTGGTCGGTGTCATTGAAAAGAGTACCAATGCCTCAGGAGCGCATATTTTGAGTACCCAAAGTTAATAATTACCGTAAAATAATGATTGTCAAAGGAAACTATATGTTGCTCATTCACAAATAAGAAAATTGTAGATGAGAGAAAATATTATATTTTGTCCTTCTTGGCTTATCCCATTTTTACATGGGTAGAACGCGTCTGCTACTGATCCTAAGATCTGGGAGCCATCTCTGTAGTAGTGCGACTGAGCCACTCGTTCAAGATATACAATAACAATAGACATACACGATTACAATTTTTACTGACACAGAAGAGAGAGAAATGGCGTCCAGGGAATGCACCTGACAGGAATCGAACCTGCGCCGCCAACAAATCAAGGTTGCTAGCCCAGTGAACATACCCAATGAGACACAACGGCCCCATATTTTATCCTAAAATATCAGACTTAAAAATTCATTTATGATTTGAAAACACTTCTAAGATTTTTTCACTAATACACATTTTTCGCATGGGTTGAGTAATCAATATTGTAAGGGTAGGTAGGTATTTTAATTAGCGTCACACTGGAGCAACACAACGGGCTATTATAAGGGATATTTTTTTTGAAGAGTTCCAAAACATCTCGAACAGAGCGCAGTTGAGCGGCTCCGAAGTTAATGCGGGCCGCGGTGGCCCGGTTGGAAGAGTAACGGACTTGCAACCGAAGGGTTGCGAGTTCGAATCCAGCCAAAACACCGTCGTGTACAAAGGGGGCTGGTGCACGTTAAATCTGTCGTGGCCTCAAATGTCCTCACGTTGGCGTGGTGTGGAAGTTTGGAGAGTGGGGTGCCAGCTCAGGTGTTGCCTCGTCATCTGACCGTGGTTCAAAATTACGTGGTGTTGTCCTCGGATCTTTCCCTTTGGGATTGATCCCGGACCGTCACCAATAGCCCATTGTGTTGCTCCAGTGTGACGTTAATTGAAATACCCAATACCCAATACCCTTTTCGAAACAGAACATATTGCTGAAATGAACCACTTTCTTCAGAGAACTATTTTCAGTGAATTATTTCGCTCGAACTCAAAAAGAAACTTTTATGACTATTTTGAAGTGGTCTCGAATCAGACTTCAGCGGTGCATAAACATTTGGGATTGAACTTCTAGGCTGACAACTTGGCATTTAGCTACAACCAATCATCTTTTTAAAATATTCCTTCACAAAAAAAATTTCCTTAAAACTAAACTTCGTTTCAGAAAAGGATTTCACAAATTTGACATAGCTATGGAGTTGAATCTCTGCGTAACTATTCATTTGCTGAAAGTTAAATTACTGTAACTGCAACCACTTGTGCTCAAAGTCGGAAAACAGTCTGCTGATTATTTTAGTTTGCTTTTCTTCGTGCTTTCTGTTCGAAGTGTTGATAATGCGTATCCAGGACCCGAGATAGGTTTATTCGCAAGATACGCCAGCTTTGTGAAATGACCTTCTGTATTTCTTGATTCAAATTGTGGTGGTTTTTAAATTCTATGCTCTCGCAACAGTTGCAGAAAGATGGCAGCTAGCATACCGTACGAAATTTCCAAATTCAGGAATCACTCCCGTCAGTTGAGGCGAATATTACGTGATACTAAACAATCTTTTGAGGATATCGAAAAGAGTGGATACTTTACTGAAGGTACGAATTTCATAAGTTTCAAATCTGAGCGCGGAAGAATTGCATGGAATGTTAATTTATTTCCTTTTCCTTGTATTTGTCTTAAAACACAATGTGTAGACAGCTTATATTTTTTCTCAGTTTTTGGGATCACCCGGTATGTTTATGAATCGTAAAGTCGTAAATAATGTTTTCACTAAAATTAGTGACAACGTAACTATTTGTTTTGCATGAGATTCTTGTTTGAGAATTCTTGCTTGTTGATTTTCAATACACAAATTGCAAAAGTGAAAGTAGTCGTTAAAAAGAAATACAAATTTCTGCATGCCAAATCTTAACTTGTCTCATGACGATTTCCTGTATAATTTTACATCGTGTGTTTTGTGGGCTTAGGTACTTCGAGGTATGGATGTTTCTAGCTCATTTTATTTATTAGTTACCAAAGGAAATTGGCACAAAAGCTCCTATTCGACCCAGCTAAAAAATGGTCTTTGGTGCTATATTAGAATTGACTGCAATGGTTATTTAAAAATTTGCTGTTTCCATGATACCCTGTCTTCTCAGCACAATTTGTATAATTTTTATTTGTAAAAGTCGAAATCTACATAAAACAAAAAAATCTTCGTTTTCAAGTAAGTATAAAACTAAAAACGAAGCTTTGCAAATTTAATTATTCACCTGAGGTCACTTAAGTTTGAAAGAAAATTATGTAAAGTTTTATCTACAAATATGCCAGAGCAAACATTGTTAGATTCCATCTAATTTTTTAATATTCCATTTGTACCTTACTTATTCTGCTAATTATCTAAAGTTCATGTGTGTGTGTGTGGAATAAGAAACAAAAACAACAGAATTTTCACTCCCTTATACTTCACTAAATGTAAAATTAGTGGTGGTAATCTAATGGAGTTACTACCATTACATGGAACCATTGTATTGATATTGTTAATCTGAAAATGTGTAAAATGACGAATTTGAGTTAAAAATTTGGTTGATATACTAATAATTTGTAAAATTTTCCTTCTCCTCACCCTGTCATCACTCTGCAGTGTCAGTGATTCACCCATCAATAGAGAAAAGAACAAATTTTGGGTTGACTTTAAAGGTATATCGTAGATTTTTGTATGCCAAAAAGTGGCAGATCAGTTTATTTAATGTGTTTGGTAGTAAAAATGGAAACATGAAATATGGGAATATTTTGACAAGCATTTGATTAAAATCAGGACAAAACTAAAACCGACATAAATTCGAAAACTGCCTTAAAATTTTCAAAAAATGTCCGAAATTTCAAAAATAACCTAGTCATTCTTTGACCTCTACAAGTAATTGACAATTTTCTAATATTTCTCATACAAAGGATAGTCACCAATAATCAGCCAATGAACAACTAGAATAAATGCTAATAAACCTACTGTGTCAACTAGAATTAGATATCTCATTTACTGGTCAAATCATTTTTCTGAATTTTGAGGGAAAATATGTTGAGCTATCAAATATTAAATAATGCTATACAAAATTAAAACCTTTTCCATACATATGAAAGATCTTAAAATTGAAAGTACCCATTAGCTTGATGGTAAGTTTTTCATGAATAATATGCTCTTATTTGGTCAGCTACTGGCTGGTTCACCTTAATCCAAAAATATCAAGATTCCAATTCATAATTTTTTCGAATATTAATTTAATAATCAATATTGCAAACTAAATTATTTAAAAAACTAAAACATTATGTATATTTTATTTGTGTACCTTAATAGCAACATGTTGCACAATATTAAAATTATGGGAATATTATTTAGGTAGATATCCACAAAAGGGGTCTGGGAAACTGATTTAACATTAAGAGCTCCTAATTTTCTGTATTCATGAATGACATGAAACTTGGTACCTGAAGTTAAATTATGATATAGATTCGAAATTTTGTGTCAAAATAAGGGGTTGCTATTGGAAATTATGAAGTTAGCGCTCAATTTAATATGAAGACTGTCCCTTATGCAAATTTTATGCAAGATGTTATTCCCTGTCGAATGCCATCTTTGAATTTTCTCTACTGTTAAAATTGTTCGAATGTAGAGGGATGGTTTGTTTTTTTCATCATACCTCTTGAAACATGATTGCAAAAGGAAATTTTATATATACTAGGGTGGTCCTTATATGGCCCTAATTATTTTGAATTTCTATTACTCTTACCTACCTAAATGGTTCCTTTTGTGTACAAAAACAAAGCTTTTGAAATATGAATGAAAAATATTAAAACTTGTAGCTCAAGACTCCAAAGTTTCTTGTGGTTTGGTATTGTAAAGTATCACACAACTCATAACAATTAAAAAAAGAAATAAAATATTTCTTTTAAAATGAAATTTAATAAAATATGAGATCTGGAACATTAGAATACCATAATGAAGACAACTATTAAACATTAATGGTGGTAAAGGATGTCCTTGCCTCAACCATCCGCCATAAGAATCATAATTGTGTTATTTTTGTGCTAATATTCCATTGAATTATGATTTAAGGCCTGTACTCTTTCAGCATGATCAGTCATTGCTTTAGTAGCTTGGATTTAATTTCCTATACTCCACAGTATACTATGAAATGTTTAATGATCAAAAAGATCATTCTATATTTGAGTAGACATAAAAACATTTGGGGAAACTGCTTTTCAAACAAATATTGCAATTTTTTTGTTTTTCCCTCTGACATTTTATACATAAAGTTATTAAAAGGTAAGCAATTATTGTGTGCTTTTTTCCTGCATAGAATTTCGTGTGATAAATGAAACTGTCATCGAAGTTTTGAAATACAAGCATACAGCAAATATTCATGCTCTGCAATCCTCTCTTTTAAAGCGATTTTGATTTCAAACCAAGACATATTTTAAGTGATTTAAGGACTTAAGACAACAATAAGACTTTTCCCAAGAAATATTAGTTGTACAATTAATTCAAGAAAAATTGTTCGATACTTTGTTAATCTGCTCTTGGCTGTCGTACTTCAACAGTTGATCAGTAAATTCCGGAATACTGTCATTGGTAACGCACATCAAAAATGACTTAACTTTAAGAATGGTCTTAAACTTTTCTGTATCATAAAGTCACAGTAAGTTTGCAATCATTTGAACTATGCAACATTTGGAGCCAAATAAAATCCTAAACAACTTAAACAGCAGCAACTAAGTGTTTCTTAATATTTTGGTGTGTCATGAGAAAAAGCTAGGTTGTTTTCTCCTCCAGGCTGTGGCTCTCTACATACAATCTAAGTTCAAATTTGATTTATTTAAGAATGCACTAATAGTTTTCTGCTTCATAAAATGGCTGCTTGGGTTTTGTGTTCCTGATATGAAAGTCTTTCATACACTTGATGTTGATCAATTTCTTGCTAGTTAAATCCTGCAAAAATTTTCTATCCCTCAATAATTAAATTAGCATGTTTTAGAAATTTTTAATGTACTTGTGTATATAATATCTGTAGCAGTCATTTTGTCAAACCAAATTTGTGTTAAGAATTGTCCTCAGGTTGTAAAACCATTCCCACTATCTTGCAATCTGATATTTTTATATTATCTGAAGCTGGTGTATTTAATAAAATCTAAACAATTGGTAGTATAATTCTGTTTTGTTAATTGTAAAAATGATTGCATTTGTTTAGAAAGTCTATCCTATGAAGAATTGGGAATAAATACATTTCAATAGATATAGTGATGAAATGCTCTAATATGTAATGTGTGTGTGTGTGTTAAGAACAACCCCTTCATTGAGCTACCTCTAAACATTTCTCAAATGTGCTCAAAATTAGTCATATTTTAGCATATTGGAACTAAGTTAAAGGGTTAGACTAATAAGGACACCCTAATGTACCTGTATAATTTACTAAAACATTAAGAATATGTTAATAGCAAATTTGTAGTTTTCAGTATAGTTTAATAGACAGAAAATTGAAAAAACATGCAGGTAAAGTGCTACAAAAGATCTCATCAAAATCGTGGCCTTTGTTATGACAGTTTGAAAATCTGTTTTATTTTAAATTTTCTCAGATTTTGTTTACATATTACCTTTAATTAGCTCTCTACAGATAATGTTCGTATAGATAGAAATTATGTTTGCAATCTCCTGATTCAGATGTGTACAGTTTTTTAGATACTTTGCCATTTTTGGGTGGTTATGATTTTCAGGTCATTTTTGAGATTTGTAGAGCAGTTTTTGGTTATTTTGAATTTATAGCAATGTTTTAGTTTTGTCCTGAGTTTCAATCATGTTTTTGTAAAAATATTCCCAAATCACAATATTTAATCCGTGGCTTTGTTTTTACTTTAAAACGCGCTACAAATGACGCATCTGCAGTTTGCTATTTAAAAGGATGAGATTGTAGAAAGGAAAAATAAATGGTTCATCAGTCAGAATCTACCAAACTTGCAAAATAATCCAGAAATATTAGTCATAAAGAATGACTGGATCCAAAACTCAGTCCTTCAAAACAAAATTCATGGGTATAAAATGTGACTAACAACTACTAATTTTAAAATGGTTACATTTTTATAAATACATGCCAGGATGATCCATAGCAGGAGGTTATAACAATATGTGGAATTACAAGAAATGACCAAGTGCCTGCAAATGTTAGTTCTTCAGTAAAGTAGACTTGACCCACTTTGAATGGTTTTTAAAAAATTAACTATATAAAGGAAGCATGTGTTTTTTATATTTAATTAATTAAACTAACATTTTTATATTCAGTATAAAATTCTATACTAAATGTTCAATCATGTGAATTCGTAATTTTAAAAATAAAAATTAGAAAAAATATAAAATTTAAATATGGTTGAGGGGCTCCTTAGATTCCGTGCAGATTTTCAATCTTTTGGTTCATTTGAAATTATTTTTTGAGTTCTTACTTTTCTCGAGAAGATGTGATTCATCTGGATTATCCCACATTTTACAAATTACTGTTATTGGTTTCTGAAATTAAAAGATTTAATTTTTTTGAGTAACAAGGTAAAATTGTATTGTAGTGGTGGAATTTTGTGAATATATAGTATTTTTTCTGTTTTTGTTATGTATGCAAAATTTGGAATCCTAATGGTTTTGATATTTAAGTTGGGATATTTTTTATTTAAACTCATTTGTTCTTCAAAATTTTATATTTGTGACCAGATGCATGTCCAAGACTTCTTAGGGAAGGACTGAGAAAGTGACTATCATGGAACTGATTTTTGGGGGGAGAAAACTTCTCATCTTCAATATCTATATCCTCATTCAATAGTCCTTCACCCTTTTAGAGTATGATGGGTGGATTATGAAAATTAAAACAAGTTTTTATGTGGAATGAAATTAATTTTGTACAATACTTTTGATAAATTTTGTATTTATACAAAATTTATCAAAAGTATTGTACAAAATTAATTTTATTTGAAAGTTCTTCAACAGCAGAAATGTATGTAAATTACTATGATCTTTCCTGTACACCAGTGATTTTCAACTTTTTTCATCTCATGGCACACCAAAAAAAATGCATCATTTTTTTTTTATTTTTCTTGCAAAAAGTTTATTGATTTACAAAAACAAATAAAAATATTTACCTGCCCCTTTTTTTCACCAAAGTGTCTAAAAAAAATCTTTTTTAAACAATTTATTTGTGATATTTGGTAATAAAAAATAATACTCAAAAATGGGTATTGGAAGCATTTGAACATACTCTCGTCAAATTCAAAACTAAACCATTGAAATGAAAAAATCTTACAATTTAAACCGTTTCACAATCCAATAATGCATACCAGTGCCATTCTTGTTACACGTCGGCTAATAATCACTGCTCTAAATTGATTCCATAAGGAGATATGCCCTGCTTTCAACCTCAATAAAAATTTCTGATTAATTTCAGAATAATTGAAAATATGGTGGATTTTCTTCTGCCTCAGTTTCGTAGTAGATGGAAACTTAATTTTTCTTTTGCTTTGGGATTGACTGAAGCCTGGGTACACCACTGCTTTTAACTCTTAACACATATACCAAAATTTCTTATGAAACCTTATGTGATATCAATGTGTGGATAATGTTTATTTGAATTTGGAAATTTCAGAGCAGATTGCAAGCATTCAGCTGAAGTTGGAAAGTGAGCAAGCTGTATGTGATGTGATCTACAGTGCTATAGGAATCACAATATTGGGTCACGATTGCTGGGCAAAAGCAGCTGTTGCGAATGAGCTTTTTGGACAAAAGATTTTACCAACTGAACCCCAAGATGCAGAAAGTGATTGCTCAAAACTGTCATGGAGAATGGTAAGATTACAAAGCTGTGTTCTTGTGTATTATTTTTATCATAAAGTAGGACTCAACTTGAATGACAGTCGGGGTGAAAAATTAGGAGCACTTAGTCAGGT
The DNA here is from genome assembly GCA_933210815.1 of Meta bourneti. Classification (NCBI taxonomy): domain Eukaryota; kingdom Metazoa; phylum Arthropoda; class Arachnida; order Araneae; family Tetragnathidae; genus Meta; species Meta bourneti. Next base: position 107,295,690 of record OW119923.1, on the reverse strand, counting down.
GTCGATGACACCTAAACCTTTTTCATCAATTGCCAAAATGTTATACTTAAGTGTGATTTCAAATGTATTATCATTACTTCATTGTGATAACACGTAAGAAAAGACTAGGATTTGACATTTGCATTAGGGGGCCTGTTCTCTTGAGAGCATTTGAGGACAGTTTCACCAGGGCTGTTTTTTTTAAATAAGTACATTTTTCTTTTGATTGGGCTTTCAAATTGCAATATACAAAACCAGGATCAACAGATGACCAGAGTAAAAATATTCTGCAACATTTCTCTCTGTGACATTGTTTACTGATTCCAGTTTGGGTAAATAATTTACATTCTTCAATTATGGGAATAATATTTTTCTTTTTAGATTTTATAGTTTATATATATATTATAAATGGTGATGGCAAGTGGAAAAATTCAAGAAATCAGGTGTTAAATGGTGCAAAGAAATCTGGGTCTAAAAATACAATTGCCAAAATGAGTTCATAGGTGCAAAATACAACTAACAACCTCTAATTTCAAACCCTAGCAGTAGTCATGATTATTGCCACTATTTCAGAAATGTGCACAGTAATGTTTGTCCTTGATTGCTGAAAATCCAAATAAAAATGCATTGTACACACTTTGATTCATATTCTTATCAGGGCTGCAGTGTGTTTGCCCTGTCTGGGTGTATTTGTCTCTTCTGTCAGGAAAAGTCCATTACTTGATGTGCTTGGCACAGCTTGGCCAAATATGGTCCTTGTGCCATAAAAACCAACCATCATATATTGTTGCAGCAGAAAACGTGTGGTCTAATTGACCTTCACATTGCTAAAAGTTAGAGAGTGTAAAGTAAAGTGTTGTAGAGTGACAAAACAAATCAAACATTTGTAAGTATGAAAAATTCAGGGACAAAAGTCTCCCATGTATCTGTTAATCTGAGAATCGAAATTCTCATTTTTAAGGTTTCCGAAATGTGGGAAATCACCATTCGTACAAATTGTTCATGAATTAATGAAATTAATCATCAGGAAGGGAGACTGGTTTTACTTGTTCATGTGAAGTTAGAACTCAATTTGAGTTTATATGTAAAATACTTAATATATCTGCAAGTTTTTGATCATAAAAATTTGAATCTGCCCTGAATTGACCAAATGTATGCTCAAGTACTCATTACATTTGCTCCTAGTTAACAAAATGACTGCTGCTTTTTTACAAGATTTTTCGAAATTATCAAAACTGCTTTGAAGGTATTCTAAATCATCCACTAGCCATTAAAAACCTTACACATGCTTATCATAAATTTTCATATAGGATGATTGAATTGATATCAATATATTTTATTTATCTATTTTGCAATTTAAAATGTAAATAAAAAAGCTTCATTTCCACACTTGAGAATTGTTAAAGAAACAAACTTTGTTATATTACTTAATTTAATGGATTGTTGAAGTTTTAAAAGCAACAATAAACACGTCACTCGGTTGTATGGTTATAAATATGTTATTTGGATAAGCTTTCTATATGTACTGTTTTTAAATGCTATTATCAATTCAGTGTCAAGTTTGAGCTCAACTTAATTCTGAATATTTTTATTTTCTGGTATACAGCTGGATGAAAAATATCAAAATTTGCATAATTTAAGTATTCTGTAATTTTGTTTTTCGAAAAACGATGGTCTTTGGTTGGATTCGAACTAGCAATCCTCTGGTTACTAATATGTTACTCTTCCAACTGGGCTACTGCGAGCCCTTCAAATATAAGGATGCTCTTAGAAAGGTTGGCTGGATGTTGTGTTTTATGGCACAAGGACCATATTTGGCCAAACAGTGGGTCTGTGAAGCCCGTACGCACCTAATGGAGATGTGCCTCTGAGGACTCTTGGATTGAGGATCTTGGTCATAATCAGTTTCAAAAAGTACTTTTTTGGAGTCAAGTTAGATTTTTCATTGCTGATGGCATTTTTATTGCAGTGATTTGAAAACTGGCAACAATTTCTGATGTAATGGAGACTGATGTATGTTAAATATGTTGTAGCCTCAAATGTCCTCACTTTGGCATGGTATGGAAGTTTGGAGAGTGGTGTGCCAGCTCAGGTGTTACCTCATCATCCGTGATTTAAAATTACATGGTGTTGTCCTCCCCTTGGGCATTGATCCCAGACTGTCGGCAATAGCCCATTGTGTTGCTCCAGTGCAACGTTAATTTAAATACCTACTCTTTCTCCCCTTTCACCTCATTTCTTGATGTTTTCTTGTGTTGGGTTACCAATTGTGGTCCGTGTGCCATAAAACGGCATAACAACCAACCTTGTCTAAGAGCATCCTTGTATTTTAATGTATGAAATTTCATTTTCTACAAAGACTTAAGAAATCTCCATACTGGGTGTTGTCTGGAGAACACAATGGAATTTTGAATTCAGTAAGATTATAGAAAGAGTTGATTTTATTTCTCTTGTTGGTTTATAGTTACATTAATATCTCAAGTTGCCTCTGAAAATTTTCACAGATGATAGTGTTGGCATCTTTCCAAAATCACAAATCTGCATCTTTTGCTGTTTTCACTTAAATCCGTTTTATAGATAAAATTTCATGCTTTGCCATACTTATTTATTCATTAATATTAATTTGCAGAATAAATCACCAAAATTGATACGTAGGCTTTCTATAATTTAATGTATCCATAAGTGTCAAATTTTGAAATGCATTTCTCTTAAAACAATGCTTTTACGGTTTCAAGGTTTGGTATGGTTTCGACTATATGATTATGTAACTGAAAATTCTTGGTCGTTCTCTGATACACAGGAATTTAGTACAAGGGTGAGTCAATAATTATTGGCAATGCAGCTATAAACTTCATTTCAATAAAAAATAAACAACTTACAATAACAGCATTTTAAAACAGTCTGATTTTCAATGCATTTGCTTTTCTCTTTTGCAGATAATTATTGACTCATTCTTGCATAAAGAATGCGATGAACATATAACTTTTGTGTTCAGATATTCTATGACCTTATCAGAAGCTATTTTTAAAATAAAAAATAATTATTTGTGACATGTTAAAATGTTAGTTTATTTGTATTTATTTGTTCTGTATATTCGAATGTAGAAAAGTCACCAGTGAATCTGTATAATTGGGGCATCAGATTAAACAAGACTAAAGTATTTTACTTTTGATCTCCCAATTGATCGGAACCAACTATCTTAATTGTGATTTCTTGAAATTTACTTCTAATTACTAGACTTTTATTCTAGGTACGATTCATATATGGTATCCAAACGCAAGTGAGTTTAGCGCTTCCTAATAGTTATGAATTGTTAGACCATCTCGTTTGTCGTGAGCAACAGTGGCAAACAGTACCTTTGGAGGATCTAGAGTTAAAGGTAAGTCAAATCTTGTAAATATCAGTGTAACTCCTGTCCATTTGTTTTCAATTGTATTCATTTTCCTGTGCCCTTTTTCTTTGTTGAAAATATTTTTGAGAGATTATCTCACTTTAACCTTGCAGTTGGCAGCATTATGTTAGTTAATTTTAATGTCCCGATTGCAAAGGGTTAAAACACTGATCACTGTTCAATAATTTAATTATGGCTAAATGAATAATTGTAATGTTTATCTTGATTGTAAGTATTATCCTTGTCCTTTGTTTGAAGGCCCTTAGGGACAAATCTTTAGGCTTGTAAAGGGCATCACAACCCCGAGTTATCTGTCCTCCCTTTCATTTTTACCCTCGCTTACCCATCTGCTTTCTCTTCCTCCCTTAGGGGTACATTTCTTATGGGTGTGTTCCGACTTCACAGACTGGAGGTACTCTAGTGATCTTTTTGCATGGGGTTTACTGTCTTTGGGGGTTGCTCTACCTGAATACCCAAGCATTCTTTTGCTGCTTTTATCCTATTCTATTACCCAATCCTCCTTTCATTATTATTTATTTGCGTATGTGCACAAGATGCTCCTAGTATTCTAATAATCTGCTAAATGTATTTTAATTTATTATTTAACTGCAACTCAATGGAACGATATATACTTTACATTTTGAATGCAGGAAAAATCGTTTGTTACTGTGTGCTTGTTTGTATGTATTTCTACTGAGTTACTTGTTTTGTACATATTTCTGTGGTCCATCTAGAATATTCCCTGTAAAATTAAAATGTAGTTATTAAAATAAACCACTTCTACAACACCTTTCATGACATTTTTTGCTTGAAGTTGTCTGTCTTGTGTTTGCAGCTTGGCCAAATATGGCTCTTGCACCATAAAACCCCTAAACAACCAACCATTCTTGAAGAGTGGAAACTGAAGATGTTATGAAAAATTATTCAATTGTTTTATTCATTTGTATTTAAAATATAAAAGTTAAAAATTAACTCTTGGTAAATTGTTTAGTTATTAATTTTTTTATTATGTATGTAAAAATTATATAAAGTAAAGGGGCTGAAAACATCAGTAATTTGAAAGATGCCTTTATATATTAAAATGTTTATGGCTGTGATGTTTTATTTAAGGGCAAACAGGGCAAGGATCCAGCTTTCGAAACGGCCGTCCTCGACGTCAAACTTCGCCACCAGCTGCTAAGAGATGACGTCGTCGTCATGGTTTCTCCCACCAATGTGAATGCCAACTTCGAGCAGATTCTCTCTGTTTGCATGGAGGGGTTCACTTCCATTGTGATTTATGCCATTGCTAATGGGGTTCTTTCTCAAAAGGTAAACAGTCTTTTGTCCGAAGTTTTGCTTTCTTGTTATTACAGCATAACTGCCAACTTTTCCTGAATTTCCAGTTAGAAATTTTCAAATGACGCCGAATTCTTCATTTAGTGCCGAGTCGGCACTTCATGAAGGATCAATATTGCATACCTGCCAGCCTTTCTGGAAGTCTTCTGGAAAAACGCTTAGTTTTCTGAATTAGTGTTCAGACTTTTCTTTAGGGAGAGTGTTTTCAAGTGACGCCAATTTCAGAGTTTTAGCGCCAAACCATGGCAACCATGAAAGAAAATTTGTTTAACTTACTTGGATCTTCATTCCCTCCTTTGTCTTGACGAGGAATCTAGTCATTAGTAAAACTGTCCAGATCTTGATGGACGAGATGTCTTGTCATTAGAAAATTAGCCATACCTTGATCGACGGAATATTTCATCAAAACCACTTTTAGGGTTAAAGTTTTATCTTGAGTACATTGTCTGATAGTGAATTCTTTTTGTAATTGAATTTTCTTAAGTATAAGTATTGAAAATCTGAGTGAAGAAATCATTATCTTGAAATTTTTTTTATGTATTATATAGGAAGTAACAGAACTAATGGAGATGAAGAAAAAGTTTCCCAAGCTGCCCATATTTTTCATCTGCGTTGTCCCACCATCCTCCGAGCTTACAGAATCCGAGCAACATGCCCGGAACGAGGGCCTCTATGGACGCAGGCAAGTTTTCAAGCCACACTCATATCATGAAACCTCACCAATGCTTCAGTGCGCCGTTCTCAAAAGAAAGGAATCTCTGGATTCCAAACTGGGTTCGACTTCGCTCACACTGTGCCAGCAGCTCTGCAATCTCGGCTTCTTAAATGTGTTCTCACCAAACTTGAAAAAGAAATTGTGCCGGCAGTCCAGCGGTGCCATTGAGGTAGAAAGCAAGCTCATTGAAGACTTTGAAAATTTTTCTAGGTAGGAATTGTTTCAGTGTTGCAACTGCACCTTTTAACTGCACCTGTTTTGTGTAGCTTCAGATTCTTTGCTTTGTTAATTTTTTGGGTACTTGCGTACTTTCCCATCGACCATTTTTGATAAACAAAAATTTTCGCCAATTGTGTGATTTAGCGCCAATAATGGATAAGTTTGGTCCCCTAATGACATTCAAAATAAGAATCTCATGGGTTCCTATTTTGAATGCCATTAGGGATTTTTGGCTACCGAAATGACTTGCGAAAGTTTGCCGTAATCTGCACCAACTTTCATGGACGACAGGATAGTACATAAGTACCATTTTTCTTTAAAATTGATAAGTGAATGTGATTTATAACTTGCCCGTGGCATAGCTTCTACATGAGCCTGACATCTGAAAAAAAATTAAAATTCGGTGACAAAAAGAAATTGAAACAGAATCCAATAAGATATTCCACATTAAAACAAATCTGAGATGGCAACAATATTATAACCTCAGTTTTGTAAACAATTGTGCACTGCAAGAACTCAACCAGGGAATGTGCAATTACCTGATCATTTCAGTTTTGAATGGTTTCTTACTGATTGGTTCATGGTTTTTATTACGTGCAATTGATACCTTCATCTCAGACCTTTTCTTCCTTGCCTCTAATTGAGGCTAGCATCCATTCAAGATAATTTGTGCTGTCACTCCTTGCATGTGGGCTACCATTGGCTCTTCATTTCCCACCTTTGTAAACTGCCAAGCTCTAAGATAGAATTTAGATCTTTCCTACAGAGTTTCACCCTCAGGGGCACATCTCCTTTAGGTGTGTACGAGCATCACTGCTCCAAGGTACTCTAATGATCTTTTCTTTTCCCACGGGGTGTATTATCTTCAGTAAACATGGGTGTTGTGCTCCCGGAATACCCAAGTGATCTTTTTCTGCTTTCATCCACTATTCTATTCCCCAATCCTCTTTCCCCCTTTTATAACATTGTTTACTGGTCATTGTCTTGTGTAGTTTGCCAAATTAAAACCAACTGTACAAAATTGCCAAGTTATACGTCTTCATAAATTCCATATTATGGATGAACTGGTTTGAATATTTCTTCATAAAGCATTTTTTCATGCGTTCACATTCATGTCTCAAATACAGTGTCTGTTGAAGTAGTTTGTTATTAATCCAAAATTCAGTTAATCTGTGTGAGCAGAAATTTAGTTTTGGAATAACATTGTGCAGAATTGTGTCTACTTCACGTTTCCTTCCAGAAGATATTAGTATCTAGAAAAATGTTAGAACTATATAATTTTCTTGCAGCATAGTGTTTTATGGACAGATTATATGTCAATAAGTCATATTTTATATACAAGTGGTAATTTACTGTTTTCTCATAGTAACTAAATGGAAATCGCAAAAAAATAATTTTGAAGCATTTAGGAACTATTTTGCATGTTTTATGGCTTTTACAAAAATCTATATATTAAATGTTGGTGTAATTAGCCTGAAGTTACTAAGATTAATTTTTGTTTGATAGATTCCTTAATTTATAGAACCCTCAAGGGCACATTGTTAGGTGTGTACTGACATCACAATCCCAAGGTACCTGTGTCATCTGTTCTATTTTACCCTCGCTTACCCTTCTGTGTTTTGCTTTCTTTTCCTCCCTCATACTTGTATTGTGTTTGGTGTAGCTTGGCCAAATATGGCCCTTGTGCCATAACACTCGAAACTAACCTTAATTTAGAAGTAGAATTATTGATCTTTTAATAATTGTTATAAAATTGTTACTACCACGCCTAAGGCATGAATCTGCATCTTGGGGGATTTTCACCTAATTGCATTTTTGAGTCACCATTTCATGTTTTATATTATGACAAAGCCATGAATCATTGTAATTCTTAATGGAAATGCCGATTTTCATGAGAACAAACCTTTGAGTCGTAATGCGATTTTTCCCAAAGCATCAAAACTTAGAACACGTTTTTATAGAAACATCAATTTTGCAGATTCGTACTTTGGCGTTGCATTTCTCCCTGGGTGAATTTCTCTCTTCTGTGTCAGTAAAGCTTTCATTGTGCTTGTCTATTACTTGATATTGTATGTTGTGTCGGCACGCATGGCCAAATATGGCCCTTGTACCATAAAACCCCCAAAATCAACCAATCTAAAGGACACTAAATCATGTGAACAGCTTAATTATCTCTCAATTATACTTGCTCATTGAAGTTAATTTCTTTTTTGATTCTTCAGCATTCTTTTACACATCCGCCAACTTTTACAAGCCGAACTTGTACAAGTTGCAACAATATTGAACGAAGCCCACAACACCTGTTTACGCATGTTCATCCTCAGTGCCTTTGACATGACATGGGACATGCTGATAACACCAAAGAGAATAGCCTATGCCAGGCAAAGGGAAACGGAGTTGTATGAATCTCTGATGTCCATTGCGAATTGTAAGCAGGAAGAGATTCGACAGCTGATAGTCGAAACAATCAATGCCATGACAGATGAGTTGTTGGAGAAAGCATCAGAATATGAATTTCAAGGTAATTTGTTTTAGCCTTTGGCTCTCTCTTTTGTATACCTTATTACAAATATTTAGTATGAATGATGTCAATGCTGCATGTTTTAAGAAATGCTACATTTATGAAATCCATTCATTGAACATTTTAAGTTGGTAGGACTTTTAAATGCTATATAATATATTTTCAGTGCAAACAGGTGAAAGCTCCAGTGTTCCATGAAAAATTATTTTTCTTCAAACTTTTTCTAATTTAAGACTTCTAATATGCTTATTTTATTTAGTTTTTAAATGATTTCTGGGCCGCTGTAGCCCATTTGGAAGAGAAGCGGATTAGCAGCCAGAGGGTTATGAGTTTGAAATTCAATCCAACCCAAGACTGTTGTATATGTGGGAGCTAGTGCATGTTAAATCTATAATGGCCTGAAATGTTCTCACATTGGTGTCATTTATAAGTGCTTCTTGCTTTAATTTTATATGCTATAAAACTACAATTTATGTTTTAAGGTGTGGAATTATCAAATGAAGGTGATTGTCCATCAACTAGAGATATCCAAATATGTACTTCAGAAATTCAAGCATTAGTCTTACATTCGCTCAACAGTGCTGTAGCATCCAAATTGATTGGCTCAGTGGATTATTTACGAGAGAGTTTTGTAGGTATGGAATAACGTTTTTTTACATTGATTTTTATACTTAGTTTATTGTTAATAGTTTCCAGAGTAGTTAATTATTTAAAGGCGATGCAACAAAAGTAAATACTCGAATATAGTCTACAGCCATTTCGTTGGACCAACACATTCATCATCATGAAAAAAATGATGCACTAAAGGAAACCTCAAGTTTAAATGTTACTCTTCAGTGTTGCTGGGCTGCAGTAGCCCTGTTGGCAGAGTAATGTATTAACAACCGGAGGGTTGCGAGTTCGAATTCAACCAAAGACGGTCACATACAAAGGGGAGCTAGTGCGTGTTAAATCTGTCGTGGCCTCAAATGTCCTCGTGCTGGCATGGTGTGGAAGTTTGGAGAGTGGGGTGCCAGCTCAGGTGTGACCTTGTTATCTCACTGTGGTTCAGAATTATGTGATGTTCTTTGATCTCTCCCTTCGGGGTTGATCCTGGACCGTCGCCAGTAGCCCATTGTGTTGCTCCAGTGCGACGTTAATTAAAATACCTAACCTTCAGTGTTGCCACCACTCACTCTTTCAATTAAGCCCTCCCAGTCTTGCAAAGGCAATGAAACACTCATACCAGTACTTCTAGTGTCATGATACATGATATTAAGAAACATTGTGTTTTATAAAAAAAACCGCGAAACAAAGCCCAAAGTTCAAAATTTAATTTTAATGCTGAATGCGTGACCTTATGGCTTTTTTGAAAGTTTTATCAAACTTTTATGAGACAAGAAAAAACACATCAGTTTATATAATTAAATTTTTTTTCTCGGAATTCACTTGTTATTTTTTCGTCACTTGGAATGTCGATGGGATTCGTCAGATATAAATATGCGACATAATTATGTCAATGAAGAAAACAAATTCACAATCTTCATTACAAATTGTAGGCAGCACAGGTGTGACTCCTATAACTTAAAAAATTTTAGACCGACAACACCACTCAGTCACTAATTATTTTAACCTCAAATCTCTTGAACAAGACAAGTAATTATTGTTTCTTTTATACATTGGTTTTTACAACTTAATCTAAGGATTAAGTAATTTTTTTATTTGTTATGATGCACTTATCTGGGTGCAGTATAGCCGATCCAGCTCTTGGACCATAAACCTATACCTAAATCAAACCTGTAACTTACCTTGGGTGTATTTTTCTCTTCTGTGTCAGTACATTTTCCTTGTGTGCATGTCCATTACTTGACATAGTCTGTATGTGTTTGGTGCAGCTTTGCCAAATATGGCCTTTGTGCCATCAAACCCAAACAACCATAATCTTCATATTTTGGTATTTTCTAGTGAATAATTAATTTTTAATTTAAATATTTAAAGAATGTTACTAAACTATTCTGTGCATAAACTAAAGAGCTCTTTTTCAAAGGGTGCTTGAGCCTCCAGAGCTCCCACTGGATATGCCACTAAGCTGAATACTACTTTCAGGCTGTGAATCGATCAATTTGTTTTAAGCTCTTTTTTATTGTATTAATGTGATATTTTCATTCATTTTTCATGTTGCCTATCTTGTTTAACATGCAATAGGTACTCTTGAAAGATGCCTGGTTAGTCTTGAAAATCTGAAAGATGGATCTGAACCTTCTCAAGCAAGCAATTCTCTAAAACAAATACTAAATGCTGCATATCAGGTAGAATTTTTTTTTTGAGATTCTAGTCGAAACTTTTAAAATATTTGCAAATTATCAATGTACTTATTTTTTCTTAGTTTAATACATAAAAATGAATTCTGTGCAATAAAATTTCTTGCCATTCAAAGTTTTCTGTTTTTTACATACTTACAAATGCTTCTTACTAGTCTTTTTATGTTTCCTAAATTCTTTCAGATTGGTTATTCAGGAATTGTGTGTTTCAGATAATTTAGTTAAATTTTATCACTTTTAGGATTGAAACTAAATTTATTTTGATGTTTGGCAGGTTGAAGTGACTGTTAGAACTAGTTCCTCTCTAATACGTGTACTCTTCGAAAAAATGAAACAGGTATGTTTTGTTAATTGGCGTATTTTTGAATTTACTTATTTGGCAAATCCAAACAAATTGCAAACTTTGAGCTGTTATTTAAATTTTAAAAAAAATTGAGATACAAGAAAAATGTATTTTATAATTTTAAAAATACATTAACACTGTTGATATTTTAAAGTGAAGTTGGCTTTTATGCCAATGCATAGACAGCTTTATAGGAAAAATCTTGCTACTTTCCCTGCTGCACGTACTATTTTCATTGCACCCTAACTCATTTTCAATCCGAGTGATATACTTTGGTATATTTCAATTTTATTTACTTTAATAAATAAGTCTCCAGATCACAAAAAGTGACAAAGATGATTTTTTATGTATTTATCAAACGTTAACATATATTGTTTTTAGTACAGATGGCCTGAAAGTGATACTTACTCAAAAACAACTTGTCAGGAAGTATGTCAATATACATACATCAGGCCAAGGATATAATCATATTTCAAAAATTCCTGTTCCTATGAACCTAATTTTTCCAGCCCTAGGCGGTACATCTCCTTTAGGTGTGCGCTGGCTTCACGAACCCGAGGTCCCCTAGTGATAGTCATACTCTTTTCATTTCACATGGGGTTTACTGTCTTTAGTAAACACGGGATCACACTCTCGGGATACCCAAGCGATATTTTCTACTTTCATCCCTCTACTCTTTTCCCCAATCTAGGCTGTAGTAGCCCAGTTGGAAGAGTAACAGATTAGCTACCAGAGGATTGCGAGTTCGAATCCAACCAAAGACCATTGTGGACAAAGGGGGCTGATGCATGTTAAATCTGTCATGGCCTCAAATGTCCTCATGTTGACATGGTGTGGCGAGTGGGGTTCCAGCTCAGGTGTGATCTCATCATCTGACTGGTCGAAAATGACGTGGTGTTGTCTTCGGATCTTTCCTTTCAGGTTTGATCCCAGACCGTCACCAATAGCCCTTTGTGTTGCTCCTGTGTGACCTTAATTAAAACACCTACCTGTTCCCCTATCTCTTTTTCCCTTTCAAAACATTTTTTTTATTTGACGCTGTCTTGTGTTGGGTACAGCTTGGCCAAATATGGCCCTTGCACCATAAAATGCCCCCCAGACCAACCTAATTTTTCAATTTTATTGTAATTTTATGCGCACATGAATTTAACGAATAAATCCAAAAAATTAACACACATTTGAAACTGATGAAAACATTCACGAAGATTCGAAAACCACGATTTTACCTTAAACATTGCCTGTATTGGTAGTAATAAACAGTTGTCAATTCAAACTGAAATTCTTAAAATGGATTATACATGATCTCACATGTCAGTTTCAAGCTATAAATAACCTAAATGTTTTGGATAATGGAATATTTAGATGTTTGTTCATGTATTCCAATATTTGATTAAGCTGAACTGAAAATTTAAAAGTGTGGCAAGTTCAAATGGTTTGCAAACTGGTTGGCTAACTCTTTACAGCAATGGTGTCTGTCCTATATTGTAAATACAATTACTCTACTTATGCAAAGCATTTAAATTACTAAATACCGAAATTCTGAGACCAGTGGTATAACTTAAGATTGGTTTTGTAATTTATTTTGAAAATTAAATTATGAAACTTGATCTCAATTTCATTTTGAAATTGATGTAAATGAATGTTATAAATTATGATGCATAAAGTAAATGAAAATTATTAATACATTGTGTTACTATAATAAATCATCCAGACGTATTTTCTCTTGAATAACAGATGTGCATTCTAATACTCTGCAAAATGTTTCTGCGAAAGAAAATGCAAACCATTGCTTTAAAGATTATACTTGTCTCTTGGCATTCGATTTTCTTTTTTATAAGAAATAGTACTTGTGTGTGATTAATTACACTTTATATCAACTTGATCATTTGCAATGTGTATAATATTTCATATTTTATTGCTTTCGCCTTCATTTCTTTGCTGGGACTGCTTTTTTTCAAATGTAGTCTATGCCGTAGCTGTTTACTAATTTTCGTGTGGTTGGGTGTAATAGTATTTGGTAGCGAACCCGATTTGTGGTTACATTAATAAATTGTGAGAATTCAATCAATAGTTACATAAATATCAAAGTTCATACAAATCATAAGTGAAATATTTGGGATCATAGAAAGTATTTAGCATTCAATGTTAGCATTGTTTATTAGGTACTGTCGCAAGAATTCCAGAAATTAAGTTGTTTTGTGTTAGAAGAATTATTGATGATTAACATTTGACTGAAAAGATGGTTGACAGGTCTTCGATAAGAGCTTTTTTTATTCGTTAACAATCTGGTAGTCTCAATATAGAAATCTATTTCAGTTTATTTGAATTCTCATCGATATTAACCCCATTTTAACTAAATACAAATTCTTTCATCTACCTAAGCCCTTATAGATATTTCTTATCTACTGCATGCAGACTTAATTTAATCAAATCACAAGTATCCAAGAATGCAAAGACAAATCATTCATCTTATACCGCAATATCAAAATACTACTTTTCTTAATTTGTAATGCTTCTAGAATGATACTTGAGTAAAATCTGCATACTGTTAAATTAAAAGAAAATAGTCTGCAGTTACAAAGATTCCCCTGTAGACTTACGTAGGCCTTGTCCAGTGGTGTAACGAATATATTATCTCCAAAATATTAATCGTCAACTGAATCAAGAAAACCTGATGTTAAAAACAATTTTATTTTTGATGCAAATCTCATTTTCCATTTCCAATGCATACGTCCTTATGCTAGATATCATTTTCAATGCAATGCTCCAATCTCCTTGCCACCAACCCATGCATTTGCCCAATGCTTTTGATGATTTCTGTATGCAGATTGGTTATTGATGTTTGTCATGTGCAATGGGTACCACTAATGCCGAACCTATCCCCTTTCCCATGCCTCTCATGGATGCTTACGCACTGCCCAGCTAATGTGCACAATTTATCGTTGAGAATTGTGATCTATCGAACTTTATTCACATGCTTTTGCTAAAACAAGCTTCTAACTTTGAGGCAGCATGCTGTCTTGTCTTGCAGAGCTTAGAACTTGAGTTAAAATCCATGCTTGTTTGCTGAATAATTCATTTTTGAATTGCAGACAATATTATTTTATTACTTGAATGTTTTGTTTGTTGTAATCTTAAGAGTGATATTTTGAGAAATATGTCAGATTTTTATGACGATTTTTTTACGCCTTCTGTGAGGTTTGACTAGAGATCACAATATTAGGGAATTTGGAACTCATGGTTTTCAATACATGGGTATTTATCTGTACATGGATTTAACTTCACGTTTGTTAAAAACCGAACCCATTTGCTAAGATTCAAAATGGTGGGCAAAAATCTTGGTATGACTTTTTTTTATCAAGGTACTAGAGGTTCCCTGGCTGGCTAGATGTACTGGCTATGGGAAAAGATTGTACCATCCCTCTCACATGCAAGTTCTTTGCAGTAAGCAAATCTATCTCGGCATCCCCAGTTGCAATTATTGTGCTTCACTGCTGGTCGTTTTTTAGTTATTCCATATCTTCGAATGGGTAGAATTATGGTATGCATAAAATCTCCCAGGAGAAATAAAATTTTCTGCAGATACATAATAGTCATAATTTGTTTCCTTTGATGCAGTCTTATAAATTGTTTGTAAAGTTTTCATCATTTTCATAAGGAGGGCAGTTGAGTTAACATTGTACTGGAGCAACTCAAAGGGCGATTGGCGATGGTTCACTATAAATCCCGTAGGATAATATCTGACAACACCTTGTAATTTTGAATCATGGTCCTGGATCAATCCCGAAGAAAAAGATTCTACAACTTGTCATTTTGAACCACAGTCAGATGACGAGATCATCACCACTCTCTAAACTTCCATGCACACCAATGTGAGGAGATTTGAGACCACAAGATTTAATGTGTACCAGCCCCCTCGTACACGATGGTCTTTGGTTCGATTGAATTTCAAACTTGCAATCCTCCTGTTGCTAATCCACTACTTTGCCAACCTGGCTACAGCAGCCCCTATTTTGCATAGGAATTTGAAGTCTGGTATGAGAAATTGTATGATTCTGTATTAGGACTATTACCATTAATCTTATTCCCAATAAAATTGATCTGCTAGTTTTGACTAGAGATCACAGTATTAGGGAATTTGAAACCAATGTTTTTAATACACTAGTATGTACTATCTGTGTGCATGGATTGCATTTCACACTGCTTAAATATTCAAATGTGCACTCTTAATATGTTTTTGGTGCACAAATATTTATGGGTTTTTATTATCCGTGAACACTTTTCACTTCACAACTGGATTCCAAGGAGTTAGTTTAGAATATTATGATTCCATGGAAGTTTTAATATTTCCACGCATTTTGCAGCTTTCTAACACTTCAAACATGAATGTTCCTTGTGTACGATTTTAGTGATGGAAATAAGAAATACTTAAAGGGGAACTTAACACTTGATAAAGGGAAAATGTTTTAAGTTTAATTTGTTTTAATTTTAAAAGATATAAAACTGCTGTTCACAGAATTAAACTTGGTTATCCTAGGAATTTGAAAATAGAAAGTAACGTTAGTTTAAGCAGTAAAAGTTAAGTATGGAAAATTTTCATTCTGTGTGAAAACTGAATGTATAACTAACATTTTCAACCTGTATTTGCTGCAGAAAGTAATAGAAAAACAAATTAACTTGATAGGGGAATGAAAAAACTGTATTTTTCAAAAAATATTGGTACACATTCTTATAGATATATTGTACATATGGTTAGATTCAGAATTCTTAAATGCTCATGTAACTGGGCTTTTGTAAACGTACACACTGGTATTTCAATACATGCATAGTATGGATCTGTAAAGTGCAGATACAATACAGATTCATAAATACCTGTGTGAAATAATTACATATGAAATCATGATCTCTGGTTTTGACATTTTTCTTTTAGCATCTGAATTCAATTCATGTTATTAGGTTAGGCATGAAGAACTTTTTCAATTTGGTTGATTGTTTCCGTACTAGAGTCTTCCAAGTACCTTCTGGGGGTTTGGGAGAGACTGACCTGGTTTTACCCTGCTGACTTAAAACCAGAAAATTTAGCACGTTGACATGTGAGGATCGAACTTGCAACCGAGCACTTCAGTCTACCAGTCTCCAAATGAGTGTTCTGACCACTCATTTCGATGCTGCACATTGCATGACTTTAGCATAACAAATATTTTGTAAACCCTAAATTTATGATTCAAATAAGTTCCCATTATGAAGACAAAAACAATGTTTTCTGAGTTAAGTCAAAAATAAATTTAACCTTTATTTCTTCATTCTATTCATAGATCCTGGGTCATGCAGAATCGACTTCATAATAATCGCACCATGCAAAAACCCAAGAGTTGTCCGTTTTTCGATTGGATTTGGCATTCCTAAGATGCATGCATAAATAGCTACAACTTATAGTCTAACCCACGCATTCGGATTTTCTGAGGTACCATCTACCTCAGGGATATTAAAAGGATAGTTTTTTAGTGCTGAAATTTCTAATAACTGGAAGGGACGTCATGACTCATGACGCAAATATCTCTGGAATTCCAAGTCCAATCGAAAAATGTGCAACTCTTTTTAAAGTGGGAAAAAGAATTGCACTGTGATTATTCTATGTTCGATTCTACCCACCCTGGTATAGCTAGAAAGGACTGCAGAGCGACAAACCAAACCTTCAGTGCAATGAATTTAGATCAAACATCAGTTAAAAAGTCAACACAGAATTTCCAAATTTTTTGCTAGGTTACATATACAAATATTCTTTGGCAAAGTTCTTACTATTGCATTCTACTAAAAGCAAGTAGCAGCTCTGCATCACTAATGCATGCACCTATTGACCAAATAACCACCTTTTGCTGAAGTAACAACCCTAACATGGCTCTATTTCTTTCCTTCTATCTCACAAATCCTCTTTAATCATCAAAAAGTCATTAATGTGATTGTTTTTCCCTAGAAAGTAACATCGCTCCATTCTACGAGAGACTCCCCCAAACAATCAAACTCACAAACAGGTTCTCAGTACCATGTCCTCAAGATTATGTCTGAGTTTCCGTTTTTAAAGAGCACGGCTACTGAAAACTTCTTATCTTTGGTAAGGCATTAGCGTTAGAATATGGAAGCAGGCCTGCTTCTGCATCCGGTCCTTTTTGATATGTAAGGTTCCATAGCCCTACCTTGAAAACTGATGAGAAACTTTAAGAATCGTATTGGGGCCATTGTGGTTCAGTGGGTATGCCACTGCACTAGCAAGTTGTAAGCAGCACAGGTTTGATTCCTCCCTGGGTATATTTCTCTGTATTTGTAAAACTTTCCTTGTGTATGTCCATTACTTGATGTAATGTCTTGTGTCTGGTACAACATGGCCAAATATGGCCCATGCACCATAAAACCCCCAAAACAACCAATCATAATTTCCCATCTTTTTAGTCATTGGGATGAAATCATTTCATGACTGGCTCAAGGGTTTGCCTGCTGTGTTAGCAACCTGTGAGTTGTAGATGGCTCAGGTTAGATTCCTGTAACTTATCATGGATGTATTTCTCTCCTGTAATGTATTTCTCTCATAATAAAAATTTTTGGGTGTGTCCATCACTTGACATTGCCTGTCTTGCAATTTGTTCAGGTGACACCAAATATGGCCCTTGCACCATAAAACTCAACCAGTGTAAAAGCCGTCTCATTTTCAAAAATACAAGATTTGATTGGGTAGAACCGTGAGTCAAATTTTGCATTTTAATGTACCATTGGCTTTTTAAATCCTAATTGTTTCATAAGTTCGACATGAATCTACTTTCTCAAAAAATTTCAAAATTCTCATGTGTGTAAATTAAATTTCTGCATCTGACTGAATTATTTCTAAGATTCCTCATTTTTAGCCTCAAGCTGTTCTCTATAGTTTAATTGTATTACCTTGTGTTCGACTGCTTTTCCATTTCCGGATCTTTTGCCAAAAAGCTCCCAAAATCCAATTCCTTACAACCCAATGTTAATACACTTATTACTGAACTGAATGACACTATCTTGCTGTCTAGATTGTCTATTAGTTGTCTTCAGAAATAGTTTTCTCTTGCTGACAGTCTTCTGACTTGAAATGAAAAATTTCCTACTTCAAGGATCTATTTTAGCTGTAGATAAGTTGTAATTTTCTTGTATAAAGACATGATGCTAAAATTTAACTTTTAATCTGCATTGGAAGAGTCTGAATTTTATCAGACAAGTTCTTGGGATCCATGTTTCTGAATGAAAATCCTTTATATGCATCTGCTGTACTGAATTAACCATGTTGACTGCTTTGAATTTTTAATGTTGAATATGCAGCTCAAGGAATAATGGTTTGTCTGTAGGAATTTCAATTTATAACAGTGATGGTCATCAGTTACCCATAACCAATAACCATCAGGTCATGTAATAACTACTCTGATTTTGACTGATGGATAACTCAAATGCTTCCCTTTATTCAATTGTCGGTACTAACTTACCATCAAATCTACGTAAAGGTTCTGCTATCTTAAAGAAAAGCCTTAAGCAATTAATGGGCTGCATAAGCTGAGAAAATTTCTTAACTGATAGTAGTTATAGCTGATTGTAGATCTTAGTAGCCTAGTTAGTACTGATTCTTGATGGCATCTCTTTCTGTATCTACATATGCATTCACATTTAGACTGCTTGCAAACCAATGAAAGAAGTTTGAAATTCCCTTCAATTCTAAAAACATTACCTGTCAAATGTTCTCCCAAAATTCATTAAATTATAATATCAAAATAACCTAGACAAGCTTTATAAATCTGAGAAGCATAATTTCCATTAGACCATCAAATATTGACCTTTTGCCTTTCTATTTCTAATCCTGTGTGATTACCAGTAAATGTTTTTTATATTGAAAGTGAAGAACCATTTCCCCCATTAAACATCAATAAGCAATTTATGATATCTAATATCCTTTCCCATTTCTTTAGGGTTTTTCAAGGAATAGCTTATTTTTTTCACTGAAACCTAAATGAATGTATAAATAGTGGTATCAAACTAAAAAAATATTGCTTTGTATTCTTTTTAAACACATTCCCTGTCGTTTTTGAGTAACATTTTCAGGCTATGAGTACTGAAAATGGTGCACCATATGTAACAATTTTCTAGTTTTTACTTTTTGAGTTGGAATCTTATATATTGCTACTTTTTTTAATCTTGGCGACTAGTTATAGTTTTCAGCAAAATTGTCTCGAAAGCTCCTGTTTTCAAAACTTTGGCGAGTTTTTTTGAAAATATATCAAAGTTCAACGAAAATTTGAACCTACGCATTTGGAAAATTATGTTTCGTATTTTTCTAGACACAATTTTTCCAAGGATGGCAATTTTGATGTTTTGATGTCAAGCAGTGGAAACCATAAAAGAAAAACTTCTGAATCTGATTGCTAGATTGATATTATTAAATAAAGATTAAACGCTATTAAGAAAATATTTGGTTTTTAATTTTAAATTTCTTGACAAGATCTTCAACATTCACACATGCATTTTAGCAGATTCATTCTATATCTGAGCATCTAAAATTGCTACTAAAATAGGGTTTAAGAGGAGGCAGCTACTATTTTTAAAATTTTGCTACTATTTCATAAGTGCTTTGGCATTGAATCCTTGTGATATTGAAATTATAAAATGCATAACATAACAGGCAGTTCACTTCATACTGAAAACAGGTAAAATCCTATATAACACTTGACCTGAAAATGAGTCGGTGTGTACTGAAAACGGTACATGTGGCAGAGAACGTGTTAAACATCCCATGATAAGTTACAATAAATATATAATACTTGTATATCACTTAATTTTTGTATTTGAAGTATAAATGTAGATGAAGTTATATAATTGACATGAAAGAGTGAAATCATCGCCTCCATGTGTTGTGCTTCTCTCAGTATGTTTGAAACTTGAATTTAACTCTAATTTCAAATAGTTGAAAAATTGCTTTTCACTGGGATAAAAGTAAGAATAGAGTGTTGTCCCTAATGTGTTATTTGTGTGTCAAGTTTTTCAAACTGTTTTTAAAATTATCGCTTCAGTAAATAAGTTAAAAAAAATCAGAACATCTTTCCTAAAAATATGTAGGCATGTTTTCCATCTTATAACTGCTCCCACAAAGTTCTAATTCGAGATGTTATTGTCAAGTAGGATAAATAATTGCTGAATTTTGTCGTGCCTTGTATTAGTCACCTCCAAACCCATGTGCTGACAGCTATGTGGGTATCCCTGTGTTTAATTACTAGTAACACTTGTGAGCTACATTACGAGGCTCACTTTTCGCTGTCAGGGGGTCACGGTAGCTCGGTTGGAAGAGTAGCGGATTAGCAACAGGGAGGGTTGCTAGTTCGAATCCAACCAAAGACCGCCATGTACAAAGGGAGCTTGTGTACGTTAAATCTATAGTGGCCACAAATATCATCATGGCATGGATGTTTGGAGAGTGGGATGCCAACTCAGGTGTGACCTTGTCATCTGACCATGGTTGAAAATTATGTTTTATTGTCCTCGGTTCTTTCCTTCAGGTTTGAACCCGGATGGTCCCCAATAGCCTATAGTGTTGCTCCAGTGTGACATTAATTAAAATACCCCTCAGGGGTTGTGCTCCCAGGAAACCCAAGCATTCTTTCTGCTTTCATCCCATTACTCTGTTCCCAATCCCTCTTTTCCCCTTTTACAATATTTTTTACTTAGTGTTGTCTTGTGTTTGGTAAAGCCTGGCCAAATATGGCCCTTGTGCCATAAAATGACAAAACAAACATTTTTGGCTTTCATGCAAGCAAGATGCTCAGTCTCGTGTTCCGTTAAATCAAACATTTACGTTTTCGAATGAGATAAAACTTTTTGGTGAATTAAAGCTGTTGAGAGCTTGTGTAAATTTACTGTCCAAGGAGCATTAAAGTTAAGTATTTTGCTACAATGAATTGGTGTGGAACTGACTTTGTATATGTAAATTTTATTGTGTGGATCGAACTGGGTTGGTGCGACCAACTGCATTTGAAAAGGGAAATTACTTTTAGAGTATCGGTAAATAGAACAAATGTTAATTTATTCCGATTTTCTAACATTTCATGTGTTGCCTGTACTGGTTTTATCAATGGTTTTAATTTATCGCTGCTGGAAATGTTTCTAAAAAGAGTATTTTTTAGCTGGTACAAACCCTGCCGTGGAAGGCCCCACCAGTCATTGATGCTGAGTGGAAGCGCAGAGTTGCGTGCGACATGCTTACCAGTCTGAGTGAGTCTCGACTTGCTCGCTCCATTTGCTCGCAGTTCCGGGAGCGGTTGAGGACCTCCCACGATCAGTTTGCTGCCTCTCTGCGCCACCTCGAAGCCATGCATTCTGGACGACTGGAACGTACTGAAGAGCAGCGTTTGAAAGTAAGTTCCTTTGATGCATTGACGTTTCGGTTTTCAATGACAAAAGACACGGGTCCGTTTTTTAAATTTAAAAAATGGTGCTCGAGTACTTTCCCATCAACTATTTTCGAAATTGTCGCCAATTGTGGATTTAGCACCAATAACGGATACGTGTGACGTCACAACACACTCATGAGATCCTCGTCTTGGTTTTATGTAACTCCAATTAATAGCCATTTTTGTTTATGTAAAGGATGTAAGTTAACTGCTATTTCTGTGTTTTTTGCCTCACATTTTGAAAAAAAATGATTAAAATTTGGTACCTACCTTCTACGAAACAGCATGCAGTGGATTTCAAAGTTATGGCAACCTGCCATCAAAAAAAATATGCATTAATGGGCACGATATGGGACTTTATTGAAAACATTGAAAGACTGGAGTTCGGCAAAATAAAAAACAATGTGGAACCACGCAACAGCACTTAGATTCTGATTTAGACAAATTTATATGGCGTCGACTTCATGAAGATGACTCATTTGTTGCCATTAGGGATTTTTGGCTGCTGAAATGATTAGCGAGAGTTTCATGTAATCTGCACCAACTTTCATGGTAGATGGGATAGTATGTAAGTACCAAAAAATACATATTACCAGAAATGAGGAAAAACCATTTACATATCTATCCACTATTTTAGAAAATAATTCACATCAGCGCGTATGTAATTAGTTTTGCACGTTCTCCACTATTTTGTTCTTAATCAGTCCTAAAATAGGTGTTATTATTTTTGTATTGGTGTGATTAATATGTAGTTTTTAAAATAGTCTTTTGTTTGCTTTTGCATTTATTGTGCTTGTTTTATATTTTAAACTGAATTTGGTCAACTTATTTTGTGTGAACATAAAATGTTTTAATTAAAAAATATTCTTTTACTAGGTTCGCAAGCTTCATGCACCTAAACTTGCAAAGTTTGCTCTTGAAAGTACATCATTGAGGGACATTATGCTTTATGGTATGGCTTAAATGTGTTTTGATATTTAATTTTGTCTCCAGACGTTTATTGTTTTAACATCCGCACAATGAATTTAACATTGCACCAAAGTTTCCATGGATGTTGACTTTACACTCCTAATTTCTAACCCTGCTTTGGATTGATTGCCTTGGATTTTAGTACAATGCATATTGTAGATTCTAAAACTTCGATGGTTTGGAAGGATTTTGTTTTTTTATGAAATTATTTTTAATGTTCAAATTATACAAAAATTAGCTATCTCTAGTTCATAATTTGTTTAAGTAAAAAAATTGTTTTGAAGATTAAATAAAAGTTCCATGTAGTATAAAGCAAGCTTGTGACTAATTCTGTACCTTGGTAGAAAAAGCCAATGTCCAAATGTGGTGACTGATTTGTCGAGAAATCACTTCACGGTAATGAAAGTTATAGTACAAAAAGTACCAATGTTCTCCAGTCAGTACATTAAACGAATCAAAACAGTGGAAAGTATTTTATGTACACTATTAAAAATTAAAATAGAATAAAAATTTCTATATCATCTGTTACAAAAAAACCCTTGCAAATGGACATTGACTCTTTGTTTACAAGAGGTATAGAATTCAGTTTTCTGTAATTTTTTTCCGCAGTTTAAAATTGTAGACTCTTGAAATAATAGAATTTGTATATTAGCATAATTTAAATCTTAATATGTCTATCTTAGTAGAAAAATGCCACTGTCCAAATTTGCTGCTTTTGAGTCCATGAAACACTTCAAGGTAATGAAAATTATAATAGAAGTACCAGTGTTCTCCAGCCAATGCATTCTGAAAGACTCAAAACATTGGAAAGTATTTTTGTACACTATTAAAAATTAAAAAAAAAAATGGTAGGTTGTGTTGAGGACACAAACCGGTTTTGGTGCGAATACTCTGGCCTGATGTTGGATTGAATGAAGCAGACTTAGGAAGTTTAAACAATTGTTTATTGTGAATAACCAACAATCAATTTACAGTTTGTACAAGTAACGTGCAGTTTGATATTAATTGTTGAGATATGGTTGTCCAATGCTAATTGTAGCATAGCTCAGTAGCTTTCGAATGACACCACTTATGCAGTCTTCACTCCTTGCAATCCAAAGTTACACTGTACTAGAATTTCGACATATTGGCAGACCCCCTCCCCATGCTCAGTGAGCACTCGGTCTGAAGGTCTCGGTATTCTAGTTCTGAAATCATAAGATAGTGGTTGTAACTCTAGACTTTTCATGCAGGACCCCAGTACTGTTCCGATTTTAAAGATGTATTCACGTCAAAAATTACTAAATCAGTTGTTACTAAAAACTTGTGAAATGGACATAGGCCCTTTTATACTACTAAGTTAGATATAATGTGGTCTTTCAAAATTTACATAAGATGGGTAAAATAAGCTCTTGCTTTTTATTTTAAGTTTATAATCAGCAAAAGAATGCAAGATTTTGTTATGTGTGATGCAGTTTCTTGATTGTTTGTTGCAATGCTTTTCTCAGGAATGCCACACATAGGTCGTGAAATTGGCAGAGGGCAGTACGGTGTGGTTTATGCATGCGATTCTTGGGCTGGATACTCCCCGTGTGCAATAAAATCTGTTGTCCCACCTGATGACAAACATTGGAATGATCTGGCAATGGAATTTTATTACACGAGGTAAAATTTTTAAAACTGCTGTTTTCATTATATATCTATTTAAATTAAGAACATCATAAGAATTATGTAATTTATTTTTATGTGGTGTTGCAATTCGTTTTTACCTAGAGTAAAAACTTGGAAATGTCTAGGCCATTGAAAAGTCATAAAAAAGTCATGTTTTACATTGGGATTTTTTGAAAGCTTATTTTCATAAATGTGCACAGTCGAAGCACTTGTAAAATAGTAACAATTCTTAAAAATAGTTGCAAATACTCTCTTGCATCCTATTTTAGTTGCTCAGATACAAAATGAATAGTCTAAATCACACAATATGCTAATTAAGTATGAAATGGACAATGAAGATCTCACCAAGAAATTTAAAAATAAAAACTAAATGTTTTCTTAATGAAATAAAAATCTTCTCATATTTTTGGAAATGGCATCAGAACTTTCTAAAATCCATAATGATATTGTATGCAATGTTATTCATTCATTCTAGTGATTGTTACACTTAACTGTGTTTGTCTTCCAAAAATAAACCTTTAAATTTCTCTCGTCGACTTTCATTATTTCTGCATGACAATACTGTGGTTGATTAATAGTTGAAATTTTTTGTCACGATAACACAATCCTTTTTTTTTTTTCTTGAATTGTTAGGAGCATCCCAGAACATGATCGCATTGTCCAGATCAGGGGGTCTGTGATCGACTTGACCTATGCTGGTGGAAGCACTCCTGCAGTGCTTCTGGTCATGGACCGATTGCAGAGGGACCTCTATTCTGCGCTGAAAATGAGTCTACCATGGAAAAGCAGACTGCAGGTACTGTAGAATTTTTACAGTAGCATTCGCATGTAAACACATTATTCATAACCATGTAGTATCAAATAACGTCACCATAATGGTTCATAACCATGTCAATCGATAAATATGACCAAAAGAGCTCAGATGTGCAGAGCAGCCAGAGGGGGTCATTTGGCTGGTGTCCAAATTCGGGTAATTCCATAAATATCAATAGCCCATTGTGTTCTTCCAGTATCACATTAATTAAATACCTACCTATTATAAATAATGTTATTGAATAAACAACATGTAAACGAAAATTAAATTTAAAATGTATAGTATAAAAATTATTCCAAAACAAAATGGAGGCCCTTAAATAAAAGATGCCCTGTATTTTATATATTTAACATTTCTGTAAATGTGAGACCAACACATTAACATTTTATTTGACTTAAATTGCATTTTGAATGACTGAAATACTTGAAGATTTTCATTTTAAGAAACTACTATTTTTCAGTAGTTGAATTTTTTTTTAAATTCTCTATTTCTGTACAATATTATTAGTGTAAGAAAGTTTTCTGATTTGTAATTATTCTTCAATGTTCAGATTGCTTTGGATGTGGTTCAAGGCATACGATTTCTACACGGTCAAGGTCTCGTACATCGGGATATCAAATTGAAGAATGTCCTGGTATGTTAATAGAATTATTGCCATTTTTTAACGTTTCATTGTAATAATTTAAAACAGTTTGGAAGCCTTATTTTAGCTCAATAAATTTTTTCATTTTTGTACACATTAATTTTTAAAGATGAGGAAAAATACTTTGTTCTTGGATATGGAATTTTTATAGACAGTAAGTTACAGCTTGAAATGAATGATTCTATATATAGGATAATACACACATGATTAATTCCTAAGTGATCCATTCATGCTCTGAAAGAAAGAGTAATTTTAATTAGATTATAAAATTATATATATTTGAAATGGATAATTCCATGGATAATGCATATACAATTAATTCCAAAGTGACATATTAATGCTTTGAGAAGAGGAATTTTAATTTGATTATTGGGGTTATACATAAAGGCTATACAAGATGGAGTCTCCTATCTGGGTTATATGTCCTTCTCTTTTACTAATTAGTTATATCTATGATTGCCAGTCTATGTCTATTATGCACAATGAAATCCAACTTCAACAAGTTCTGAGTGAAAACCTGCAAACATTAATGCAAGTTGCCTTAAAGAAAAAAAGTTGCATAGGGCTGTGACAGTTAACCCCTTGGTTCATTGAAGTTCATTTCTAGAAAGGTGGTGAGCTCATCAGCAGAAAGGGCTGCCATACACAAAATCATGTATGCCAATCGTTGATAGGTTTCACCAACTTGTAATCACTGCTATTGTGGGGCTGCAGTAGCCTATTTGGAAGAGTAATGGATTGGCAACTGGAGGGTTGTGGATTCAAAACTCAGTGCAACCAGACTGATGTAAGTGGGGGTAGTGCACATTAAATCTGTCATAGCCTCAAGGCATGATGTTGAAGTTTGGAGAGTAGGATGCCATCTGACTAGCTCAAATGATGAGGTCTTGTCCTTCCCTTCTGGATGGATTCTGGACTGTCGCCGTGGCCCAAAAATTACGTGTTGTCCTCGGATCTTTCCCTACGGGTTTGACCTTCGCCATTAGCCTGTTGTGTTGCTCCAGTGAGACGTTAATTAGACTACCAACCAACCACTGCTATCATGTTTGAAACAGAAAGATAAACTGGGATCCAGAATCTGCGCTAAAGACGTCAATTGTGAGAACATTGTTTATGATTAGCATGCCTCTTAATTTGGTAAACAGACTCATTCAAAACCATGTGATTCAACTACCAACTTCCCAGAATCTGTCCATACTCTAGAAGCTAATACCTCGGAAAATAAAACAAAATCTTATAACCCTATTCCTTGTGAAACATTTAAGAAAATTTATAATTGCTTGAAATCTTTTCCGTTTGTACTTTTACGGATGTTAAGATTCTTGTGTGGTTTCATCTTTCAGTTGGACAAGCACAACAGGGCCAAGATCACAGACTTAGGTTTCTGCAAACCAGAGGCTATGATGTCGGGAAGCATCGTGGGCACTCCCATTCACATGGCTCCGGAACTCTTTAGCGGGAGGTACGACAACAGCGTGGATGTGTACGCTTTTGGAATTTTGTTCTGGTACATTTGTGCTGACCACGTGCGGCTGCCCTACGTGTACGAACAATGTCAGAGCAAGGATCAGTTGTGGAACTCTGTGAAGAAAGGTGAATTTTGTCCACTTGATTCAGTATTATACACTTTATTATTTGTCCACTTATCACATTCTTAGAGATGCGTCGAAAATCCCAGTCTAGAATGTAGTGAAGAGAATCAGCTACTTCACCACTTAAACAGGTGTCTGACATCAGCTATCCCATTCGGAAACGTTCCTGAGGTACGAGCTGCCCATGTGCAAACCTTAAAAACGATTTGATTTTCTTAAAAAGCAGTATTGCAGCGTGAGTTCAAGATGTTTCAATTACATGTTCATTTTAATATTTATTGTGCAGCTTTCCCATGCAATTTTGGTTTTTATCTTTAACCGAAATTGGAATTCTGAGGATGATAAAATTAGTTTTCAGGCCAGAGTTCTTCAGTTTCAAGGCAGTCGATGTCATGTAAACGACGTACCAAATATGTCTGCCGTTGATTCTACATAAGAACCCAAGTATCCTACAAATTTCTAAAGTGGACTGTATTGCAAAATAGTTCATGTAGAAAAGCTATTCTGGAATTCAAAACTACAAAACCAAATAAGACATTTATTTAAACAGAATATTTACATGACACTGATTGCCCTCCTTTCTGAAAACTAACTTTTTGTCTCAAACGTATTTGTAATGATAAATTGGATTGCTCTTACCATCATGCTTTACAGGAGCCAGGCCCGAACGTCTTCCCCAGTTCGATGAGAACTGTTGGCGGCTGATGGAGGACTGTTGGAACGGCAAGCCGGCTTGCAGACCCCTCCTTGGCGAGGTGGAACCCCGCCTGCTGGAAATCATCGAGTACTACGAGCACAACCCCTTACCAAGTGGGTTTTCATCCATCATTAAATCTAACTCCTACTCTAAGCGGACCCGGCGCTCTGCCAAATCTAACACTAACCAGGCTCGGCGGCGCAACGCCATGCACCCACAAGCATGACTCTTACGGCTGCCCGACAGCATGGCAATGTCGGACGTCTGCCCTTTCTCCGAGATCCTCTCTCAGGTCTCTGCCAACCTCGACTTTATTTCGGATAAGCTCGTGCCTAACAAGATTGCTTCCTGACTCGTTTAACACGAAATACTTTTGCGCTTACGTGATTTTCCGGTTTTCCTTTTCAGATTCTGTGACTTGCCTGTCTCTGCCTGCGGTGGATGGTTCTGGGGTTGAAACGTTTTCTTGCTGTCTTTTCTTTTAATGATTCTTGTGTACTAACTGCTTTGCTTTTATTTCTTTAATTTTCACTTTTTGCATGTGTTTTAATCCTTTTTTTATCTTGGAAGAGTTCAACTTTTGCTTTGTTTCGTTGGAATTTTGTTTTAGTCTATCAAATCAAGAAATGGTAACTCCTTGATGTCATTCGTGGGGATGTAAAGAAAGCACGAAATGCTGAGTAGATCGATAAAATTGAGAGTCAAGACAAAACTAAAAAATCATAAATTCATTAAATTGTGCATATTTTATCTAACCACATCAGTTTCTTCCAATTTGTTATAAAATTGTCCTTTTTTTATTGCAGTTTATTATTTATTTTATGCTTTTAAAAAAATTTACAGTCAAATTGTTGTCATAATGAAATTTAAGTATTCAGAAGATTTTTTTTGTTTTAAACGCAGTAGACATTTACCCTGAAAGTTGGCTTTTTCAAACAGTAATGCTGCTCAGGGAAGCACACTTTACAATTCTGGTACAAAAGACTAATCATACATTGTTTACATTATTATGCATAGCTATTTCTTTCTGTTTAAAATTAATCTATTTGTAAGAATCTAAACTACAAGTAGAAAAAATATGGGTAAATCTAGAGGGTGGCCAAAACAGTGCATGAACAAAATAATTTAGTGGTTAAAGTTGATGTAATCAATGGTAAAATTCGTAAGAATTGTATTAAATTTGATTGAAAGAAATTTCTCATCCACATTTACGAGGCAACCAAATCATTTTTCGACTCAATTTAACCTTTTCAGAGTGCAGCAATCATTTAACTAATGTTTTCATCAAGTGCTCAGAAAACTTTTAGCTACTTGGAGATAGCCAATATATCAAGGAGTTACTGTTAATTGTGAAGATTCAGTATTATAAAGATTTTTGCGACTTTCACCGTAAGTTATTGGTAATCTGAATATTTAGTACACTGTATTAGTTATTTCCATTATTGTAATTACTGAAAACCAAGATTAATTCATTGATTTTCTGAGGAAGAAATGTGTTTTTATGTACATTTAAAAAAATGTTATTTTTAAATGCTTATTTTTTTTTATTTAGAATTAAATATATTTAAAGTTTTTAAATTAAATCAGGTTTGTGTTTAACTTGAAATTTTATCTAAGCAAATTCAAAAGAAATTTATAATGATTTGCTCTTGGTTTTGATATTTTTCACCGAAATCATTTATCCTTAAACTAAGTGCCATATTAATGTTAATAATCAATTATAATAGCAATGTAATGAAGTTTTATACATTAAGGTGTTCCAGTTTAAAGATTTGAAAAAGCATCAATGCTATTAATTATGTACAAAATATTGTGAACTTCAAAGATATTTTTATACATAAAAAAAATTGGTATTAAGCAATTAGAGGAAACATTTTAAATATACAAGTTGATTTTCACAAAAGAAATTTACAAATTGTAAATTCAGCCAAAAGAAAATTTTGATATTAACCAGAAAAGGAGTTTTGTAATAGAACTGAATATTGGTATTTCCTCAACTATCTTAATACTTTATTTTCTATTGTATTAGAAACTTATTCTAAATAGATGATAAATATTACACAGAAACTTATATTGATAAATTTAAATTTTTATGAAACCTACTTGTAGCTTTATACTGGGAATGTAAAATAATTTGTATAGCTTTTTTGACATCACTATTTCTAGTGTTATCAGAGTTTTGGAAAGATTTATATCGCCATAAAAATATATATATACTATATCGTACAAAATTTATTTAGGAATTATTTAAGAGGACTTTAAAGGTTTTCACTTAAATCTTCAATAGAAGCATTTACCAAATGTGGTAGAGTAAGTTTCAGTATCAAATAATTTTAGACTGCTAACATTGTACAAAATATATTTCAAAATTTGTAAGGGACATAAAGGTTTCCATGTAAACCTTTTAATCAGAGACTTGGTATCAAATAATTTTTAGACTGCTTTCTACCTTAATAAATATTTCCTTTATGTATGTGTAAAAACTTTGCATTAAAATGGATGAATGTGGTTGAATAATCAATTAATTCCACCATGAACCTAACCAGGCCTGTGAAATTATGCCTAAACAAATTATGATTCCAGGCAATCTCTACTATCCACGGAGTTTCCCCTTGAATTCACCAGCTCTCTGACAATCCCATTAATGCTATGGTCAAGATCTCAATATAAAAAGCAGTTAACATCCACCTTGGTTAAAGGGTAACATGCTCATTGCTATACCCATATATGCATCCGGACCTTAGGGTCTTTGTTTGAAATAAGGTTCGAATGGGCAAATAATTGTGTGTGCATTTCTTCTGTTGTAAGCAATTACTGATTTTCTTGTCGTTATCATTGTGTGCCATATAGGCAAAGGCGTGGAGCAAAAAGAAGTTGAACTCGTATCCACCAGCCCTTTCATCAACTTGGAGTTTGCGCCCGCATAAAGCCTGTAGTTTGTATGTGTTTGTTTCTACCATGTATCAAATGTGCCAAGTGGAGTGGACGACTGAAACGCCAGCCACAAACCGCATGTTTCGTCTGTCCGCCGCGACGACTCAGTGAAATTATTGTGATATATATACCTGTCTCATCACTTTGTATGTCATTTGAAGATGAGGGTTTACTGTACTTTGAGCTCAGTATAATGAATTTTGTTACATGCTATGCAATTGTTGATTATGCCAAGTATTTGTCTTCACAACGTGTGCCTCAAGTGTAAATGGTATTATGTAAAAATGTAAATATGACAGGTTGTTATTGTGTTTGGAGTCAAGTTATACAAGCGCAACATGTTCCTGAAATTTAAGATCTGTTTTGTGAGTTGTGAATGTGGT
The DNA here is from genome assembly GCA_933210815.1 of Meta bourneti. Classification (NCBI taxonomy): domain Eukaryota; kingdom Metazoa; phylum Arthropoda; class Arachnida; order Araneae; family Tetragnathidae; genus Meta; species Meta bourneti. Next base: position 107,264,754 of record OW119923.1, on the reverse strand, counting down.
TTAACATTCTTATGTGTTGCTGATTTTTTTTTAAATGAAATTAGGGACTTTGAGAATGGATTAATTGTTTGAAAGTTTTGTTTTTTATTGAAATTAACTAATATTTTTATAGGCCAGTGTACAGATTGTTAAAAAATATATTTGTATGAAATTTTATGAAAGCATGGCATATTTCGTCTGTTCTTTTTAACACTAGATTTTATGTTAAATATGTTGAGTAAATAATATATGTGTATAATGTTATGAATAAAAATTTATTCTATCATGTAAATTGCTTAATTCCTACATATTAAATTAACCTGTTTTATATCAGACTTGTAATGCTTATCACTTGTTCACTGGGCCAGCTTAACTTAAGGGAAGAGTCCTCATGACCCAATAAGCCACTAATATATATAAAGTGATTGATTATTGACACCAATGAAGTAAACCTTTTGTCCCAAAATATTAGACTGAAAAATAGTATTTAAAGATTGAATTTAATAATTCTGTATTATAACAATATTTTAGATAAATGAAGTATCACTTAATAGTTACAATGTTTTTAGATGTAGTTTGAATATTTTTAGGAAATTTTACAATGCTGTCCAAGTAAGAAAATTATATTCTACAGAAATCTTATTTAGAGAATATATCATTTTATAAAAACAAAATTAACAGGGAAAAGGAATTTACAATCAAATCCAAACCTGAAAAAGTGATGCAGTTGCTCTATGGAGACGAGAAAAAGCACAATATGCCAAGGGAAGCAATACAATACAACTGAGTGTTGTGGAAAACTTGCTTTTGAGAAATGCATAAATCATACATCGACTGCATTTTTTTGTGTAAAACTAAAAGATAATACAAAATCTTTCTAAGTACTGCAAATAATTAAAAATCAGAATAGAAATCTAATTGCACCAACATTTTATTAAAAATCCAGTTGTTAATTTACCAATTAAAACGCGCGAAAATGAACTGATTGCTTTCAATTAAATATTTAGATTTCAAATTTTCATATACTTTTTCGAGCAATTGCAGTTTGCGTCACCAGAAGTTGCATTGCGACAAAAATAAAGTATCCAATTGAGATTTCTAACGAGGGATTCTGTGGTGCAAATTCCATAAGACAAAGTGAATCAAAATTTACAAGAAATTAGGAAAAACTGAAATCTATTTGAAATGAAATATTCACAATTTGCAAAATACATTAAATTTTGAAATTGAGGAGAGGGTAGTTGAATTGGAGCAACACAACGGGGGCAATTGGCAACGGTCCGGGTTCCATCCCGAAGGAAAGAACCGAGGACAACACTTTGTAATTTTGAATCATGGTCAAATGATAAGGTAAACATCTGAGCTGGCACCCCAAAGCAAGGACAGATTTAATGTCACTCGTAACCCCTTCGGTTTATACTTCACTGCTCTTCCAACTGGGCTACCGCGGCCCCTTTGAAATGGAAAAAACTGAGGTTCACAACTCAGCTGATCTTGTCAAAGAACATGGGTTGAAATTATGAAGCTTGTGCGAAAGCCTAATTTATATTACTAATACTATAAAAATAAATTTTCGACATGTAAAACATGTGCAGCACATAAAATAATACAGTACTGAATTTAAAAATTGAACAAACTGCATAAGTTACTAAACCACAAATTCAGATACCGAATTGAATAGTTTTTATAATAAACAAGTACATTTTTATTGACAGATGATCTACAATGCAATTTTCTACACATCTTCCTTTTCTTTCATACATTCTACACCTTGTTATATAAAAACTTTATTTAGGTGGTACCCATGCTTTGATTTTGGGTTGGGTTGTAGAATAAGGCATGTAAGCATGGCTAGTACCTGACATGTTTGGTGTGTGATCCATGATCCATTTATAGTCTACTTGCTTAGCCTTGGTGGGTGGGATATCTGTTATATGATGCAACCAACCATGCCTACAAAAAACGGATGTGGACATAAGGATATTTATATATGTGGCTACTGAAGTTATATTTTGTTTTCAATGAAGTTGAAACTGATCAAATCTGGTAGCTTTTGTTGATTTTAAAAAGTTACCAATCAAATTATATTTTTATTAGAATTATGACCCAGAACATTATTTGTATCATAAAACTAGATATAAAGACTGAAGCAGCAACTCGAATGCTGAGCTCCGGTGTAGTGTAATTTGAAAAACTTATTCTGTCCAGAATTTCGGTACAACTTTGATATAAAGACGCAATGCTTTTGGCACGTTTTTTATGGCGAGTTCTAGGAGACAAAAGCAACTCTGCTTAATTAGGATTATGGCAACCTCACAAAGATAAAACCACGGAAATTTTAAATTATGGACTTAAAACAGACACAAAATGTCAAAAGCGGTCATGAGCCAAACAATCGGAAGAGGAAAGAACAAGCTCATGAAGTGGACAAACTCAAAAAGCTTTACAAAGCGACAAAACTGATGAGAAAACAGGTACAACTTGGTTTGCTTGAAGCCGCAAAAACTCTAGGACAAAGCCACGTAGTTGTGTTTATTTTTAAAGTATCCCAATACAAAATTAAGCAAATTAGCATTTTGTATAATTTTATGTGTTATATTTTTAGTGTCTCACAATTAAAAAATTAGGGGAGCAGACTCGTATCTGTAGTAACTTTTTATAAATATGAATAGCAAATAGATGAATTTGAATCTGCTTTCACCTCTAGTCTCAGGGCTTTCAAATTTACATTAATATACAACCCACACACTAATAACGTAAAAGGTTTATTTTAAAATTACTTTTTTAGTGGATGTTATTCAAAGTAAACCTAGTTAAAGGAATCAAATAAAAAACGATAGAATTTACAATTTTCTTCAATAATTCCTGCATATACACATGCAACTGAAAACTTTATCTCAACCAAACAAGTGAATTTATATTGGTGTTTCACATTCTAAATTTTAATACATTAAACAGGTAGAAAAATACATTATGGAACTTTTTATCAAATCAGAAAATTTGTCCCTTTATGTCAAGTTATGACTTACAATAAATATTAAGAACAAGTTAAAATATGATTAATGTGAAAAATATATTTAATAAATTATTTCATTTTATAGTTATGGTAATTTTACATAAATCACAAGGGCCATGATTTCCATCTAGCGTTTGTAATTGTATTTAATTAAAAATAATTGATACAGCTTTGATATAGTTTTTTGTGGCAATGCTTTTAGCGTATTTTTTGCCGTGATTTTTACGTTGCCAAGGAAGAATTTCGTAGAAACACTGTTTTGAGTTCAGTGAAAAATTATTAAAAAATAAACGAAAATAATTTTAAAGAAAGAAAAAAAAACTGATCATTCATACAAATACTAAGTGATTAAAAAATCTATTTTTTCTGGAATATTGTTATAGAAGCTGTCCAAGTTAAATAATTTATTAGTTTTAAGTCTAATGGAAGCAGGCGTTTTAACATGAATGTAAAAAAGATAAAAACAAAATTGAGCTGGCAAATTTGTTAAGGCATGGTAAAATAAAAAATATAATATACAAAAATTATTAAGAGATTCAAGTAATCTCGAGGTTGCCATAATCCTCACAGGGTTGCCTTTGCCTAACCACAACTCACTGCAAAAAGCATTGTCACAAAAGCTATATATCAAAGCTGTACCAAATCATTTTAATTAGTACTCAACTAAACAGGCACACAGCAGAATGCTTTTCAAGGCACAATTATAAAAGCAAACTTATACTGCTACAGAAGCATTCGTAAAGTAAAAGATCGTGACATTCTTTGCTTTCCAAAACATCTTACTTTAAATTTTCATTCACTTAATTGCTTTTGCCTTGAAAATCTCTCCTCAGGTAAAATATTCCTCTTAAGCAGGGTTAAAAAAATTTAGACATTTTGCACCCATAAAATTTGTTTCGGCAATCACATTATTAGACCCAATCATCACTGATGCCCAACTTATCTGATTTTTTGCTTGTGTGTATGGTTTTATAAAAAAATATACTATCAAAATCTAAATAAAATTACTACCAAACGTATATTTAAGTTCTTTTCCCTACTTGATAGCAGTAAACAGTGTTCTAGAGAGGAATTCCCAGGAAGAGCAACAACTGATATTTTTACTTCGGACATCTGTTGATATTGGTGTTGAATGTTGCAATTTGAAAGCAAAATCAAAAAAATTTTTTTACATATTAACCTTCCACGTTGTTTCAACGAAATATTTTGTTCATCAAGATCTGACCAATTTTTCAAATGAGGAGTAATTTCCTCATCAAGATGTTGCCTGTTTTCTTATGACGAGGTCAAGATCTAGTTAGTTTTCTCCTAATGGCAAGATATCTTGTCATTCCAGGTGTGGTAAGTTTTACTAATGACAAGATACAACCACCAGGAGGGTTAAGAAATGGCAGAAAGTGCAAAACTGACTCCTAACAGTTAAGTTATCCCTCAAGAAAAAAGAACCTCAAAATGCAAATGCAATTATATTTATCACATACACATAATGAAATAAACTTGAAATTGCACCCAGGTAATCATTTTGACAACCGAGGAAAAATGCTTCAGTGCTAATGGTGCAAGCATTCCAGATTTCTATATCCTGCTTTTGAGAAGATACATATTCTGTTTTCCTGACTTCAAAATCCATATGAGTACTTTAGTTGCATAATATACCAAACAAAAGACCACAATAGGCATTATAATCATACATAAAATAAAACAGTTGCTGTAAAAATTTTATTTTAAGCCCTAACAATTGCTATGGTGCAAATTTCAAAGTATAGGATAATTTTATTTAATTTATTTTTCCATTAAAAAACGCACATGATTTTTTACCGTAATTTCTCATTTGCCTAGTTTTTATTCAATTGAGATGCATGTACAAAATGATAGAAAGTGTAAGGCTTGAATCTTACCACTCAGGAGGTACTTGACTTCCATCATAATCCAGGCCCTTCTCTGGATTGAAATCAACCCATCGGTCTCGAGCTGTGGAATAAAGAAAATCACATTTCAAAACAAAATGTTATGACTTTGGATCACAGAATTATGAAATCCCAAACAGTGACAAAAACAGCAAACTAGGCTCAGAGCAGTTTGTTTGGAGTATAGGACTACAATATTAAAATTGGAGAGTTATTTCAAAGAGTATTTAATTTGTTATACTCAACACAGGTCTATGACATGAGAAGTAGCTTATATAAGTTCATAAGTTTAAAGCAATGCTAAGAACAGCTGAGTTGCACTAATGATTGTCCCGATAAACCACGATATTGTCAAAAGTGTCAGTGCAATGTTCTTTGCATAGTTAAATAGATCTCATCGAAAACCATGAAACAATACCAAGCATAATTGTGTTATACTCATGAATGCTGAAATAGACTGAGTCAAATGTGGAATGTTACCCAGAAATATTGCATTATATTCCTCATCAACTTCTAGGGAGGTGGTCATACACACCATGTATTGCGCATTATGCAAATTGGACTCCATGCACATATTGCACAGTATGCAAATTGGACGAGTGCTGTTTGGCATATATTTTTAATGATATAACATTTTCAATTGGGATCTATTTTGGTCAGTCTTAAGTGTTGCTCATACTATTCATTGAGTGAGACATAGTCCTATGTCAAATAACACTAATATCCTTGATGCATGAGGTACAAAATATCTAACCTTATTATTGATAAAAAATTTACAATTTGTGAAATAGGAAAATTACAGTATTTATAAATATTAGCAAAATTATCATTTGTATTTATAAATATTAGCATTAAAATACCTTTAATATGTTCCTAGAACAAACACGTAAACATTAAACCATTTAAAATAACAACCCTATTCATATGGTATTAAATTTACTATTACTATATCCATGCTTAAACACATGGCATGTATAAGCTTTGTATGCATCATTTTATTAACAAAATCCGTTTTGCATTCACAGTTTGATCATTGCAATTGTGGGTCTCATTTCAAGCAGCTTGCCTTGGACATGGTGGTGGTCATATCAAAAAAGAAAATTATTTTTACATAATATGTCTACGTGGGGTTTATTGAAAAGAGCCAATGAAAATATTTGTAGTATGGATTTCTTATCACAATTTTGCCATATTTGGTAATGGAGAAGTGGTAGGTTGGTTGTTTAGGGGTTATATTGCACAAGGGTCATATTTGGCCAAGCTGAGTCAAACAAGACAGACAACTTCAAGTAAAAATGGTGTGGAAGAGAGAGAGAGGGATTGGAGAAGAGTAGTTGAATGAAAGCATAAAAAGATTGCTTGGGTATTCCACATTGGAGAAGTGACATTCATACAATTGTCAAAGGTATATGTTTTAGTAATATAATACTGCAATATAAAAATCAATACAATCCTGAAAACTATATCTTAAAATATACTTACAGTAGAAGTACATTTTATTTTCATAATATTTATTCCCAAATTTATCAGTGCCGATCAGTGTTCCCATTTTCAGCTCATCAGTTCTAAAAAAGAAAAATTCGAAAATATGAGTATATAGGTTTAATAAGCATAAGTAAGTTAAAAATTTTCTAAATCATTCCAAGTTAAAAAGAAGTATAAGAGAAAACAACTCAACAGTTGTGTAATTATTGAACTCTAACCTCTAGTGGTGTAGACAGAGAAAGGCAAGGGGCTTGAATTCCTCAAAAGTTGTGGTTTCGCGCTTTTAAATATCTCAAATATTGGGATATTTGAAAACATGAAACCAAACAGTTGTTGACAAGATCAAAAATTCATGATTTGAATTCTTCAGTACTTTTTTCAATTCACAGAATTACTATTTTCATTTATTTTGAGAAACAAAGTACGAAGGATGTTTCCAAAGTTCAGGAAATTGTGTTATAAATTTGTTATTTTATTAATTTTTGTCTACATTAAATTGCATGTTTTAATTTAATTTCTGTTAACAGTATGTTTTTAGTAGTCACATTCAGTCTTGAAATTGCACACCATGTAGATTTTTAAATCTGGATGCAGATGAGTTACTGAGTGCACCTCTTCCATACCCCATCTTTCCATAGAAAAAACTAATGGATCTTTGAAAATTTACATCATCCATAGAAAAAATAATGGCTCTTTGAGAGAGAGGTAGGTGTTTTATTAATGTCACATTGGAGCAACACAACGGGTTATTGGTGACGGTCCGGGATCAATCCCAAGAGAAAAGTCCCAAGAGAGAAAGTCCAAGAGAAAAATCCAAGAAAACCACATAATTTTGAACCATGGTCAGATGAAGAGGTCATACCTGAGCTGGCACCCCACTCTCCAAACTTCCACACCATGCCAATGTGAGGACATTTGAAGCCACAACAGATTTAAATGTGCACCAGCCCCCTTAGTACATGACGATCTTTAGTTGGATTCGAACTCGCAACGCAGAGGTTGCTAATCCGTTACTCTTCCAACTGGGCTACTCTGGCTTAATGGCTCTTTGAGAATCTACATCTTGCATTATTTAAGTCTTACTTGCTTAGATCTTAAATTACTTTTGCAACTGCAAAAGTAATTTAAAAACCACATCTCTATTGTCCAAGCAACTAAATCATACTGATCGGCATTGACCATGATTGTTGAAAAACTCCATCAGGACTTGTACATGAAAGCCTGGCATTGCTTAGCTGAATCAAAATTTCCAGAACTTAAAAAATATGTGTCACAGACCACACTTATGCATTCACTCTTCTTAAAATTGAAAACCAGCTATGGTCAGGTAATCTAGAAATTTTCATTCGAATAGGTAAGAATTGAATAAAAACAATTCATAATCATCTTAGAATCATATTTTAAAACATTCCGAAACAGATTTGATAACTGTAAAAAAGGGGCTTTATTGCGATATTAGTTTAAAGAACTATTCATCAAAGTAGCTTTTTGCTTTCGATTTCTTTTCGAAATAGTGCTGGGGCATGCATGAAAAGTCGAGCGCGACAACTGATTTGTCTTACGATTTCAGAAATAGAACATCCAGAAGATAAATAAAGCGTCGCGTAGACAAAGGATGTCGTTACCTGACAGGACCAAGGGTG